>OZ038493.1:96822971-96877971 GCA_964036315.1 Acanthosepion esculentum | reverse complement strand
CGGCGTAACTGGGTTTATATGCGGCTCTTTGTAAGAAAAATATTATAGAATCTATTTGGAAGGACGTGCCTCAGGTTTATGCAATGAACTGTGTATTGTTTAATATAAAATATTTCTTCATTAATACGCTTTTGTTCGGTGCTTTTTCCGTCGTATAGGTAGAATGGGAAGATATTAAAACTTTGAAGATTTCTGCATTCCTCTCTATGTTGGCTAAGGGGTATTTTTCTGGTGTGCGGATCCCTAATTTGTTGACGATGAACTGCCACCCTTGGCCGGTGTGACTGGCCGGATTGGCCAATGTAATGTTTGTGGAAACCTTTGCATGTTATTATGTATATTAAATTATCTAAGTTGCACGAGAAATCCTTTTTAATTTTTAATTTGGATCCGTGTTTTAAGTGAAATTTGTGGTCTTCTAATAGATAGCTTCTTACCTCGCAGATAGGTGGGTTGCATCTTTTCACTTGTGGCTCTTTAATTGGGATCTTCAATTTTGCTCTCGTCAGTATCTTTTTTTCTAATTTTGGTTGTCCTTTACTTTTTATGATTGGGTAATTTTGGGGTAGCTTTTTTTTAGTTTTTAGTGGGATTGGTAGATCTAGTTGCAATTGTTTGTTGATTTCTGTGTTCTTTGTGTTGTGATATAAGCGATGACCTTTCTTCTTTTTTTTCGTTTTGTTACTCAGAGTGTTTGGATATTAATTTGTTTTGCTTTTTCCAATGCTATTGTACAAATTCGCTTAGCAAGGTTGAGTAGAATGATTGTACGAGCGTGCTTTTGCCTGGGAAGATGCAAAAAGGAGATGCTGTTGAGAGTCAATAGTTTTAAAATATATGTCGGTTTCTTGTTTTCTGTTTATTTTTGTTATTAATATATCTACAAAAGGAAGTTTTCTTATGTATTCTATAATAAATTGGATGCTAGGATTTATATTATTAATGGATGTTTGCAATGTCCTTAGTTTATCCTGATTTTCATTCCACAGAATGAAGCAGTCATCTGGATATCTTTTTCAGTTTTCTTAGTACCTGAAGTCATTCCCATAGGTTTTCGAGGTTCTTTCATAGATTCTTAGTTCATGTTATCCCATGACTAGGTTGGTAAAACATTTGTACCCATGGATGTTCCTGATTTCTGTCGGTAGGGGGTTTCATTTAACATGAAATAATTGTTTTTAGGATGAATTCAGGGCTTTCTTTGATGACATTTCAATTTATATGGTTTGGTAGCTCACGAGGGAACGTTTCTACCCAGTATTTAATGGCTTCCAGGAAGGTGTAGGAAGATGCTCTATAGGTTCACAACATCCATTGAGATTTACCTCGTTTGGTAGTTGGTTGAGAATATCGAGATAATCTCGCATGAAGCTCCGAAAGTGTGTCATGAGAAGATTGAATAGGGTCTAGGAAATTGCTCAGTCTGTATATCTCGAAAATGGATCTGCTATTAAAAGTCTTACTTTTAGGTTGGTTGGTGCGGGCGAATTTATACAATCGGCTTTTGTTATATTGCATGTTTCGTTGACGAGATTATTTTTGGGTACTTTAGGTTCTCCATAGAGATTGCTTGTTTTACATCTAAAGTTGGTAAGATAGACACATAGCTTAAAAGTTGGACAGTCTCTGTATGGGAGTATAAAATTGATGTGGTTGGTATTGTCTGGCTTCTTCATAGTAGGCATCGTCCTGGAGTACATTTTGTATAGTGCTTGTATACTGTTTTGTATCCATAATAAAAACTACGCCTCCTTTCATAGCTTCTTTTATAACAATATTTTTGTCCAATTTTAGATCGTTTAGCTGGTTCCATTGTTGTCTGGTGAAATATATATGCACAGACATTGAAAAATTTCACGATTGCCTCTGATTTATTCTGGGAATTCAAGTCTTTTCCCACTTTTTTTATTCAACAGATTTGGGACTCATGTTGTTAATATAATGAAACAGAATAGCAGGAAATAATGCAGTGAAAAGAGGCCATGATCAGATTTTTCAAAGATACTCTGATCGTCAATTAAGATTTTCATTATAATCATATTTCCCTGGCGTCGAAGAAACTATTTTTATCCCGAAATAAATTTGCCCGACGTTCTATAAGCCGAAGGTTACCTTTTATCTATCTTACTTAAAATTAACTTTTAATAATTTATTTTTCAAAATCTTGCGCTCTAAAATGAGGTTCAGATCTGGGGATGATGCCAGAGCCTACCCGGCGCCAGGATAGACAGAATCATCGATAACTGATTTGATTTCGATTCGAATCAATTTTATGCAGGTTATCCATTTTTCACATATCTCTCTATTGATCTCAAAAGATGCATATGATGGATGCCAATTCGCTGTAGGAGATGACCCGCAAAGGATACCATTGCTAGAATTAGTTGGTTTTAAATGAGTAGGGGTCTTCATACTAAACAGAATTTGTAGGGGAAAGCATCGTTTGATTCGCCGGGATTTATCGGTTGGCCCCGAGGAATATCACAGTAAGGAATGCACACAGAAATACTCACACACACACACACACACATAGATTGCTGTGACGTGTATATATATATATATATATATATATATATATATATATATATATATATATATATATATATATATATACAATAATATATATATTACAATAAATCATACATACAAAAAGTAAATCAGAAAAGTTAATAATATAAAATGGCGAAATCCCTTCGCTAACAAAATTTTAAACATGCATTAACCTACTAATCAATTTGTGAATGTTATAATCCTTGTTTTTTTTTTTAAATTATAAGCTGTATAAGGTCTTTCTTTCGACTGTCCATTCAGTCATTCTCAGGCATGGAAATTATTTTGTTTTTGGTAAAATTCAGGTAGCATACGAGACTAAAACATATAACGCGAATCGAAATATGTTTTTTTTTTAAATGTGTTATTGATAACGGATACAAACTTTTGGCATAGTGCAGTCGCAACGCTAAGGGTGATTTTTCTTGAACATTTAAGTCAGTTCTTTTTTTACTAATATAGCAATTTGAGAATTTTTTTGTTGTTGTAGGAGTCTATCAGTCAATGTGGGATGAACAAAATAGTTCAATAAGTAGAGTAATATCTCAGTTGTTATTTGCACTGATAAACTCCTACCTTATAATAATTGAAGCATTATTCATAAAAATGAAAAGGCCAACATTCACTAATATCAGCTATGAAAACGGCCACAATGTGCTGACCGTCTTTGGAGAATTAAACATTCCTATAAAACAATTTATACATTCAGTTAAAAGTAAATATAAAATTATCTAATAATGGATAAAAATAAGTAGAGCCGAAAATACTCTCACATACAAAGGATTTCGACAATTTCTACATAATTTACATCCAGAATAGAAGAAAAAACTTAACAGCAGTACCTTGTCCGTCGTTTCTAATCTACCTTGTATAAAAGAGTGATGCCCAAATACACACTTTTTGTTTGTTTATTTTGTTTTACGGCATATCATCTTCAATGCGTTATTTAATGTCGACAAAATTTTTAGGATATGTTTGTATGAATAGAATATGTATTCTTCGTAAGAAATCAGTTTGTAGAACAGATTCCATTCACATATTTTTGGTTCGGTTTGGTTTATTTTGTTTTACGTTATATCAACCTCAATGGGTCATTTAATGCCGACAAGATTTTTAGGATATATTTGTATGAATAGAATATGTATTCTTTGTATGAAATCAGTTTGTATATGAGATTTCATTCACGTATTTTGGTTCGGTTTGGTTTATTTTGTTTTACGTTATATCAACCTCAATGGGTCATTTGATGCCGACAAGATTTTTAGGATAAGTTCGTATGAATAGAATATGTATTCTTTGTAAAAATCAGTTAGTAGATCACGTTTCATTGACGTGTTTTTGTTACGAGGATTTTTAATGAGAGTTAAATATATTGCTGGAAACTTATTTTTCAAAAATATTGGTGGTAATATTTTTTTTCAAATATGTATTGGTGGGAATATTTTTTAAGTGCATTTATTGTAATTGTCTTGCTCGTATTTTTTCTATAAAAATCTACTTTTACGCATTCGTAAAGGTTTGATCAGTTTGTGATTTAACTATTTGCCCAGTGCTGGGACCCTAACAGGTGCTACCACTCCGAGTCAGGGTGGACCAGGGAAGAATAGCCATTAAGATGCGATTCCACGCTCGTCAAAACGTTCCGATCAGATGCTGTGTTGCCTGATGTATTTTATCGTCATACCCAGGGCGCGCACACACACGCGTGTCTGTGTGTGCGTGATTGAAAAGGCTTCCTTACTTCCTATATAAATAAGAATACAATGGAGTAAAAATAGTAATAAATTAATAGACGAGAAAATTATTTAACGAAATAGGAACAATAAAATGATGGAGCAAATCTAGTAATAAAGTAATAGGAGTAAAGATCATTCCTTTGAATGTAACGACCTATGGTCATGTCACATTGAAACACCGGTTCGCCTACGATCAGAGTGCAATACTGAAAGTCGAAAGTACATGAAAGAATCATTAGGGAATTTTTCACGAGTATAAATACCTAGAATATTTTCGACTAAGATAAAGATACCCTGATAACGTCGAAACTTTCAGTATCTAGATGGGCAACCGCTTGGTAATATCGAGTACTGTAAGCTTCTTCCCTTAGCAATGGATTAATTAGTAAAATTGTATCACTAAATAATTAATATATAAAAAAAATACAATAACCAATAATATTTTATGGCATTAAATATCATGAAAAATGTTGATAATCCTTATAAAACGAATTAATCAATCAATAAAAAGTACCATGAAAAATGCTTTATTTAAAAATGAAACAAGGGCTGGCGTAAAACTTGTGATAAAATAACTACGCCAAAATACTTGATGGAAAAACAACAATAATGAGGTTTAGTAAAACAATGAAAACAAAAGGCCCACTTATAATTAACATCAAGAAGAGACAGTTGAAATGTCTATGCCATATAATAATGAAAGAAAGCTTAGAGAATTTGAAACTCATGAGACTGATCGAATCCAAGAGGGATGGACGAAAACAAAACAACGTACCTGGTTAACGGAGCAGGTTCTGGGAGAGATGGCGAAAAATAAAAAAAAAATTACTGAGAACTTACAAAGGAGAGGAAGTTGTGCTGAGCCATGATCCCCAACGTCCTGAAGGGATACGTCACATGGAAGAAGAACAACAAATTACTAGAAATAATATAAGAATGAAAAGGCGAAATCTAAAAAAATGCCTCTGTATATTATAAAATTATAAAAGCATTTCAGCATGGCACAAAAAACAATCCCGTATAATAATCATATAAAGACTACTGTTGAATATGAAAACGTTATAATAGTGAACATAGCCTATATAATTCTTCCTTTTTCATTATTTCTTCTTTATTTTCTATATTTATGTGCCGTCTTCGTTTAGGATGTAGGGGATCATGACACTCCACATGATCTTGTCCTTATAGCTCTTAATAAGTTACATCTTTTTGTTATTTCTCCTAAACCATGTTCTACCATCCATTTGCACAAGCCCTTTAAGTATGTTACGTGTTGCATTTCTCTGTCCTTATTTCCCCTTAAACTGCCCTGTGTGTAACAGATTTTCCAAGTCCTCGTTCCTCCTTACGTGCAGCAGAAATTTCAACTGCCTCTTACTTTTTTTTTTTTTTAAGCTTATCACCCCAAGCAAGGCTGGAAGCCACTAGCACGCAAGGGGTTACAGAAGGTTTGGAGAAAGAGCAGATAGGAGTGGTAAAGGAGAGGATGTGGAGAAAGATAGTGGATCGATCAAGGCAAGGCGGTTACAGAAGATTTGGAGCGAGAGCGGATAGGAATGAAAGGTGAAAGGATGTGGAGAAGGGAAGTGGATAGATCAAGGCAACTGGAGATGTCGATTGACGTTACACTTAAATAGTTGGCGACTGTATTTGTCAGGGAAACAGGAATAAGGAAGGGAGTTCCACAGGCGAGATGTGCGAGACATGAAGCTATAGAAGTAGAAGAGACGTCTACATGTAATTTGTTTCAACGGTGAAGGGGTGGGAACGGGATGCCAGTCTCGTAGGACGTTTAAATTCATGAGGCCTAGGAACCAGGGAAAGCAGAAGTATAAGTTTCCTTTTTGTTTACATTTTCTCGAAAACTTCGTTTTTGCTCAAATGTTTAGTCCATAGTATTCTCAGCATCTTTCTGTAGAATCACGTTTCTGTCGTTTCAAGTCTCTTCTTTATCTTTGAGGATGTTGGACAGCCTTTGCTGCTGTACCGGAGGACAGATATCACGTAACCTTTCTGTACTCTTTGTTTCTAACGAAATTTTCCTATGTCTTAATACTCTGCTTAGCTTTTGGAACGCATCTTTGGCCACCCAAATACGTCTTCGGATTTCATTATCGCACTTTCCATCCTCTGTTAGAACACTCCTCAGATATTTAAATTTTTATACTTATTTGATTTTAGTATTCCCGACTTGTAATTTGCATTTTGCTCTCATCCTTTTACTGGTAACCATGCATTCTGTCTTCTTGTAGTTTATACTTTGTCCTTTCTTCTAGCTTCACTTCGCTACCTTCTGTAGGAGCTTTTGTTGTTTCCTTTCGATGTCTGCTATCAACACTGTGTCATCTGTACATGTTATATTGTCAAGATTGTAGCCGCCATTAATGAATGCTGGTATGTCTTCTAATTCTCTCAGGATTGCCTCAGAAAATAGGTCGAATAAATCCTGTGAGAAGTCGAGTTAGCATAGCATAGGATGTTGCACTGGCGTGATTTCTAACAGACTTCAAACCTCACTGAGTTAGCATTGCTAAACTGTGTTAATGGAGAGAAAGCGACTTTCTCTCTAAAAAAAGGATCGACAAAATTTGCTTTCGCGTCGAAATCTATCAAGATCTGTTCATATAGCTTGGTCCCTTCATCTCTATTGTTGAAAAATATTAATTTTGCTAATAGAAACCTTTCTCCTCATTGGATCCTTACCAACTCCCCCGGACTCTGAAAGGCGGCGCCGATCTTTTTACTGAATATTTAAATGGCTGGATTCTGTTTTCTTGTAGTACATGCATAGTCTCTTCTTCTCGTTCTCATTGGCTACCTTCTGTAGGATGTTTTGTAGTTCCAGTTTGCGTCTGTCGTCACTCTGTCATCTGTATATCTTATACTCTTAAGATTTTGTCCGCCAATAATGAATCCTGGTAGGACTTCTAATAATCCCAGAATTCGCTTTGTTTTAACCCACAATGTTCGGGTCCTATCTCAGGCCTAATTCTGTAGTTTTCATTCCGTGTCTGCTATCAACACTATGTCATTTGCATATCTTATATTGTTAAGATTGTAGCCGCCAATAATGAAACCTGGTAAGTCTGATAATTCTCTCAGAATTGCCTCAGAAAATACGTCGAATAAATCCTGTGAGAAATCGAGATTAGCATAGCATAGGTTGTGTTTACAAACTTCCAGGATGTTGCACTGACATGATTCTGTTACAGACTTCAAACCTCACTGGGGTAAACAGTGCGTGACGAAATGATCTAAACTGTTTTAATGCAGCAAAGCGCTTTTTTAAAAAAAAAGATCGACAAGTTTTGCTTTCGCGTCGAAATCTATCAAGATCTGTTCATATAGCATGTCACCTTCATTTCTCTTGAAAAGAATATTAATTTTGCTAATAAAACCCTTTTTCCTTACTGGATCTTCACCACCTCGCCCGGACTCTGAAAAGCAGCGCTGATGATTTTACTGAATTGGCTCAATTGGATGAATTTTTCATTTAATGTTTTTGTACCAGAAATTAATCATCGTAAATAAATGACATTTGTTGATATTTGAAGCGATTTTTAAAGTTTGCGACGACCTACTCATCGTTGAATAAAATTTAAATAATTAACCAGTTGACCTTTGCTTGTAATTACACATCCTGGTGGAACCTAAAAGAATTAACATTTGATGCTACGGCTTTATAGCCAAGACATTAGCAAGATATTTTTATTCCCTCTCTTTTGCGTTATTTTATTTTCGATATTAATATTAATCAATTAGCTGAAAAATGTACAGCTTCTTTCCGAAAAAATGTCTGTCTGACTCTGTATAGGACAAAGTGGAATTATTTTCTGCACATCACCAATTTCTACATGATGCAAATATGAAAATGGCTCTGATATCTCATTTTAACAGATCTGAAGAGTGCGATAGATAAATTGTCGTCTGAATGACGCAAAAATGAAACTGACACTGTTAGCTCATTTTAACAGATCTAAAGAGTTCAATGGATACATTCTCGTTTAAATGACGAAAAACTGAAAATATCTCATTTTAACATACCTAAAGGGTGCGATAGATAAATTGTTGCCTGAATGACACAGAAAGGAAAATGGCACTGGTATCTCATTTTAACAACACTAAAAAGTGCGATAGATAAATTGTCATCTGACTGACGCAAAAATGAAAATGATACTTATATCTAATTTTAACAGATCTAAAGAGTGCAATGGATAAGTTCTCGTTTCAATGACGAAAAAATGAAAATATCTCATTTTAACAGATCTAAAGAGTGCGATAGATAAATTGTCGTTTAAATGACGCCGAAATGAAAATATCTCATTTTAACAGATCTGAAGAGTGCAATAGATAAATTGTCGTCTAAATGACGCAAAAATGAAAATGACACTGATAACTGATTTTAACAGATCTAAAGAGAGCGATGGATAAATTGTCGTCAAAATTCGGCAAAAATGAAAAAATCACTGACCTCATCTTAAATATACGTAGTGTGGTGGATAAATCTTCGTCGAGATTTTTGCAAAAAATGAAAACAATACTGACCTCATTTTTTGCCAAAATTATACAAAAAATATCTTGCCTGCTAGAGAGTTAATTTATTCACTGAAATCTCCATTGGCTTTAACCACGGCCTCCAGACGATGTCAGAATATCCTGCAACTCTTCTGGGCGGTCTCTTTGTTTAAGTTGTTGAGCTAGTTATATCGAGTTTTGTCCGTCTCTCGCTCAACTGTGCCCCATACATATTAATCAAGGTTGCAGACTGGAGAATTAGGTGGCAAGATAAGAGGGGTGATGTGGTCGCAAAAATTGTCTGACAGCCATGACTGGGTTCCCCTGCATGTGTAGCATGGTGTAGGGTTCTGTTGCCAGACGTAGAGACTTCCAGCAGCCACTGTCTTGACCCAAGGCAGCATTAGCTTCTCAAGGCACTTTATGTAGGCCTCCGTGTTGAGTGCGCGTCCCTGTGGGAAGATAAGGCATAACGTCACCATCAATAGTGATCACTCCAATCACCTTCATAATTATCATTAGACTCAACCAACTCTTTCCGAATAGTTCCTACTGTCAACAAAATCAAAAACAATGCGCTTCAAAAACAATGCGCTGCTTCGCAGCCTGTATATAGAAACTATAGTGTCTAGTTTTACTCTATTCTCAGGGCTGATTGGAAGCAAAAGGAAAGCTGAGCCTAAACTTTCTAATTAGCTTGAATACATGAACGCTGTTTAGAAGAGTTAACAAAAAGGCATATTTTATTAAGAGTTACAAAGGACAGGAAATTGTGGAGAGCCATGTTCGTCAATGTCTTGAGGGAGAAGAAAATGGAGAATGAAGGCGTATGAAAGAAGACAGAAATTGATGGAGATGTAAACATGATAGAATTACAGGATTTTAAATATCTGGGAAGTGTTTAGCAGAGTTTGAAAAATGAGGTAACGAAATTCGAAAAATGCTTTCTGAAAGCTAAGCAAAGTACTGAGCAGTAGTAACACTTCGGTCGAAACAAAGAAATATTTTTTATCTGACAAAAAACCCTCTTCAATGGCAGCGAATGCTATAAAATTCCACCACAGATGAAGAGGAAAATGTCGGCAAGGGAAATGTCCTTCTGCGCGATACTGAGAATGCCAAACACGGAGCGAGTAAGCAACGGGGACGTATAAGAGAAAATGGTTACAAGAAAGACACTTCTATTACTCAGAATCAGAAAGAAGTGTTGAAATTTCTTGGACGCATAATGGAGAAGGAAGGCTTGGAAAACTCTTGCATGGTATATCGAGGGCATGAGAGATAGGGAAAGCACCTGCCTGGTGAAGGTGACAGTGGATCAGTAGGTGGGAGGCTTGGCAAAGAGAGTTACGCTACTATGGGCCAGTCGGGATTGGAAGATGTGGTGAGGCATGATCGTTCACTTCCTAAATTGACATGGCACAACGAAGAAGTCATATGAGTGTAGCGTGAAACGGTATATCGTCGTCTTCTGTTTTTTTTTGTCCATTCAGTACACTTGCAATCTAGGCTCTCCACAACTTCCTATCCTTTACAATTCTTAGTAAGCATTGTCTTTTCAAACCCCCCTCTCACTGTTCAGCCATCTACTGATAGAAATTCTTTAAGTAGGTTAATGACTGTGTTCCCCTTCTTCTTGGGTTCATTATTCTCAGTGAGATCCGTCTACCCAATTTAGCTGTGCTAGCACGAAGTCACAAGTCATCGTGACCGAGGCTTTGAGCGTGCTGTCCTTGTTCAAATTGTTGATCACGCCTGATAACACGCTCTTTCCCAGAAACTCTAACTAAGGTCTGCTCAGCATAATTGCAGTATAAACCACAGGTGGGCTCTATTGGTGTTGAACAAACACAAAATGTGCCTGAGCAAGCGTCTGCAATAGGGATTGGCTAGCCGCCCTAGTAGACGGGTATCCTCGAATACGAGTGGTCAGCTATACATGCTCTGTGAGTGTCAAATTCTTCAAGCCCCCTTTCCTCATTCGGTGTCCTAGGATTTTCAGTTGTCTTTTTCTGATTTTGAGTATAAGGGTCACTTTCGGTCCGATTTCCTTACAAGCGTCCTACTTACTCACATGTTTAGTTCATGGTATTCTCAGCATTCTATTCTTGAACCACATTTCTGTTGACTCAAGTCTCATCTTTGTGAGAAATTGATCCAGCGTCCAATTCCGTAGAGGAGTTTCGATATGATAATAAGAGTTCCGCTTTATTAACTCTCTAGTAAAACTTTTTTCTTAATACTTCTTTTCTCCTTTTAAAATGTCATATGAGTGTATCATATACGTCATACAATTATCTTTTTGGTTTCGTGTCCATTCACGGCGTTTTCAGTCATGGTTCTCCACAAGTTCCTATACTTTACAGTTCTTAGTAAGTTTTGTCTGTTAAAAATGCCTCCAACTCCCTGTTCTGCCATCTATTGACGCAAACATGTTAAGTATTTTTTCCATCTGTCTTTCCTGCGTTCATTATGCTCTGTGAGTATCAAATTCTCCAAGCCCCCTTTCCTCATTCCGTCTTATATAACGGTCCTTTTTTTAATTTTCTTTAACGACTTCTCCTTACTCATATCTTTAGTCTGTGGCATTCCCAGCATATATCTGTACAACCACATTTCAGTTGCCTCAAGTCTCCTCTTTGTGATTTGATTGTTCAGAATTCACTGCCATATAGGAAGGCGATGTTACATAACAGTTTAACAGACTTTTCTTTGTTTCTAACGAAATTTTCCTGTCTGTTAATACACTGCTTAGTTTTTAGAATGCATGTTTCGCTATTCCAATTCGCCTTTTCTCATATTCTCTGTCCACTTGTGAAATATTACCCAGACATTGAAACCTTACATGTTCGTTAGAATATTATTTATCTTAGCTCTTCGTAGACAATTCAATTTATTGACACATGATTATTTCAGACCATTCCAAGAGTTTTCTTTATTGTCTCGAGTTGTATTACTAAACTACCAGCGGAACCCAAAATATGTTAAGATCTTCATGATAAGAAGAAAGTTGAATTTAAAATTTGGCTTAATAATAGATTAGCGAACTTAACAGATAATAACAAGTACAATTTTAACAATAAGTGTCTGACTATATTTCTGAGATGAGGTATTATGTACACTATTTACATTGTTCAGACTATCGTCCTCATCTTTATTGCCATATTTATCACAACGTTTCGGCCGTTGTACGCTCCGGCCTTTTTCAGGTGGTTGGAATGTCGAACTGAACCTTTTATTTCACTCGCTGTGTGGAATACGATAGAAACATTCAATTACTCCCTAGAAGAGGATAAAAATTTCGGGGATAATTTCAGACGTCATGAAAATATCTACAACATCGATTGTCAAAACTGGATAGAATCAAAGAAGCTGCGTCTATTACTCAGAAAATTAGGAACTGAAGAATACACAAAATTTGTGGATTACATCTTGCCAAAACAGACAAATGAGTTAACGTTTGACGAAGCAGTTACATGCCTGACAGAGCTTTTCAGTCCAAAGACGTCACTATTTCACAAAAGGTGGAAATGACTTAACCTTGTTTAACACCGAACAATTTCAAGTGTCTTATGTTTGTATAAGAGTTAGTCTCAACTAAAGACAGTGAAATGCTCAAAAGAATGCTTTCAAAACTAGAAAAATGAGCCTGGATTAACACTACAAAAATTATTAGAAGACTGCCAAAAATGCCTAAGTATAAAGAAAGACTCGAAGGATATCGAGGAGTCAGGAGTAGCACACATACGTAAGTTGAACAAAAGTTTACGTTTTTCACCCTTCCCGGAAAGAAAACAAAAATTCTATAATAATGAAAAAAAATTTTCACCCTCCCCGAAAATAAAACAAAAATTCTATAATAATGGAAAGCGTACAACGTATAGGACAAATTATGACAAAAATCAAAGCATATATAAGCTCCCTCCATCTGCATGTTATCGATGTGGAGGACTTAACTGGAATAAGGATTTTCGTTTTAAATATAAAAAATGTCTAGCGTGTGGAAAAATGGCTCACAAGGGATCCCAATGTAGGAACAGAAAATTTACTAGTAAGATAAGAGCTACTAGAATGCACGACGAAGACAATATTAACATAAGAAAATATGTGGAACTTGAAATATTAAATAAAAAGATAAAATTACAACTAGACACAGGTTCGGGTTTAACGATAATTAACCTACAGACATGGAGAAACCTTAATAGACCGACCATAATACATACGCAGAAAATTGCTAAGTCAGTTACAGGGAAGCGTATAAAATTCGAAGGAGAAGTGATCTTAAATGTAAAGTTCTACGGAAAAACTAAAAAACTCAAGATGTTCGTAATGAAAGATACAGAAAATTTGGTGGGCACAGACTGGATACAAAAGTTCGACGTATGTGATTTACCTATCAGTTCTTTTTGTAAAAAGAAAAAGTGCGAACCATCGGAAGTTATAAAGTTAAAGGAATAATTACATAATCAATTCCCAGAAATATTTGCGAGCGGGTTGGGACGAGGTAACAAATTTGCAGCTAGAATTTAATTAAAAGAAAACGTCCAACCAGTATTTAAAAAGAAGCGAAACGTGCTGTTTGCTACTATAGAAAAAATCGACAAAGAATTAGAGAGACTTGAACAAACTGGGATCCTTTCAAAAATAGAGTTTAGTGAATGGGCGGCACCAGTAGTCTATGTAAAAAAGAAATCAGGAGAAATCCGTGTATGCGCAGATTTCTCCACTGGGCTAAATAAGGCTATAAAAGACCATTATTACCCATTACCGAGCCCGGAGGAAATATTTACTAAGCTGAACGGCGGGAAAGTATTTTCTAAAATAGATTTAAGCGATGCTTATCTGCAGATCCCAGTACAAGAAGAGAGTACGAAAATTCTATGTATTAATACGCACAAGGGACTGTACAAATTCTACAGACTACCATTTGGGGTGAAAGTTGCACCGGCAATTTTTCAACATACAATGGATACAATGCTCACGGGCAAGAATTTTGCGACCGCTTACTTGGACGATATTCTAATTAAAAGCGACAATGTTGAAGAGCATGCGTCGCACATAAAGGAAGTTTTCAAAAGACTTCAGGACTTTGGGTTTAAAGTAAAAGGAAAAAAAGTGATTTTTTTCTTAAATGAAATCAAATACTTAGGTCATATAATTAATGAATGTGGTAGTAAGCCGGATCCAGACAGGGCATCTGCGATAAAAAATATGCCGGAACCAAAAAATGTCGCAGAATTACAAAGTTTTCTTGGCCTAGCAAACTACTACGGCGAATATATTGAAAATATGTACAGATTGAGGCCCCACTCAACGAATTACTAAAAAAAAGAGAACAAATGGAATTGGACAAAAGACTGCCAGAATGCGTTTAAGGAGATAATACAAAAATTAACTTCGGAGCTAGCACTAACTCATTTCGACCCAAAATTACAAATTATTATCGCGAGTGAAGCGAGCTCACACGGAGTAGGAGCTTGTATTCTACTCAAGATGCGGGACGGCACAAAGAAACCCATAGCTCACGCATCAAGATCATTGTTACCAGCGGAGAGAAATTATTCACAGATTGAAAAGGAAGCACTAAGCATAATATTCGCCGTAACTTGTTTTCACAGATATATATATATATATATGGGAGAGAGTTTACGCTTCAAACGGACCACAAACCTCTTCTTAGGATTTTTGGATCAAGAAAAGGATTACCCATCTATACAGCTAACAGACTTCTAAGATGGGAAAATACGTTACTGAACTACAATTTCAAACTTGAGTTCTTACCATCGAAGAAAATTGGGCACGGTGATGGACTATCGCGATTAATACCTGCAAAATGCGAACCGCTGGAAGACTCGGTAATAGCGGCGTTACAAGCCGAAGTGTTATACAATACAGTAAAGGAACTACCTGTGATCTTGCTAGAGATAAGAAGAGAAGCAGAAAAGGATGAAATTATACAGAATACCAAGAAAAACATAGAAGAAAAGGAAAGGAATTTAGCAGACAGCTTCTCAATTTGTGATCACATATTATTATATAACGAAAGGAGTGGTTATGCCAAAATCGTTACAAAGGCGGATTTTGAAGGATTTTCACTTCGGACATCCAGGAAAAAACCGGATGAAAGCACTTATGAGAAGTGTCGCCTACTGGCCTAACATGGACAATGAAATTACGCAAAGAGTGGAAAGATGTAAAGGCTGTGCGGCTGCGGCAAAAGCACCACTTGCTATACAGAAACCATGGCCTAAGGTGGACAGACCTTGGTCCAGAATACATGTGGATTATGCGGGACCCATAGAGGGTTACTACTACTACTTAATAACAGTAGATAATTTCAGTAAATGGACGGAATTTTTTAGATTCAAACACCCGACGACAGAAAATACTATAAACTGTCTACATGAATTATTCGCGAGATTCGGCGTCGTGGATTGCTTGATAACTGATAACGGTACACAATTTACCTCCAGCGAGAATTCTGTGAGACGTACCAAGTGAAACATATTAAGATAGCTCCGTACCACCCACGGTCTAACGGGCAAGCTGAAAGATTCGTAGACACACTAAAGAGAGCTCTAAAAAAACAGAGGCTGTACCGACAGAAAAAGCTATGCAACAGTTTCTCCACGTATACAGAATAACACCTAACGGGAACACACCACCTGGTCTTTCACCAGCGGAAGTGATGTTTGCCCGGAGAATACGGTCTGTGTTTGATAAGTTATTGCCGAACAAGAACAAAAACCAGCATACACCTATAGTACCCAAGAGATCATTTAAACCAGGATAACGGGTTTACTTCAGGATGTACAGGAACAATATGGCTTACTGGGAACCTGGTACAATAATTAACAGACTAGGAAATGTGATGTACACAGTACAAGGCGAAAAGTTTACCCACAGAAGACATATTGACCAAATACAAAAAAGACGGGTTGAAGAGCCAACCTCGTCACCTACAGAAAATGACGATTCAATGGATGCAATCTTTGAAGCTTTTGAGATTCAAAGACCGCAGGAAGACACAGAAACTAGAAGGTCAAACAGGAAGAGAAAATTTACCGAACCTCTGATTATCGACCATAAGAGGAAAAAATACTAACTCCGCCCAAAAGGAATTTAAGCAGGGGGTGTTCAGGGGTCCTCTCCTTTTTACACAAATGGACTCACCCAAGGTATACATATACTACTACCAGTGAATACCCGGACAGTCAGTACGTCAAGTGATAGATGGTCGAACTCTCTGCCTCTGAGCAGAGAGGAACCCGAACGAGGCTGCGCCGAAGGGCAGTGTCTCGTTCCGGGAGGTTGACCAACCCGATCTCGTTTATACGGGTTCTACCGGCATTTTTTGGCCGAGATTACGGGCTCGGAAAACCCATGGTTAAACCCGGCCTTGTGCCACATGCAACCCTCGTGGGGGAGGGGGGGCTAAATATCGTCAGTACGTTAAGTCGGTAGTAGTAGTAGTGGAATGTAGAGTCGGTCGAGTAGAATAACGTAGCGGCAAGAGTCACAGTAACGAGCACGAAGACTCAGTAATAAGTCATACAGCGATACGTCGATACCAAAGACTATATATATATTTGTCTACTAACCCCGCATTCCTGATCTACTAACCTGTATTACCAGTTTGAATTATTACGTTAATACATTTATTTTCCTATATTCATTCTTGGCGTTTGTTATTATTTGATACCGGATTTCATCCCGGAATCCACAACACAAATGAAGTAGAGACTTGACGCAAAAGAAACGCGTCTCTACAGAAGTTTTCAAGAAAATAGAAACAAAAAGATACACTTATACTTAACATCAGGAAGAAGACAGTTGAAATTCCCAAGGAACATGATAAGGAAAGAATGCTTGGAAGTTTTGATACTCGCATGATATCGTGAAGGCAAGGACAGAGAAAAACACCGCCTAGTAAACTTAAGTAAATGGTGAAGAGATAGCAAATAGCAATATTTATTAAGAGCTACAAACGATAGGACAAATTGTGGAGAGCCATGATCGCCAACGTCTTGAAAGGATACGGCATATAGAAGAAGATCAGATGTGAGACGAGATTTTAATTTAAGTGATAATTGGTTAGATATAAATAGAAGGTGGCGGCTAAGTTTTAGTGGCTACATTTACAACGGCGTCTGTGCAAAAAGCAAGCGCAACGGCCTCAGCTGCAATTTGAAATCGACACACTAATCCCATTTTCTCTGCAACTAACCGCTACGGCACACGCACATCCAAACTGCATAGCATATATTTACAATATATTATACCATATCTGTTTGTATTCAGATTTGCAATGACATTAATGCGATTAAGTTAAACGTTCCTGTTATACAGAAAAATGCGTATAAACGTCTCTGTTGAAGATGTAACTTTTAGGAGATGAAACATTAATCAAATACCAGCATAATCGATGTTAGAAAGTGTCATCCCCACCCACCCTCCAAAAAATAAAGGACTGAATGTAATTAATCATTAGTCTTATCGGCCCGGTTGGTAGTGCCATTCAAACATCAACTAATATCAGTTATGTTAAAATAGTTTTATGTCCCTTCAGTAATTATTTAGTAAGCTCGATTTTTCTTTTACTAAACTGCAACAAATGCTAGGCTAGAGAATCGCTTAAGGTAGCGGTTTACAGGCAAAATGTTACCATGAATGTGATGAGTGATAGGAATGAAAACGTAGGCGGTAGGAAGTGTAGAATTGCAGCACAGACAAGAGACCAGCTTCGTTCTCAGGGTGCAGCTTCTTCCAATCGAACGCTTATAAGACTTCACCTTATAATAATATAACTACAAAAATAGAATATATTTTTAAAGTAATTGAAAGACACTTCCCTAAAAATATAAGCTATCAAAACTCATTAATATAATTAGAATCAAAATCAGTTATAGGTATGTGAATAATATGGAGAAAATGAAAAATGCACCAACAATATTAAACAAAAATAATAGTAATTACAATAATAGAAATCTGAAAATTAACAACAATAATTGTAAAAATTAAAGCAACTGTCCACTTAATGATAAATGTCTACCTAATAATATAATATATCAAGCAATTGCATTAAATAAAATTAACACGGAAGTAAAGAATTATACAGAAGAAACTGTGTGATATGAATGAAAAAATTAGGCGGTAGGAAGTGTAGCGTTGCAGTACAAACCAGAGACCAGGTTCGTTCTCATGGCAGAGCATCTTCCAGTCAAATGTTTGTGGTTTAATGAATGGGAAATAACAGTTTGATCGGACCATTATCCAAGAAGGAAACCATATGACAAAATTGTATCAGTCGGCAAATTTTATTCAGTTGTAACCTTCTCGTAAAATCGGCTGCCAACGAACAGGAAAAGGTGAGGCCAGATTAGGGGGCGAACAGTTTAACTGACGTGTACATTCCTTTTGCCTGGCGGGCGAGTGGTCTGCTAGGGATCATTCTCTTAAAGAGATTAAGCCTTCTTTTTCCTGTCATCTTTCATTTAAAAAAATTATTCATCAAGAATCCAGGATTCTTAGTCCGCCCCACTCAGCTGATCTTTTTCGTCAACGTCTCTTGGCCTGGATTCTGTGTGACTCGTCCATTAAGTTGACATTCTTTGTCAAGACGATAATTGTCAAAACGATATATGCAACATACTGCAGATGTCACCTCAACAAGATATCAACTGTCATCGCTAGAGAAATGACGCTACAGAAATAGAGAAAATGTGGCGGCGTGTTTTATACTGTATTCTTGTTGAAGTTGTTTGTTTGTTTGTTTGGGGTTTTATGGCATATCAACCACTATGGGTTATTTAATGCCATATCCAGTATTTACTAGATATATAAAAAACGTATAGTTGGCAACATCATTGTTTCAAAAATGTATAGCTGGCAACTGTTTCAAAAACGTATAGCTGGCAACATCATTGTTTCAAAAAATGTATCCCTGGCAACATCATTGCTTCAAAAACGTATAGCTGGCAACATCATTGTTTCAAAAGCGCATAGCTGGCAACATCATCGTTTCAAAAACGTATAGTTGGCAACATCATTTTTTCCCATCACATTTAGGGGTAAGGTGTTAGTATATTTAGTGTAGGGTTTGGGAGGGAAAGTTAATTGTAAGTTGTAGTTGTTTTGGGATGGGTTAGAGGTGATGGGGCATGACATGACCAGCCGATTGATCGGATCGACAGCCTTTTGGTAGGACGTAGTTTATCGTCATACCCAGGACCCGGACACACCTTGAGATTTCACTATTTGCCCATAGCTGGGACCCTAACAGGTGCTACCACCCCGGGTCAGGGTGGACCTGGGAACATCAGCAATTAAGAGGTGGTTACACGCTTCCTCAAAACCTCCTGACCAGAGGCCTTGCTGCTGGATGCAGTTTAACGTCGTACCCAGGACACGTTGTTGAAGTTGGAATACAGTTTAATTTCATTAAGAAATTATAGGATATTATATGATTAAGATCATGAAAGAGTTCTTTCATGTTGGTTGTTTGGTTGATTTTGTTTAGCGGCATATCAACACCTCTATGGGTTATTTAATGTTGAAATCTAAATATTTTGAACAATTTTATGGCTTCAACGAAATATATTTTGAACTCAATTGTATGCCTTTAACTACAGATAAAATACATTGTTAGTCAGTTTGCTATAACATGCATTGCTGGTAATTTTACTATAAATATGTATCGTTGGTAATATTTTATTTAAAATTGTCTTGATGTCATTTTTACTATAAAAAAAGTACTTTCAAACTTTAATAGTTTTATTTTTGTTTCAGGGTTCAGTATTTGCCCATATTTAGGCCCTTACAGCTACTACCTCCTCAGGTCGGGTGAATCTGGGAACAACAGCAATTGACAGGTAAATCCACGTTTCTCGAAACCGCCAATCTCTCGATCAGAGACTTGCTGCCGGATGTAGTTTATCGTCATACTCTGGACTAGAGAAAGAGAATGGGGAGTGAATAATAATTCATGACTCACAAGAAATCATAAAGGATTTTGAGGCATGAAGTGATTAATAGAATTACGGTTTTATATAAAAATTGACATAATATGAGGCTCAAAATCCGTTCAAGATACTAAAATGTTCTGATGGATGTAGTGAGTGATATGGACGATAGAGCTGGTGATAGGAAGGGAAGGCTATGGGTGAAAAGGCGGATAGATAATGACTGACTTTTGAATTAAAGGTGTTAAGATTTTTGTGTTCCCGCGAGAGTCTGACCCACAAAGTATCAGTTGTTGGAAAATTCCATTCATATTTGTAACACCGAGGATTTTCAGCGTGATTCGACTCTGTAGAAGTATCATGATGTGTCCTCGCTGTAAAGGTCTAAGCTGCTAGAACTAAAGAAGAGTGCTCATCTGAGCATTTGCAATGAAAATAGCGAAGGATTAGCGAGAGGTTTGCAATGTTGTGACTGTAAAAAGGTGTATAAGCTTTCCCCCCACAAGTTCGCGTCAACTATTTGGAATTCGATCAAACCTGGGTATTGAGTATTGAACAGTTCCAGTCCAGATATGAGAGCAAAGTGACGCCACTGTGAGTCACATAATGGGAGACGAACTCACTACAAGCCGTGTGGGTGCATTGTCTACTGGGTAGAACAGCAAAAGAGGATATTATTCCGAATGAAAATGTCAATTATGATAACCTCGACGAACAGAAATGCATTCTGATAGCTGTGAATTTATTTAGATAGATGGATAGATACAGAATACCTTTATTAAACATAGATAATCATATATATATATATATATATATATATATATATATATATATATATATATATATATATTTCAAATAGGTTTGGTTAAATAATTTATATATGTTATTTATTTTGGTTTCGATCCTTTCAGGTCCAGGGATTAATTTTTTTGTTAGCTGTGGTAAATTGATTAAGAAAAATACTAAAGTTTCTTTTTAATAATTTTTATTTTCAAAAGTACTTCCAATTTCATCAGATTTATATTTATCCTACAGCATTTAAAGGAACACTCATGCCAGAGTTCACAGTTTAGTCAGATATTAGTTGAAAATACATCTATATTCCAGCAAAATGATAATAAGCAAAGCTTTTAAATCCTAGAAGCCCCTAATATAAGAAAATTAAAGTCAAAATAAATAACGTCATTTCTGCGTATAGCAACAGATTCTTAAATATCTGTAGCAGCGAATATATATATATATATATATATATATATATATATATATATATATATATATATATATATATATATATATATATACATATATATATATATATATATATATATATATATATATATCATTAGGAGATCAGCGCCGATTCCGCTACAGCGATTACGGTCAATTTATTTCCTCACACTTTATATTTTTTTTTATTTTATGAACGCAATATTACTTAAAAATAAATACATAAGCGCAAGATATGATATGTGGTAGAATGTGAGATGGAGGAAGTAAGCAAGCGCATTGGAAATGTATCGGTGGAGGGTAAATGAAATATAGATACTTACTTTTCATCCCACTACATATGAACTAAATAGAAACATTTTAGTATACATACAACGTGTCATAATTTCCGATCTCCCATTCAAAAACTGGGTCTGGATATGTCATTATAGCTAACTTTTCTTGTTGACAAAGGTTGCAGCTATTACTATAAATGTTTTACAGTTTAAAATCGGATTTTTTTATATTTGCCTTTTAATTTCTACACATGGTCGACTAGTTTAGTAGAATTCCTAAGAATTTTTATTTTTAAATAATATAGCGTTCATAAAGATAAAGTCTGAGGAAATCAATTGACTGAAATCGCCTGAAGACACCGAAAGGTTGAAACCAAGGTAACGGAATTGGCTGATGTATAATTTTTTTATACTTAAAAGATCTACATATTAAATTTTTAATTTTTTCACGTATAATGAGCATTTTTAATACACCTGTTTCCTGGTCTAATTCAACTCGGACCATTATCTCTTTTATTATATCGATAGATAGATATGAATTTAAAATAATAAAAATAATAATAAATAAGAAGTACAAAATTTACCTCCCTTGATTTTAGAACGAGCTTTGTGAATTTGCAGTAATATGTATATACATTCACAGACAATTTAACACGCTGAAGATGGTCTCAGATGAGATTGAAAGTACTTATAAAAATAAAAAATTATTTGAATGAAAACTTTGATATTCTTAAACAATTTTTTATAGCTACCAAGAAATTACACCGTGGACTTGAAAGGATCAAAACCAAAATAAATAGACGTAACATGTCTAAATTATTTAACCAACCTGTTTGAATGAAAATATGATGCTCAAATACATACACACACACACACACACACTTATATATATATATATATATATATATATATATATATATATATATATATATATATATATCTCAATCCCCCTTTGTGCCGCGAGAGGGACGCATCTGGCCAAGTGTGTGGTCTTCTTAACGTAGAGTTGTCGACCAAAATAAATGCGAATGGCCTCGTCCAACTCTCCTTGATTCACTGCCATCTCCACCACGGCCAGCAGGGGGGAGAATAAACATAATAGTGAGAGGGAATGAGGGCCCCAATGTTTGGATGCGAGCGGGTTGCCGACGACGACGATATATATACATATGCACATACACGCCTATAATAGCACACATACACACGCACACTAACACCCGCACATGCGTCTGTGACGACAACTGAGAGAAAACGGTGGAAAAGTAACATGTGCATGAAATAACTGTGTATTTTATTACAATACACGAGATGAGAGGAGAGGTTGAAAAAAATTGATAGCTTGCAGCAAGCATTTAGATGGGAAGTCAGTCAATTCTTGGTGTCACTCTAAATAAGAAATCATTTGGAGCGCAACATCGGTAACTGGTTTTCCTGGGACCGGCTCAATCGGGATTCCTTCCGGCAACAGCAAAACTACGATTTCCTTTCCACTTCTGTCAGAAATAGGATCGCTATCCGAATAAACATGAATGAGAAAAAAAAAATGGAAAACACGAGGTGAATGAAAGAGAAATGTTGGATTTTAGGAGTCCGGGTTAAAATAAAAAGAACATTTGGAGCGTAATATAAAAAAAGAATGACCATCACAAAGACATGTTTTTTAAAATAACCTATAAAAATAGTGCTTTATTTAATGAAGTAAATGTAACAAAAAACTCGCAACATATAAATGATATGTGAGAAAATTTGTTGGGAAGACAATGATGGAAGAAGTAGTTTACAAGAAGTTGGGCGTGAGTCGTTGTGAGCTAGAGAGGGTGGAGACCGGTGTGCCCAGGATACAGGAATTCACAAAGCATAGTCAACAGAGTAAGAAGGAATGACGAACTTTGAGAATAAGGTAAAATGAAATGTGGTCCTTCAAGGCAGGAGGAAAGACCAAATTATGCCACGATACATGAAGTACGAACATGAAGGTAACATTTCGTCTTCGGATGCAATCAAAGTTATGACTAAGAAGAGGAATTAAATTAAAAATAACTAAATTATCTGGTTGTGACTTCGTCCAGATAACATTATGAAAGCATATGTATGTATGTATGTATGTATCTCTCTCTCTCTCTCTCTCTCTCTCTCTCTCTCTCTCTCTCTCTCTGTATACACAGGGTGCGGTAAATTGTCGCCATTTTATATTTTTAATTTCGCGCATGCGCGTTGTTTTTTTGTTGTTGACTGCACAGTATATTAGAGTCAGTTGGGGACCGTCTATGAGAAAAAAGTGCACCAGGATGTAATTCACTCCGCAAGAAATTTGAAAACGGCATGGTGTACTGCTTGGCATTCGCACCGAAAGCTCCAGTACGAACATTTCAGAATAATTGGGTGCTAATGATTCGGAAATAGTCGGATGAGTTAATGGTGATTACGAAGGTACGGCAGCTCGGAAACCTCACACTGATCGTTCTGATAAGAACTTCAGAATTTGTTGGTGATGGCTTCAGACTCAAAACCAAGTCCTTCATCAAGTGCATTGAGGAGATAGAGCTGCCTTGGGTCAAGATTCTGGCTGCTGGAAGAATTTATGTCTGGCACCATTCCATACAATCAGGAGAACACAGTCATGGCTGTCAAACAATTTCTGCCACCACGTCACCACCTAACTCCCCAGACTGCAACCCCCTTGATTATTATGCGTGGGGTGAAATTGAGCGAAAGACAAAAAAAATCCTTGTAATACATCAAAGATGAACTGAAGGCAAGGATTATGGCGGCATTCACCAACTTAAACAAAGAAACCGTCCAGAAGAGATACAGGAGATTCTGAAGTCGCCTGGAGGCCGTGGTTAAAGCCAATAACACTTTATTGAATAAATTTTCCCTTTAGAACTTAAACGTATTTTTGTGTAAATATTCTGTTAAAATGAGATGTCAGAGTTATATCTATTTTTGCATAATTAAATGACAATTTATCCATCGCACCCTGTATATATAATTATACATACTTGAATACATATATATATAGATATAGATATATATACTTATATATACTTGAATACAAATATATATATATATATATATATATATATATATATATATATATATATATATATATATAAGTAAGTATACTCGGTCCGGAAAAACCTTAGGTGTTTTGGCTTGTAAATGAACAAACCAATACCCAAGGAAAAATAAGGAATAAAAAAAGAAAGAACTAAGAACATGTAATTCAGGCGAAAACAATCGACCAGAATCCAAGCTCAGAATTCCCTTCCTATTACTTGTTTCCCTGAAAGCTGTAATCTTCAGGCGAAAAAAGAAGAAAAAAGCCTCCGACATGAGTAAAGTAAAAATAACTAAGCAAAGTGGTCAATACACTAAGTAGAGTAAATCTAAATCTAAATCTAAACCTAAAGAGCAAGGCTAACCTACCTAGGTTTCACCTACGCGGATCGTCAGGGTACGCTTGGCCAAGCGTACGCAGACGATCCGCGTAGTTGAAACTTAGATAGGTTTGCCTGACACTTTAGGTTCATAGTTATACACACACACACACACACACACACACATATATATATATATATATATACATATATATATGTGTGTGTGTATGTATATATACATATATATATGTGTATGTATATATACATATATATATATATGTGTATGTATATATACATATATATATATATGTGTATGTATATATACATATATATATATGTGTGTATGTATATATATATATGTGTGTGTGTATGTATATATACATACATATATATATATATATATATATATATATATATATATATATATATATATATATATATATTGTTTGGCTTGGCGGCTACGTTTTCATTTGAATAATATGTCTAATATTTCTAAATATTTACAACAACATACCAGTCCACATTCGCAATTCTGAAAAATCCTTGTTGAAAATACAACTATAATGTTTCACGAAAAAATAAACTAAAAATTCTTGAAGCTATCTATATTAAAATATTGAAATCAAACCTCAATTAAATTAATTATGAATACTACATAAATGTTTTAAAATGTCTATAAGAGACCCGCATAAGAGAGTTTGAAATGCCAACGTTTGTACTAATAGTATCTCCTTTTACTTTTTTTCGTAATAAACTCTCCAAACCATATTTAGTTACCTACATTTAAACGCTTTCAGCGGTCACGTACTGATGCAGCATTCCTGACACCATTTGTAAGAAATTTAACTTTCAGATAACACATCAATTTTTCTACAATAATGAATACTACAATATTTATTTTGTAATAAACAATACCTTTATGATGACATGAATATGTCGAAAGTACTTAGAAATAAAAGAAATATGAAACAATACGGTTATTTTCTCTCCTCGATTAATAATGACACCAAAATGCTTCTCCGCGAATATGAAAGGATCTTATCGAAAATAAGTAGACAGAAAATGTCTAAACTATACAAAGAAACATAGCTTATATGTTTTATATTAATTAGTCAATAATAAATAATGAGTGTAATGTTAACAAACAATATACAATAGCTACAAATTACCCTATTTTGATACCCAATTATTTCTAGTCATTAGTCTTTAGAATAATTTGAAATATATTGCGTTAGCGCTTAACCTATAAGCGTCCGGTTAATACAATCGAGCTTAGATAACATAATGAACCGTTGACCATCATATATAGTCAAGCCAAAACACAGAACAAAAGGCCTGTAAAATTCCGTTCAAGAATGATACAAACTGTTACCGCCCGGTACTGACCACAGTATCCACTATATAAGAGGCACAGTATGTGTCTTCTCACCGGACTTATTCAACCGACACAGCGAGGGGATTCATAGAGAATTAGATGTTCAGCCAGAAATACTTATTAACAGACACAATCTTAACAACATAAGATATACAGATGGCACAGTGTTGATAGCAGACACAGAAAGAAAACTGCAATAACTCTTACAGAAGGTAAAGAAGGAAAGCGAGAATAAAGGGTTAAGCAACCTCTTTAAGAGAACGGAATGAATGGTTGTTAGCAGAATGAACAGCCCAAAATAAGAATTATAAATTGGAGATACCAATATTAAACAAGTAGTACAAAAACTGAAATACGTGGGAAATGTTCTAGAGGACGGACAGTGTATCACTGAAATGAGAAGACGCATTGGGATAGACAAAGATTCATTGCAAAAGCGAAGCGAAGTGTTAAGTGATAGAAAAAATTCGCTAGAAACAAAGAAATGAGTATTGAACTGCGATATGATATCTGTCCTCCTATATGGCAGTGAATGCTGAACAATCTCATCAAAGATGAAGGGGAGAGTTAAAGCAACAGAAATGTGGTTATATACAAGGATGCTATGCCTGGACGGAATATGTGGCAACGACGAGGTTTGCAGTAAATGGAAACAAAAAGGAAACTGTTAGGGTCCAGGTTCCTTGTACCACGGTGATGGTCCCAGGTAGAACCGATAAAGAATAACTCGAACACAGGTATGGAATAACACAGATATATTACAAACAGAATATGTACAAAAGAAATAGAAGTGTTAGTAATAACAATCAGGTTAGCTTAGAGAGAACTATGTTGTCTCGAAGTATCACTATTCCAATATCTTACAGTAATCGTCTGACGCGACTCTGTCTCTGACTGACGCACACTGTGACTGACTCAAACTACTGCTTCCTTTTGAGGCGCAGTATTTATGGTGTACGAGATAGTCCATTACTATTATGGGTAAGTTCCCATAACAGAAACTTATACTTAACATCAGGCAGTGACAGTTGAAATTTCTAGGGCGCACAATAAGAAAGAAGGCTTTAGAAAATCTGACACGCACAGGAAACATTAAAGGCAAGAGGGACAGAAGAAACAACGCATAGTGAGCTTGAGTAAATGGATGTCGGGACAGGGTTTTGGAGAAATAAGGAAAAGAGAAAAATTATTATCCATTCACTTATGCGGTAATACCCTTGTGAAAGGTATGAGCCTTGTCTTCTCCCTCCGGCTATGGGTAAATAGCAGGACAGACCGGGTACTATAGCCTTGGATGGCAACTGGTCTACCACAGAAAGAAATGTCAACCTACTGCGGGAGAAATCTGCCTTGTCAGTCATCTATTGAAAGATACATGATCGCCTAAGCGTGCGTCACGCAAGGGACATAACTGACTCATTGTTTAAACAGCAGTGTAAGAAAAAGCTTTCCTTCACTAATTTCGAAATGAAGGAACATTTGCTTTTTACTTTGGAAAAGGTACGACTCCAACTCTTTTCGCTAGAGATATAATTTTTAACCAAACGGCTACGGATATAATTAACAAATCTTACCTCTGTAGCTTTATTTGAGAAACCACTGTAGGGGGAATAAAACTCTGTGGCTAAAACTGTCATTTCATATGAAAAACAAAGAAGCTGTGAAAAGCCGTGATCCACTATGTGTTGAAAGATGATGCCTTTTTAAAAATATTTTTATATAATTCTTTTCTTCTTCATTGCATTTTTTAGTATGTTCTCTTTTATTTTTTTCATTGTAATGTGTAGGGTTTTAATATAACTTCTCTTTAGCTTACGTTCTATGTAATCATTATCACACCAGGCTATCACTCAGTTATCACATTCTTTTGCTTACTATTTAAAGCACGCTTCCTTTCCCGAAGCAACATCATTACCTTTTGCCTCTCCTCAACTTTCCAACTTTACTCAACTTCTCGTTTCTTTAGCTTAAGGATCCCATCTTTATTTGAAATCCTCCTCCTTTCTTATTTGTCTTACCCATCAATACTCTCTCTCTCTCTCTCTCTCTCTCTCTCTCTCATCATGCAATGTTATCCTCCTCCAACGTTTTAACATGCTTATTAGATTTTTTTTTTACAGAGGGATGCTGAGAATTCCATGGACGGGAGGAGTAAGCAACGACGAAGTCTTAATGGATATGACAACAAAACGAACACTTATACTCAGAATCTGAAATCTACATAGACAATATGAGAAAGGAAGAGTTGGAAAATAGGACACACTAAGGGTTGGAGTGATAGAAGGCAGCGAGCCACCTACCTGGTTTGATATTGTGAATGGGTGACAGAACGGGGTTAGGGTTAGGATTCAACAAAGGTAGAAGCACTTCTAAGAGTCACAAGGGATAAATTTTTCGAAGAGTCATTGTCGCCCATGTTCTGAAGCAATGCGGTGTATAGCAGAAACCATAATTTTGAAAAGGAAAACTTTTACTAAAATAAGTGGGGGACTCTCCAAATTACTAAACCTACAGAAAACCCACATTATGAATTGTAAATTAACATTTCAATGGCAATTGTCCAACTAGTGGAACATATTTCAAGAAATGATTTTATACAAGACGAGTATTAATTTTCACTTTATATTATTGATTAAAGCCTAAAATAAAATAGGTGCTTACACATCTTGTTAAAATATAATTTAGGTCTTAAGAATTTATATGGATTTTCGTAAATTTTTTGCAGCCATATCTCGGCGTTACATGTTAAAACGACAAATATAAATGTATTTATGCTAAAGTCGCATTTAAAAAAATCAGACCAGGATCTCTCGGATATGACTTAACTAACGACGAAGTTAAATAATTACAATAAAACCTGGAAACAGTAGATAAACAAATGTCGGTTTATAAACGTGTTTCATCCTTGTTAAATCCTCCATACACTTGAATTAAACTGATGCCTTTTCCTGGCGAACTTAACCCTGGCAGGGTATGTTAAGGAAAAGAGAGACAGACAGGAGCAGGCAATGGAAAGCGGAACAGAAGGCGGGCGCCTTAGCCAATGGCCAAATCTGCTAAGGGCCACAGGGGATAGGAAACCGTGGAGAGCCCAACCCCTGAAAGGAAGCGGCCTATAGAAGACAATCTTTGCGCTCAACCTGCAATTGGTGGAATGGTTTCAGGATCCGAACAAGAAATCAGTAAGTTTGAATTCTGGTCGAGGTTATTATATTCACTTACGAAAATATAGCCTCCGGGAAAGGTATGACAATCTATTCTCTCCTCAGCTAAGGCTTAAATAGAAGGATAGGCTGGAATTTTGAGTCGTGGTTACCTACCACTATAACAGAAAGATGAATCTGAATTCAAAGTCGTATGTGTTCATAGTAGAGTGTATATTTGAATTGTAACTAATGCCCTCTAAGTATAGTTGCCGTATAAACCACAGGTCAGCTCTGTAGGTGTTGAGGAAAGAAAAATGACCCTGCACAAATAGGCATGCTTGGAAACGAGTAACCATGCATAAGATAAGTGATTACATTCATTTGCACAATGTCTTCAACTCGAGTAACACTGATGATGGCGATGTAATCGGTGTGGTCAGAAGACATAGTAGTAGGAGTATAGCTGGTCACTCGTATCCGAAGATACCAGTCTACGAGGGCGGCTAGCCAATCCCTATTGCAGACGCTTGGCCCAGGCACATTTATTCAACACCCTCAGAGCCAACCAGTGGTTTATACTGCAACTATGCTGAGCAGACCTTAGTTACAGTTTCTGGGAAAGACCGTGTTATCTAGCGTGATCAACAATCTGAACAAGGCCAGCACGCTCAAACCTTCGGTCACGATGACTTGTGACTTCGTACTAGGACAGCTATCGACGGCACCCAAAGGTTCTGTCTACCCAATTTCACTTACAACGGTGTGACATGTTTTTCATGCACTTTCCAAAGGGGCTCACGCTGGGATCGACCCCTCCAGTCCAATAACATCAGGAAGTCTCCTTCCCGACAAATCGACCATGGTGAGATTTGAAACCGGGTCTCATGGTCAGAATGCGAGCGTTCTAACCACTCGGCCGGAACACATATGAATTAAGAAAAAAAAACACAAAACAAAAAACAAAAACAAATCCCTCTAGCTTATATCAGAGACGTAACAGAAAAAAAAAAAGATTTCTGCACTATTTAGACAGATTGAGTAGATGGTGGGTGTGCAAGGGGTGTTATATTTAAAGACTCAAACAAGAAGCCGCGAGTCGAGTTCGAAATCTGGTCGAGATAGTTATATTCACTTTCGCACAAACTGGGAAAAATCATATGTCGTACGAATTCATCTATCCTCCCCCTCCCCAAGCTATAAGTTAAATAGTAATAGTCTCTAGCTCTGGCCAGTAACCACCATAAGAAAAGGCCAATTCTAAATTCGAAACCGTATCTGTCCCTAATGGAATACATACTTGGACTCTAACTAAGGTCCCTGCAGCATATTTGCTGTATAAAGCCTGGGTTGGCTCTGTGGGTGTTGACGAATCACAAATGGTCCTGAAAAGATGGGCCTACTTCGAAGATGAGAAATCGAGGTGATTTGCTGAGTGCCTTCAAGTTGAAACAGCGCTGATGACGATATGAGATTTTCTCGTGGTTTTCACCTGTTCACCTTCAATTACCTCCCTCTGATTCCTCTCTTCGTCTCTTCAAACCCTAAACCTCGAAATTACCTTTTAACATGGTCACGAATTTCCCCTTCTGCTCATGGCACAGTCATTACACTCAATCGGACTACGAGGTAAGGAATCGATTAAAATTAAAGAAAAGAAAGTAGTCGTTAAACCGGTCGTCAAAAGCAGAGACTTCAAGGCATTATTAACTGGCAGGAGAGCAGCTTTCTTTAAAGATCTCGCTGATGAATATTCCTTAGAAAGCGAGTCTCACATACCATTACAACTGGAGTTATTCCATCGTCATTATCTACCCTACTGAATAAACGTCTGAATATTAAATTCAAATTTCCTGTTTCCCGAAACGTCTCTCTTTGGGGAAGTTGTTATTCAGCTAGGTCGCATTATCAGTCGATGACATTTTTTTTTTAAATTTATACTGTATAATTAAGATTAAAAAATGAATTAAAAGCATTTACAGGGAAGGATATTATATTTAAAATTAAGCATTCGTTTAAAATAAGTTATATTTTATCATTACTGATCCAGAAACGTGCTTACGTATTATATTATACAGGGTTATACAAAAAGAATGAGCCGATTTCATTACGCAATATTTTACTAAGGGAAATCAATAGAAAACTCCAGCCAGGTCACAAGTATTCTACTTACAATCAACTTTTATTTCCTGTCTTACAAGTGGCCACCACCTGCAGGACGGGCAACATCAATGAGATAAGAGAATTCCTCCCAGTAGCTATCAGCATATCACGACCCACTGAGTTTTTTGTTGTAATTCGATGTTTAAGGTCATCGTGTTTATTGGGTAGCGGGGGAATATAAACGTAACCTCTTACGTATCCCCACAGAAAAAAAATCACATACGGTGAGGTCCAGGGATATCGTAAGCTAAACTCAAACTGTAAGGTCTTGGAATGTGTTTTGGGATGAGTCGTAGTCTTTAAGGTTTCAAATGTAGACGTCTTCTTAGCACACGTCAGATAGTGCATTGAGAGATCGTAAGCTGACGATATGTGAACTTGCGTGGACTACCCTCAAACGCAGCACGGATTGTCGCCACTTCGATACTCGTGATCGTCCTGGACTTTTTTCTTTACACGTGTACCCACTCATTTTAAACTGTTTAAAGCACCGTCGGATCTTTTTAGGATAGGGAAGATTAATGTCGAATTGCATTCGAAAAGCACGCTGCACCGTTACAACCATATTTGTTTTCGCGAACTCGAAAACGCAGAACGCCTTTTGCTGAGTTGTACATTGTTATCCATTACCGTATTTTTTTTTCATTATGCTTTTAAATGCAAAACGGCTGACAATGTGCTGAGAGTTCATGAGAACTTGAAAGAATTATCCATTATGGATTTTTACGGTAATGGATAACAACGCACAACTTTGTATAAATACTTGCACTAATGAATAACATATAGTTTTGTACTACTTGTATTCCTGAAGTACTTGGTAAATGAAAATAAAAGAAAATTAAAAAGCTACAGCATATTTCTCTCATCCTCAGCAATACACGGAAGGTTATTCGTGAGTATGAACGGATTTTGTTAAAAATTAGCAGACAACGTTTGTAATTTATTTAATCAGACACGCCTAAAAGAGAATTTTCATAGATACATACATATATATATATATATATATATATATATATATATATATATATATATATATATATTATGCTTTCCGATATATTCACATTTGCTCAATTATATTCTCCCCTCAGTTATGAGTTAAACAGTACGTAAAACTTTAGCTGTAGTCAGCAAGTAAATAAGTAGAAGGGCAAATCTGAACTTGAATCCGGTTTTGGGAAGATAATAATGGTTTACTAAAGACACCGGAACAAGGAACGCGATATTCATGCTCAGAATGTTATCAGAAAGAGCGATACGAAGGCAGAAGGACATGTATCTATGTTTCATAGACTATGCAAATGCCTTCAAGAAAGTACGCCACAAGGATTTGGTGGAACTGCTCAGCAACCTTGATATATTCGGGAAAGATATCAGAATAATCAAGAACCTATACTGGCATCAAACAGCATACATGCGCATAGAGGACGAGTTCAGGGAATCTACTAAAATAGAAAGGAGCATAAGGCAAGGATGAGTCTTCTCACCGGACCTGTTCAACCTATACAGCGAGGCAATACTGGGAGAATTGGAAATCCTACCGGGATTTAGCATTGGCGGCCACAGTCTTAACAACATAAGATCCGCAGATGACACAGTACTGATAGCAGACACGGAAAAGAAATTACAAGATCTCCTACTGAAGGTAGCGAAGGAGAGTGAGAAGAAGGGAATAAGCATAAACGACAATAAGATAGAATGCATGGTCATCAGTAAAAGAATGAGCCCTAAATGCGATTTGCAGGGCGGGAACGAACTAACGGTGGCTAGAAAGTTTTGGAGTAGCATGATAGTCCATTCCCAGAAGAGACACTGCCTATAAATAATGCAGACTTCCATTGAGTATAATCACTTTGTCACTAACTAAATCTAACACCTTATGAAAACATGATGGCAACCATGATAATTCCTCGCAAAAGCGTCGGTTCGCAACAACTTCCAGCTCTACTTATGATGATGTACCTTCAATAGAATCCCCCTCTTTACAATAAAAATGTGACTAAATATATATTTGGGAAACCTGAAAAAGAAATTACAAAATCTCCTACAGAAGGTATCACACTCTATGGAAGTCTGCATTATTTATAGGCAGTGTCTCTTCTGGCATGGACGATCATGCTACTCCAAAACTTTCTCGCCACCGTTAGTTTGTTCCTCGCCTTCCCTATTACCATTTGGGCTCGTTTTGACGCCGCATCCGAACGAAAGCTGACCAAGCGTATCAGAAGTCCTAATCATTCGGACGTGCAAATAATAGGCGCTTCGGTGGGAATTTTGAATTCACAAGCCATCTCCAGCCGCATTTATACTCACTTTTAGGAGAGTGCAATCCGGTTTGAATTCAGAGTTTCCTTCTCATAGACTGGCTGCTATCCAAGAGTTATGTCTCTCTTGCTATTTTACCCATAGCTGGGGGAGAGAAGAGATGCATTAATACCTTTCCTAAGGGTATTAGCACGTAAGTGAATGTAATAAACTTGTGTAGAATTCGAAGTTGGCTCTCCGATTCTTCAATGCGAGTCGCTAACCCCGCCTTGCTTCCCCTATCCCGCGAAATATTTAAATATTTACCATCTCCTATTATTTTTACCTCTTCTGCTGCGACTCCACTCAACCAATTTAGCTAATCTCCTCGTTTATTCTATCTATCTCCCCTTCTCGGAATACTGACTGGGAATATTATATGTTCTAAGTCGTTCTTCCTCATAATGTCTGGCAGAGTATTCGGTTGTCAGGGGGCAATTGTCCTGTAACCGATTATTCAACTACATGTTTTCTTTTATTTTAAGCAAGAGTTTCTTTTTAGTTCCCCCTCGGGCCTGCTCATGACCTAGATGGGTGCCCTCTTGGGAATATAAGGGGCTTCAAGTTTAGATTGCAGGTGGTGTAATGGATAACAGCTCCTAAGTTTTATCAAAGAAACAGAATTTAACATTCAGAGCAAAAAACAGCAATGTTTACGGCCTTCCCAAAATACATAAGAAATTACCATTTGTAGTGGATATGAATGTTGTACGGTAAAAATCTTTGAGTGACTATATGTTTTTTAACTGCTATAGCAAAACGGTTTTCGACTAATGTTCGGAACACATTTGATTTTATTCCTAAACTAAAAAATCAGTAGGAAAAAAAAATAGTTTTCGCGATTGTTTTTTCTCACTGTGGATGTCTCGTCCCTTTATTTATGAGGATGAAGGGCGTGAGGCATGCAGCAAAGTCTTTGAGGAACGCAAAATCAAAACCCAAGTCAAACTTTCTCTGTCGACTTATACATTTCGTCTTGGAAAGCGACACGATGAAGTTTGAGAAAAAAATGTCCACCAAATCAAAAGATGCGCAATCCGCCCCCCGCGCCCATCCAAACGGCCGTTAAATTTGCGAATGTCTTTCTGACAAATTTCGAAGACAAACTGCCTGAAGTTAAAAATTCAGGACACGGTCATGAACCAGTAGTTTGACTGTGATTTGTTTCATCTGGGAAGGTATAGAGGAAAGTTTGCTAAAATTATTACAATTTTGTGATACATTAAAACAAAAGAATAATTTTCGGTCCCACAAATAATTTACAGTTTTTCAGGAGCAAGTGTTAAATTTGTAGACACTAGATTAAAGTGTTCAAGGAATCTTCTAATGACCGAATCATTTTGCAAGCCTACTTCATCACACATTTACCTACACCTCCGTTTTGATCATCCTTATCACACGATTAAATGAAACCCAAAGTGCCAATTTTTACGCATTTGCACGAAGATAAAAGATTATTGAAAGCATGCTAATGATTTCATTCGGCATTATGTTAAGCGCGTCTATCAAGAATCGCGATTGAAACAAATTGCGAAGAAAATAGCTAAAAATGAAGATTACCATAATTTTATACCAGATCAAAACACCGAAAAACACAATAAAAATTATGACAAAATCACATTAGTCATCAATTGGCACCGAATTTTTGCTGGGATTTCAGAAATACTACAGAACATCTATGAACACATTACACGAAAATGTCCGCCTATCGTTTCTTTCAAAAGAAATAAAACATCAGACAAATTTTAACAAAAGTAAGCGTCCACACTCAAAACAAGATTTGAGTTTCAGATCGTTGTACTCCCTAAAACACTGATAGAAGAGGAAATCCCTGTGTGTTGTGTAACAGCATGAGTCGAGTAAAAATTCAAAGAGAAACATCACGATTTCTCCAAGGGTGGCAATTGGACTGGTTCCCATTTAATATACGCCGTCCAATTTGCCAAACATGACTTCATTTATGTGGATTGCACAAAGGAAAAATTAAATAAAACTTTCAACGGACACCGTTATGATGTCAGACACAACAATGTGGCATCGACGAAGCTTGCAGAACATTCTATTACAAACGACCATAATTTCGAAAAGTATTTTAAGGTGTACATTCTGAAAAAAACTGAATCTAACGATCTTTCGACCCTTAAAACTCATTAGGATAGTTACGTATGCAAATTACTAAATTCACGCCCTGGGGTAAAGAATAAAATGACAACGGAGTTCCATAAGATTTATAATTAAAATGTTTGATTTATTCCTCTTAGTAAACTAATGCACTCACGGAAAATTCTAAGATGAAGATAACCATCATTTTAAGCACGTTTCAGCTGCATTCCTTCACGCTGGCGACGTTTCATTTGTGACGAGACCTGGTCAGCCGTTTTTGTTTTTTTTTTCATTACAAGAACATTTACAATTTAGTATTTGGCTTGATTGAAACAAAACATATTCTTTCAGAAGAGTCTTTTGAAAGTAACTGCATCTCTCGTTTCGTGCGCGTATGTATATGTTGCAACATCAACAAAGGCCAGTCCGATGAAATTCCAACGGATAAAAGACGTTACAAGAAATTCTCCAATTTGTTATACTTTTCTAAATACTGTTTGGTGATATATAAAATTATACAAAATTATATATCGTTATATCATTACCAGACAAGCACCCTTATTACAAAGAGTTGGTATTTTTAAGGTTTATCTATATTTATACTTGATTTTTTAAAAATATAACACAGACATTCTATTGAACTATTGTTTAACATTTTCAAAAACTTTTTTCTTTTTTCTTTTCTTAAATTGCACTCTTCTCTTAGCTGTATTATTATTATTATTATTATTATTATTAATAATAATAATAATAATAATAATAATAATAATAATAATAATGATGATGATGTTATATACCGTACATATGAACACAAGTGGTTATGTCCCAAAACACACAAATACGTTGGATACTATTGTAAGTGGGGGTAATATGCCGTCTTAGTAGTCCACCATCAGCAGTGGTTTATCTACTTTACGCCGCTGGCGAGTATTGTATTTTGTTGACGCTATAAAGATTACCATTTTATTTCCAATCTCCATTTTGGTTATTCCTCATTCAGTAACCTTTTCTAGGTTACAACAAATAATGATATTTTATTTGTAATAACACAGGCTACGCTGCTTCATACACAAAATAAAGCAAAATAATCAACCTCAACAATTCAAGCTGAAACGCCATTATTCTAATTCGTATTAATGTTTTATTTGTTGTAATCCATGCAGATTTGTAACCCAATGCAAATTCGTATAACTCCGATGAGCACTGATCATCGTACGACTTTTATGAACCCTTTGGTTAGTAAGGTAATAAGTCAAATAGAATACAATGGGATTGTAAAACTTGTATTAGTACAACGTTATATGTCTTAAAAATAATCATCTAATGAATAAATATTTACCTCGGTGGGGGATGTCCCAATTTCCAAGGCTACTGATCAAACAGAATCAACAAACATGTAAGGAGAAAGTTAAACCATCCACTCCACGAAAAATAAATAACTTGAGAATATGAAGACTGTACTGTGTTGATCTTTTAAAATGCAGGAGTCTTGCTCGGCTAAAGTATGAGAATTCGAAATCCTCGTTTTTACAGAAGGTGGAACACCAGCCACGAGCGGGGATGTGAAACACGCAATTTCGTCAGTCATTCGGCATGGCATTGAGATAGAAAGCTCGTGTTGCACTTATCCTCTAATTACAAAGAAACTAATTGTCTTTAAAAAGCCCTCATTGGAAATATAGAAAATCATGGAATCTGTTCAATTTCCTAGGTTCCCAAGGAAAAGTGGTTCTCTCCATGTGGGGTCGATGTAACATTGATGGGGGTCCACAAACAAAAATAGCAAATTGGAGGTTTGGTTTGGTTTGGTTTGTTTTACGGCATATCAACCTCAATGGCTCATTTAATGCCGACAACTTTTTTTTCCTGGTAATATTTTTGTTTTGTCAAAAATCCATTTCTGTTAATATTTTTTTCTCAAAAACGTATAGCTGGTAATATTATTTTTTTTCAAAAGCGTAGAGCTGGGAACATTATTTTTTCAAAAACGTATTATCAGAGACCTTGTTGTTGAACGTAGTTTATCGTCTTATCCAGGACGCGAATGTAATCTGAGTGTTAACTATTTGCCCAAAGCTGGGACTCTAACAGGTGATACGACACCGGGTCAGGTTGGACCTGGGAACACCAGCAATTAAGAATTGGTCCCACACTCCTCAAAACCTCCTGATGAAAGGCCTTGCGGTTGTTCGTAGTTTATAGTCATACACAGGACGCGAATGTAGTATATTGTGATACCCAGAACGAGATCTGGGGTTTGGGGGTTAACTATTTGCCCATAGCTGGGACCCTAACAGGTGCTACCACCCCGGGTCAGGGTGGACCTTGGAACACTAGTGATTAAGAGGTGGTTCCACGCTCCTCAAAACCTCTTGATCAGAGGCCTTGTTGTTGGACCTAGTTTATCGTCTTACCCAGGACGCGGATGCAGTTTATGGAGGTCCACAGTAATAATTAAGTGGTCCATATAGAAATATCACTTCGGAAAGGCCGAGAATTGAAATTTCTGCAGTAATCTACGCCAGATGAAAATGTTAAATATATAAAGGGGGGAGACGTTCGCGTCCACCAACCATTTCCAATTACCCTATTGAGGGAAAAGTATCAAACATGGCAAGTGGAAGATGACACTGGAAATCGTAGTCCCAATCCCGGGTCAGGATATTGGCCGTCTAATGTTGACCTTGGGACGGCAACATCGTTTGGTTGACCAAGCAACCTTCTCTAAGGACAAGCACTGCTTCCTTCATATGGGAGAAGAGAAAACTACCATAAGATCTCCGCGACGTAGTCATCATTACCCTGTACAAAGAGGAAACATCTGACTCCTCCAATTACCGAAGGATTATTCTGCTCTCCATCGTAGGAAAAATCCTTTCAAGGCTTCTGCTGAACAGACTGGTACCCGCCTTCGCCGAAGGTCACCTTCCAGAGAGTCAGTGCGTCTTCAAAAACAACAGAAGCACAACATACAAGATGTTTGTTCTCCAGCAGCTGAAGGAGAAATGTTGCGAGCAAAAGAGGGTTTGTATATGGCGTTCGTTGATTTGACAAAAGCATGCGACACAGTGAGCAGAAGAGGAATGTGACATATCATGGAGGACTCCGCTGTCCTCCAAGGTTCCTGAACATGATCATCTAGCAACATCAGGATTAACGTGGCCAAATTAATCAAAACAGTGATCTCTCAGAGCCCTTCTCGATCACCTGGCACCGACTCTATTCAGTATCTTCTTTAGCATGATACTCAAGTTACGAAAGATTTCGACGACAGGTATGGAGTCTAAATCAGTTACCGTCCTGATGTTGGCCTGTTTTGCCTACGACGATTAAAAGCCCATACTAAGACCCTGGAGCAACTTTTCCGGGACCTCAGCTTTGTCGACGATGCTGCTCTTGTTGCCCACACAGAAGAACCTTTGCAGTGCACCACTTCCTGCTTCTTAGAGGCTATCAAACTTTTGGGGCTACAAGTCAATTTAAAGAATACAGAGGTACTCTACCAGCCTGCGCCTCGGGATGAGTACTGCCCTCATATTATTATTGGCGCGACTAAGTTTAAGGCAGCCCATAAGTTTATATACCTTGGAGGTGCCATCACGGCAGATACTGGGATCGACAAGAAGATCGACTAGCATGGGAAAGCACTGCTTTTGGTATACTATACAAACGTGTGTGGTAAAACAGACACTTGAAGAATGTATAGAGCTATCGTCCTTGCTACTCTTCTATACGGCTCAGAATCATCGGTCACTTACCGGCACCACCTAAGACTCCTCGAACTGTTCCACCATCGCTGCCTCCGCACAATACTTAACATCCACTGGAGTGACTTCGTCACTAATATTGAAATCCTTGAGAAGGCTAAGATCACAAGCATCGAGGCCATGCTGCTGAGTCCAAGCTACGCTTGGCTGGGCTGGGCTGGGCTGGACACGTTTCCAGGATAGAGAATCATCACATGCCGAAAGTCTTGTTCTTCGGCGAGCTCTCCAATGGCTATAGCGATAGAGGCGCACCAAAGAAGTCGTTCAAAGATTGGCTCAAAAAATTCTTGCCAATGGTCTACCCTAGCTGAGAAACGTGACGCCTGGCCTCTCACCGCCTCTTCCTTGGAAAATAGCTGCAGGGCCGCTCTCAAGAGCAATAGGCAGAGGAAAAGTACTGCAACGCTTTATCTTAGAACCCACTTGGGATCTTCGGACATTCAGAACTGCTGCGACATTGTGTACCTGTCCCATGCCTGAAATCGACGCGAAGAGTCTCTTTGATCTTCGTTTTGCGCAGCCAAGCCATGAAAAAAAATGAACATAAAATAAATAAAAAATAAAATATTTATAATAAAATTTAATTAATATATAAGTTACATAAGGATTATATATAAAGGAAGCATATACATTTATATAATACTATTCTTAATCTTATTTTTAGCAAAAAAAATAAAATAACCTTTCTTTCATCGAATGGTTACGGACTTCCAGAAAAAATAATTAACCGTAAAAAGTGGCAAAATATGTTGAGAAGCACTACCAAAGAAGATCGTCAAACGTTTAAAGATCAGTTTAGTCAGTAACAAAGCCAGATAACTGGAAATTAAGATACTCTTGTTCTTATGCTAAAAATGGAAATTATTAATAGCCTTAAAATCAGCCTTCAAAATCCTTGTTTTTGTACATTGGGCCGAACACTGAACCAGAAAAATACTCAGTTGATTCTGTAATCCACCATGAAATACAAATTGAAAAACTGTTGCACCAATTCTCTAAGTACACACAAATTAATTACACTGAAAATCCTCATTTGAAATCTAGAGTTTTACCTTGGCTCGAACGCCAACCACGTGTGCCGCTGAAAAGGACAAAATTTACTCGGTCGTTAGGGGGTTTGTAGAATGAAATAAACACAAGAATATGCTGAAAAGTTGTCTGCCCTATAAACTTCTGAACCAGCGGAAATCTACAATTTTTTTAAAAGGATTAGGCTGATAATACCTTCACTATTCATCGCATATATAACATTGTGTATCGGTGGTCTCTTTTATTTGAGTCAAGATTCTGTCAACAAATGTCGGAAAAATACTTCAACTACAATAAATACTGAATCTATTCAGTGCGATTAAATTGTACTTTGCCTGAAGACAGCAATTACTTGAATTTCCAAAACGTTACTAATTACAACGGAGATTATGTATATTTATATGTTTTACTAATAGCAAATAAAGAAACTTCTGCACTACTTACATTCAAACATCTAATCATGTTTACTTCAAGAAATGAAACATTAAAATTGGGTGTCTTGATGGATAATTGGGTAAGTTACTTCAATACTTCAAGATGAACGGTGCCAATTGAAATGCGAGAAGCCTCGTCACAAAGACCCACAATGCTTGATTTATTATATTAAAATGGGGAGAAAGATTAAGTTGCGCCAATCTTTTAAGTGCAAAATCTTACGTACCTTGAGAAATGGCATTCGAGATCTAGCCGGATCAATGAATCCTGCCATCAATGACAAATAAGTCGAAGAATAAATCAAAATGATTTTACAAGAACATTATTAAGAAGTTGAACGTTCAATCTTTACTGAATACCTGTGCCATAGTTACGGCGTTAAAACCAAATGTAAGCTAACATTAGAATATAATGATAATTAGTTTATGAATGCTTAAATTCTTCCAGTAACTTCTGATTTGCAAAGAGCATAAGAGATGTCATGAACTTAGACATTTACTAAACATAGAAAATAAATTTATTTATGCTTATGGGCGTAACAGACGGTCATGCGTTGCTAATAGGGATATTTAAACACTTACATAATGTCGTCTGAATGTTTGGCTCGAGTTAGCATTAGAAATAAAGAATATTCTAATAATTATATAACGTCATTTGTTTGTTTGTTAGAGGTAAGATCGCTACGTGGGTATTAGAATCCTATGGTTAAAAGACATTAGCCACTCTGTTTTGGTACAAAATTTTAGTTTGGGAGTTTCTTCCATCTACACCGGTTCCTTAGTATTTATCGTTGTTTTCCTTCCTTCCTTTCTTCCTTCCTTCCTTCCTTTCTTCCTTCCTTCCTTCCTTCCTCATTTCGTACGATATACCCCGACGGAAGACGCCTCTTATCTCCACGATGATCTACATATAATCGCGATTCACCAATCACTTGCCCGGATTATAGACATACGGGCACCTCAGAATGAAGCACTAACACACCTGGATGTCCCTTCTCGATTTTATCCAACTACTTTAATATTATGTAAAGTTGCTAATGAACCAATTTCTTGTCGGACAATAAAGAAGGGTCTCTTTTGACAGAACGAGGCACTCGCCTTCTCTCAAATCGAAGTCCTACATGCCAAACAAAGATGAACTCTCTTTCGTCGAAAATATGGAAAGTCTTGTTCACCATTTCTGCTATTCGACCCTGTCTCTGGTTCATTATGTCTGCTACAAAACATTAAATAAAGCCAACAATGTCTTTATTAGAGTTGACTTTAGAATTTGCAACCTGGACTATCTGAACTCCTAAGTAATGCAATCTGGGTTTTTGCTAGACTTAAGCTTAGAAATGTCAACCTCAGGTATTTGAAGGCTTACGTAATAACTTCTGTAGTTTTGATCAGGTTAACTTTAGAAATTGTTACCCGAGAAATTTGAAACCTTATATAATTAAATATGTGGTTTTGTTAAAGGAACAATTCCGAATTACGTTCTTGTCTATTTGGAACTTTATAAATTACAATTTGTCCTTTTCCCACAGTTTTAGAAATTCCTATCTGGACTATATTTTGGAATCTTACATAATGTTATCTGTGTATTTTTTTAGAGCTGATTACAGACATTGCTACCTTGGGAACCTTATATAATATGATCTCTGGTTTTGTTACAGTTAACTTCTGAAAATCCTACTTGGGTTATTTGAAACTTTACATAAAGCATTCTGTGCTAATCTTAGATTTAGAAGTTGCGACCTGGGCTCTTTTAAACCTTATAAAATGCCATTTCACAGTTAACATTAAAAATTGTTTCCTGGCCTATTTGAAAGCTATTTATTGTTTTGCTAAAGTTATATCTAGAAATCGTTACATCAACTAGTTGAAGTCTCACATAACCTCATTAATGTTTTTTTTTAGTATTTTTTAACTCCCTAATCTATTTGAATCTTTAGAGGGTGCAATATCTACTTTTGTTGGACGTATAATTGCTTGCTTGGCTATTTCAAACCTAAAATCATTCATTCTGTGATGTTTCTTAGTTAAACCAACCAGAATTGTTAACTGGGCTATTTGAAAGCTTATATAAAACAACCTGTGCTTTTTATTAGAATAGACCATTGCTACCTGGGCTATTTGAACATAATGTAAGCTGTGGTCTGTCTATATTTTTGAGATGAGGTATTATGTACATTATTTATATTATTCGGTCTATTGTCCTCATCTTTGTCGCCATGTTTTTTTTATTACAACGTTTCGACCGTTGTACGCTCCGGCCTTCTTCACGTGGTTGGAATATCGAACTGAACCCTTTATTTTGCTCACTGGGGTAGACTCTTCTAATTCCACATTCATTACACATGGCACGTGGAACTAGAACAATCTACCCCAGTGAGCGAAATAAATGGTTCAGTTTGACATTCCAACCACCTGAAGAAGGCCGGAGCGTACAACGTCCGACACGTTGTAATAATAATATGGCGACAACGATGAGGGCAATAGTCCGAATAATGTAAATAGTGCAATCTGTGGTTTTGTTACATTTAACATTAGTAATTGCCTCTTAAGCTATTTGGAAGCTGCCATGATAAATTCGGTAATTTTTATCGACTTGATTTTAAAAAATTACTACTAGAATTATTTGAACCCTTATATAATGTCGTCTGTGCTTTTGTTAGTTGAATTTGGAAATTGGTGCCAGTGCTATTTGAATATCATACATTGTCATCTCAGCTTTTGTTAGAGGTAGAAAAATTGAAAATGCTATCTGTTTTTAGTGCTAACATTAGAAAATGCTGCTTTAGAACGTTTTAAAAAATACATTTAGGATAAAAATATTATGCGAACACGCCTCTTGATTACGAGTTTTCCGTCCTGGGTATGACGATAAACTATGTCCAACAGAAAGGCCTCTAATCAGGAGTTTTTGAAGAGCGTGGAACCACTTCTTAATTGCTGGTGTTCCCAGGTCCACCCCGACCCGGGGTAGTAGCACCTGTTAATGTCCCAACTATGGGCAAATAGTTAACACCCAAACCTGTGTAAAAATAGGTTTTAATACCAGAAATACTTTGTAATAAAAAATTATTAACAGCAATAATTTTTTAAGGAAAAATTATCAGTAATAATTAAAATTTACATACACTGTTATAGTGTAGATTTTGATCTAGTGCGAAAAAATATTACCAAGTGAGTTATTTAAAAAAAAAAACATTTTACGAAAATAAAACCGTCCAAGTTTGTAAATTTCCTAAAAGAAGTAGGATTGTACTCAAAAATATGAGTAATTGAAAAATGGTTCAAATATATATATATATGTATACATACACACCTATTTTTTTTTACCAAACTATTGCTATGAATCTATTTCAAAAATTTTATTGGCATTCAATGACCCACTGAGGTTGATATACCATTAAACAAAACAGCCAAACTGCAGTATGAGTTTTGTTTTCCCATCATTCAATTGGTCGCCTTTTTCGTCATGGTTGTTTCTTTACAGATATAATTAACGAAAATCAGATCTAAATACCATGTGCTTTATTAAGAGGACAACAAAATATAATGAACGCATATAGTTGATCTCAGCCAAAATACCACATGCCAAAAACGCACATGTGCGTCATCTGGTAGAAAATGCTTGAAAAAGAGTAGTCATTTTTTTTCTGCAGAGTATATTTTCGTTTTGAAGTAATATATTTTCATTCGCTATTTGACCTTGGGCCAGACTATTTCAGATGTAAGAATCATGAATTTCTAGTGTTTATTATCTGTTCGAAAGTTTCGCCGATGACAGAATCCACAACACTTGACGAAGAATCCATTTCCTGAGTGCCGGCTATCGTTTATAAAATCTGCTATGTTGAATAAATATCAATAAAATGTGTTCGTTTAATCTACAGGAATAATTTACACATAGCAGAGAATTATTTTTTACACTTTGTCTGTTGTTTTTTAATTGATATGTTTAGCGCGATCAATGACTTAATCAAATATCTTCACCATCAACAAGAAATTTAAAAACCCTTTTCGATCATACGCCTCTTTAACTTCAATCACAATATATTTTTAAAATATCAGAATAAATAAACAGAAACAAGTTTATCTCGATCGCTTCATTAGGTGGAATTTCGATAATAATATTGAAAATAAAATTCTTTCTACCTCACAGATGCTTGCGCAGTCAATTCCTGAAGAGCTTGACAAGCTTACAAAAATATAATTGCTTTTCCTTCTATTAAAGATCTCCTGTCTTGTGCATACAGATAAGTGACAATTTCAACGTAAAAGCCATGATAGCCATGATAGCCATAATGGGCGCTGCTGCTGCTGCTGCTGCTGCTGCTGCTTCTTCTTCTTCTTCTTCTTCTTCTTCTTCTTCTTCTTCTTCTTCTTCTTCTTCTTCTTCTTCTTCTTCTTTCGTCGTCCCTCCCTCCGTTAGTTCGCACGACCAAAACGCCTTGCCAGTACATCATAAATAATAGACTGTTTCGTTTTGATTGCGTGGAAATAGGGGAAAAGAAACTACCTGGATTCACTGAGAAAACGAAAGAAAGAAGAGAAAATAGAATGAAAGATAGAAGTATTTAACGTCTCCTGCCAATACCTCATAAATAATTCCGTTTTGATCACGTGGAAAGAGAAGAAAGACATTACTTTGTTTCAGTGAAAGGAAGGAAGGAAGAAAAGAAGGAAGAGGGAAAGAAAGGAGGAAGGAAAGAAAGAAGGAAAGAAAGAAAGGAAGGGGAGAATATAGAAGTGTTTAACGGCTGTTAATGAAATGGAAAAAGTTGTCAATTTGAAATCTTTTCATTTGTACCCACTTCTTTAAATAACAACCAGCATTCATAGTTGTGATTTTTATTGCAATATTTTGTTAAAGCTGTTAAGCTCAAATACTTAACGATGCGAGAGGGAAATTTCGACCGATATATTATTGTTGTAGAACACGCCATCGGCCTAATCATGAATAATTAAAATTCATCAAAAATTTCAAATAGGAAACCGTGATATTTCCAAGGATTAAACACGTTGTTGTTGTTGTTGTTGTTATCATCATCATCATCATCATTATTATTATTATTATTATTATTATTATTATTATTATTATTCTATAGACTCCTTTATGAAGTACATGGATACAGCTTGAACACGCAAGGCTTTGCTACTGTGGTTTCGGTAGCAGTTGGGTTTTCAGGGTATGGAGTAGCTAGCTCCACGACCAAGCTGTTTTATTTCAGAGTTTCCAGGCTGCCAACCAAGGCTAAAGTGACAAGTGCACCCTACTACATAACCCATACCTGGTGGAAGGTGGATCCATAACTTCCGCGGGAGTACTGGCATGAAAGTAAATGTAAAGAGGAGGCATGGTGAATTAATTGATAGCGGCTCGGATTGATGAATCCGAGTTGAATTCCAGTCGGGTTCATTGCATTCACTTACGTGCTAATGCACTAGGGAAAGGTATGAATTCAAATCTCGCCACAAATATGGTTAAAGAGCTGGACATACTGAGCCCTGTAACCTTGATTGCTAACCAGTCTAGAAGAAGGAAAACTCTGAATTCAAACCACCGGCTGCTTTGTAGGTTTTGCCTCTTTGACTTCTGAAAGGATAAACGGGATAACATCAACATCCCCGGTGCAAATGAAACCGACAAGCCATTGCTCTCGTCTGCTGTAAATATCAGCATGAGCCATAATTGTGAGATGGAGGGGGCGAGGACCACAGCGGCGGCGCCAAATGCACTAAATGAATAAATAATGATGATGAAATGTAACTCTATTTTGATTTGAACTCAGTTCTCCGATTTCTTGCCCCGAGCCGCAAAACATTGCACCATATGAGATGATGATGATAATAATAATAATAATAATAATAATAATAATAATAATAATAATAATCATCATCATCATCTGACATAAGTAATGATCTGCTCGACAAGTTTGCTAAAAATTTTCATCATGATGACGAGAAGAAAAATGTTGTTTTTTTATAACTGCACATAGTTTCAAAAGTCGAGCATCCAGTGACGTTCTAACAGAACAACAGGAATAATGACCATTTAGACAAATCTTATTAACGAGTTCACCACACTGAGGGGATCACCTTTTTTTTCTTTTTTTTTTTTTTACAGACATGCCCCGACAAATTTTCGTTCTGCACAAAAATCTTATGATCATTTTTTTACGTTATCAGAAATACGAATTTTTTTTTTATTAAATCGTTTCATTTCTAGAAAAAAAAATTGATCGATCGAACGCCTTTCAGCAAAAAACTCATTAATGGAACTGCAGTCTTCGAAAATGGATAAACATTGACAGGATGGAGAGAAATAAAAAAAATAAATAGAAAAATCCAAAAAGAAAATTACATTACTGGTCCTAAAAGTTTCGTTCGGCAACATCTTATAGCAAAACTCGTCCCTTCCTACGGATGACTGTGCAGACCATGTAAACCCCGAGAAAGAAACGAAAGATCTTTTGATTGAATGAACGGATAGTGGAAATCATAGAAGAATTAAGGCTAATGAACTCGAGAACTAACGACCAATGGGAGGCACTTAAATATTCATCGCTTTTTATCCGTCTGACAAAATCCCATAAAAGCACAATGTTATAAAAAAGAAAGAAGAGATCAAGAAGAGTGATTCCCGCACAAGTATTATTGATTGAGCTCAAAAAAGAAGTTATTTTAGTCTTCTAAATTGTAACTAACCATGGATATCGGCCCGCAACTGCAGCATCATGTGAACGCTGATTCTCCACTGATAACTGGCGTTTGGCAAAATTGATTCTGGCTATTACGAAAATAGATTGTTATCAAAACGGTTAAGACATTTTTTTAATGTTTTGAACAAATCGTTACTAAGTCTAAATAAAAAGACACAATGAGATCTCTCTCACTTTATATAAACAAACCAAGATTACAAAGTAAAATTGAATTTATACTATATACATTATGACTAATTTCTTCATTTTTCTTGGTTTTATCCCAACGCTCCGTTTGATTCAAGTTTCTTTGGAGATTAGTTTTTAGAAGTGAGTGAAAATATCTGAAAATTTACCCACCTGACTAAGAAGCCCTCACCAAAAAATCAATTCGGATATTATCTGTTTGTATTTCTTGGATGATCATTATTTATATTCGGACTATTGTCCTCATCTTTGTTGCCGTTGTCCATCCCAAACACTTAGTGTTATCCGTAATTTCTTTCTGAATTTCTGGGATCAGGAGTTATCTTTATTTACATTATATATATTCAGACTATCTTCTTCATCTTTGTTGTTGTTATCACAATTCTGGCCGTTGTGCCCTCCGACCTTTCTCAGGTGTTTATCAATCTGAACTGAACCCTTTATTTAATCTACGAGAGTAGGTTCTTCTCGTTCCACTGTTCATGTCTCGGGATATCTCATCTAGTTCTTATTTTTATTTTTTGCCATTCAGTTATTGCTCGTCTCTTTCTACTGAGTGCAAGTGCACTACGAGACAATGGTCTAGTGAATAAAATTATGGGTTTGTGACATAGCGATTGTGAGTTCAATCCTTGAGTCGGGCAGTGAGTACTTACACTCAGTGGAAACGGGCGAGCGATATTTAAACAGTACTATATAAAAATAAGAGCTAGATGAAACACCCCGAGGTTTAGGCAGTACAACGAGTGTAAATTTGATATTTTTTCGGATTTTAAGAAGTGGTTTGAGAACTGTTGACACTACCTCTAATCTTAATCATCCAGGAGTATTGATCTCCTTCGATCACCAAACATAAGCAGCGACGAGCCGGGTCAGTACTTAGATGAGGGGCCGCTGAGAAAACCGGTAGCAACAGCAGACTCCTACAATCCGAAATATGTTTGGGCTTTAAAGAACTTCTAATGGGTTGGTAATCCGTAAAAACATTAATAAACACAACAGGAGTGCTGATCACTTCAACTGATACACATCATTATGCTTTTCTTATTCTCATGCCCATTGTATACTATTCAGGTACTTTACAAATTCTTATACATAATTTTTTATTCACGTACAGGGTGGTCCGAAAGTCATGTCATACTACATAATATAATTTTCTATTTCAGATGCCTGACACGTGCTTCTACAGTTTGGAAGAGAGGCTGCTTGCAGGTGTATGGACACATGATCGTGTTTATTCTGAAGGATATGCAACATGACTTCATTAATATTTCTATTACTTTTTATTATGGGGTGACAAGTCTTTCAGACCACCTTGTAAACTGACACCCAATGATGATCAGTGGTACTTGGCCGAAACGTCGTTAATATCAAAATAAAATGTATAATATGCAATGATAGGAACAATTGTTCAGATCAGTAGCAAAATTATATATTCAAGCATGAAAAATTGTTTGGCCACCTTTTCAAAATAATTTTCTTTGGTTAATTTTAGACTCGAATCGAGATAATTAGTATTTCCCTGTCATTAGCTTCGTGGACCAAACAAAGTTACTGCATTTTTTTTTATGGTGAATGATAAAGCATCTTAAGCGGAGTGATTCTGGAGAAAAGACAAACAAAAATACTGGACCAGCATTTTAACCTTTCAGTTCTTTTCTTATGTTAAAAGCGGATAATTTTTTAGCAAAAAGTGATCTTTGTTATAACAAAGAGTACAAGGTAAGAGAGTCAAAGTAAGGCATAATAATTTGTGGCGCTGCCTTTGGCTTGAATAATTAAATTAATTCAATGTATCATTCAATACAACAATGTCCAAACATTCCCATAAGAATTTAATCCCAATTTCTTGTCAATAATTGCAAAAGTTTTTAGATATTGCGTGTTTTTCTTTGCAGCACTTGGTTTTTCAATTGTTCAGTTTTACTGAGATCGAAACCTTATGATCACTGATCTTCCATGTGTTGAACATCTTCATCCGTCAGCAAACCTTTTCGATGCACCTGATGTGTGACTAGGAACACCGGTATATTGAAGAATTTCTCAAACTTTGTGGTCTGTTAGAAGATCAGACCGAGGCAAACTAATATTGTTTTCGCTGCTGTGTTTCCCATCAATTTTTACCAATTTTCTCTTATCATAGCTTTTGATGCAGATTCCACACCATTACCTGTTCACAAGCTAATTTAATAGTTTTTTGTGTTCTATCTTGCATTATTTCTTCACCTCACTGATCTTCTTACATATGCTCTTACATTAGAATGAATTTCTATTGAGTATTCATCACTAAAAATTACTTTTTGTCACTTTCCAATGTTAGATAGATATTCTTCTCTTCCGATATTTTTTGGCTGACGATTTTCGTTCAAGTTGTTTTCTTTCTTTTCGTAATACTCTGCGTTCTGTATCAACTGAAATCATACGATAAAGAATGCATTGCCTGGCTGTTAATTTTGAATTGCTTACCGATCTCTCTTTAATCTTTCATGTCTAGCTTTTGTGCACTTCCGGTGTTCTTGCGTACGTCCGGTTTACTTTGCACTTAAAACGCTTCCAATAGTAGAAAACTTCTTTTGGATGGTTTGAATACTGTTTTCAGAAATTTCCAACCGCCTGCATATCTCTTCTTGCGTCATATTCCCATTCAAGATCACAACCAGCTCCTTTGAAAATTTTAGCCAATATTCTAGTGTGAAAAATAAAAGCTTAAAATAAACTTGCCAAGGCCCATTACACTCATGTTAATAAGATGGTACAATTCCTACTTAGAAATTTGCATATTATCTTGACTTTATCATCTGACCAAATTATTAACCAATTAGATTTCTGTGGCCTTTTTTTCGACATCAAGTTACTTAAGGCGGTGTATCTTCTGTTAAACGCAAAACGTAATTTTCTAAACCATAATATCCACAGGTCACTACTGATAAAACATACTGCTAAAGAATCTTAACTTCTTAATAAAATAAAGGCGTAAAATCATTTTATGTAGTTGGGCCAAAACATTTGTACGGCAATTTAAATCAGATGGTAACGAATTTTGTCCTATCCTACGATGAAATATTTCGAATAAGGTTTAATGAAATCTATTCTTTAACGGATATTGGCCAGTGTCGAAGTAAGTAATCTCCACTGAAGAATATTTGAAGAGAAGTATTAAAATCTGCCCCATATTGCTTTGGCTACTCTCTCTGAATGTAACCGTAAACCCCGTCAATAACCCATCGTGTGATGGTGTAGTCTTTGAAAGAATGTCTAGGAGATGGTCCTTTCATTTCAGAAAGGAGGACTTTCTTCTCAATGTTAAACAAAAGGGTCACCCAGGAGGTCTTAATTCCGATGAACTGGGAAGAGATGTTCATACCAACCCAACCATTCCAATTTATATCGAGATCTCGACGCCAATCTAATACTGTGCTTAAATTCAAAACATTTAGGTGACATAACGAAGAGCGCACCTGAATAATTATCATGAAGGTATTTATAGAAACGACACAGGGAGGCAACATTACGGCGGTAGGAAAGTAACTGATGACGAGCCGCCAGATCAGGACCAATAATATTGCAGATTCTTCTGTCTATTACATCAAGACACTCAAGGTTAATAGCAGAGGCATCGGACCATATGTGACAGCAATATTCTAAACATTGGTAAAAGGTAGACATAGAGATTTGTAAGATGGATTCTGGAGAAAAAATTGTCTCGCTAGTTCTCGACTATTAATGACCAATTGAGAAGTTTTGGTTAAGTGTCAAATGTGGAAAAATGGATTCCACAGGACCTGTCAGCAGAGAAATGCAAACTTGTAGATTATTGTGGATTATGTTCATGTGCATTGTTGGAGAGAATCATTACTGGAGATGAGGACTGGATCCTTGACCACTATATTAAGGGGATTCTTCAGTGACTCAGCCATGATGGAAAGTGTGCTTAGGAGCAGAACTATATCCGATAAAGATTCTTTTGAGTTCATTGTGGAAGATGCCGGGTAATTTTTTTTATTCCAAGTTGTTGAAGGATAATAAACACTCATACGCAAAATTTAAGGCCTTTAAAAGCGGCTTTGTGTTAGAAACCTTCCGCCTTTAGCAAACAGAAAACGGTTCATTCGTCACCATTTTAACGCACGAGAGCATACCTCACAAATGAGCAAAGATCTCATCGAAGAACTAATCTGAGAAAAATGCTTTTTCAACCATATTCCTTTGGATATTAAACTTTCCGTTTACTGACTGTTTAGGAAAAAACATTTTCCTGGAGTTTCATTAACTTCAAGAGAAGTTGACAATGAATTATTTGTTTTTATTTCCAATCAAAACCAGAAGCATCATATATAGTTAGCATTCAAAAAGCATATTTTTTTAGATAGGATTACGTCATTACAAAGACTGTTTAATGTTAAGTAATAATTATCTCTCTATTAACTACAATATTTATATTTTTGGTATACACGGTGGAGTAATAGATAGCGGCTTGGATTGAGGAAGTAATACCCTTGGGAAAGGTATAAATCCTCTTCATCCCCCACCAGCGATGGGTACATAGTAGGGCTGACTGGGATCTAAAACTTTGGGTGGCAACCCGTCTAAGAGAAGGTAATTCTGAATTCAAAACCAGCCTGGAAAGGAATGGGCTCAGTCAGGCTATCTTGTCCAAGAAGCACCACTACAGCGGCTGCAGCATACATGGTGCACCTACGATCCTAATGGGTCACTGGATTTGTAATCGATATATATATATATATATATATATATATATATATATATATAGATTGATTTGTTTTTAGTCGGTATCACGACACAGAAGGCAGTAAAGCCACTGCGACACAAGGGGTTACAGGGCGTGGAAGAATTAGGAACACAAACTTTAATAATGAGTTGGAAGAGAAAATAGTAGTCAGAAAGACAAAAGACGGCAATTGATATTGCATTTAAATCTTTGCAGATTAAAGTTGGCTGGAAACAAGGAGCCAGAAGGGTGTTCCACAAGCGAGGCGTGCGAGAAAAAAATGTTAGCACAGAAATTACGGTTACATCTAGCCACCTCAACTGTGAATTGATGAGATCTCGACGCCATTCTATTACTGCGCTTAAATTCGAAACGTGTAGGTGTCATAGCGAAGAGCTCGTTCGAACAATTACCATGAAAGTGTTTATAGAAAAGACAAAGAGAGGCAACATTATGGCTGTAAGTGAAGTCGATCTACCAAATCAGGACCACTAATATTGCTGATTCTTGTTTGGATTTTATCAAGGCACCCGAGGTAACTGGCAGGTGTACCGGACCATATATGACAGCAATATTCTAAGCATTGACGAATGGTAGACTTAAGATTTGTAAGACAGATTCTGGAGAGAAAAATTGTCTCGCACGACACGGTGAACAGGCATATACATACCTTGTCCTTCACCAATACTACTTATAGAAATAATACATCACTTTCTAAATATATTTGGAGTTTAAAAGATGATAATAAAACTAATGTGAAATGTACAATTTTAAAAACAGCAAAGACACGTAGATATTTATATGCAAAATGTTTTCTGTGTTTATCAGATTCAATAAGAAATTCTTATTAAATCAAAGGAATGAATTAGCTGTAAATTTTAAACATAGTTTACCTTTACCTTAAAATTTAGATAAACTTTTAATTTGATTATGATTTTTTTTATATGTTAGTTGTACTGCATTACAACATATGTGGATTATCTTTCTATTTGTAAGATTAATTTGAATTTAATATAATTTTGTATTAATCTCCTGGTAGTATTAGTAACATCTTGTACGGATGTATTGGTATTTGAATGTTTTTGGTATGAGGACATTGATTGGTTATTGTTATTAATATCTTATATGAAGAATCTTTATTCAACTGTTGCATATTAATTTACCAGATAATTTTATACGTTTAAATTAGTTACTAGTTTCTTAAAGAGGCTAGGGTTAGAGGTAACTCACAAAGCATATACCTTTAATATATATATATATATATATATATATATATATATATATATAGATAGATAGATAGATAGATAGATAGATAGATTTAATATATTAGAGGTAACTCACAAAGCATATAACTTTAATATATATATATATATATATATATATATATATATATATATATATATATATATATATATATATATATATATATATATAGCATTTTGCTAAATTACCTTTCTAACCCATTTTTATTTCTTAGCTAATAACATTGAGTAGTTTGAATAATTTATGCTTCCACATCCATTTATATGCCCATTTATGTCTGGCTGTTATGAGCTGTCAATCTATGGGTCATAACCCATTTATAAATAATTTTTTTTTCTAATTTTTGGTTCTTCTCTGAGTTCAAATTTAATATTTGATTGGCTGAACAGAGTAATGCCCACAAACCGTATAACCCCCACCTTTTTGTAAAAACAGGTTGGATTTTCTTTTAAATCCAAAAAAAATCGTTGACTCGCCAGTAATTTGCAGTGGTCTGATTAGATACATTGATACGCATCGAAACACGACTGCAATTGTTTTCAGTGTAATATCCTAATATCCTTACATTTATATGTGTGTGTGTGTGTATGTGATGTCCCCAAAAATGTACTCACTCTTTAGATGACAGAAAATAGTTTGCATACTGACTTGCAAACAATATTAATCGTGACAATTAAGAAATATTACGTTTTATAGACTTCCAACGAAGATTAATTGTTAAAATTAAATATAAAATGAAATTAAATGCACGGATCATAAAATTATTTCAAGATGCTACAGAGAGTCAAAAATTGAGCACATTATTTTAGGACACCTATATAGATATATAGAATTATGTACCTTTAAATAGTTTTACTTGCTTTTGAAGATTATATGCACTCATCAGGTGACTAGATTGTAAAATTTAAACGTGTAAATTTTATAATCAAATCTCCATGATTAAGTAAGGATAATCCAAAGGAGATACAAGATATATGAATATTTCATTTATTTATTAATGTTAATGCTCTATCCCTTTATATCGAGCACTCGAATAACAAAAAAACCTTAATGTTAAAAAGGTTATCTTTTAATTATACCCTGGCCACGATTGCTGATATATATATATATATATATATATATATATATATATATATATATATATATATAT
>OZ038493.1:96815471-96820471 GCA_964036315.1 Acanthosepion esculentum | reverse complement strand
ATTATCAACGTCTGCCAACAGTACAGATTGTCTTCTTTTAATTATATTTTTATTATAATATATTAAGTGTCTGACTTCTTTTGATTTTCACAATGACGTATACATATATTTCTTTTTTTAATTTTATACGTTTACAGAATCAGAAAAATCATTTCAACCTATTTTTCGATGTGTAAGATAGTAAATAGGGATATGATAAAACGAACAATTCTTCATAACTTTAAATATATATATATATATATATATATATATATATATATATATATATATATATATATATATATATATATATATATATAAAAGTGAACATAGAAGTCAACACTTAGAGGCGACAGTCTGTTTCATGCTAGATGCAATCGTCAGGTAACATGCTAGATGCAATCGTCAGGCAAATAGTTGCCTGACGATTGCATCTAGCATGAAACAGACTGTCGCCTCTAAGTGTTGACTTCTATGTTCACTTTTATATTTACACACGCTTTATCTCTGATATTGAGCACTTTATCCCATAAATATAGCACACTTTAAGACTATATTTCTTCATATATATAAATATATATATATAGTTTTAAGGTGTTCTATATTTATGGGATAAAGTGCTCAATATCAGAGATAGAGCGTATGTAAACATAAAAGTAAACATTGAAGTCAAAACTCAGAGGCGACAGGCTGTTTCCTGCTAGAATTTGCCATAATTTTTCTCCAATATTGTTCTTGATATATACCGTTATCTCACATAAAGATAAATGCATACACACACACACACACACACACACACACACACACACACACACACACATACATATATATATATATATATATATATATATATATATATATATATATATATATATATGGGGGTATAGAGGAAGAGAAAGCGAGCGAGAATGAGGGTTAATATAATATAATGAGAATTTATTGCACTTTCACTTTTAAAATTAATATATTATTGAGGCACATACATACTCAAGTACTGACATATATGCACATATATAAAGCTTTAAAGGACAATTTTTACAGTGAGTAAAATATTAAATTTATTTACATATCGCTATAACCTTTCTTCCCAACATACACACACACACACACACACACACATATATATATATATATATATATATATATATATATATTCTTGAGGTTTTTTATATTATTTACTACGGCATTTTCGTCACTTTCTTTTTTGTTCTCTCTTGTTGTCTCATTCCTTTGTTTTTTTTTACTATTTTTTGTTGATAATTTATTCCCTTTCGTATTTCCAATTTAACTTTCCTATAATTCTATCTAATAGAAAGACTCGGTTTTTCTATTTGAATTTTCTTATGAATCTTAATTCTTCAGTTAATGATTGAATAAGCTCTTGACATGTTCTACGATTATAAAATATCCGTAAAATTTCCTTAATCGCATCGTTAAATAGACATCACCTTTAACAAAATATTGCAATAACAATCATAAATATGAGTGCTGGTCGTATTTTAAGAAGTAAGGGGGGTACAAATGAAATTATTTGAAACTAACAACTTTTTTAATTTCGCTGAAACAGACGGTAAACGATTGATCTTCCCTTCTTTCTTCCTATTTTTCGTTCCTTCTTTCTTTCGTTCATTTTGTCACTGAAACCAAGTAGCGTGTCTGATATGTCTTTTCACTCGTTTTCCACGCAATCAAAACGGAATAATCTATTATTGATGAATTATTGGCAGAAGACATTAAACATTTGTATCTTTCTTTCTTTTCTTTCTTTGTTTCAGTCATTTTCTCATTGAAACCAAGTAGCGTCTTTGATATGTCATTTCCATCTTTCCACTCTACCGAAACAGGATAGCCAATTATTCATGAGGTGTTGACTGGAAAACTTTAAACGTTCTGTCTTTCTTTCTTTCTATATATCTTTCTTTGTTTTCATTCTTTCCTTCATTTTCTCGCTGAAACCACATAGCCTCTCTAATCTTTTCTGTATTTTCACGCGATCAAAACGGAATGGTTCATTATTTATTAAATACTTGCGGAGCGTTGCGGTCGTGCTAACTAAGGAAAGGACGAGCAGAATTATAAGATTTTTAAGTTTAATCTATTTCCCTTTATAAGCTGCTATATTTTTCTCTCTCCTTTTGTTACCTCGAGATTTAAATATCAGTCCCAGCTTATATATGTCCTTCGTTTTCCTCTCATCTCCTTGACTATTTCAATCCGTGTATATCCCCTTTCATTTATCTCAATAGGAATATGCAAATTCTCACAAAAATTAATTCTGTTTCCTCCCCCAAATCATTTTTGTCTTATCTCTTTGCCTAAAATTCTCTGAATTTCTAATCATTAAAGCCTATCTTCAATTGTGAGCGTATCGCTTTTACTCTCGAACTGCAAATAATCGTAGAAAATTAACAAAAAAAAACACTATATTGAGATCATCATCAATTTTAATTCTAAATCCCTTTAAGAAAATTAATTCCCGATAAGGTGACTGTTTTATTTGTTTCGTTTTTTTTTTTTTGGGGGGGGGGTTGCTGTTTTTTCATTTATTTTTTTGTAATTAGCATGGTCTTTGTATTATATTTGAATTTAATGCAAGGAAGACACAAGAAAAATAGCAGGAGGATGATTACTGTTTTTGCAATCGTCTAGATTTGGCCTCCCGATATTTAAAGTGATCGCATGGCCCTGGATTAGAACGCTGACAACTGTCATCCAATTAATGTATCTGGATCTATATATCAATCTAGAAGATCCTTAACTTTAGTTCCGCAGACGTCCCTGTCACAGAATGTGAATTAAAACAATTTTGCCCATTGTAAAATCCTGTATTAATTTTTTGAATTAAATTAAAAATACTGTATTATTTATAGAATTCTAAAAATCGGTATAAATTATAGGTTTTTACCTATAACATATTAATCCCCCACCTTTTACTTTGTGTCATCATTGGCTTAAATTCAGTAAAGTGATATTGGTTTGTAGGACTGTTTTCAAAATGGATTACCTTAAAAGTAATTATTTCGATATTAATTTTGGCTTCCTTCTACAGAAAAACAAGAGACACAAGGGGGGCTTGAACTCATTACAGGATGAGTCATTTGCCACTACACTAGTTTGTTGTATGTTTAAGACATAGGTATAAAACAGACATTTTTTTGTTTTTGTTGTTGTTGTTGTTGTTGTTTTTTTTTGTTTTTTAGCCGAATAGACTCGTTGGGGATTTTTACTCAAAACAATAAAATATATTTTTTAAAATTCCATGTATCTTTAAGCGGTAGAAAAGTAGTGGAAATATTTTAATGCCTATATTTTTAATGCTATATATTTTCAGGGTGTAGGGGGTCATGGCTATCCACAGATTCCTTTACTTTATTAGCCCTAACTTCCTGAGAAAAATAGTAAAGATATTCCAATACATCTTATTTAGATGTACCCTCAGGCCACTCATTATTATTATTGTTAAAATTAGAATTATTGTTGCTGTTATTGTTGTTTTCTTTCACCTGTACCTTGTCTAGTTGAATATGCTTCCATGAGTTTATCACATGGAAAGCCAGAAGATACGTATCTGAGAGACGCTACTTGGTTTCAGCAATTAAAAGAATAAAAAGAAAGAAAGATACAAGTTCTTAACGTCTCTTATCAATGGTTCATAAATAATGAACTGTTCCGTCCTCATACGTGAAGAACAGAAAATATATCTCAGAGAGGCGACTTGGTTTTAGTAAGAAAATGAATGACAAAATCAAGAAAGAAATGTTTAAGGTTTGTTTCTGCAAAATGTAAAACTTCGTCAATCTCAAAATCTTTTCATTTGTACCGCCGTACTTCTTAAAATAACGAGCATCATTCATAATTATGATTGTCATTGCAATATTTTGTTAAAGTTGTTAAGCTCAAATATTTAATGATCCGATAGGAGAATTTCCGTGGATATATTATTGTCGCAGAACTAGCCATGAGCTTATTCAATCATTAACTAAAGAATTTGGGCACTTCGACCTAGTGTGATGGTCAGCAGGCTTATCTGGCTAGATCAGTTATGAGTGAGTAGTGAGATTGATCCTCAGTAGGTGCTCCACCTTTTCAGCCTTGTGTCACATCTGAGGTACGTTTAGAATATCATAGTGCACTTAGAAGTAGTGTAATGGTTAGAAATATTGTGCCACATCTAAGCTACACTTTTGGGGTACATCGACGCGGTGCCATGGTGAGAAACCTTGTATCTCTCGAACAATTACGAAGTAGTGAGTCGAGAGTCCTACTGAGTAACCCGGACTTTCGGCCATGTGCCACATCATACCTACCCTTGGAGAATCATTTTGGGTAATGCTCAGAAAGCTTGTCTCGCTCGAACAGTTATGACTGAGCAGTGATTCCGAGCCTCACTTTCAGCCTTGTGTCACATCTAAGCTCCGCTTAGAAAAATATTTTGGGCAACACGATGTGGTGTAAGTCAGAAAGCTTATCAAGCTTGAACAATTACGACGTATGAGTCCGAGACTCACTGTGTACTCCAGACTTTCGGCCTTGTGCCACATCGAAGCTAGGCTTAGAAAATTATTTAGGACACCTCGACGTGGTGAAATGATTAGTAAGTTTGTCACTCTCGAAAAATGACCACTAATGATTTCGATTCTCACTAAGCGTCATATACATTTGGCCTTGTGCCACATCTAAGCAACGCTTAGCAAATCACCATAGAATTTCCATGGGGATTTCTGGTATTAATAATTGTTTATAGCGAACCATACACGCAAACCACAAAGAATCAAAAACTATGTTTTGCATATGCGTATATAATACAACAATGTACCTAGACGCTCTGCAGTTTTCCCATTGCACCATTTCACGGCTATTCCCAAAGAGAAACAAAGACATGTAAAGCAGACATCAGGGAACGCGAGACGCATCGATTAAGTACTTACCGACATCCGGTTGCCTTGTGGCACCCGGCCTTAAAGCAATGCTTGTAGATTCGAGCAGAAGACAGTTCCTTGATTCTTTGCCGCGATGACCAT
>OZ038493.1:96785471-96810471 GCA_964036315.1 Acanthosepion esculentum | reverse complement strand
CAACTACAAGCAGCTCCATTGTATTTCCCGAGAGCAAGTCATACACATTGAAGGAAAGGAATCTGAGGAGAGCCATAATCGCCTAAACACTGTTTTATTTATGCAGGTAATTATTTTAACGTTGATCGAAATAAAAGTGAAAATGGCTATATTCAACTTACCCTCCTCGGTATGACGATAAAGGAGGTTTTTGAGGGTCGTGAAACCACCTCATAATTGCTGGGGTACCCGGGTCCACCCTGACTCGGGGTGGTAGCACCTGTTATGGTCCCAGCTATGGGCAAATAGTTACCCCCGAAAAAAAAGCATTATAAAAGTGTAAAAATAAGTTTTAATATCGGAAATACTTTGTAAAATATTATTACCAGAAATAAATTTTTGAAGAAAAATATTACCAGCAATACGCTTTCGAAAAAAAAATATTACAAGCAATACATATTTTAAAATAATATTACCAGCTATACATTTTTGAGGAAAAAAATATTACCAGAAATGGATTTGTGACAAAACAAAATATTAACCAGAAAAAAAAGTTGTCGGCATTAAATAAACCATTGAGGTTGATATACCGTAAAACAAAACAGACCAAACCAAACTATATTCAACTTAAAATGATTAATTTCAACTTCCCAATCTCCCAATGATACTGGAACATAAGCATTCATTCTTCGACCAGCCAGCTAGCAAGACTTATCGCGACCACTTGAATCTAAGAGGCTTCGCTTTTGACTCTCTGCTGCTGTGTATATAAGTAATTTAGGAATCATGGGATACATTTCATCGTCATCCATGCATGTCTTTTTTAATGAGCGTTCTTTTGCCTCTCTAGTAATCTAGAAAAATAATTCAGGTACATCTATTTCTTGTTATCCCTCTCAAGATGAATATAAAGGAATTTTTTAAATTTCCAGTCCCGGCCCTAAAACTGGACATAAAAAAATAACTAAAGTTATCTTCTTAAAAATCGGACAAAAATATTTTATCCGCAATTTCATTTGTGGTGGACTGCAAAATTTGGAAGCATGAGTTTATTTTAGCTACCCATTCATTTTTGAAGATAAATATTGTTATGAATAATCAAGAGTGGTCTCCCCTTGTTTTTTTTTTACTCTCCTCTTTGAGAGAGTGATTTCTGTTTACTGGGACCATAAAAGGACACTATACGCGCACCTTGTATTCTCAGTTGAATAAAGATTTCTTAAAGCCTACACCTGCGTACTGTTGTCATTACACCTATGTCAGTGTGACTAAAGTAGGGCCGCCATTTGTAAATCCGGAGAGAAATCCAGAGATCCGCACAATAACAGTTTAATGACAAAAAGTAAGCAGTTGTGGGCTATAATTAATCTTTATTCAACTGAGAATACAAGGTTCACGTATAGTGTCCTTTTATAGTCCCACTAAACTGAAATCCCTCTCTCAAATAGGATAGTAACAAAACAAGGAGAGACCACTCTTGATTATTCATAACAAACAGCTTCGATATTCTTTTCTGGACATATTACTGTCAAATAATCTAAAACGAAATTAATTCATATAATAATTATTGACAAACGATATAATTGAAAAATTGATTTCGAAAGATTCTGCTATATTTCTTTGAATGAATCCATGCTTATAAGAGAAACAAATGTCTGAGATCAGCATTAAGCTGGGATTTAATGTAGGAGATAAAAACTGACAAAACTATAAGCGAAGAAATTAGCCTACGAACATGTATTCTTCAAATGAAAGCAACTAACTTATCAAAAATGTCGGACATATTGCAAATTATAATACAAAGTTTAAAATCGATACGAAACCTGCTGTATTCGACGACATATAGGAAGCAAAGTTGCTTTTTTTATTTTTTTTCATTTTTATGAATAATAAAATGCATTATAAATGGCATATGTTAAGGTAAGGTTTTACCTTATTTCAATATTTAACCATGAATAAGGCATATTATATGCATTTCCGGAATATTCCTTATTGAACTCAAGTAGTATCTCTTTCTTTTTACCTATCCGTATTCTGTCAGTAACGCTTGCATTAATTCCTGTCCGTAGAAATATGCATTTTTCATGATTTTCACTGAATTTTTATTAAGTAACGTTAACAATGCATTTTTATTATATGTATATTAGAATTCCTATTCTGCCAGTAAAGTTTATATTAATTCTTGTCTATAGACAATCCATTTCCCTGGAATCTCTATGCATTTCTATAGTAAAATTTATATATTACAAAGGAATATAGACATGACGTCTTTCTTTTTCTTTCAAAACAATTTGAAGTTCGACCTTATCTGCAGAGTCGAATAGACGTACAGGAGGAATATATTTCTTCTCAAAATATCAACTACCGTTCTCTTCTTTTTTTAATAATAATAATTATTATTATTATTGTTATTATTATTATTATTATTATTATTATTATTATTATTATTATTATTATTATTATTTCAATTGATTTCTGATTTTTATTATTATTATTATTATTATTATTATTATTATTATTATTATTATTATTATTATTATTATTATTATTTCAATTGATTCCTTCCCTTTTCAACCAGAGACCTAATATCATAAATAGCTTCATGAGATTTTCCAGTGATCCTTTTTGTAAAAATAAAACTAAGATCACACATATTTTACATAGATAAAGCTCTTCGTAATGTGTGAGCTGTACATGTGAGTACAATCATTTGTATATCTTTAAGGCATAGTCTTCCTGGAATCCCTTCGATGAGTCTATCGTAACATTTTCCAACCAATCCGAGAGCTCCAACTACAGCTGGAATTATTGCTGTCCTCATGTGTCTCATTATTTGGATTTCCACTTCAAGATCATTGTATCTTGATAGTTTTTTTGAATATCTTCAAATATGCATTTCAGTCTGCAGGAACTGCTGTGTCAATATGAAAGCCCATTCTGTTCTTGTGGTGTTTGACCACGATGCATGGGAGATTAGCTTTGATTGTTCTGTCTGTGTGTTTTCTAAACTCCTATAAAATTGTGACAGGTCCTATCTCTGAAATCGGTTCTGGTGGATGTTCATTCCAATTTCTAGCAGTTAGCTTCCCGTAAAAGTAGTATATTTTCCATTTCAGATCTTGATCCACTCTATCATGCCGTTACTTATATTCAACTGGTGCTAACACTGTGCTACCTGATCCAAAATGGTCAATATGTTACTGAATAAATGCAGAAACTGCATTTTGGGCTAACACAATTTTGTAGTATGTGTACTTGGTAAATTCTCGTTAGCAAGTGTTGGTCTTGTGCAGCAAGAATAAAACCATCGGTTTCAGCTTTTAACCCAGCACTACGTAACCAATGATGGGTGCGGGGTTTGTCTATAACAACTTGGTTGGTACGGGCAGCCTATTGACCATGAAGAGGCTTATCTTGCCGTCGTTTCTGCATTTGGTCCATTGCATTTGCTTTCTTTTTAAGGTTCTTTGCCACTACAGTAGGTATATTTTGGTTTATTTGCACTTCCTCACCCATTTGAAAATTCATTTTGAACGTGTTACCTTAGTTCTGAATAAAGTTTCTTATTTCTTTCATGTTTATTGATATAGATAATCAACTAATCTTTGAAACCAATTATTGTTGTTTTGTAAGACAATTTTAGTTCAACTAATCCTCTGCCTCCTCCAGATCTGGACACATACAGACGATCAGCACCAGTCTTATTATTATTATTATTATTATTATTTGTCTATATTTCTGAGATGAGGTATTATGTACATTATTTACATTATTCGGACTATTGTCCTCATCTTTGTCGCCATATTTATTACAGCGTTTCGGCCGTTGTACGCTCCGGCCTTCTTCAAGTGGTTGGAATCTCAAACTGAACCATTTATTTCGCTCACTGGGGTAGACTGTTCTAGTTCCACGTGCCATGTTTAATGAATATCAGTTATCACTTATCTCCTGTTAATTTTCCCTTTGGAAATACGGTAGAAATTAAGATGATTCCGCTCCATGGAAGTGACATGGAGTATCCTAGCTGTAAATGTCTGAACTGGTGGAACTAAAGAATGAAGCGTGTCTCAAGATATGCCATATACGTTCTGTAACGTTGTCATTGTTGTAATAACAAAATTTTGTGGTTTTCGGTTTTATTTATTCAAGTGGCTGTCGATTCGAGAATCCATCAAGCAGTTTCAAACTGAACACTTTCGTCCAAGTGGAAATTATGTAACTAATTGGTCATGAGAATAATTCATTTACTTCAATGTGTCTTGCTGCCAGAATCCCTATCCTATACATGTTTATTCCCCTCTTCATTTCTCGTATTTGGACATAAGAATAAATCCTGGAAGTAGATCCTAAAGGATTTTTTTTATTGATTTATTAGCAGCATGGCCCGGCGTTGCCCGTGCTTGATTAAAAAATCGTACGTCTCATACAGCAATCGCTATCACTTGACTTAATATTTTTGCCCTTCCTTGCCTTTCAAGGAGTGCCCTTAGCCGTGCTGATGTTGATACATGCCTTACTTCTTGCCTATCTCACACTACGCATTTATTCTAAGCTCTATACTAAACATTAAATCTGTTACGAAAAAAGAACTAAACAACATCAACACAAAACGATCAGCTTTAAAAAAGGACTCGTAACTGGAAATACCGAATGAAAAAAGGATGTTAGCAACAAATACATTTTCACACCCAACCCAGTTCTGCGGGATCAGAATCAACGTTGAGGTTAAGCAAGCGAATGAGCCAATTGGAGTAAAGTGCCATGCAGATTTAAAGTTTTCCCACTTGTGACTGATGCAGATATCCATTTTTTTGCATGCTAGTTAACATTCGTGTCAGTCAGCTGTTGGCTCTCACGCTGGCCAATAGAATCTTCCTGCCTATTCGTGGCAGCCAGCTATAGGCTCTCACTCTGGCCAGTAGAAAATGGCCGCACACTACATGAAACCTGCCGTAGAAGCATAAAAAATCGATTATGTCCACTATCGATTGGAGTTGAGGATTGCAAAGTCGGTCTTGGCCTTCCACTAACTTGGAGCATGTCCATGTAAATTTTGGTGCAAATCCGTCGAAAATTGCGGCTGTGCATTCGTTACACACACATACCTGTCTTTTATAGATAGAGATTCATTCATTTTTTAGGGTTTATCATTCCTTTGCAGGTTTTTTTTTAAGTCAGAAAATATTTTTAGATTGTAAGATATGTTTTTGTTTGTAATAATAATGGTTTAGTGATACAAAACTTACTAATTTTGGAATTTTAGTGCGCCTTTCCATATTTATGTTGCTTTTTTCCCTCGTCTGTTAGTATAATACCCAAATAGTTCAATTTCTGTGTTCTGTCCATGATATTCTTAGCATCTGTCTGTAGCATATATATATATATATATATATATATATATGTGTGTGTGTGTGTGTGTGTGTGTGTGTGTGTGTGTGTGTGTGTGTGTGTGTGTAGGGGGGTGTATTGTTCTTTACTAAATTATTAAAATATATGAACCATCTATAAGGAAAGCCTTCAGTATCTGTCTATATTTCTGAAATGAGGTACAATGTACACTATTTACATTATTCGGACTATTGTCCCCATTTTTGTTGCCATATTTTTCACAACGTTTCGGCCTTTGTATGCTCTGCCCTTCTTCAGGTGGTTGCAATGCCGAACTGAACTCTTTATTTCGCTCGTTGGGGTAGACTGTTCCCCGTACCATGTCTAATGGATGTTAGTTATCAGTTATCTCCTGTTAATTCACCTCTCCGAGTTCTACACTGCCTTAACCAGGTATTGGAATCACAAATCTTTGGCTCCTGTCACTGGATCTAACCAACACCTTTATAGGACATCCTTATTATTTACCATTTTATAAGGTTCCAATCAATCGGAAATTAACCGATGTTTTTCCAACCAATCCAATAAATAATATAATAAATAAATAGTTTTATTAATTGATTCGTTTATTACGGCTTATCAAGCTTTGCATGGTATTTAAAATCAGAAAATATTTTTCGATTGGAAGAATTTTTTTTTTTTTGCTTTGAGAGACAATACTGATTTTAGTTTACCATTTACAAAATTAGTCCGTTCATTAAATAATGTTCTCACATCCGGGTATTTTTCTGATATGGTGGTTTTCTAAGTATAAGCTTAGATGTAGCAGAATGCCGGAAGTATGGGGCACCCAGTGAGGATCGAACCCATAATTTAGCCGTATCTGACTGGTTTTTCTGATATTTATCTAGAGATTCTTGACACAAATCTAAAGAAAAATTTAAAACTGGCATCTCCGCTTCAATTACTTTCCACCGCCGTAACGTAGCTTCTCTGTGTCCTTTCTATAAATATGCACATAGAATTTGTTCTGGTTAGCTTTCCTCGTTGGGGTTTCAGTTTTAAGTGTTGTTATTTTCATTTCCCACCCGACACAGACAAATTGTACATATGGAACTAGTTAGGACTACATAGAGACTTGAGGTATTATGGTGGGTGTAGTAAGAATGATAATTAAGAATATGCTATTTGGGTCAGTAATTGTGGCTAGATAAGTTCAAGAGAAGACAGATTGAAGACTAGCCTTACCCTATCCCCTCTCTTTTGGTGCTGTGCCACACTTTTGTATTTTTCAAAATAAATGTTACTTTCCTCTATGATATCTCGACCTCATTAATTTAAGCAAAGCAATAGATTGTCAGTTAGATGTTATTACTTTACAGTTTAAATTATTAGATGTAACCGTAAGTTCTATTCTAAAAGTTTCTTCTCGCGGGGTTAACTATGTCCTGGATATCTCGATTTTATATCAACTACGATCTTCTATAGTGTAACTGCAACATCAATTTTCATCTGCCGCTTTTTTGATACATGTTCTTTTGTATCTATCTATATTTCTGAGATGAGGTATTATGTATACTATTTACATTGTTCGGACTATCATCCTCATCTTTGTTGCCGTATTTATCAAAAGGTTTCGGCCGTAGTACGCTCCGGCGAGGTAAAGTGTTTATTTCGACATTCCAACCACCTGTAAATAGTGTACATGTTCTTTTAATGGCAACATTTTATCAAGTTTACTTTAGTCTCTGTATCCTCTTCTGCTTTGGTGACTTTATCTCGTTACATTGTATGAAATGATTAAAATACACTTTTATGTGTGTGTGAATAGGAAGATAGATTTGTACGTGGATGGGCTGAAAAGTTCATAGGCTGACTACGAAGGCGCGATTCTACAGCTGCATTAATTCTACAGCTTTCATGCATTATTTTCAATTCTTCTTATTAATAACTGCATTGTTTATTGCCAGGTAAACTGATATCTGACTGTTCAAAGAAGGTTTCAACTTCTCGTGAAAAATGAATAAAATTTGACGTCATTGTGTTATCAATACCCGCAAAAAAAAAAGATTTAGCCCCCAAAGACATTCGTTCTGATATGGTTGTTTCATGGGGATCACGCTTCAGTTTTATCAACAGTACAAAAGTAGGCAGCTGAATTTAGGATGCGGAGGGAGAACCTTGAAGATGACCCAAGTTATGGACGTACTGTAACTGCTATCACTGAAGAGAACATTGATCGTGTTTTACTATATGGTGGTGGTCGACAGGCGATTGCCAATGCTATTAGCATATCCCGTGAGAGAGTTGAAAATATTCTGTACAATTAACAAGGCTTGACATGTGTTTATACTCTGTGTCATGTCTTCTGACACCTGATCAAAGCGCACGAAGCTGATGTCATGACGGAAACATTTAATATTGTTTGAGGCAGATCCAGCTGGTTTCTTTGGGCGTTTCCTAAGCCGGGATAAGAATTGGGTTCACCACTTTGAGCCAACTGGGTTCACCACTTTGAGCCAAAGAGAATAAAATATCGTGGAAACACCTCTCATCACCTTCTCGAAAGTAGACCAAGATAGCTTCAGCTGCAGGGAAGGAGATGGTCTCAGTTATTTGGTGGATGCGAAAGGTATTGTGATTATTTACTCTCTTTCATTGAGGCTGTCACACATGTAGAAGGTCCGTATGAACACTATCATTAACGTGTCAGCCATTTGAAATAGAAAAAGATACTACGTATTGGGTGACAAGATTTTCGGACCAGCCTGTTGGTTGTAAGCTGGACGTTAATGAACAAAAAGTTAGAGTTCAGTGTTTTAACATTTATGTATAAAATAAAAAAAAAACAAATAAAAAAGTACCGGGGGTCCAAAACTCTTGTCACCCGCTACGAAAAAGTAATGAGAAAAATAGAAGAATACGTAATACAGTAATATAAAGCACATGTACTGGATTCAGTTTATTCACTTTCATTGACACTGTCACACATCTAGAGGGTCTGTATGAACACTATCATTATCGTGTTAGACATCTGAAATAGAAAATTATATTATATAGGACATGACAAGACTTTCGGACCACCCCGTTCTTCCACAGAATCAAATCATCCACATAGCTCCAATGTTCAAAATGCAAGCAAAAACTTCTCTTAGACAATTTTTTTAAAGTACTGGTATTTTGATAAACTGAATTCTATTAATGGAGAGTAATACGTTCATTTACTAAGATATTTATGAAAGGTTATTTCTATGCATGTTGAACATTGAAAAATATAAATTAAAAATGACTAAACATTAATTACAAGACTGTATAAATTATGGTCATCAGCAAGAGGAAAATCCCAAGGTATTAATTACGAATAGGAAATATAAGCATGAAGCAGGTGTAGACATTTAAATATATGGGAAGCGTTTGAAGGGAAGTTGGAAAATGAGACTCCGAGATCTGATCAAATATTTGCCTAGTGAAGGAAACATTCCTAAAATAAGCAAGGCGCTGGGGAACGGAAAACGTTCGTTAGAAACAAATATATAAGCGCCGGATTGCTATGTGATATCTATTCATTTATTTGGTTATGAAGGCTGGACAATATTTCTACCAATGAGAAACAAAAATAGAGGCATGTGGTTCGAGAGAAGGATACTGAAAATGCCATGGACGGAGCGAGTAAGTAACAAGGAAGTCTTAAAGAAAATGGCAACAGAAAGAATATTTCCACTCAGAATCAGGAAATAGGCAGCTGAAATTTCTTGGACACATAATGAGTAAGGAAAAAAAAATTTACTCTCATGGGACATAATCAGGGCAAGCGAGATAGAAGGCAACGAGCCGATGACTTGATAAGTTTGTCGAATTAGATGGCTGGACGGGGATAGGCTTAAATGGAGAAGAGCTAGTAAAAGTAACATAAGGAAGTTATGGACAGCCACCATCGCCTATGCACTGAAGGAACGAAGAAGAAGAAGAAGAAAAGAAGAAGAAGTAGAAGAAGAAGAAGCAGCAGAAGAATCTAAAAGAAGAAGAAGAGGCAAAAAGAAGCAAAAAGAAGAAGAAGCAAAAAGAAGAAAAGGAAGCAAAAAGATGCAAAAAGAAGAAGAAGCAAACAGAAGAAGCAAAAATAAGTTAAAAGAAGAAGCAAAAAGAAGTAGAAGCAGAAAGAAGAAGCAAAAAGAAGCAGAAGAAGCAATAAGAAGCAAATGGAAGAAGAAGCTAGAAGAAGAAGAAGCACAAAGAAGAAGAAGAAGAGGCAAAAAGAAGAAGAAGCAAAAAGAAGAAGAAGCAAAAAGAAGAAGCAAAAAGAAGAAGAAGCAAAAAAAGCAAAAGGAAGAAGAAGAAGCAAAAAGAAAAAGAAGAAGAAGAAGAAGGAGAAGAAGCAAAAAGAAGAAGAGGAAGAAGAAGAAGTGGTTGTCTAATTTATTAATGGAGCTCTGACGGCAATGTATCTTTGTTGATTGTATTTGTTTTAATTGTACAGTAAATGTTGTAACTCGAGAATAGGAAAGCTATCGGGATATTAGAAAAGTAAGCATAAATCAAACGGAATTACAACCTTATCAACAGGTAATTCAGAGAACAATAATTCCCCGCTTTACGTCGTTTCCGCTTACATCATTTCCGCCTACGCCCAATTCAAATGTATGCCACTCTTATAGAGTAAATTTCCGTTCAGCAAAGGCTATTACCTCCAGCTTTTCGTCACTCAGCAACGCAATCAAAGAGGAGTATCTGTTCTCCTCATTTTAAATGAGTGAAGGCGCCCAGTACCGGTTATCCCAATAGCACTAAAAGAGATATTGTTGTCAGCGTGGCAGAGGTCGCCGGGACTAGATAACGTTTTGATACCATTCGCCCTTGCATGGAGTATTGCTGCCATATATGGTCTGGGGCCCCTGCTGTTTGCCTCGGGGTTCTTGATAAGATCCAGAGACGGATAGGCAACGTGATTGGCCCTGGTCTGTCATCTCGTCTGCAGTCGCTCTCTCACAGACGCGATGTTGCCTCGCTCACCCTTTTTTACAAGTACTTCCACGGTAATTGCTCTGAGGAGTTGCGTTCACTTGTCCCCAGGCCTCGTGAATTTAAACGCCCCACGAGGCTGTCATCCCGCTCCCACCCCTACACTGTGGAAACTGTTAGATGTAGACGTCTCTTCTACTCCAATAGCTTCATGTCTCGCAATTCTCGCCTATGGAACTCCCTTCCCTATTACTGTTTCCCTGACAAATACAATCTCCAACGGTTTAAGTGTAGCGTCAATCGACATCTCCAGTTGCCTTGATCTATCCACTTCCCTTCTCCACATCCTTTCATTTTTCATTCCTATCTGCTCTCGCTCCGGATCTTCTGTGGCCCCCTTGCCTTGATCGACCTTCTCCACATCCTTTCATTTTTTATTCCTATCTGCTCTCGCTCCGGATCTTCTGTGGCTCCCTTGCCTTGATCGACCCACTGTCTTTCTCTTTCACCACATCCCCTCCCTTGCCACTCCTATCTGCTCTTCCTCCGACCCTTCTTTAACCCCTTGCGTGATAGTGGCCTCCGGCCTTGCTTGGGGTAATACGATTAAAAAAAATAGAAAAAAAAAGAAGGTAACTCCAGATCAAAAAGAACTTGTGTTACATCTTTGCGCCGCCCGGAGACGGGTAAATAAGCCCAACAACGCTCAGACATTTTTTTTCAAATTATTGTTACTTTGCTAAACTGAATTCCATGTAGATGCTTCCCTAAACACTACAATATTGATCACATCATGTCAAGGGTTTATTTTTATCTATCCTCCTTCTCCTCATAATAAATGGGCGTAAAATAAATAAACTCTTCCTTAAAAGTATATTTTTAAATAAATAAAATGCATAATAGTTATCAAAAAAAGCTACGAGCACACTCCAGGGTGGTCCGAAAGTCTTGTCACTACTTACCAAAATTAATGAGAAGATTAGAACAAGTAATACAAATAACATATACTGGATTCAGTTTATTTACTCTCATTGATGCTGCCACACTTCGAGAAGGTCTGTAAAAGCTGGTGTCAGCCATTTGAAATAGAATATTATATTACGTAGGGGTGACAAGACTTCGGACAACCCTGTTAATTGTAAACTGGACGTTAATAGGCACACAGGTAGAGTTCAGTTGTTTAGCATTTATGCATAAAATAAATGAAAAATAAATAAAAGTACAGGGTGGTCTGAAACTCTTGTCACCCTCTACCAAAAATTAATGAGAACAACAGAAGATCAAGTGATTCAAAGCACATGTATTACATACAGTTTATTCACTTTCATCGATGCTGTCAGATATGGAGAAGGTCTGTAGGAGCTCGTGACAGTCATCTGAAATAGAAAATTATATTATATATGGGTGACAAGATGTGGGACTACCTGTTCATTGTAAACTGGGCATTAACAAAGATAGGGTTCAGTTTTTAACATTTATGCATAAAATAAATTTAAAAAATACATAAAATGTACCGGGTGGTCCGAAACTCTAGTATCCCCCTCTACGAAAAAATAATGAGAAAAATAAAAGTATACGTAATACAGTAATACAAAGCACATGTAGTGGATTAAGTTTATTCACTTTCATTAACGTTGTCACACATCTAAAAGGTCTGTATGAATACTATCATTTTCGTGTTAGCTACCTAAAATAGAAAATGATATTATGCAGAGGTGACAAGTCTTTGGACCACCATGTACTTCCACTGCATCGAATCAGCCACATTTTTAAATTGTTGAAAATGAGAGGAAAACGTTCCAGTTAGACAATATTTTTCAAACTATTGTTACTTTGCTAAACTGAATTCCATGTAGATGCTTCCCTAAACACTACAATATGGATCACATCAATTCAAGGATTTATTGTTATCTATCGTCCTTCTCCTCATAATCTTCCCCTTCTACCACTGCCTCTTTCCTTCATACTACTCACTTTATTAATAATCATCAGCATGGTTAAGCATCTCACATCGCAGGGGCTTCTTTCAGATAAGCAATACGGCTTTCGCTTCTGCATGTCAACTACTGATGCATTAAAAATAATTGCTGAAAGAGTTTATCATGCATTAGATTAGAAGGCATTTGACAGGATTTCGGATAGCGGTCTTCTTCACAATTTGAAAGGTTCTGGAATTTCTGGTCAAATTTTTGAACTGATTTAGTCTTTCTTATTAATCGTGAAATTAAATTTGAGTGAACGGCTACGCTTCTCTAGGCCTCATGAATTTAAACGTCCTACGAGACTGGCATCCCGTTCTCACCCCTTCACTGTTGAAACTGTTAGATGTCTCTTCTACTCCAATAGCTGTTAGACGTCTCTTCTACTCCAATAGCTTCATGTCTCGCACATCTCGCCTGTGGAACTCCCTTCCTTATTCCTGTTTCCCTGACAAATACAATCTCCAACTATTTAAGTGTAACGTCAATCGACATCTCCAGTTGCCCTGATCTATCCACTTCCCTTCTCCACATCCTTTCACCTTTCATTCCTATCTGCTCTCACTCCAAATCTTCTGTAACCCCCTTGCCTTGATCGATCCACTATCTTTCTCCACATCCTCTCCTTTACCACTCCTATCTGCTCTTCCTCGAAACCTTCTGTAACCCCTTGCGTGCTAGTGGCTTCCAGCCTTGCTTGGGATGATAAGCTTAAAAAAGAAAAATACCACGACCTGCGTAAATGTTCAACCACAGAAAGGAGGATACAATTTATTTCGAAAACCAGTTCTTTTGTCGTACTATTTGATGAAACATTAACTCGATGCACGGAAAGTATCACCTTAAAATTTTTCATTAATCCCAGAGGCTTCTTACTTTGGACATGCGTTGTTCCAAATTTTCATAAAAACACTCCCTAATATCCTCAGTTTTCAACTCAGTATCTCTGCTGAGGACACACCTATTTTCCCCTGTCTAAATAAATAGCAAGACTGGTCAGTTCGATAAGGTCAAAATGGCAGCTGATGTAAAAAAAATGAACCCACAATCTGCTGTTAACTGAGTCAAGAAATAGCTTGTTAATTTTAACGCCTCCAGAACTGCTTTTCTAGTAATCCTCTGAAAGACCCATTTCTTCCTTCCATCATCATCGCTGGTGTTCACCTCAAAGACAGTGACTCATTGCGCCTTCTCGGATTAACGTTCTCCAATGACATGAAATGGAACGATTATATTGAACCAGTTGCTGGAAAAATGTCTTTCACTCTCTCTTGCGAGACAATTCTCACTTAAGAAGCTATTTGACATATGTATAAATCTACCATTCGTCTCTGTTTTGAATATTACTGCCACACATAGTCTGCTGCTCCAGTTATATATTTAGGGATTCTTGATAAAACACAAAGAAGAATTTGAATTGTTATTGGTTTGAGACTGGTATCCTCCTCAGTAAATTTCCCACCGCCGTAATATAGTTTCCCCGTGTCGTTTTTTATAAATACTTTCATTACAATTTTTTCTGATTAACTTTTCTCTATGGTACGTACAAATTATGAACTTAAGTGAAGTACTAGATTAGAAGTAAGGCCTCATAATATTACACTAGAATTGTCTAGATGTAACCGTATATTCTATGCTAACAGTTTCTTTTCTCCCTTGAGGGAATCTCTTAGACTTCTTACTTTACGATTCCAACTTTGATCTTCAAAGATTTAAATGCAATTTCAATCGTTATCTACTGTATTGTATTCTTGATTCATTTGCTTTTATTGTCTTCGCTCAATAATGTTTTTTTTTTACTCTTTCTTATTCTTTCACACTCAGTAATCCTCCCGTGTCTTAATGACTTTATTGTCTTGCTTGGAGTGAATGATATTTGTTTTTAAAAAAAAGCAGTTGTTAGTGGGTAAACCTTAGTATATAAAAGACACTGAGAAGACAATATTGTAAACTCCAAGTGGTATTTTCATGTATTAAAACATATTTCCAGCCATTATAAATACCTCTTGAGAACTAGTTTTTTTTTCATTTGTAGCAGATGCTTTAATAAATACTGTTTGCTATTTTAGCTTTCTAAATTGTCTGAGATTGGCGAAAAAGAATGAATAGACGACGTTTGATAAGGCAAAGATAATTGGATGAAAAGTTATTCAGTTTTCTGATCATATGTTTCCTACATGGATCAGATTTCTGGCTTGGAATTCTTTTATCAGTAATCGTAAAAAAAAGGTTAACAGACGTTATATAATCGCCACCACGTTCTTTCTTTGTATTTATCCCGGTTTTACTGGGGTTTTTTTTTTATTTTTCTTCATTGATTACGATTCATAATATTTTTTTTTCATTCATTGCATTGTCTCTTTCAAACAGATATTTTTCTTCGCTGCCGTCTGTCACGTATATTTTCGAACTGGCACAAATACTTGCATTGGTACATATACATTTTTCTTAATCAGAATCACCCCATGCATGAAAGTAAATCCACTAAGACACAAGCGGTTACAGGGTGTGGAAAAATTAGGAACAGAAACATTAATAATGAGCGGGAAGAAAAAAAAGAATTATCAGTAGATAACAACTGACATTGCATTTAAACTTCTAAAGATTAAAGTTGGCTGGAAATCATGGAACCAGAAGCGAGAAGTGCGAGAAAAGAAGCTGTCAGCATAGAACTTCCGGTTACATCTAACCAACTCAAATGTAATTTGATGAGATCTCGACTCCAATCTAGTACTGGCTTAAATTCAAAAGGTAGGTACCATTGCAAAGAACGACATTTATTTTGTAATAAATTATAAGTGTGGCACAAGGCCAAAAGGGTGGGAAAGGTTAGGCTGAACTTCTTTGTCTTATAATTAATCTAAGCTAATCACAATCACTGACTCAAACATACTACAATATTCCTTACACCAAAAACAACGCATTCTTACTTACCATTCTTACAACATCCACCATAATACCTCAGAATCTACATTAAATCCTAACTAGTCCCAACATATAGAATTCTTATCTGCATGTATGTAGGGGTGGAATAAAAAAGAAGAGCGAACAAAAGCGATATTTATTTGTAATTATTTACAAACTGTGACACAAGGTCAAATGTGGAATGGAGAAAAGAACGGTGTTCATCTGCCATAACACTGACCCAAACATATCACAATATTCCTAACACCAAAACAACACATTCCTACGTACCTTTCTTACTACATCCACCATAATACCTCGTTGTCTCTATGAAAATCCTAACTAGTCAGCATATGTACGACTCATTGTCTGTGGTGCGAGGGGAATAAAACAATTTAATAACTAGCCCCAATTAGTATTTACAATATGAAAACAAAACTATTTACAAGAAATCAAATAAAATAATGCTAGTAATAAGAAAGCCTACAATCCTTAAATGTGGCAAAAACATCAGTTCACTGGACGAAATCAATGCGGGACTTTAATAATATAAAACATTCATTCATCTCAAGCACTCACTTAAACACACACTCGTTCAAACACAACAAATATGAAAAGCGTCCCGCATCCACCAGAGGACTGACATCACTGAGTTCCTAACAAGGGAGGGACTGGGGAAGTAAACTAAAGAAAAATAGGGACAGAAGTAAAAGGGGCCAATAAGCATAGATCTCCTAGCTAAGTTAACTGGAATGAAGAAACTAAAGATTAAAAAAACGACCCTAAACTAGCCTAATTTCAATCCAGGAAGAACAAAATCCTAATGTCTAACCGGCATCAAAGTGCCATACTGAAGCAGCCACTTTCACTAAACACAAACAAGATTCATCCATCTTCTGCCAAATTCTGATTGCCGATTTTCCGTCCTAATCTTGACTTTAAGCTGATGCTTAAAGTATAAGATTAGTTAGGACGATGTGGAATTCTCGCCTCCATAGTATCCCTATAGTATCCGTGATTGGGACGACATATCAGGATATGTCGTCCCAATCACGACTCTCATGACCCAAAGCAAACAAAAGAACACGTAGTGTTCACCCTTAATCAACAGCAGCACCACATTGCTACAAACAGAACAGGCCTCAATGACAATGAACTTTCCTTGCAGAATGCGAAACATGAGTCTTTCAATAAACTTGCACAACGGAGATACGACTCTGCAATGAAACAAGGCGTAACCCAAGAGTCGACCTCTCCATCACAGCGCACGCAATTTGGAGATTTCTCCAAGCCTGCTGAACAAAGTTTTTTAGCGACCCAGAGGGCTCCACGAATCTCCAGCCAGTTCAGAGATTCCTTATCGTTATTGAAGCATTTCAGCCCGTGCGCCCATGGACATGTTGAGCGAGCCTCCTGCTTCGTATGACCGAGATCGACAATCAACTCATCACGAACGGACCCCCTAACTAACACATGATACAATGCCATTCAAGATAACTCCTGGACATTGGAGAGGCCATACAGCGCCTGTAAGAAGCGTTTCAGCGAAATACAACATTCGTGGTAGAAGGAGCATTCGGATCGGCGTAAACGGTTGGCCTCCTCCTCGCACGAGTGCACACTTCTCAGGGATGGGAAGTTCTTACGGGCGTTTTCCTTCCAGAAGGCGCCCTTCTCATCCGATTCGCGACACATTTGATCTAGAAACGCGATGCGAAGCGCATATTGACGAATCTCAATGCTAAGTTTTGCCTCCGCACAAGAAGAAGAACAAGAGCAGTATTAATGACGCAGCGAACAAGAGCTCATCGGAACAATTACCATGAAATCGTTTATAGAAAAGACAGAAAGGCAACCTTCCCGTTGTGAGAAAGTGACTGAAGCCGAGCCGCTAGATCAGGACCGATAAGATTGCTGATTCTTCTTCGGATTTTATCAAGTAGCTCAAGATAAATAGCAGGGCCAAACGATATTTGATTAAAAAGTTATACAAGAATTCCTTCGAAAGTGACGCCTCATATTGTATTATCTAGATTCGCGGGGTTAGAGATGTATATTGATAGTGTAGCATAAGATTTTGAACGTTCCCTCCGGTAACCCATATATTTTTTTAATTCCTTGTTACTGCAAGAAGTAATTTTTTAAATTTTTGTTGTTGATAATTTATAATCTACTGTTTCCGGGTTTTTGGACGTGGTGTAACTACAGCAAGCTTGTCGCAAAGATCTAATAGAAGTGAATTAGTTCCTCACTAAGTGCTCTACAACTGCAGCCTAATACCCTATCTTGACTACTCCAAGTAAATATCCATGATATATTAATTTTTTTCATGTCATTGAACCTTTAAAAGAAATATTTCTCTTCCGTACCTACATCGATATATATATATATATATATGTATATATATATATATATATATATGTGTGTGTGTGTGTGTGTGTGTGTGTGTGTGTGTGTGTGTGTGTGTGTCATTAAAACCATGTCAGCTGTATACAACCGCTTTCTAAGATCAATAGTTTAAGAAGCTTTTGAGCAGGTGAACCCTGAATGTTTTGGCAAAGATCATCCTTCTTTGAACACTGGGAACTGGCGCTAAAGATTCATAAACAAAGAACTGTACCAAATAACAGAAACCACATAACTTGAGGACTACCAACAGTAGCAACAACGAAAATGGATAGCAAATATAACTCGAAGGGAAAATAATCTCATAATCAAGAGAAAATGAGTGATAACAGATAATGAACTTGAAAAACACATTTTCCTGAAAAGTTCAGTATCTGTCTATATTTCTCAGATGAGGTATTATGTACACTACATAATTCGGACTATTGTCCTCATCTTTGTCGCCATATTTATTACACCGTTTCGGCCATTGTACGCTCCGGCCTTCTTCAGGTGATTGGAATGTCGACCTAAACCCATTTATTTCGCTCGCTGGGGTAGACTGTTCTAGTTCCATGTGTCATGTTTAATGGATGTCAGTTATTAATTATCTCCTGTTAATTCCCCTCTCCAAGTTCTCCACTGCCTTAACCAGTTATTGAACTCACAACACTTTGGCTCCTGTCACTGGATCTAACCAACTATCCACTGTGTCATATGTCCTGACTTTAAATAAAATGCAAAGGGTTGATAAGCCGTAAAAAACGAATCAAACAATAAAACTATATTATTTATTGGAATGGTTGGCAAAACATCGGTTAATTTCCGATTGATTTGAACCTCATAAAATGGTAAATAATAAGGGTTTCCTATAAAGGCTGGGGTTAGATCCAGTGACAGGAGCCAAGGAGTTGTGCGTTCAATACCTGGTTAAGGCAGTGGATAACTCGGAGAGGGGAATTAACAGGAGATAACTGATAATTGACATCCATTACACATGGCACATGGAACTAGAACAGTATACCCCAGCGAGAGGAATAAAGTGTTCAGTTCGACATTCCAACCACCTGAAGAAGGCCGGAGCGTGCAACGGCCGAAATGTTGCAATAAATATACCAATAGCACTAATTGCTGCTCGGTCGATGAATGCCGAATGTTGCTTTGTAAGGAAATGGCTACTATTACCATATTACCTTACCATATACAAGACTCAGTGCGAAAATAACGCCTCCTCAGAGGTCAGACGTGAGTCACGGGAGAAGATGCAACTACCCGCCAGTAGCCCATGATGTTTGATCCTTTTTACAGTTGGCAGTTGAACGGCAGTCTGTCAAATTTAAATCGGATAAGAAACCAACGTACCAAGCAGATGTGCGTTACGTGGAAAAAAATTCATCAATTGATATTCATGAAAGCTTGGTGAACATTTGCCGACACCAAACAGAGTATGTGAGAGCACATTAATTTGGTTGGTAATGCGATTCGGCAGTATAACATCAGTGTGTGTGACAATCCATTTGAGAGCGACCTTGTACTCCTGTCAATTGCAGTGCTCCTCGAAATTTCATAGTCGTTGCCAGTGATTGTGTGGAAAGATAGCGTTTTGTAGCTGAAAACTTGCTATGGGCATCGGGGTTATTGAGCTTCGCGTAATGGGATCAAATCTTAGCATTAGCTTCAGACCTTCCTTCGTGCAGGGCAACATAAAATGAATATATATATATATATATCAGGTCGATTCTAATATATGTTTTCAATAGATACAAGATTGTACCTTTCAAAAATGTTATTCTTGTCAATAATATATTATTTTTTTAATCATTTTTTTAATCATTTCACCCCAAGCAAAGAGTGAATGCCACTGGTGCGAAGAGGGGTTACTGAAAATTAAGGTAGCAAAAAAGATTGGGTATGGGGGCCATGAAAGGATAAAAGCTGAACGAGATTCAAGAAGATAGAAGATGGCGATTGACGTTGCATTTAATCTTTTAGAGATAATATTTATCACGTAAGCAATGAAACGAAATGGAGTTCCACAGACGGGAAAATAAACTGTTGGAGTAGAAGTGGCGGTTATATTTAACTAATTCAACAGTAAAAGTGTGGGACCTAGATGCCAATCTAGTAGCACGTTTAAACTCACGTAGTCCGGACACCAGGGGAAACAAGCTCATCAGAGCAGGTGCCATGAAAATATTTGTAGAAGAGACACAGAGAAGCCACGTCACGTCGGTGAGAAAGTGAGTGAAGTCTTGCTGCCAAGTCAGGATAGATTACATTGCAGATCCTTGTTTCGATTTTGTCAAGTATCGTGAGATGAGTAGCAGGAACACCAGACAAGATATGGCAAGAGTATTCAATGCACGGACGAATGGTAGACTTGTAAACATGCAAGATAAACTCTGATGAGAAAAACCTTCTGGCACGACACAGTGACCCAACTTTCCTTGCATTAGATGCAGCTATTGATTCGATGTAGCTCTCCCACTTCAAGTCATTTGAAAACGTGAGTCCAAGATGCAACAACGTGTTTCTCTCCATGGATCTCGCATCAGCCATGCTGATGGCTGGCATGAAAGCTTCTCTATGGTGGTTAAATGAGAGCAGTTTCGTTTTGGAGACAGTAAAATTTACGAGTCATTTCTTGACGTAGTTAATTACAGACTTGGGGTCCTTTTCAAGAGCAGCGGCCAGATTAACTTCGTCAGCTCTCACGGATTTGCTATTGAGATAAGAGTAATTTGGAGTGCCACCAGCATAAATGTCTACTTGGGAATTAATGACATCATTAAAATCATTGATGAAGCATAGGACCCATGATGGCGCCCTTGCAGACTCTCGCGTTTGCGTGAAAGAATATGGAAGCGAACCCTTACAAAACTACCTTAATTTCACGATTTGTTAGGAACGATTAGATTAAATAAAACAATCGTCCACTAATAACGTAGCCCTGGAACTTACGTAAAAGACCAGCCTTCCAGTGCATGTGAAACAGTTGACTAATAGGCTCATAGAGGGGCCAGAATGTTCTCTAGAGTTCTTAAAAACAGGAACTACACAAAAGGACTTCCAACGAGCTGGGAAGCAGGAAATAGCTGAGGTAATAGTTATAGAGTTTGGAGAGAACTGCAGCCAGCTCGGGAGCACAATTCTTTAGTATCCGGTCATTTCCGCTTTTCTTATGGGAACCTAATTTAGAAATGGTGTCTGAGACCAGTGACGGTGTTTTACGCACATTACTCGGTAGAACATCTGTTCTTTTGGGGAAATCAGGGGTGGTTACTCCAAATGAGAGCAATGTTGAGTTGTAGAATAGAATTTCCAAGCAAAACATTCAACCTTATCTGCTGTAGATGTCAGGATTTCGAATTGATTGAAAAAAAAGGAGAGACTGAAGGCATTCTGCTGTTCAGCACTCTCTTGCAGAATCGCCAATAATCTCGAGAACCGAACTTGCGAGATGTTATAGGTTGCTTCCTTTAAACAGCAACTTGGCTTCTTTGAGGAGACACTCTGCACTCGTTCCGAACAGAAACAAAGAGACGTCTGATGCAATTAGACGTGTCTCTCTGGTTCAGGAAGAAGAAGTGATCCCTGTGGGATATAGCGACCATGCAGGTGAGAACGCGATTTAAATTGGTATTTCCTTTCTAGAATGAAAGCATCGATGCCAGCTTTCACCCAGGAGACGCCAGACGCTCATTTTTTAACAAGAAGACCAAAGACTTCACTCCAAAGAACGTCACAAAGAAAATCCCTGAAAAGGTCTTAATCCGCTCCTTCATAACAAGATAAGGTATTTTGTTGGTAGGAAGTTCTGGGTTGGTGGGAGAGCGAGCAGAGATGTTTACAGACATTATCCCTTGATCGGAGTTGCCAAGAGGGAAGAGTTGCCTAGGACGACATGAGCCAGGGATAGATGTAAAAAGAGATCTAGAAGAAAAGCATGTCCATCAGGGTTACTGGGGAAACGGCTTAAATGTTGTAAAATTCAAACTGTTTATTTGAAAAATCCTCATTTTATCGGGAAAATAACTCGCTCATAATCTGTTTTTCATTTTTACATTAAATACGGCTCTTTGAAGATTTTTCAACATAAGTATGAACAAGAGACATTGGAATGACAAGTGATCCACTCTCTTAAGAAACAGTTTTGTTAAGTGTCTGATAAACAATGCTTATACTGATATTCACATCTTAAGACTGTTTATTCACAAAAAGCCGCGAAGATATACCTCTTCTATTGAAAATTGTTGACAGCAACTTCAGAGCCATTGGGTCGAAGCACATTTTCAATAAAGGAAAATATCATTTGCCTGAATATATTAGTCGATATGAACAACTCAAAAATCCTTCTTACGCCGAGAATAATATCCATGCTCTATATATAATTTATATATATATATCAAATATGTGGTGCAGTTCAATTTATGTTACAATGAATCATTCATACAAAAAGTAGATTAGTAAAGTTAATGATATAAAATGGCAAATTCCCTTGGCAAACAAAATTTTAAAGGTGCATTAACCTATCAATCACTCGATGAATGTTATGATCCTTCTTTTTTTTGTTTTTTTTAATTAGGAGCTGTATAAGCTCTTTCTGTAATTCGCAAGTACTTTCAACTGTACATTCAGTCATCTTCAGGTATTGAAATATTGTTTTTAGTAAAATTCAGGTAGCATCCGAGAGGAAAAAATATAACGCGAATCGAAATGTTTTTTTTAAATGTGTTATTGATAACAGATACAAACATTTGGAGTGTGCAGTCGCAACGCTAAGGTTGAATGTTTTGAAAATTTAAGGGAGTAGCGTTTTTTACTAACATGGCAATTTGAGAAGGATTTCGCCATTTTATATCATTAACTTTACTAATCTACTTTTTGTGTGAATGATTCATTGTAATATATATATATATATATATATATATATATATATATATATATATATATATATATATATATATATATGTGTGTGTGTGTGTGTGTGTGTGTGTGTGTGTGTGTGTGTGTGTGTGTGTGTGTGTATCTTCAAACGCTGAAACTAGCAGTGAATTCATCTCAAACCGTTAGGGCTTACGGCCATAACACGTTGGAATACCTGTTTTCGTATGATCACCGAAGTTAATCAACGTTGTGACAGGTCACTAGCTAGGTGGTTAAGCGCTTGGGAATACCAGGTACAGTATGTTTAGACGTGCGGGTTGAATAATGGATAACGTAATAAAGTATTGTTGGTAATTCCAATTTCAGTCGGGTTTGTTACATTAACTTATGCGCAAATACCCTTAGGAAAGGTACGAATTCACCTACTCTTTGCCAGTTTGGGGTTAATTAGTAGATCTTTTAACACTAAATCATTATAAACTACACTCGGCAACAAGAACTCTGATCGGGACATTTTAGATTTTGAGTAACGTGGAATCACCTCTCAATTGTTGCTGTTCGCAGATCCACCCTGACCAAGGGTGGTACCATCTGTTAGGGCTCCAGCTATGTGTAAATAATAAAACTCCAAACAATATGAAAGTATAAAAATACATTTTTATATTAAAAAACTAGCAATACATTATTACATGAAAAAATTAACAACGATACATATTTATAGTGAAATTACAAACTATACGTTTATCAAGCAAAATTACCAACAATGAATTTCATAGCAAAATGACCAACAATACATTTTATCTCTAGTTCAAGCCATAAAACTATATTCAAAATATTTAGATTCCGGCATTAAATAAACCGTAGAAATGTTGATAGGCCGCTAAACAAAATCAAATTCAAAAACTAAACCACAGTTTATCAGGGATAGAGAGTATGTATATATAAAAGTGAACATTGAAGTCAATACCCAGAACTGACAGTCTGTTGACTGCGTTTAAGTATGAAACAGATTGTCAGCACTGGCTTAAAGTCAACTTATACACACACACACACACACACACACACACACACACACACACACACACACACACACACATATCAAAGCTCTTCAGTAAAATGAATGGAGCACTTTGGCTGGTTGGCATTTGTTTACATTTGTAAAAACAATACGCTAGATTCAGTTGTGTAGCTCTACCGAGTGAAGATAGCTCTGGCTGACACCTAATCAGTTGTGTTTCAATCCTGGCTTGAGGCATTCGGAAGTCTAGTCACACTGAGGAGCTGTGATACAGCGAAACAGTACTGTCTGTGAATGACATATATATATATATATATATATATATATATATATAGGTAAATTAAAAATCCTCAGTATTCCCTTTCCTTCGTGCGCATGTGTAGTCGAATCAACGTAGACATAAATTTAGTCCGATTAAATCGTAAAAGACGAATAGATATCGTTTATCCATTCGTTTATTATTATCTCTGATGAATTTTTACATTCTAAAAACATTTATCTGGCTTTAAATAACCTTCAAGGTGTTGATAAGCCGTAAAGAAACAAATTAAGGAAGTGAACATTTACAATATTTCCCTTTTAACTTTTTTTGTTTTTCTAATATTTGTTACTAATAATGTAATATTATTCCCACTTCTTTCCTTTTTTTAGTCAACAATTTTATTTATCACTTATTTTCATAAGCAACTTGAGATTTCGACCAGAACTCGTGTTCGTTAATTTTTCCGCAGGGATTAGTACTCAAGACACTTAAAAGATTCATTACGTTTTCTGTTTAGGTCCTTTAAATAGGAAAGAAATTCATTGCAATCTCACTAAACGAATGGATAAACGATATATATTCGTCCTTTAGGATTTAATCGGACTAAATTGATGTTTACGTTGATTCGACTACACTTGCGCCGGAAGAACAGGGAATGCTGAAAATTTTTAATTCATGTTATATATATATATATAACAGACAATAGGAAAACTGTATTATTAGTCCAATGTGGATTTTTCAAGACAAAATTCATTCCGTTTTTGCCTTGAAAAAGTCCACATTGGATGAAATGCGTTGGCTAATAATACAGTTTTCCTATTGTCTTTTACCTGTATATATATATATTGCCATTTTCTACGGGTTAACTCTGAGAAATTTTTCATATATATATATATATATATATATATATATATATATATATATATATATATATAAGTCCAAATTGAGGTTAAGAGCCAGAGGCGACAGTTTGTTTCATGCTTAAACGCAACATGAAACAGACTGTCGGCTCTACATGTTGACTTCAATGTCCACTTCTATATTTACATACGCTCTATCCCTGATATTGAGCACTTTATTCCATAAATGTAGCATATCTTAAAACTATATACATGTATATATATATAGATATATTATTTTTCTTCCTTTTTATGTGCCATAGGTGATCACGGCTCTCCATCTTCGTCTATCCCTTGCAGCTCTCAGCAAGTTCTTTCCCTCTGCTTCCTCCCCCAGACCACGTTCTGTCATCCAGTTACTTAAACCCGCGAGGTATGTCACGCATTATTCTCCCTTGTC
>OZ038493.1:96737971-96777971 GCA_964036315.1 Acanthosepion esculentum | reverse complement strand
TGAGTCTTCTTACTAGATTTATTAAATTTTACATTGAAGCAATCCTATATATATATATATATATATATATATATATATATATATATATAAAATCAAGAGGTTATAATGGTTTCCAACGAGAGAAAAATGTGTATATTAAGAAGAAGAGAGGTACTGCAAACTATTTGGGTTGTAATGTGGATTTAAAAAAAATATTATCCTTTATTGTTCATAATTTTACAACACGGGTTTCTGGTATCGCGACCGTCTTCAGGTAAAGTGTGGAGATTTCCACATATTATTAAAAATAATTAATTTTTTCTTTTTGTTTTTCAATATTAAATATGAGACATTATCTGTTTTTGTGTTAGTAATCCGAATTTCTTTCTTGAAATGCAAGAATATATATATATATATACATATATATATATATATATATATATATATATATATATATATATATATATATATATATATATATATATATACGAGGGTCATTCAATAAATAAGGTGAATTTTTCGGTATAAGGACTTCTAATACATAGAAGCTTACCTTTTTTTTCAGCGTAGTCTCCCACCACTGTCACACACTTTTCCCATCTGTGCACAAGCTTCCGTATTCCCTCAGCGTAAAAATCTTTGGACTGATGTCTCAGCCAGTCGCTCACAACACTTTTGACTACATCGTCACTTTTAAACTTCGTGCCTCTCGTGAACGCTTTCAAGGGACCAAACAGGTGAAAGTCTGAAGGGCCAAGGTCTGCGCTGTAAGGGGGATGAGGGAGCAGTTCCCAGCCCAGCTCGTTGAAGATCTGCACCGTTTGGGCTGCTGTGTGAGGCCTTGCGTTGTCATGATGCATGATGACTCCTTCTGACTGATGACCTCTGCGTTTGTCCCAACAGATAAGCTCAAGGTCCTTGCAATGTCATCCACTGCCACCCTTCTGTCAGACTGAATGAGGTCATTGACTGATTCGATCACCTCAGGAGACCTCACTTCTGTAGGCCTCCCAGGCCTGTCTTCATCCTCAACACTGCTCCGTTCTTCTTTAAACAATTTAGCCCACTTGTAGACATTTGTTTGGCTGAAACATGTGGCACCATACACAGTTGACATTCTCCTATGAATTTCAACTAGTTTGCACCCTTCAGCAACCAAAACTTGATAACTGACCGCTGTTCAATAATGGAGCATGCTTCTTGGTCGGCCATCTTTGTTAATCGCCAAAACTCTCAACGTTTTTTTTTTTATCTGCAAAAGAAATTAAATCCATGTGAAAAAGAAGTAAAACAAAAAAAAGACTAAACTTCTATCTGTATTAGAAGTCCTTATACCGAAAAATTCAACTTATTTATTGAATGACCCTCGTATATATATATATATATATATATATATATATATATATATAGTTGGATTGATGTGAGTTTGTGACCCTGGGTTTCACGCTATTTGCGATCGTCAGACAAACTGATTAATTTTTTAAAATTACTTTAAAATCTCTGTTTTCCCCTCTCATTTCTGAATCTGTTTTCTTTTTTCTCTGTCTTCTACCTCTTTTTCCTTTTTTTCCTTTTTTTTTTTTTTGCTTGTGTCTGGATGAATTTAAAATTCATAGTATTGTTGTAAAATTGTTTGGTCTGAAGAGATGGACGTCAGATCCCGTGAAATAAATTATCACCTACGGATTTCTAAGGACGCCGCTTTCATTAATATAGTTGCTCTGTTCTTACATTAAGTTCTCTCTGGATTTATACCGTCTTTGGAATTATCCCTATTAATTAGTTATATATATATATATATATATATATATATATATATATATATATATATATATATATATATATATATATATATTAAAAAGAAGATAAACCGAAAACGCATTTGGTTGAAATGTGGATTTTTTTTTATTTTAAAATATATATTATACTCTATTTTCCATAATTCTGCTACACACGTTTCTTGTTTCGCGACCTTCTTCCAGCAAAGAGCAGATATTTCCACATATTATAAAAATTAATTTTTTGCGTAGTAGTGATTCAAATGTCTTTCTGGGACTGGTGATAAGAGTTTATATAATAAAGTATAATATATATTTTAATATTAAAAAATCCACATTTAAACCAAAAACGTTTCTTTTTAAAATATACACTTTTCTCTCGTTGGAACAACTATAAACACCCTCTCTCCCTCTCTCTCTCTCTCTCTCTCTCTCTCTCTCTCTCTCTCTATATATATATATATATATATATATATATATATATATATATATATATGTGTGTGTGTGTGTGTGTGTGTGTGTGTGTGTGTGTGTGTGTGTGTGTGTGTGTGTGTGCACATTTCATTTATTTAGTTTTTTTTATATAATTTCTCGTGCGATCTAATAATATTTTTCTTTCTGGATGAAAAATTATATAAAAATTGTCCGAATGTTCTTTTCATCCGAGCGCTTTCGGCTATACATTTAGCCATTTTCAAGGATTATATTTTAACTGTTAAAATTAGAAATAGTTTGTTGTTCGGACAATTGTTATATAATTTGTCACCCGAAAAGAAAAAAAATTATTAGATCGCACGAGAAATTATATAAAAAAACTAAATAAAAGAATGAAATGTGCATGAAAGAAGGATTGCTGCCTAAATACACAAATATATATATATATATACATATATATATATACATATATATATATATATATATATATATATACATATATATATATATATATATATATATATATATATATATATATATATATATATATATATATATATATATATATACAAAAATAAAAACGGATGTAAGAGAAGGACCTGTCTTCTAAATGGAATTATTCAATCTGTACAGTAAGGGGACTGAGAGAATTAAAAGATCTACCCGGATTCCTTATTGACGGCCACAATCTTAACATCAAAAGATATGCAGATGGCACAGTTTTGATACCAGATACAGAAAAACCGTCTACAGAAAGTAGTAAAGGAAAGCGAGAAGAAAGGACTAAATATCAATTGCAAGAACACAGAATGCATTGTTACCAGCAAAAAGAGCTGCTCAACGCGAGAATTACAAATTGGATATACCAAAATCAAGCATGGAAAGCAATTTAGATATCTAGGAAGTGTTTGAACAGAGGTCGGAAAGTACGACACCTAAATCCGAAGACGCAAGGGGACAGCAAATAATATCGCCTAATACCTAAAGTATTAATAAACATAATACTTTCGTTAGACACACAGAAAAGCCTACTGAATTGTTTCGTAATATCAGTTCTCTTATATGCTATTGAATGCTGGATCTCGTCAAGTGGTAGAAATATTGTTCTAGGGGAAGATGCTGTTAATACCATGGCCTGAATACGTGAGCAACGGGAAAGTATTACAGATAACGACAACAAAATAAACACTTATACGTAGCGCCAGAAAGAGACATTTGGCACTTCTAGGGTAGATATTGATGAAAGAGGGCTTGGAAAATTTTATACGCAACGAACAGAGAAACAGAGGAAAACAGCGAACAATCTACCCGAGGATCTTGTGCAAATGAATGGCAGAACATGGTCTAGGAGACATAAAACAAGACAAGATTTTTCTGTGAACTACAAGACACAGGAAATAGTGAAGAACCGTGAACGTCAACGTCCTGCAGGGACACGGTACATAGAAAGAAGAAGAAAAAGAAAAACATAAAAAGGAATAGCGAAAGGTGTGTTACATAAATGGGACGTCAGAATCAAATATTTGCGGAGATTCAAATACCTGCGTTATTTTGACAAACCTGAAGCATGTAATCTGAAGGTGAATGTGAATAGCGGAAAATGCTTTCCAGAAACTGCGTAAACCATGAAGTGATAGCTTTATTAGAAAGGAAGAAAAAGATGCTGTACTGCTAGGCCTTGTATTATCTCATGCATGGCAGCGAAAGCAATTTTATCACAAACAAAAAAAGAACAAATTGAAACGTTATGTTGGTTGGTTGGTTCATTGGTTGGTTGATTTTGTTTAGCGGCATATCGATACCACTATGGGTTATTTCATGCCAAAATCTAAATATTCGTAAGTCTCTTTTATGGTTTCAACTAAATATATTTTGCACGTAATTGTATGCCTTCAACTACAGATAAAAAGTATTGTTGGTCATTTTGCTATAAAATGCATTGTTAGTAATTATACTACAAATATGCATTGTTGGTACTTTTTTTTCATATAAAAATTCACTGTTGGTATCTTTTGCTATACAAATGATTTTTTAAACTTGCTTTTGTTTATGGGAGTTCACTATTTTACCTAACAGGTTCACTGTGGACCTGGTAAGACCAGCAATTAAGTGGTGGTTACATGCCCTTGAAACCCTACAATCTCCCGATCAAAGGTCTTGCTGCCGGGAGTAGTTTATCGCTGAAGCGTCCAAGAAGTGATTCTACCAATAAATGTTGCCCACGGACAAAAAGACATGGAGTCTTAAGGAGCATGGCAAATAAAATAAAAAATACTAACAATCGTAGACAGCAGGGATACCTGGCATGTCCGCTTCATTCATTTTCCATTAACCGTAACGAAGAGTCCTTCTGCTTTGACTATAAATAATTTCTTTCTTCTGCTTTGTCTATAAATAATTTCTTCCTAGCTGTTCTGGTGAGTTTACTTCTCTGGCACCCCGACTTCACGAATTTAAGTGCAGTACTAGATTGGCGGCTCGGTCTCATTATTTACTGTTGAATTTGCTAGATGTAATCATTTGTCTTGGAGCTCCCTTCCGGCATCTTGCTTTCCTGTCAATCAATATCTGCAAAATTTTGAATGCTACTTTAACCTTCTGTCTCCTGTCCAGTTTTCATCTTCTGCCACTTTAAATTCTGCCTTACATATAAAAACTGATATCCCATTTTCTCCCATATGCCAAGTTTTCCTCCTTCTACATTAACAAGCATGTGTCCTTCTATACCTGTGCGCATGCACCTGATTTCAGTTGTGAACGTCATATTTATGTACTAATGCTCTCTGAAGTATTTAGTACTCCTGGTGTTGTGGTGTTTTGCAAGTCTTTTTTGTTTACCATAAATCGGCACGAGTTTTGTATTGCAACCAGCTAGGGATTTAATAGCAGGAGAGACGGATCTATCCAGTCTTGTTTGTTAACAAGTATGAAAGGGCAACACTGAATTCAAAAGATCGGTTAGGCGAATGTCTATCTAATCCACCCCTTAAAAACCTCCTTCCCTATGGAAACTACAGAAACAAACAACGCCTTCCATAAGGAAGGTATGGCTTTATTTTTCTTTATTTTTTTACAGTAAGGGTCAACCTTTACAAGGCCCATAAGGCCACTCGAGGTAGAGGATTACGTTGGAGGCAATTTGTCCGCATACAAGTGGAAGATAACGGTAAATCCTAGCCTTGAACAGGTTAAGATCGTAGTGATCGTGTCTATATTATCTTGGGAGTCGGTTTCTCATAGCCGCGGCTCGCGAGAAGCTGTTAGAGTGGAACTTACTTGGAATACGGGTGGAATGTGTGTGGTTCACTACTATGGAAGTGGCATGACATCGCCTTGTCGTGAATGTTTGAATTGGCGGTACCAGGGATTGTAGTTCGTCCGAGCACTTTCCGTGTAAGTAGCAACAGAGCAGCGAGTGGCTTGCTACATACCGCCGGTGGCAGAGAGGCTGACAGGTGGAAGTATTTCGTCACCCACAAGGGCTCGGAGACGCTTTGGGGCTCTATCAAGACTGGAAAGTGAGGTCTTATATTCTTCAGTGGAGATTAGTCTAAGAATTAGGGGAAAATCCACTAACAGGTTGAAAAACCTGTGATTATAATTCTACTAGGCTTGCTCTGGATTATTCAGATGAGATGGTGAATGCCAGTACAGCAGTAGATCTATATACATATATAATACATACAAAGGTTTAGTAAAGTAAACTCGAATCAGAGGATGCCAGTATACAGGCAGCTAACAGATCCCCATTGCAGACACATGTTCAGGCACGACTGTCTTTGTTCACCCAGATTTGATTATACTGCAAATATGATGACTGGATCTTAGTTATAGTTTCTGGGAGAGAAAGAGTTATCTATTGTGATCAACAGCCTGAACATGGCTAGCAGGCGCAAACCCTTGGTCACGATGACTTGTGACTTCGCGCTAGCACAACCACCTACAGTTACCAAGGGTTCCGTCTACCCGATTTTACTCACAATTTCTCATACATGGCGGTAGATATGACATAGCGATTCAACACGCTTTTCTTTGTTTCTAACGAAATATTCCTATATCTTAATATCTTGCTTAACTTCTTTTAATGCTCTTTCGCCTATCTTATCCACTTTTGCAACTTTGCAACATGTTTGTCACTGCCCAGCTTGTTAAATTTCTGAATAGTTGTGTGGAAGCGTGAAAACAAAAAACGGGAAAAAGCTTAAAGTGGGAAAATTACTAAGAAAATAAAAAAGGTCTCCCTCCTCCTTAAGTGATTAATTTCGAATTTGTCATAAAGTTGAAAGTTGTCCAACAGTGGCTGTTTTTGTTTTTGTTTTGTTTTGTTTTGTTCTTTGTTTTTTTTACAATGTCACGCTTTTAAAATATTCATGATTTCCAAACCAGTCAAAACTAAAGCGACATAAAATCGAGCGGATACGAAAAATGATGTGAAAATTATCGGAGTCGTAAATGCGATCAACACTTCGGATTGGCGTAACGATCTGTTAATGAACGATCCATTGCATGACTGAAAATATAATTTGAAACTCTTAAAATGTTCCTGTTCTCACTAAACTGTATCATAAGGATTTCGAGTTATTATTCTTCTGTTATTTCTTCAGGTTTTCTCTTTCATTAATGATATCGTAAATTCTTCAATTTCTTCTTTGGAGACTGCTCTTTAGTTTTCTCGAAGATTCTTCATCTTGTGTTACTTCTTTTTCAACAGTTTTCAAAATCCTCTTCGTTTTTTTTTTCTTTTTTTGTCATTTTCATCTGCCTTTCTTCGTCTTAACATTCTTTTTTATTCCTTTTTATCCTTTATTTTTTCCAAATTTCTCACAAGTTAATTTATTTTCTTTTTAGCTTACTTTATTATTTTTCGCTTGTCTTCCGTTAGGCTCTTTTTCTTTATCTTCTTCTATCTTTTATCGTCTTCATTTTAAAATTCTCTACCTTTTTTCATTTCTCCTTTTTGTTTTCGTTTACCCTAACATATTCCTTATTTTTATTCTCTTTTTTTTCCAGATTTCTTAGAACTTATTTCATTTTTTTATATCTTCTTTTCTTATTTCAGTCTTTTCTCCCTTTATGCTCTTTGTCTCTATCTTCTGTTTTTCTCGTCTTCTTTTATAAAATTCTCTAACATTTTTTTTATTTCACCATCTTTTTCTTCGTCTAACCTCACATTTTCCTTATTTTTTTTCTATTCTTATTTTTCCTTCCCTCTTTCCATACAGCTTTATATTCTTTCTTTTTTTAAGTGTATCGTGTTTTTAGCATCTTTTTCCTAACTTTCTTTCATTCTATTTATGCGTTTATTCTTCCTTTTCATCGTTTTCCTCTTCGTTCATTTTCATTCGACATTAAAAGTTAATTGCCTGGAATGCAAACTGCCATTTAATTACCGTGAAACATTATTCATATAAAAACAGGATTGATATAATAAATTTTAATTAAACGACATTTATTTACTTCGTGACGACTTTAATTTCATCGTACGTTGTTCGACTCGATGTATGCTGCCACATTTCCCCCATAAATAATTTCCTTCCGATTCTTCCAGAAACATAAAACCTCGTATGTAAAGTCGGAAGATTTCCTATTTAGAATCAACCGACTAGAATTAAGTATTTTCTTACAAATGCTCATTCGACCTTAAGTTAAGCAACATCAAAACAGATTAGTGCTCGGGTTACCGCAATGGAAATGCTAGGTACTTTTTTTAATCAATTCAACCCCAAATAAGGCGATAATGCCACTAAGACCAAAGGGGCTGCTGGCAGTGAAAGATAATGACAAGACTTTAGAAAGATCCGGAAACCCAATCCTAAACAGGAAACAATAAATGACCGCGGAAGAGTGTCAACCGAATGATAGCCGAACCTTTCTACTCCTGCCATATGCTACGCGACAGGCCTAGCAAGCGGTGATAGATACAAACTACTTATGCTCACAGAAGTATGTGGGTGTCTTTCTGAACTGACAAAACCTATATGGAATTGAGCCCATTCAATGCCGTGCTGTATAATTCATTCGGTTTAGTCATAAATAATTGCCGCCTTTATTTAACTTTAATCTTCAAAAGATAAATTCCAAATAGATTTAGTTTACTGACATATCTATTTACGGAGGTACTGTGCAATAATGTTTAGTGGCTCAGTTTGAGGAATCAGAGAGCGGAGTTCGATTTCTGGTCGAGTTCATTATATTCACTTGCGTGTTAATAAACTTAGGAAATGTATGATTTCATCTCTTCTCTCCCCAGCTGTGGGTAAAATAACAGGATAGAGAACGTCTTATTGCCTTGGATGGCAACCAGTCTAGGAGAGAAAGAGTCTGAATTGTAGGGCCTGCTTCTTTAGGCAAAGGCTAGAAGAAGGTAACTTCAAAGAAGAATCCACCTTTGAGACGAGAGATGGGGTTACCTCAACATCCCCGGGGCGAGAGGAAAAGGGTAAATCCATTACACCATGGACTACAAGTGTCAGATGGAGGGGAGTGGTGACCCCGCGGCGCAAGATCCGTTAACTGAATAAAATGAATGAATATATCCACTATTATTTGCAATTCCTGAAACAGATCTTCGATATCATTTGCTTCTTGGTGCGAAAATATTCGACAAACTCTTAATTTTGGTTTTTATAACGGAATTTTTCACAACTAAAATGTTTTGCAGCGATCCAAAAAGATGATAATCGGTTGGTACAGGGTCTGGTGAATATGATTTACGGGGGTGGAACAGACTGAGCGATCTGCAAATGTTGTTCCTGTATCAGTCGTGGCCTTGCGTTGGCATGTAGGAGAAAGCATTTTTCTTCCAAGTCGTTTTCAACAAAACTTTTAAGGACACTGCTTGGCTATAAATATGCATTTAGAGTGCCATTAGATTTCAAGAACTCTAAGTAAATAATAACCAGATATACACCCATTGTCTTGGGTATGAAAATAAACTACATCCGGCAGCAAAGTCTCTACTCGGGAGGTTTTGAGGAATGTGGAACCACTTCTTAATTGCTGTTGTTCCAGGTCCAAGAAAGCGAAAAAGGGTGTATTATTATTATTATTATTATTATTATTATTATTGTTATAAAACATCAAGAGAATGTTTTGCGCGGATAAGGTAGAACTTCGTAGCCAAAACGAGTGGAACCTTCTTCACATATACAGATCGATACATTCCTGTAGAGTTTCTCAGTCGGCACTAAGTTACCATTGAGCGTCAGTGTCTTCTGTGCTGTTAAATTTCAAATTGATCAAGCGACATTATTTTTTCCGATCACGTCCGTTTTATTTTTTTCGGAACATCGCATCCCCAACGTCTCTCATCGCAGATTTCGTCCTTTGCAAAATATGTCTGTAACCAGTAAAAGGAATTCTATTTCAGATCGTGGATACGATTAAGGTGAATATGACGACACAGTTGATGGAGATCCTGAAATAAATCTTTGTTAGATATTTTGAAAAGTGCATGCGTTTCTGCGATAAGTGCATGAGGTCCAAAGGCGATACTTTGAAAGGAAATCACGCACACATGCGCCAAAAAGTAACTCCTTTTAAAACAGTCTTCATATATATATATATATATATATATATATATATATATATATATATATATATATATATATATATATGTATATATATATATGTAATTATTATATATTTTCATAGCAATCAGAGATTCTTTTAAGTCAATCAGAAGATAGATAAAATGGCTAAACATAATCTTACTTTCAAAGGGTAACTTTTTCTATTTTTTTTTCCTTGAACATCAAAGAGAAAACTTATTTTGAACACGACAGTTGAAAGTTAACTGCTGGTCTCTTTGAAATAGCGCCTTTCCGGATTAAAAAAAAGTTTTATTATTCATGACGGGAACGAAAAAGTTCGATTTTTTTTTCATTAAATGAAAAATAGAGGCATTTCTTTTAAATTTTCAATATTTATCTTTTTTAAATAATCATATAATCTGTGATGGGTACGACACTTTATTAGTGTGCGTCTATAAAAAGAAATTGTCGGGGTTGAAATAGCAAGGATAAGAAAATAATCATTACTCACCTTAAAGTGGTCAATGGAAAAATATAACAAGAATAAACAACAAAAACGGGGATAGCTCTCCTTGTTCCTCAGGCCTAATCGGCGACAAGAACTTATAAACATGTGCACATAGACTAAAAAATAGAAAAGTACTGCGAGAAATTCATTTAGTATAAATCACAAACACTTAGATTTAGACTAAGTAGCCATTATGTCTGCTTACATAGAGCAGGTTGTTTAGACTTAATATACATAGTCTCAAGAACACTCAGATGGTAGTCTATATGCAACCTTATTATTACTGTAAAATATGTACTACGTGTACTTTTACTTGAAAATATTTATCATTTTAACCCACTGTCTTAAGGCAGCTTTTAGAGAAACTTATAATTTCTTACTTCGAGTTTTTTGTCTCTTTCTGATTAAAGAATACTTCTAGAAATATTTTTCATTTTTCTAACAAACTTATTTTTTATTCCTCCAGTGAATTATATAATGGTAATTGCAAAATTATTCATTTCCATTCAGGAAACAATCGATATTCATTGACCGGACAATTAGCATCATTGTCATTTGAAATTTATAAAATCTTTCTCTTAAAACAAATTTTCAAGAAAGTAACTGTCTCAAGACCACTGTTATCGCCTTTTCTAGTATTGATAGGAGTTTCCTTCCTAACATTTTGTATTTGATTGTTTAAAAAGTTAACGGGCTGATTATCTCGTTCATTTATGTTCTACCTTCATGTTCTACTGTCAATCTTCAAGTGATTGATTTTGTTTTATTTGCTAAACCTTTTCCGTTGTTATTCTCTAGCGGCAGCCTATGGGGTCTGGTGAAGGCGTGTCTTCTTTAAAACCTAAAGGTTTAATTCACTTCAAGCCATTTCTGAGAGAACGTAATTAATTGTATTCCAGTGGGACAGTATCTACTAAATACGTTTATGTTATGTTAACAGTATCGACTCACCTACAGAGTATAAGGTCACAGTTTCACCAGTCACACAGCGTGCCGACTTCCAGTTCCAGTCGGGTTCGTTATATTCACTTACACGCAAATAACGTTGATAAAGGTATGAATCCGCCTCTTGCCCCCCTCCCCCCAACTATGGGATAATTATTAAAACTTGTATCAATAAAATAACACTGGTCAACAAAAAGATTTTTTGAAATGGTGTCGAGACACTAAACATCTTTTTAGCTAATTTGATTGCACTGAATATGTAAATGAACTTACTTTTTCTTGGGTAGCTACCGTTTTGGCTGTACAGATATGCCTCATTTTCTGACTGAAAAAAGAACTATTTTCATTTGGTTTCTGTATATATGATCTTGACCGATGGCAATATTTCTCAAAATAAAATCGTAGAAATCTCAATTTGTATTTTAACCAACAAATATTGGTTTGCTTATTGAAAAAAACTATTTTTACGATAACAATCATACCCGAAGTCTTTAAAAATAACACGACTGAATATACCAAGACCATCAAGTATCTTCATCAAATCATTTAATAAACTAACAGAAAAAATAAAAACTTCATGAACATAAGAACTATGGTAAAAATTTTCTCTCTCTTGTCTGTCATGTTCACTGTTATTTAAGTTCTTTTTGATATTCCAGCAGTATCATGTGCAATGGAATAGGTGCATTCAATTAAGATGTCTTTAGTTGAAGTTTCTTTCCAACTCTGAAATTCAAATGCTCTCAGTGTGCTTGGTTCTTTCTGTAGTGAAGGGATAAAAAGTGAGGGCATAAATTTATGAATATAAAACAGAAGATTTTAGGGTTTCATATTTTGATGTCGCCTTAATTATCAGATTTACTAAAGTGTATCATTGATAATATTTATCAGTTAATTTGAATTTTGGCGATAAATTCGAAAAATTCGGTACTTCGATTTTAGATTTTTTTTACTCAAAAAAAATTTTTCCTTATAAAAATAGTTTATTTCAGGTGGCTGATATAAATTGCTCGGCCTACCTGAAAATTGATGGGTTTCTACGACAATTATTAGTTAATTTTTGCGATTAGCCAAGATCTTAAAATGATCTTTTTTCCAAAAATGAATAATTTCAGTACAGCAAAAATGGTAGCTAACCATGAATAACTAAGTTAATTTTCGGAATCAGGACCATCAAATAAGCTAAAACAAATGTGTTTTGTTTCCTGGCACCAAAAATCGTATTGACCAGTGTAATTATTAGCTCCAAAAGAAAAATTAAATTGCTTCAAAAATATTTAAAATTAGGCATTAAATAACCCATAGAGGTATGTTGCTAAACATAACCAACATACCCATGTTGCTAAACATAACCAACATACCCATCATCAATCATCAGTCACAAAATAACAATCAATATTTCTGCGTAAACTAAAGCTAAAAACTTCTGATGCTATCCATATACAGGAAGAAAACAATACACTATTTACATTATTCGGACTATTGTCCTCATCTTTGTTGCCATATTTATCACAACGTTTCGGCCGTTGTACGCTCCGGCCTTCTGGTTCTAACTAACGCCTTTCTCCACTGTGCCATGTGTCCTTAAGGACAGGACAGTGACAGGACCCAAAGAGTGTGAGTTCAATACCTGGTTAAGGCGGTGGAGAACTTGGAGAGGGGAATTAACAGGAGATAACTGATAACTGACATCCATTAGACATGGCACGTGGAACAAGGAGAGTCTACCCCAGCGAGCGAAATAAAGAGTTAAGTTCGACATTCCAATCAACTGAAGAATGCCGGAGCGTACAACGGCCGAAACGTTGTGATAAATCGGCATTGGAATTGAGTTCTTCAGAAATCTACACTTGACTCGGAGCCAACTCAATACAGGTAGATTAATACATAGTAATGTAACTTTTTTTTATTTGAAAATCAAAACTAAAAGAAAAGGTCAGAAAACAACAACTTTAATAATCTTAAAGTTTTATTTAATGTTTTATTTACTTGGACGTACAAAGTCAATTTTCTGAAAATGAATAACTAAACAATAGCTGATAATAGGATGACAGAGGGGGGTTTAGAAATGTGGGTATGGATTCTGATAGATTTGGATTATAGTCTATATCACTTGCTATTGTAAATATGGCTATTCTTCGTTCTATTATGTTTAATTATGCGAAAATGTCCTCCCTTTCATTATGTCAAGAATTCCATCTGTCATCCATTTTTTCCTTTATCTCTTTCCCTTTGGGATGATTCCGAATGTTGAGTTGACAGCAAACAGAAAAAAAGCAACTAGCAGAACTCTTACAGAAGGTAGTAAAAGAAAATAAAAGAATGAAACATCAATTGCAAGAAGACTGAATGCATGGTTGTTAGCAAAAGGGGCGACCCAAAATGCAAATTACAGGTTGGAAATATCGAAATCAAACAGGTGCAACAAGTTAGATATCTGGGAACTGTCTTAACAGAGGACGGAATATGCGAGACGGAAATCCGAACGCACTTTTCGGATAGCGAAAGATGCCGTCCAAAATCAAGAAGTATTAAGAAACAGAATATGTCGTTAGTAACAAAGAAAAGAGTATTGGACTGTTATGTAGTTTCCGTCATCCTTTATGGCCATTAATGCAGGACGATCTCCTCACTGACGAAGAATGAACTTGAAAAAACAGAAATGTGATTCTACAGGAGGATGCTGAGAATACCATGAACGCAGCGTGAAAGCAACGAGTAAGTTTTAAGGAAAATGGAAGCAAAAGTTCATTTTTACTTGAAATCAGAAAAAAAGACAGAAAAAAATCTGGAACACATAATGAGGAAGGGTGGCTTGGGGAAATTGACACTCACAGGAATTACCGAAGGGACATGGGACAGAGGGAACGGCGAGAATCTTGTCAGACGAGTTTGTGTAAATGAATGGCAGAACAGAGTAGGGGCAATCATGATGTTCTAGAGACAATGGGAACATAAAGAACACATAAACATCACTCTAGGAAGAGACAGCTGAGGTTTCTGGGATATATAATGAGGAAGAAGGGCTTGGAAAATTTGATACACGCAGGACAGATTGAAATAAAGTGAGACAGAGGAAATTAAAAGTATATATAAATATATAAATATATATAAAAAACAAAGCTAGTAGAAGAGCAAGGATAAAAAAAGAAAAATAAATTCTTTCTTTCTATGTGTCGTGTCCTTTCAGGACGAAGGCGATCAAGGCTCTCCACCCCCCTTGCAGCTATCAACAAGTTTGTTCACTCTGCCACCTGCACCAGACCTCGTCCTGTCATCCACTTGCTTAAGCCCGCGAAGTATGTCATGCGTTGTTTTCGCTTGTCTCTCTTTCCCTCTATTGAACCCATGAGTATCATGCTCCAGGGCTGCGTGCAAGATTATACCTGGTGATCTTGAGCGAACGGATGGTGGAACAGGGTATGGCTGAGAGGATAAAAAGACAAAAGTTATTTAGAACTACAACGGACAGGAAATTGTGGTGAGTCATGATCGCCAACGTTCCAAAGTGGCACGGCAGGTAGAAGGACAATATCATATGAAGTTTCGTGTCCCCAGTCAGTTACGATTCAATGCAATGATGATAGTTACCGTATTATGATAACACGCTACAAATGCTAAGACGCACGCTATAATTAGTCAGGTATTTTTTTTTAATATATTCGAGGATGTAATAGCTTACCGTACGAGTAACATTCAAGTCGTATACGCTATGTTTTCATTTTTTTTTCTTCTGTCACAACAAATTATAACATTTTGGAACTATTATTTAAATATTTGTAGTTAATATTAATTAGATTTTCAACATTGGCCTTAATGTCATATCTATATTTTTTCAGGAAGAATTCGTACTTGCCACGACAAGCAACAAGGCTTCTCAAAACACGCTATGTTTATAACCACCTCCCAGCTGATGTTTCGGGGCTGCGTTCAAGATTAAGCGGTCCGATATTACTGTATAAATGCATTATCAACTATCTATTTATATTATTATAGTAATCAACATTATCAACTATCCAATTGCATTATTATAGCAATCAACATTATCAACTATCCAATTTCATTATTATAGTAATTAACATTATCAACTATCCATTTGCATTATTATAGTAATTAATATTATCGACGATTCATCTGTATTATTGCAGTAATTAAGATACCCTAATTTGATAAAACAGGGAATACAATTTGTGGATTACGATTTGTATACAGTAGTGATGTCAGTTTTTATTTTTATTTTTGGTAATATACTCTACCTTTATTTGTGCATCATCACAAATCGTCGCTCCATCACAATACAGGAAATAAAATTATTATCGTAATATTACTTTATTCTTGTTGGTCTGCAAACAGTATAGTTCGGGCACCGTTACCATAAAAAACAAGGCGTATATTAGGTTCTGGTAACTGATAGTATATTTGGAGTTAACGGTAGGCTTAGTGAGGTAACTGACTTGTTTTAATAGGACACAAAGTGCGGTAATACGGTTGATATACTTGATGTATATATGAAACGTAAGCAGGTATTCCTTGTTTGAGGTTTATGATGATACTGTAGGGCCTGCCTAGATGAATGAAAGAGTTACATTACTGATAGGAAGCTGCCTACTGTTTATCATGAATAGCCGAAAACATCATATATATGTTATGGTACTAACGAGATATACGTGTTTTATTACATATAAATGATAATCGTAGGTTTATATTATATGTCGGGGGTTAGTGATTGCTTGTATGTCTTGACTGAGGTTGGCAAACTCCTCTCTACAAGTTGAGCTTTCAGTGATTTTTAAGGGTTTTCTTCAGGTAAAGAAAAGCAGTTTAGCATACGAGAAACACAGTAGGTTTCAAAGACTGAAATCTTAATTTCTCGAAATTTCATTAAATAATTCAATCAGCAATATTATTGGTCTTGATCCAGTGTCTCGGTTTCAGTCGCTTTCCCATCGACGTAAAATTGCCTATCTGTGCCCTTTCTATAAATATTTTCCTGGCAACTGTTCGGATGAGATCTTTGTATTATTACCTAGACTATATCAATTTAAGTGTAATACCAGACTAAGAGCAAGGGCTCACACATTTACAGTTGAGTTGATTAAATGTAACCGCAAGTCCTATGCTAACATTTTCTTTTCTCACACTTCGTGCTTCTGGAATTTCTGTCTGGTTACATGCTTTCCAGCCAACTTTAATATGCCAAAATTTAAACATAATATCAATTATTATTGTTACTGTCTTCCCCATTACTCTTCTGTTGTTCTCGTTCCTAAGTAATATTTCTTTTTTTTCAATTCTTCCACACTCAGTAACCCCTTGCCTTTAGTGGCTTGCGAACTCGATTAAAAAAAATTAAAAGTATATATAAATATAAAAAAAAACAAAGCTAGTAGAAGAGCAAGGATAAAAAAGAAAAATAAATTCTTTCTTTCTATGTGCCGTGTCCTTTTAGGACGTAGGCGATCAAGGCTCTCCACCTCCCTTGCAGCTCTCAACAAGTTTGTTCACTCTTCCACCTCCACCAGACCTTGTTCTGTCATCCACTTGCTTAAACCCGCGAAGTATATCACCCTTGTCTCTGTTTCTCTCTATTGAACCCATGAGTATCAGATGCTTCAGGCCCTCCTCCTTAATTATGTGTCCCAGGAACTTCCTGATGTTAAGTATAAGCCTTCTCCTTGCTTGCAACCTCTCTAAGATTTAATCGTTGTTCACGCGGTCGGTCCATGATATCCTCAGCAACCTCCGGTAGAACCACATCTCCGTCGCCTCGAGTCTCTTCTTCATCTTTGAGGAAATCGTCCAACATTTGCTGCCGTAAAGAAGGACAGATGTCACGTAACAGCTCAGTATTCTTTTCTTTGTTACCAAAGAATTCCTCGTGTCTCACATTACTCTGCACACCTTTTGGAATGGGTCCTTGGCCATCCCAACACGTCTACGGATCTCAGTGTCGCGTTTACCATCTTCTGTCAGAACGCTTCACAGATATTTAAACTTCAGAGACTGCTTGATTGTAGTGATCCCGACCTGCAAATCGCATTTCAGACTCATCCTTTTAATGATGACCGTGCATTCTGTTTTCTTGTAGTTTATGCTTAGTCCCTTCTTCACACTCTCCGTACCTTCTGTAGGAGATTTTGTAATTTCATTTCCGTGTCTGCTATCAGTACTGTGTCATCTGCGTATCTTATGTTACTAAGATTGTGAACGACAATGCTAAATCCCGGTAGGTTATCCAATTCACTCAGAATTGCCTCGCTCTATAGGTTGAACAGGTTTGGTGAGAAGATACATCCTTGCCTTACGACCCATTCTATTTTTGTTTATTCATCGAACCCGTTCCCTATGTGCATGCATGCTGTTTTCTGCCAGTATAGGTTCTTGATTATTCTGATATCTTTCCCGAATATATCAAGGTTACTGAGCAGTTCCATCTGATCCTTGAGGCGTATTTTGCCGAAAGCCATTGCGTAGTCTATAAAACATAGGTATACGTACTTCTGCATCCGTAATTACTCATCATAATGTTGTGGATAATAAAACATAACAAAAAAGAAAAATAGCAAGAAAATCTCTTTTTGTTATGGGAACTTACCCATAATAGTAATGGACTATCCGTACACCATAAATACTGTTTATACGGGTTCTACGGGCAATTTTTGGCCGAGCCTACGGGCTCGGAAAGCCCACATTAAACCGGCCTTGTGCCACATTTGACACACGTGGGCGTGTTAATGAACATCGTGTGAGATTCAGTCTTTTTTGGACGAATCACCTAGCCGGTCGAACTCTCTGCCTCTGAGGCAGAGGGGAACTTTCTGTCTCTGGACAGGGAGGAACCCGGACGAGGCTCCGCCGAAGGGCAGAGCCTCGTTCGGAGAGGTTGACCAACCCGATCCCGTTTATACGGGTTCTACGGGCTATTTTTGCCCGAGCCTACGGGCTCGGAAAGCCCACATTAAACCGGCCTTGTGCCACATTTGACACACGTGGGCATGTTAATGAACATTGTGTGAGATTCAGTCCTTTTTGGACGTCTCACCTATTCGGTCGAACTCTCTGCCTCTGGGCAGGGCAAAGTTTCGTCCGGGGTGGTAGACAAGCCCTGAACCCGTTTATACGGGTTCTTAAGGGAGTATTTTTCGCCGAGCTTACGGGCTCGGAGAAACCCCACGTTAAACTCGGCCTTATGCCACATACTTTCCTGGTGTGGAGACTGTTAAATATTGGAACGAGTCGAGACGGGAACGAGTCGAGCCAATAGTAGTTCACTCCAAACCAGACTGACAGTCAAACTAACACCTTCAACATCTTGTATTATTATTCTGTTTAATATATCTTTGTTATTTCTACTCTTGTGTTCGTGTTGTTCTTCCTTGGTCCTAACCTTGGACCATAACAGTGGTGCGAGGATATTGGACCATAACACATATATACTATTACAAATCAGTATTTACATGATCATAAACCAAATAAACGCATATACATACAACTTATAACATACGTTGATCCAGTCTTCAGCTGTCAAAGTTTTATATTTATAAAACAATGAATATTTACCTGCTCTTAAGACAGATTAATGCATAAAGAATCAAGAGTAAAAAACTAAGTCCCATAAAGAACCATATCAAATAACAAAAAGGACATCACTTTAGGACTCCCAACAGAGGAAACAACCAAAAAGGGTAGCACATGTAACTGGAAGAGAAAGTAATGACATAATCAAGACGATAACTTTCCACAATATTTCAAATAGAATGTTCAGAAAGAAACCCCTTCCATTCTGGAAAGAGCGATAACAGCTACTGTAAGAAAGATATTCAAAAAAGAAACTTTGACATTTCTGGGGAGAAAAAAAACACTGAAGATAATAGTACGTCCTTCATTTAGAGCTGGGCGTCTTTCTGAGCGAGTTTTCTCGGTTATGATAGAATATTGATTGGTTGACTCATAACTCATTGCGGCGAAATACGTGATTACTTTCCGAACTGTCCATTAGAAGAATTGACAATCTATTACCTGACGCAGTTTTTTACCATTCAATATGACTTCTACCTTGATTGCTTGACTCATAACTCATTGCGGTGAAATACGTAATTACGTTACGAACTGTCCATTAGAAGAAATGACAATCTATTACCTGACGCAGTTTTTTACCATTCAATATGACTTCTACCTTGATTGCTTGACTCATAACTCATTGCGGTGAAATACGTAATTACTTTCCGAATGGTCTAATAAAAGAGATGACAAAATATTTCTAGACGCAGTTTGGTTTTCACAATTCCTTGTTTTGAGATTTTGTTAATTTTCTCATCTGCTCACTAATAGAGGAGATGACACACTAGTTCAAGACGTAGTTTCCAACTATTCAATCTTGGTTCTGCCTTTGTTGGTTGACTCCAAACACATAGTGAGAAAATACGTAATTATTTTTCGAACGCACTCATCGTTTTCTTTTGACAAATGTAATCCACCAAAATTATTTCGCGCACATCTGCATATTAATCTTTTCATTGATTAACGATCAACTCGGACATATATATATATATATATATATATATATATATATATATATATATATATATATATATATATATATATATATATATATATATTCAAATAACAGCTGTAACAAAACAAATCAAGATAAGCTTTAAGAATTCATTTTACCATCAATTAATCTCCGCTGTGTTTATTCTTGAAGTCTAGAGGGCAAATTTTCTCTTGCCACCTGACAACGCATAGACAAGGTGATGTTCATCGAAAAAATTAAATTTAGCTCGCACGGAAATATGGCCGTTTTCAACCGACACTGAAGAATATCTTATTGTCATTGTAGCAGTATTTTTGGCGTCCCTGCCAAAACAGTTTAACTTCAAAAAATGAAAGCTAATCCAGAAATTGTCTTTTTTTTTCTTTTCTTTTTTTTTTGTTCTCACATTCGTATTTTTTCGGCGTGTCTGTGTGTATTCTTCTGCTAAGCAGTTGTTCATTTGATTCCAAGCTTGTGTCTTTAAGATCCCCCTTTGGGAAAGGCGGAAGGAGTTTCTAATGATTTGCTCTTTCGGGATGATCAGACACAGAAGCAGAAAACGCGGTTTCTGGTATCAAAAAGAAAGAAATAAATAAAGCGAAAAATGGAGACAGAAAGATAGACTAAATAAAGTAAAATAACAAAAAATATACACCGGCTAAAAGAATCCGATAAAACCAAAAAGAAATTAATATGAAAAGAGAAGAACGTAAAGAAAATGAAAAAGAAAGAAATAAAAAGCAATTAAAAGGAGATAGCGAAGCTGTTATAGGAAAAGAACGAAAAAAATGAAAGGAAGAAAGAAAGAGACTGAAAGAACGAAAGCCATTGAGCAAGAAAGAAAGAAGATAAACTGATAAGGATTAAGAAAGAAAGAAAGAAAGAAAGAAAGAAAGAAAGAAAGAAAGAAAGAAAGCTATTAAATAAGATAAAAGATGAACCAACGAGGAGCAAGAAAAAAATAATGAAATAAAGAGATAAATAGAAAAGAAAACGAAAGTAAAAGAAAAAGATGACACACCAACGCGAAATTTTTGAACAGAATGAAATAGAGAATGAGTTAAACAAGAAAGAAAGAGAAATTAATAAAACTCATAATAGTATATCTTGCATTTCGACTTTCTAATGGACATCATCAGAATAACAATAATTTTTAATTGACGTCTTTTATTAAGGCGGTTTGGGTACAAAGAAAAAAATAACACAAGTTAAAATTTTAATCCAAAAAATGGTGAATATACAGTGATTCTTACCTTTAAATTTATTTTTTTATGTCTTCGACACACGATTGGTGATCAGAGAGAAGAAAAAAAAGAAAAATTAATTAAGAAGAGGAGTCTGATAAAGAGAAGAAAAAGAAAGTATTTTTACGGATTATCAACCCTTTGTGGTACATTTAAAACGGAAACATATTTTGGATTGTAAGAATAATTATTTTACTTTTGCAAGTGAATATTGTATGAAAACCTTTTGAGAATAACAATGTTTTTTTTTTTCAGATAAGTTTTAAATAATGTTTTTAACTACTATTTAACTCATAGCTGGTGGTGAAGATGGGTTCATACCTTTTCCAAGTGAATATAATAAACCTGACTGTGATTCGAACTCGACTCTCCGATTTCTCGTTTGAAGCCGCCATCTTAAGAAAGAAATAGAGAAATAAACCAGAAATAGAAACTTATATGTACCTCGGGCGGCATAAATATTTACCAATTTTTTAAGAATAAAAATTTACTCATTATTTAAACATAATTGGGAACGTACCTCTTCGAAAAAAATTGTTTCATATTTTGCATAAGAATTGTTAACATTTCTTTGTTTTAAACCATTTGGCAGCTCTAAACTGAATGCAATCAGATGTGAAAATGATTGGTATGAAGAATTGTGAGTTGAAAGAACAGTTGACTGTTGGCAGAAGAACTGTTTTACATTAGTTTGTAAAAAGTTTCAAGAGGAGCAAACCAGCTCGCCAAATATATTTCCAGAAATAAACCATTGAATTCCTTGAACCATCAAGAACAGGGTGAAGAAAAACCCACGAAGAAGATGGCAAAAGAGCAGGGGATTTCGGAGAGGTCCATAATATTGTTGATATGGACCCGAAGTAGGGGCCACGGAAGGAAAACACGGAACACAGGTTAGAGGTAAGAAAGATATATTAAACAGGAAAGTTACAAAGGATAGTGTAAGAGTAAGCAGAGCTTACTATCCAGTGGTGTCCGATATTGGTATCGTAAGCGGCTGCGCATTTGTGGTGCTACTCCCATCATACTACCATTCACATAATAATATAGTACTGGGAGAGTCCATGATGTAGGGAAGTATCGGTCTCACAACAATTGTAAGAGACATTACGGCGAAAACCATGCAAGATACAACGACAACTGCTCACAAGTTACTCCAAGAAAAAACGACTTGGCAGTGACGATGGGGAGAACATTTTGAAGAAGATGCGGCGCACTACAAACTTTATTTATTCGGACGGGAAGCTTTTTACTATGGAAACTGTGGTTAACTACCAAAACGAAAGTGTTTTCACTACTTTACCGGGAAACATTACCGAAGGTTTCAGAACACATTTCAGACGACAGAAACCAACACGTATCATGTTTTAAGCTGTTGTCACTTCTGATGGTTCGAAATCGCCCTTAATGTTTATTGAAGGAGTGAAAGTGAATAGCAGATTTTACCAACATGCAATGGATAGAGAAGTGATGCCAATTGAAAGTCACTATGTCTTCCTTCAAGACGCGCCCACACCGCCAACTTGAGGCAGAATTGTTGCCAGGGATACTTCCAAGTAACTTTTGTCGTCCAAGTAAATTTGACCTGTGTCAAACCTTAGCTTTAATCCCATAGACTTTGGACAGAGTTGTTTCATGTATCTCATACTCAATTGTGTCAGACCTTTGTGGTAAAGATTTGAGCAAAGTGGTGTCGAAAAAGGCATTCGCTTAGGGTACTTTTATACTTTCGTAGTGTTTTGTTTATGTTTGGTGGTTCGATATTTGTCCATAACTGGTAACTTAACAGGTGCTACCACCCCGGGTCATATTGGACCTTGGAACAACAGCAATTAAGAGGGTGTTCCACGCTCTTCAAAACCTCCAATCTCCAGATTAGAGGCCTTGCTTAAGACAATAGTACGAATATGAATAGTGTAATTAATAATATAACAGTGTAATATATTATATATATAAGAGGGTAAATAACTCCTCATCCCATAAATTCTGGCAAATATGAAAGAACAAAATCTTAAAAGAAATTAAGAAAAGAAGAAATTACCAAAGTAACAAGAAAAGTAAAAAAAATAGAAATACTCATAAATGGAAAAAATGATAAAATTAAATATAGAAAAAAAGAAATGGCAAGAATAGAAAATCAAAAATGTTAACCCCTTTCCCGTGAATTAGTTTGGAAAAATATTTTCATTTTCAGACGATATTTTTTTAATTTTTTTTTAATAAAGAAACTATTTGTTTTTAAATAAGAAACTGAGCCATCTTGAATTACCCAAGCGGTGGCTAACAACTCTACCAGACTTTTTGGGGTTTTTTTGTTTAAGCTTTTCACCCCAAGCAAGGCTGGAAGCCACTAGCTCGCAAGGGGTTACAGAAGGTTTGGAGGAAGAACAGATAGGTGTGGTAGAGGAAAGGATGTGGAGAAAGATAGTGGATCGATCAAGGCAAGGGGGTTACAGAAGATTTGGAGCGACAGCAGATAGGAATGAAAGGGGAAAGGGTGTGGATAAAGGAAGTGGATAGATCAAGGCAACTGGAGATGTCGATTGACGTTACACTTAAATAGTTGTTTCAAGCTCAGAAATGGATAAAAATCAAGATCGACGTATAAACACGTTTGTAGCTGGTTTTTGAACGTTATGTTTTTAACGTGTTTATTCGTCCATGTCTGAAAATACACCTTCTTTGAAAATCTATATACACGTTTACGCCGGGGGAAGAGGTTCATCTAGATAACCTATGAAGGCCATAGTCTCTGAAAATTAATTAATATATAAAAGCCGTTGATGCAGATGTTACGTAAAGCGTACATCAAATAAATGCACTTTTATCTGGTGAATTCCACACGTTTTAAGACATTTTCAGGGGAGATAATTAAAATTAGGACGATCTATCTTCAATGCACTTTCTGAAATGCTTCAGCTACTTTGTGGAAGTCATCAAAATGAAAGTGAAAAGAACCCTTGTCACAGCCTCCTTCATCTTCTCAATGTCTTCACAATGACTACCCATGAGGTTCTCTTCCAGCTTGGGTAACAGAAAAAAGTCATAGGGAGCAAGGTCTGGCCTTTAGACAAAGGTAGAAAAACTACATTGTATCAATAGCTTCATATACCGCAAGGAAAGTTGATTCTCGCCTGAGTCCATCCTTCAAATCTACAAATCAACCATTCGTCCTTGCATCGAATACTGTTGCCATATATGGTATGGTGGCCTCGCTGTTCATTTCGATGTCCTCGGCAAAATCCAGAGGATATGCAATGTGAAAGGTCCTACTCTATAGTCAGTTTTCTACAAGTATTTTTATGGCAACTGCTCTGACGAGTTATTTTCATTGGTTCCCAGACTGCATGAATTTAAGCGTGCTACTAGGTTGGCATCTCGGTCCTACCCTTTCACTGTCGAAACGATTAAGTGTAGCCGTCTGTTCAATTCCAACAGCTCCTTATCTCGCACTTCTCGGCAGTGGCACTCCCTTCCTTTTACTTGCTTCCCTGATAGCTATAATCTTCAAATATTCAAATGTAATGTCAATCGACATCTTCTGGTGCCTTGATCTTGATCCCTATCCTGCTCGGTATCCTTTTCTCAAACATCCTCCTTACTACTGCTCTCACTCACTGTAACCTCTTGCGTGCTAATGGCACTCACACCTTGCGTGTGGTGATATGTTTAATAAAAGTGTTGATGCCCATTAACCATCTCTCTCCTGTCACCAACATGCCTTTTCTTCTGTTCGTCATCGAGCTCATTGGGAACAAACTTTGCACAGGTTCAGTGCAAGTTCAGATCTTCGTGAATAATTATGTGCACATTTGTCACGCTGATTGTGCTTATAGACACACGACTTTTTCGTCCAGAAAATTGTGAATTTTCTCAACCAGCTCTGATGTTCTGACATCCCTCTACCGCTGTTTCACTTTTGCCCAGTTTAAAACAAAACGTTATCGCACAGTGAGCTTCCAAATTCTCGACTGTAATCTATAAACTAGTCAGCTGTGTTAAACCGTGTTTAGTGGGGTGTATTCAAAGAGCTGTTACAGCTGTCTCCTTCAATCTGGAGTAAAAAAAAGTTGGCAGGAAGCCTTATTAGATGGATACTAATTATATACTAAAATTACAATAATTCGCAATAGTTACAACTGCTTCTAAAAATGTCTCAAAAAATTCTGGAACGGACGATGTCTACTAGTAAATGTTTTATATCTTTCCCAGATTAATGTTTCTTACTTATGGAGATTAACAGTTTTATATTCTGTCTTGAAAATCATAATCCGTTTGCAAGGGATACACTATTACCAAAACACACGTTGTTATTGATTGAAAAAATATAATGATTAGACAGGAATATAATACATTTTCTCGACGGGGATTAGAATATGTCAACTTCATCTCTCGCAAAATGGTAAAAGCCAACTAAATGGCCCTCTACCCAATAGTTCGTACAAGCTCAAATATAAAATACCGATATCTACCTTTTATTGTATAAAATCTCAAGTTTTTTCCTACACACGAACCAAGTACATAACGACCAATCTTTACCTACTAACGAACCAATATGCGCAGACAATATTTAGCTATTTCTGAACTAAGGCAACGCATAATAGAATCAAATATAAACAGTCAATATTTAGCTATTCCCAGAACAATGAAATGCTTATAGACCCAAATATAAACCACAGATATTTAAATCAGATATAATAATTAAATTTAAAAGATAATTGTGTTTTGGTATCCAAATCCAATCTGTGATTCTCATAAAGAAATAACTTTGGAGATGACTTTTCTAATTTAATTTCCGAGGTATTTTTCTTCGCTGGTTTTTGTAACGTTCTTAGCACTTCAATCACAGCTTTTGAATAAAATGAAGTCAAAAATCTATAAAAAAAAAAAGAAGTCATACTGACATTTGTAGTAATATATTAAGAAAATTAAATCGTAATGATATTAACATTTCGAAAATTCTTAAAACTAACTAAATTATTCGATTAGGACAATATTTACACATGCCATTTTATGGCACACGCAGATATCTAAAAACGACAGGCTTAGCTCAAGGGAGCAAACGAAATATGCAACGCCGACTGTTATTTGTCGCATAACATATTAGCTAAAAGTGAAAATATTAAACATAGACTTCTGGTTAAAATCATAATGCCAATGAAAATAAAATATAAAAAATAAAATATACATTTGCGTTGTTAGATGTCAGAGTGAACGGACGTGTTTTATCATTGCTCAAAGAAAACGATGTCGTATTTTAAAAAAAGATAGTCACTTTCTCACAGACGTGCTGTGGCTTCCCTCGGTATTTTCTACAAAGTTTTTCATGGCAATTGCTCTGGCGAACTACTTTCACTGGTAACCCAAACTGCATGAATTTAAGCGTGCTACTTAGCTGGTACCTCGGCCCACCCTTTCACTGTCGAAACTGTTAAGTGTAGCCGTCTGTTCAATTCCAGCAGATTCTTATCTCGCACTTCCCGACAGCGGAACTCCCTCTTACTTGCATCCCTGATTGATATAATCTTCAAATATTCAAGTGTAAATGTCAATCGACATATTCTGATGCCTTGATCTTAATCCCCGTCCTTCTCTTAATCCTTTTCTCATACATACCTCTTGATCTTACTTTCTGTAATCTTTTGCGCGTTCGTGGCACTCCCGTCTCGCTTAGGGTGAAATGCTTAAAAAAAGTCTTTAATTATTCATTTTTTATTCTTATATTTTTTCTTTGCTTATTATATTATCATTTTTATATTATTATGCATTTACAATATTTAATTATTAAAATGCATTTTAAGTCAATGTATACATCCATTTTTGTTTTTTTAATATGTACTTAAGTATGTTTCCTTACTTTATTAAGAATCTCTATTATCGCTAGGATTTGTTATATTAAGAACTTTTAATGCATTATTTTTGTTAAATTACTTATATACTGTCATGAATAATTCTTTATTTATATTTAAGCGTAAGCTTTTTCTTTTTATGAATGAGGACGTAATTTTCGAAATTGTAGAAAATGCATTTCGAGCCGTAATGTTTGTTTTGTTTATTGTTGACTATTGGTTCAGTATCGTCGATTCCTTTACCTATCATTTATCATTCAAACATTTTTAACAACGAATAACCGTCTGTCGTGATGGGAAATTTCGCGCTAGTAAAGCAGGAAATAGTGGTTCCTGTGTACTATAACGACAGAACAATAGAGAAAATTGAGGTTCACGTCGTATTGCAGAGAAGAAATGAAGGCATCTATGCCGGCTATGCGAATTGCACCGCTGAGTTTTACTCTTGTGTTAAACATGAGTAAAGCTCAGCGGCACAATTTGCAATATGAAGGTTAAAAATCTCAATCCAAGTGACTTGAAGAAAGTCACGGAGAGAAACCCAATCAGCATGCTGGTAAGGGAAGGAGGCCGTATAAATAGGATGTTCCTGTCTAATAGTTGATTGGAATGAAATATCAACAGAAATTTATTTGTGTCGTCCTTTCTGTTAAAATGTTATTACTTCGAACAGACTAATACTTAAATAAATTTAATATAAATTGTATTTTTTCAATCATTTCTGGTAAAATGTAATTATTTTCTTAACATTTTATTGATTATTAATCAATAAAATTAACTTACATTTTTTGTTTTCTTTTTTCTGTCATTTCTGATAAAATGACAATATTTTCCGAACAGCCTATTATTTAAATAAATTTATCTTATATTGATTTTTTTATATATTTTCTGTTAAAACGTTATTACTTTCCGAACGGGCTGATATTTAAATATATTGAACTTTTGTTTATTTTATTAATCCTTTCTGGTCAAACTTTATTACTCTCCGAAGACCCTAATATTTAAATAAATTTCAATTAAAGTTTATTTTGGGGCGGGGGGTATCCTTTCCGACAATACGTCATTACTTTCGAACAAATTAATATTCCAATAAATTTAACTTACATTGGTTTCTTTGGGGATATTTTTGTTTGTTTTTTATTGTTTTTATAAATTCAGGTAAAACTTCATGACTCCCGGAAGATTATCATATTGAAATAAATTTAGGTTACATTTGTTTTTTTGTTTGTTGATATTTTTTTTTTTTTTTTGCATTTTATCCTCTATGGTAAAATGTCATTACTTTCCAAACATATTACTACAAGTAATCTAAAGATTAATTTTGAGGGATACCGTAATATATGCTTAGATGATATGTAAGTATTTTTTGAGCTTCTACAGATCTTGGTACATTGCAAAGTTACCTAGAACTAAACCTCTACGTAACCCGAGGAACGACTGTTTTTCCAAACTTTCATTCGCTCTAATTTCCCCTGTTAGAAATGTATGCCAAATTTAGGTGGCAGGAAAAATGAAACATTAATTAGTGCAGCATTTTAGCGCCAACGGCGATTGAACTCTGTGTCAGGAAGTAATGTTTCAGCATTCCTCATCTTTTCCCCCAGCTTGTACCGCAACCTCAGTACTATTTGGCAGAGTATTAATGATTTTCTACATTAACGGAGTAATTTTCTTCATAAAGAATTATGGCAAGCGTTAACGCCAGACGAGGGTGATGATATGTATAACTAAACGTTTATAAAACGCAGGTAAATTTTGTTAGACGACTACAGCTTAACTCTTATTCACGTTCCTGATTACGTATACAGTGTCCCAGCAAATATCGAATATATATATACAAAATAAACAGATGCACAAATTACAATCGTTCATGAAGAGATATGGTAATGGTAATATAAGCCGTTTCCTTCTAAGGAAACATTCGGCATTAATTCGCTGAACAGCTCGTAGTGGTCTCTCTCGAAATTTATCAAGTCTTTCTCTTAGAACAAGCAGGAATATATGTTTTTCAAGTTCAGTAGCTGTTATAGATCTTTCCATTATTGATGTTGATGGGCCTTGCGTCCTATGCAGAAAGCAATCTTTGGTCGTTTGAGGCATTTTGGAACGTCAGCATCTTGGTTATGTCATTATTTTCTCTTTCCTTTACATGTTCTATCCATTTTAGTTTTTGCTATTGTTGATATTACTCAAGTATAGGATGTTTTCTCAAGTTTTTAAAAAATGACTACGAAAAATATATGATGTGGACCCGAAGTAGGGGCCACGGAAGGAAAACACGGGTTAGCGGTAAGAAAGATATATTAAACAGAAAAGTTACAAAGAATAGTGTAAGAGTAAGCAGAGCTTACTATCCAGTGGTGTCCGATATTGGTATCGTACGCGGCTGCGCATTACTGGTGCTACTCCCATGATACTACCATTCACATAATAATATAGTACTGGGAGAGTCCATGATGTAGGAAAGTATCGGTCTCACAACAATATAGTTCAAACATATGTTTGAGGTTACATTCAATATTTGCATGACAAAGACAGACAATGCGAGCCGCGTTTAAAAACAGACGATAAATTTATATTTAATACACAAAGTTGAAAGAATTACACAAATTAAATGATCGCCAATAACATGTATGTAAATTATCAATGAAAACGAAATATACCTTTTTACAATAAAGATTATAGTGCTGCATAAGATCCCCAGAAAAAGAAGCTACATAAGATGAAGAAAAAGAGAAAATTGCTTATCTGAACAGCTTTCAAGGATAAGGTAAATTTTCGAAGCACAGTTCCTGGTAACAGCGAAGAATAAGACAAGCACACCAGCCGGCGACTTTTCCTTGATGTGGTAGCGACTTTGATGTTGCTTTCAATTCTCGTCTGGCGGTTGTGAGAGTTCTTCTGTGCTGTTTTTCTTTCTGGATCGGGATGACCTGGGTTCCTGCAACAGCTGTTCGTCGACTCCGAAAATTAACTCCAAGACCCGCTTTAAATAACCTACAAGTAGGCTCCAAATGTAGTTCTCAGAATTTGAATGGAAACCCTTTTATTAATTTTGGATGAAAAAAAAAACAGACGCAGCTGTTTTCCCACAAATCGAAATGTAGCAAAAATATTTTCAAAATTCAGAAATTAAGCCAGAGCCCAATGCAGCGTTTGCTTACTCGCTGAAGAGCAGACGATATACGCTCAAGCAGCTTAAATGTTTATACAAGTGATGTGGTGTCTGCTATATGAAGTTTGCATTGTTTACCTAAATAGGTGTTTGTATGGGCCTACACACATACTGCATATTCGTCTTGGCGTTAATAGCTACCACAAATTCCTGCTTAAAGCAACATTTGATTTTACCATCCCTCTTTCGCACGACTCTGCCATCCATTCACTCAAACTCCTTAGGTTAATCCTGTTTCCCTCTGCCTCTCATCTCTCCACGTTACATTTTAAATTCTTCAAGCCATCTTCTCTCATAGTATCACCCGGAATGAGATGCTCTCTCTAATATACATTTTGATTTGAGATGAAATACAGATCAATGGAACGGAATCCGACAGAAAAACAGGAATCTTTTATAAATCTAACATGTTTCACTTTTATTAAAGATTCATCAGAGAATGATATATGGAGACAAAAAGAAATTTCAGTATTTTTTTTTAATTTTCATGTTGTTTGACTGAAAAACAACGTATGTATGTAAGTGTATCATATTCTAGTCTGTCTATAATTTATCTCGTTCTCTAGTGACGGACAGGCAGACAAGCACAATACATAAATAATACCTTCTAGACACACAAAAAAAATACACGCACAATTACGAATATACATTAAGATTAAATTCCGAATAGACATACTAAAATTAAGATACAGTTACATACATAAAGCAATATTTACGGGGGGGTTCAGTTTGGATTGGAATCCGTTAATTTCTTGGAGTTTAGAAATGACGCGTCATATCTACTTGTGTTCAGAAAGCCATAACTAACGCTTCTTAACAAGTGAAAAGCACGTAAAACCTGCTTAATCAATGAAAATCAAACAACACAAAACAGAAATATGAGAATATTTTTTTTTTCACATATCCAATTCTCTAATGAAACTTTCATAAAAGAGAAACATGACAGATTCGTAAACGTTTCCTATGTGTTATTTATCCTATCAATGCATTAGAAATTGATGCTAACCTATTGTGTCATGACTTTAATAACTGACTAATCATGTTTATTATATGGAAATGGTTTCCTGAATAGGTTCCTGACACTGGAAATATGTTCCAGTTTTCTCTGACTGTTCCACTTTAACCGTAAGAATATCGTTTCGGTGGCCCTCAACAAAGAATTCAAACATGCATGCTCTTCCAAGTCATCTCGGCAGGGAATATCGTTAGGAAGTAATCTGTGGTTGTTAAATTATATGTCAGGTTGCGTTAATATTCCGCTATTAAAACATCTAAATGCAAGTTTGGTTCCTAATGGATAAAATTAGCAATAAAGCTGCCATCTCTTTCCCTTTCCTGAAAATATGGCATAAAAATGTATATATAATTTATCAAATAAAAGAACATTTACATATCCTTTACAACGGATGTTCAAAAAGAAGGTCAAATATAAACATTATGAAACATTATGAAAGTTGTAACAACAAAGTTACAAGGGAGTGTGCAATATCTTTGTAAGAGCCAAAAATTAAATATTGTGCGAATGCCTATGTGACGTCACAAGAAAGACGACTTTCGTCCAATAATGGCATCTCAAATGTCCAGGAACCGGTCCAATAAAGGCAAAAAAAATTTAGGAATCTATTCTTCTTCTTTTCTTTCTGACATACAGGAAAAAATGAGTAGCTACCGACACCGAGGTTCGAGCGGGACACTCTGGACTTATGAATACATGTTTTCCGCCAGGTGTATGCATATTGGTGTCAGGAACATATATGGCATAAAATATATTCAGGAAACCATTTCCATATAATAAACATGATTAGTCAGTTATTAAAATCATGACACAATAGGTTAGCATCGATTTTTAATGCATTGATAGGATAAGTAACACATAGGAAACGTTTACGAATCTGTCATGTTTCTCTTTTATTAAAGCTTCATTAGAGAATGGGATATGTGAAAAAAATCTATTCTGATATTTGCGTGATATTGAGTGGAACTATCCAGTCGAATTAGTGTAAATAATTGTGCGTCGATGAGTTGGGTTTTGATTTCGGATTTATCAGACGTTAAGCCGAGCCGGGTTACTAATAAGATATTCACTGAAACGGTTAATTATCTTTGGTTGAATTTTACTTCTTTGATCTTGTTAAGTATTTATTTGCGGTTGTAATTAAAAAATGTTTATCTTAACATTGAAGTCCTTATTTATATTTAATTATTAACGGCCACCGTACGCCAAAAACTTTCCAATCTGTGAATAGAATCAAATCTGTTTATAGTATCAAGAAGAATTTTCACCATTTGATAATTTAATAGAAGATATTTATTTATTAAGATATTAAAAGATCGAAATTCTGTTCTCATCAGATTTCTGTTCAGAAGTATGATGCTTTTTGACTCTAGTGTCATCAGCTGTGTTATGGTTTCTTAGCCATATTCGAACTGAATTGCTGCAGTCCCAATTATACAATGGAAGACCTATCAAATTTATAGCTAGAAAATTTGCCACATTTTTAACTTCTTGACGATCACTTTAGTCAGAATAAATTGTTAATCACAGAAAACCATGTTTCAACCTCCGCAGAAATTATAGCAATGGTTAATTATATTTTTAGCTATTATATATCGCCAATTAATATATTGGATTATTTTCAGATAATCGAACAACTGGTTCGCTAAGCTTTTATAATTTTAAGAATCGGTTCGCGCGAACCGGTAAGAACCGACTGGATTCGATCACTGCTCCCAGGACAAAACAATGGAGAAACAATTAAGCTCTCCTTGTAATGACATTTTTGCACGCCAATATTTAACGAGCAGAAAACAGGTATCAGTCTGGTGTGATTTTTTTTAAAAAGGGTTATGGTTACGATTAATGCTTAGGACAAGCCTCCTGTAGGTCATCTAAGTTGATCAACACCAGAAAATACTGTGCGCGTTGAAGCTTTGGTCCAAGATGACAGAGTGCACAATATTCACGATAGGTCTGTATAACTTCATTTTCTAGTACCGATTCACTACACAATCATTCATGTGCAAAGTCATCCTAAATACCTGGTAGGACTGGAAGGTCATTGTGCATTACAAACTTCTTCGTCAACATCAGGCATTTAATTCAGAGATTTACACAGCCCAGCCAGACCTACTTCTTGATTGTATGGGCTTAGGGAAGCGATCTCAGCGTGCGGTAAATTTGTTTAGTGCCTGAAAATTCTGGAAAGAGAATCGTTCGTAAGCCGCCGTTGGTCGTGCTAGCACGAAGTCAAAAGTCATCATGACCGAGGGTTTGAGCGTGCTCGCTTTGTTCAAAAAATTGTGCACGCCAGATTATGCGCTCTATTTCAGAAACTGCAACTAAGCTTCGTTGAAGTTTCTGAAGAATAATAAACTTGCGAGCCAGTTGGCATACTAAGCTGACCGTCAAGGAAAACCTAATTAAGTTCTTCAAAGAAAACCACCACCAATGCTAAAATAATCAATTTCCTGGATGTAACATTTGACATATCTAATGGGCTTCATAAAGGTGGATTCTATGGTTTGAGCAGGTGTCTGTAATGGGTATTCGGTAGTCGCGGTATATATATATATATATATATATATATATATATATATATATATATATATATATATGTGTGTGTATATATATATATATATATATATATATATATATATATATATATATATATAATGCCTTACATTAGCAATTTTCAAATGCTAATATTTGGTGTAGGGTAACATTTCTGGTTATCGTGAGATATTTTATTGTTGGTCTGGGTTATTATAGTTGTTAAATTATATAATTCAATTATAGTTTAATTTTGGATTTGAATTTAGGCCCAGATTAACATTTAAGATTGAAAATAACGTTGGAAATAAGAATAATAAAGTTGCGAGCTAGTTGGATAATATTACATTGGCACCTTAAGTTTATTTTCGATATTAAAAAAAACCGACTGGATTATACTCCTACGCAAATCAAGTGCACAAAAAATTGACCGTCTATGAAAAACGTAATTAAGTTCTTCAAAGACAAACACCACCAATGCTAAAATAAACAGTTTTCTGGATGTAACATTCGACATATCTAATGGGCTTCATAAACCATATACTAAAGATTTATACAACCATAGATACATCAGCTAACAATACAAGCACCATCCTAGACTATTGGCCAATTTAGATAAGTCGGTGCAATTTAGGCTGTCCACTAACTTTAGCAATAAGGATATTTTTGACAGACATGAAGGCTAATACGTAGAAGCATTAGAATATAGTCACCATAAAATTAACCTCGAATTTTTACCCAAGAGCAATAATGACGCCAACAAACCTAAACGTCATAAACGCAACATTATATAGTTTAACCCGCCCTTCAGCAAAAATGTCAAAGCTAATATCGATTTGTTAAAAATTTTATTCCATAAGTACTTCATTCATTCAACAACAAAGTTAGCTACATTTGTGCTAAAACATTAACCAGTATATAGCACAGCACAACTGTTACATTCTAAACAAATATTAAAAATCCGGAGATCCCCACACCGCCCAAATATTAGCACCTGAAAGTTGCGTTTGCATGAAACTCACAGTAGTGGAATTAATGTAAGTTATTATATATATATATATATATATATATATATATATATATATATATATATATATATATATATATTAAAGAAATGGAAAGAGTATAAAAAATGCTGCCGACAGGTTTCGTACAGGGGGGAACTTTATCAAAGGGAAATGTCGATATTTATTGAGAAAGAATACTATGTTAAAGAATAAGATTATACGTTCAACTTTTGGTCAAAGAACATTCAAAAATCTGTTTACGATAAGGAAAGTATGGAAAATTTATGCAGGATCTCTTTTTGTTTTTTTTTTAATTTTTAGGGAAGTTTCACCAATATAGTTTCAGGAACAACTCTTACAGTTTATCTTATATATGCCGGCATTATTATTATTAGTAGTAGTAGTATGATTATTATTATGATTATTGTGCTTGTCCCTCCCTGAGTTCACATGACCGTTACGCTCTATTAATGCAGTTTTGATTGAGTAGAAAGAGTATAAAATCGTTTCAGTGAGACAAAGAAAGAAAGAAAGAAAGAAAGAAAGATAGAAAGAAAGAAGGAAGGAAGTTTTTACACTGCCAATACATCATAAATAACGGACTACTTTGTTTTCATCGCATGGAAAGAGGGAAAATGCACTATTTGGTTACAGTGAGAAAATGAAAGAAAGAACGAAAGAAAGAAAGAATGAATTAGTCAAAGAAAGAAAGAAAGGAAGTTAGAAGTGTTTAATACCTACTTCAAGTACCTCATAAATAATGGACTACTCCGTTTTTATCACGTGGAAAGAAGGGAAATACACAACTTGGTATTAGGTGAGAAAAAGAAAAAAAGAAAGAATAAATAAATGAATGAAAGAAAGAAAGAAAGAAAGAAGTGAAAAAAGAAAGGAAGTTAAAATTTTTAATGGCTATTTCAGTGAAATGGAAAAACTTATCAATTTTAATCTTTTACATATCTACCCACTTCTTAAAATAACGACCAGCTTTCATATTTATGATTGTTATTGCAATATCTTGATAAAGTTGTTAAATTTAAATAATTAACGATGCGAAAGGGGAATTTCTACGAATATTTTATTGTCGTATGAGCTTATTCAATCATTACCTGAAGAATTAAGATTTATCAGAAAATACAAATAGGAAAACCGTGAAATTTCCACAGGTTCAAATTAGTTGTTATTATTAATATTATTATTGTTATTACGTTAATTTTTTCTACTTTTTTTAGAATGGTTTTGGATGTGGTTGTAATTAATTTAATGTTTTGATGAGTAGATGTTATGAAGCTGTTAGGAAATATGACTATTTTTATTAAATATATACAGGCTATGGCAGAAATACGGCTATTTATTAAGTATATTTCACTGTTGTTTAAACAAAGGGCTATAGTTTCTATTCATTTGGATTTTAAAATTACACCCTCCGAGTGGTGGCTTTTGTTTGCCATGATCTCTTGTAGTGGATTTCAAAAGTTTTCCATCACTCGGAAGTTCCAGGTAGTTTTATTTTAAGCGACGAACCTGTGGCCCTGACATTTTCAACCTATAATACTATCGATTTTCTCTCCAGAATAGCATTATTCCTTTGTAACAAGAAATAAGCACGAAAATCTCTGTGTGTTGTAATTACTGATTCACCAATCTTAAAGAACGTTTCAACAGAAAATGCATTGGCCCAAGCCATAATAGTAAATGATGGTATCTGACAGAAATGGTAAGCTCGATGAAGATAGTATTGCTAGTTGCCTAAGTTTAGGAGCACCATAGATATGACACTTTAAAATATAGGAGATATTTCCGCCGTGCTCGGTATTATTACTATTTTTATTATGACTACAACTGCTATTAGGTTGGTGCAAAAATAATGTCGTTTTTTGACTGAAGTTGAACGTCAAAAAACTACATTATTTTTGCACAAACCTAATATTATTATAATTTTTTTTTTTTTGATATTTTCGATTTTTTAGGTTTTTCTTCGAACACTGAAATAATAAGTATTTTAGAGAATTTAAAATAATTTTGCAAATATATTTCTTCTTCATTTAGATATTAAGGACCGCAGTTTTTTAGTGTTCTTAAAATCTTGTATTTCTGTCGAATTTTATTATATTACAGTGGTAAGAATGAGGACATTCTTATTGGTACCCTTTCTGTAAATTTTGCGCACCCATACACACACAGATATCTATCTATCTATCTATCTATCTATCTATCTATCTATCTATCTATCTATCTATCTCTCTCTCTCTCTCTCTATATATATATATATATATATATATATATATATATATATATATATGAAAGATTTCTCAGGGTTAACCTGTAGAAAAAGACAATATTTATAAATGTGAAAGACAATGGGAACATTTTAATAGTAGCCGACGCGTTTCCTCCAATGTGGACCTTTTCGAGGCAAAAACTAAATGAATTTATTAAACAAAGTAACTAATAATAACAAAAATATGTCCTTAGCAACTGGAAGAATTTAGTTAACAGTATGAAAATAACGTTCTCTAAATTATTCCAGTTGCTAAAGACATTTTGTTTTGTTATTATAAGTTACTTTGTTTTAATAAATCCATTTCGTTTTTGCCTTGAAAAATCTACATCGGACGAAATGCGTCGGCTACTATTACAGTTTTCCTATTGTCTTTTACATATATATATATATATATATATATATATATATATATATATATGATAAAGATATAGTATTTATGAGTAAATGTGCATGTAGAGCGCATGTAAATATAAAAGTGAACACTGAAGGCAGCACCGAGTGGTGACATTTTGTTTCAGCTTTGGACAGAATCTTCGGATGAAAATAAAAATTTTACACGACACTCTTTTTCATGTTGATCGCAATCACCATTGACCTAAAGATTGCGTTCAGGCATGTTATAGACAGTTATCTCTCGATGTTCACCTCAGTATTCACTTTCATATATATATATATATATATATATATAGATATAGATATAGATATATAGATATAGATATAGATATATGTAAACCGGGCATCAGATAATTCAGAACAAATGAGGACATGCAAATTTGACTTAAAATATCAGTACATTCTCTAAATAATGTGTACATATCGTCGACGTCGAAAACTGGTGTAAACTTTGCTCCTGTTCAAAAAACCAGAGAGATGCGTGGACCTGGATAATAGGTGAACTCCTATTGATGAAAATAATTAAATATATAGTAAATTAGAGTTGAGACGGAGAAATTAGATGTATAGTATATCCCACTGTTGTTACTCATGGTCCTCAGTATCACATCAGGCAACATGAACTTGATATGCCCGATCGTGAGAACCTTATGGTTTTCTTGAAGAAGTCCTCAATGTCACTATAAACCACATCTGGCACCTATGAAGTGGAGGTTTTGAGGAGCGAAGTACCTCCTCTTAATTACTGTTGTTCCCAGGTCCACTCTGATCCAATGTGGTAGCACTTGTTAGAGTCGCAACTATGAGCAAATAGTGAACCCCACTAAATAAAAACAAACGCCATGACAGTATAAAAATACATTTTTATAGTAAAAATGCACGCAGTATATTTTTATATTAAAAAGTACCAACAATACATATTCATTATGAAATGACCAATAATACTTTTTATCTGTATTTGAAGGCATACAATTTCGTACAAAATATCTATAGTTAAATGCATAAAATTACATACAAAATAATTAGATTTCAGCATTAAATAACCCATAGAGATTGATATGCATTGATAAATAAAATTAACCAACCAACAATACCTATTTATATTTAGTTAAAACCATAACATTGTATTCAAAATACTTAGATTTCGGCATTAAATAACCCATAGAGGTTGATATGCCGCTAAACAAAATCAGCCAACCAAACCAACATGAAAGAACTCTTTTATGGCATTAATCCATATAATATCCAACAATTACTTTAAGAAATCAAACTGTATTCCAAACTATAACTCCAACAAAACTTCAGCATAAAACACACATATCATTTCCACTAGTAATTATGTCCACACAAACATGTAAATTGATGTCTTAATAAAGAAAAATTACATTGTGCTGACAGATGGCTAAAAATTACTAAAAATCAGAGTTCTTTAGCGATTTAAAAAAAAAAAATATTCCAGTCATTTGAAATTAGTTTTGAAATTGAGCAAATTATTTGCCTATTAGAACTATTTAATCTATTAACTTAAAATTAAAACTAAACTAAAAGCTTCAAGAAAGACTTTTCATTTTTAAACTGCATTTTAAACCTTGGGTATCGCGTTTTGTTGAAGGTACTTACTTATATGCGTCTTTATATATATATGTATATTTTTGTATTAAGATAGCTAGCAAGATAGGGAGATAATTAACATTCTGCGATATGTATGAGCAAGCTGGGATAGAAAGAAAGTGAATAATAGGAATAGATAGATAGATAGATAGATAGATAGATAGATAGATAGATAGATAGATAGATAGATAGATAGATACTGTTAATTGGATGACAAAATTTCACAAACTAAATACAAGAGAAAAGCAAATTTAATATAGAATAGGCTTCACAGAGGTAGTTTCTCCCAACACCGCAAATTGCTACAAAACCAAAAACACAACTTGAAAACTCGAGTTATGTTCTTAAATAGCCTCTTCAGATTTGCATATGGTTGTCATGCCTGGCTCTAAACCCGTTAGGTAATATCGAAAATGTTAGCTGTATAGAAACGCTTTCTAAGATGAATGCTGAAGCCTGGAAGTTTTAGAAAAGATCTTCCTTCTTTCAATATTGAGGACTTGCGCTACAGACTCCAACAACCGCAACATCTAAGCATATGTAACACGAAGTGAAAATAAGGACATAGTCGAGATGTTAACATTCCACACTACTCCAAATAAAATGTTAGGAAGGAAACCCTCTCAGTACTAGAAAAAGCGAGAAAAGTTACTGGACATGAGAAACCTGTTTTCCTAAAGAATTATTTTAAGAGAAAAAGTTTATGAATTTCAACAGAAATCGGTACTGGCTACTCAGTCAATGAATGCCAAATGCTTCCTTGTAGGGAAACGGCAAAGATTACCATTACGACAGGGTAATTTTAGATTTACCATATATAAAAAATTAACGAACATATAAAAAAACAAACTTTTTTCGTTTGAACGCCACATCTAACATATGTGTCTTTGTTCAGATTTAAGCTATATAATTTCTATTCTTTTGTTTCTAATAACAGTAACAGAAATTCCAACAATTAAATAAAATGTAACAAATTTTCTGTTTTTTTTGTTGTTTTTTTTGTTTTATTGTGGGACACGTTGTAGATATGGCGTAGATCATAAATTAAGCTGTCCACTTGGGGACAGTGGGTACTGTAAGAGAAAACTGAGTACAAAACCGGGTGGCCATTCAACTAACAACTTCAACATGTAAAACATTATTTATATGGAAGCAACAGAGAGGTGTCACAGCC
>OZ038493.1:96670471-96735471 GCA_964036315.1 Acanthosepion esculentum | reverse complement strand
ATAGTGGATAGATCAAGGCAACTGGAGATGTCGATTGACATTACATTTGAATATTTGGAGATTATAGTTATCAGGGAAACAGGAATAAGGAAGGAAGTTCCACAGGCGAGAGGTGCGAGATATGAAGCTATTGGAGTAGAAGAGACGTCTACATTTAACAGTTTCAACAGTGAAAGGGTGGGAGCGGGGTGCCAGCCTCGTAGGACGCTTGAATTCATGAAGTCTGGGAACCAGTGAAAGCAGCTCATCGGAGCAATTGCCATGAAAGTATTTGTGAAAAAAGACAGATAGAGGCGACGGCGCGTCTGTGAGAGAGCGACCGCAGACAAGATGCCAGATCAGGGCCAATTACGTTGTATATCCATCTCTGGATCTTATCAAGAACCCCGAGGCAAACAGAAGGGCCTCCAGACCATATATGGCATCAATACTCCATGCAAGGGCGAATGGTTGATTTATGTCTGTATATCGAGTTTCTTTCACAATCCTCTCAAGCAATAATCCTATCTTAGTTTTGTCTGACAGCGAAACAACAGCAAGGCACCTAGTTAGGATCGAGCTCTCAGTGGGCAGAGGGACGATCTTCCCAATGTTTGATGTATGGTACTGTGAGTTTTTTCTTTTTTATTATCTAACACTTCTGTGTCTTAGCATATTTTTTTCAGCGTGTCTGTCTAGGATATTGCGCTGAAAGGTTAAATATATCTCGTCAAATCGTGTCCGACTGAATCGTGTGAAGAGGCCATTGTCTACCAAGCGGAATCAGTGATGCTGGGCAAATATTTATCTCATAACAAAGCAAATACTCCAACGACTGATAAGGAGAGAAATTCATCACCTGGAGATGGAATTGAAGTTTCTTTGTCGTCTTTACATCAACCCTTCAAAAAAAAAACTATTTGTTCTCATGCAGAGTAACATTAGCTCGTAGAGGCAAATATGTGCCTTTTTCTTTCGCTATAAAACTGCTTATAAAATATTTTTTACAATAACGTTCTTTCTGTACAATGCCCAAGAGCCAAGCGAGTTTACAGAGTAAGAGGCACAGTTTATGAGGAAAAACTAACGGTTTACTTTACATTTAAATGTGTTGTGACCAAGTAACTGGTTAAGAAATCACAAAAAAGAGGTTGCAGATAAATAGTGTATTGAACAGTAAATACAACAGAAGTGTGTTACACAACATGGGAGTGTGTGTCGGTTGACCAGCGTTCAGTCTACATCACCCTTCCCCCGAGGCTTACTTTTCCTACTAACTTTATAGTAAGTGGAAGAGTCCACAATAGCCTCACAACTATAAGTTAAAATTATATTGATCGGGTAAGCATTCTCTTGGGAGTTGGTTCCCCAAAGAAGATTCTCGTGTGAAAATTACATCTCATCAATGGAATACGATTAGAATGAGGGTGGTTTGCTACAATAGAAATGTTCAGAGATTATCAAGAGACTTGCCAAATTTCGTCTGTGGGAAAATGTTTGCAGGCTGGAAAACAATTCATCACCTACAAGGCCGTGTAGATATTCTTGAACTCTGCCAAGGATGGTAAGTGACGATAGAGCAGTTCCACCTCAGATATGACAGTAATATTCAATTTCTGGTCTGATCTATGAAAGTGTAAAAATATATTTTAATGCCGGCATTACATTTTTGTAAAAATTATCACCAGAAATGAAATTTTTGAACAAAAAAATATTAACAGCAATAGATTGTTCCCGACAATACTTTTTTGGAAAAAACTATTACCTGAAATACATTTTTGAAGGAAACAATATTACCAGTATTACATTTTTAAGAAAATAATATTACCAGCAATACATTTTTGAAGAACATATTATTACCAGCAATACATTTTGGAAGAGGAATTATTACTAGCAATACAGTTTTTAAAGAAAATAATATTACCAGCAATACATTTTGGAAGAAAAAAATATTACCAGCAATACATTTTGGAAGAAAAAAATATTACCAGCAATACATTTTGGAAGAAAAAGTATTACCAGCCATACATTTTGGATGAAAAAAATATTACCAGCCATACATTTTGGAAGAAATTTTTTTTACCAGTCATACATTTTGGAAGAAAAAAATATTACTAGCCATACATTTTGGAAGAAAAAAATATTAATAGCAATACAGTTTTAAAGAAAATAATATTACCAGCAATACATTTTTGGAAAAGGAAATGTTACCAGCAATACATTTTTGAAGGGGAATGTTGCAAGCAGTAGGGATTTTGTCGGCATTAAATAATCCATTGAGGTTGATACGCCGTAAAATAAACCAAACCAAATCTAGAGCAGAAGCGAGATCAGAGGCCTGGTTCTAATCATCCAGACATAAGTTGTGTCATAAATAATTTCTACTTTTATTTATCGAGATTATTCTTCTAAAAGATAAAACATAATTAAATTCAATTCATTTATGCAGGGTCTCCATGAATTATAAGTACAATTCTACAGTTTATTGCTTCAATTAGAGCCAAGATCCGTCAATACACTTCTTTTGCCTGTTAAAGAAATATTACGAAAATTTTAATTTATATATAGTTTGTTCATTTTTAATTCACTTTTGTTTGTCTTTTCAGGTAGATGTTTAACAAGCTGTCCATAAATTATCTATACATCTTCCACATTGCTTCTATTCGGGCTCTTTTCATCTTTTACAAGAATTCTTTGTCCTGCAGTTATACCAATTGTCACCAACCTTTACTTTCCAGCGAGATGGTGAATCACGTCATTGTCTGTCCGTGAGTTTCTCAAAGAAACGTTGCCAAACCGGGTGAGTGGAAGAGGCGGTCCACTTTCCTGGACATACACGTCGCCAAATGTACCCACCGTCTTTGATTTTGCCTTATGATAATGAAACTGATAATTGTAATAGTCGTTTATTTATAGAGGAACATTTGGTGTGCAATGACTAAGTCGTCAGTACTATTTCCGGTTGAAATTTATCAATCCTTTCTCTTAAAACAATTTTTCAGAAATATAAGTTTCTCAATTGAATTAGCTGTTATCGCGCTTTCCAGTAATGACAGGGTTTTTTCTTTCTAACCTTTCATTCGAAGTCATGTGGAATTTCAGCATTAAAAACTGCCGTATGAAATCATACTATCATACAAAAGTACAAGACATCACTGATCTGGAAAATAGAATAGACGAAGACATATACACCAATGATCAGAAGATACTTCTACGTGCGTAGCTGGAATTTCAGTATCGTCTACGTGTGTTGCGTATAACCAAAAGATCACAATAGAAGTGTTGTAATGTGTTCATATAGACCTTTATTTGTTTTCTTGCGTTTTGCCACAGACCCTGTAAACTTATATAAATCTTTGTATATTTTTCCGACTTAAACTTGGAGAGGTAATTTCTGAACACTCTGTATATTGACATAATGACTTAATATAATTATCAAGAATTTCTTATGAATTCATTGAGAAACATTGCAGAGATTTTGATACGAACAATTTTTCGACGAATTATGATTTATATTTTTAAATCTGATTTTCCCTATTGCAGCAAAGGAAAAAGTTAATATTCAGTTGGTGCAAGGCTAGGTAGAGGTGGTGGCGGGTCGTGTAAAACAAACGAACTGAGTTTCATTATTGTCTTTCTGTGTTATCTCTTCTGTATGAGATTTGTATTTTCTATGAAGAATAATGCTTTTACCTTAAATCCACTGTGTACGCTGCCAGTTCCCTACAGAATCTTAGTTATGCTAGTGATCTATATGTGGATTAACTATATGTGGATTAAATAGATAAATAGATAGATAAATAGACAAAAAAGATAGAGACTGAGATAGAGACAGATTGAAACTGATAGATAGATAGATAGATAGATAGATAGATAGATAGATAGATAGATAGATAGATAGATAGATAGATAATTTGTTCGAGTCTTTCAATATGATGTTTAAGCCCGGGGAATAATAATTTCCCTGTTTGAAAAATAAGGATACCTACTCAAACAAAGTACCCACTGAAATAATAATTATATTAAAAAATAAATACGTTAATTACTTTAAAATTAGGAAAGATAGTGATAATGAGATGAACGTAGGAATCAGTATTGCATCGTGATTGCCAATTTCATGTATTGTGCATTGTGCAGTCACCAGGATATTTTTGGTTTCAACATTTGTCAGTTGAATTGGCTATAGATGTGAACTTGGGCCCTACAGGAACAAAGATACGTTACTACCCTATATATGCATTAGATAGATAAATAGACAGATAAAAACCGAGATATAGAAATACTTAGATAGATAGATAGATAGATAGATAGATAGATAGATAGATAGATAGATAGATAGATAGATAGATAGATAGATAGATAGATAGATATAATAAAAATCCTCTGAGATAGAAAGAAAGAAATGCATGAGCCTATCTTCTTATATCTATGTTTTCAATAGCAGGACAGTCTGGGATCACTTGCCTTGGATTCCAGTTTCGAAGAAAGAAAACCCTGAATCTTAACATGAGGAGGACGTGTGTAGAAACTTCGTGGCGCACAGTGCACCATTCTTTTCTGTCATCAGTTTGATTTAGTTTGATACCCGTCTTCCACATTATCAGCAAATCATCTTTGTCTGTATTCTAGCAGTTTAAAACTGAAATGATCAATCCTCATTCGCAAAAACCAACCTCATATCAACCTCAATGGGTTATTAACGCCGACAAAATTTTCATTGTTGCTAATATATTTTTAAAAAATTCTATTTCTGGTAATATTTTTCCTTCAAAGATCTACATCTGGTAAGAATTTTCCTTCACTGGTAATATTTTTTTTTGAATTTGTATTGCTGGTAATATTTGTTTTAAAAAAAATGTATTGTTGGTAATATGTGTTTTACAAAGTATTTCTGGTATTAAAACCTATTTTTACACTTTCATAGTTTTTTGACCCCAGGTTGGGGGTTAACTATTTGCCCATAGCAGAGACCCCCTAACAGGTGCTACCACCCCTGTCAGGCTGGACCTGGGAACATGAGCAAATAAGAGGTGGCTCCACGCTCCTCAAAACATCCGATCAGAGGCCTTGCGGTTGGACGTAGTTTATCATATTACCCGGGACGCGGATGTAGTTTATCGTCATACCCAGGATACATACATACATATATATATATATATATATATATATAGAGAGAGAGAGAGAGAGAGAGAGAGAGAGAGAGAGGTGAAGAGGGAAAGGGTGAGAGCGATAATGAGATGAACATAGAAATCAACACTGTATCGTTATTTCCAATTCAATGTACTGCACAATCACCAAGATATGTTATTCCTCTTTATGTAGGTTCTATATGAATGTCAGTAGTCGCATATAAAAAGTGTGGTAGACAAAACCGCATTTGCCAATTTTTTTGTTTAGAAATTTTGACAGATTGTTTATAGGCCTGGATATGTTCTTGTTTATTCGATATATTTCCTTGTTTAATTATTTTTAATTTGTTTAACTTTGTATTTATTTATTTGTTTTTTTTTATTCGAAAATTTCAATTAATTTTCGGTTATGTGTTACTAGTTGTTTAGTCGTTGGAGTCGTGATGCTGTTGTAGGGAGCAAAAGGAAATTATTTTCATGTCTGCATTTGGAAATTAACTCGACTCTATTTTTTCTTATGAATTTATCCCCTCTATAACGGTAACTTCCTATAAAACAATATAATTTAAAAACTTGCTGTAAGAACGCATATGAAAGTTAGGTACAATATTAACCTGACTACCAGAAGGTCCATGGAAACAAAGAATATACGAGCACATAAAATATCATTTAAAAATGTGTACATTGCAACACCCTTAACAGACAAGGGGCCTCGAAGTCACAAACCTAAAAATGTCATTTAGAATAAAACAAATTTCATCAGCTTACAACAACGTCTTAAAACGAATCAATGGCAAGTATAAACTACTGAATAAACACTTAGAAATAATTTACATACCAGATATGAAAATTTCTCAGAGTTAACCTGTAGATAAGACAATCTTTATAAATATAACTCACAATAGGAAAACACTATTAATTGCTGACGCGTTTCGTCCAATGTGGACTTTCTCAAAGCAAAAAACGAAATGAATTTAATTAAACAAGGAAATTAATAAAAACAAAAGACAGAGTGTTATTATTTATTTACATTTTAAAATACAAAATGTGCCACAAGGGCTAAAAATGGGGAGGGGGGAAAAGACTGGTCTTCTCTAGTCCTACCTGAAAACTATCTAGTCTCATTCATTGACCCATTCGTACTTACAATTTTCCTTTCACGATAACAACACATTTACTTTCACAACACAATCACCAAAATACCACATTTTCTCGATGAAAAACCCTAACATGAATTTTTATTTACAAAATCATCGAGGGATGGGGAACAAATCAAAAACCCAATGTTTATATAGAATGCAAAATATGTATTTACAAGAAACTAAACAAAACAATATTAGTAGTAGGACCCTTCCAAAAATGTGGCAGAAATCTCTATTAACTGGGATGAACAAATTCAGAGAACAGAGACATCTGTCACCTAAACGTGGGGAGGGGTGGAGACAAGAAACTAAAAAGGAGGACAAAAAAAAAACAGGACTTATGTACTTGCATGGTCTAGCTACGTTGAAAGGAAAATATTTAGCCCCGAGGAGGCCAAAACTGAACATGAAAATGTCCTATCTTACCTTAAAAGGCTGGGATGACTAATTTTTCGGTTCGAGGCCGGAAACATTAGTCATCCCAGAGTGTCCTTTGCAACTGGAATGTAGGAAACGCTATTTTGATATTGTTAACTGAAAATAACGTCAGTTAATGTCACGTGTGGAGAAAACCAGATACCAAAAGATAAATTCAATTATACTTCACAGAATCGTATCACGACTCCAAAGACTAAATCACTATTAATATTAATATAATACCTTAAAACAAATACCAAATTTTCGAACCGAAGAAAGTATATTAAAAAAGTTTAAAGTGCTAAATATTTTGCCAGCTCAAATATAAAACGCAGTTGTTTATTAAGATAAAGAAACCTCTGAAAAAAAAATCAAATCTACCGGTGACTTAATGTCACTAAAAGGAACGTAGATATTTATAAAGAGTTGGCGTTTTTGATCGGACATGTAGCTGAAGGATCACAAAGGTGCAGTATCGTAGTACATTTTCGCTTTTGAATTCCTAAATAAAAAAAAATAACCCTTTGAGCCAGGCGTTTCTGAACAATTTTAACTCTTCTGCCTGAGGTCCTGAGTCAAAATTCTCAAATAATTGGTATGTAATATTTCACGTTAGACATAAAAAATAGTTACAAGTGTTTACCCACCGTTGAAACCGGTGGCTGAACATTAAGTCATTTTTCTCTACCACTGTTCAACCGGTGGCTGGGCATTACGTCATTTTTCTCTACCACCGATAAAGCGGTGGTCAGGGCTTAAAGGTTTAAAGAATATATTTTTCAGCCAATGATAAGTTTCCAGTGTAATATTTTGTATAAATAACAATAAGTAAATCTAAAATAACTATATTCAGTGATTTCGTACGACCTTAGGATTTGCGTCGGTCCAAGAATATTTCCTTCATACTGTGAAAATCTCAGATCGAAATAGAGCTAGTAGGTACTTTATAAATATCTAGAAATAACACTTCTTTTTGTGTCCTTTAAGTCACAAGTAGCAATTCATTCTTTTTTCAGAGGGTTCTTTATCATCAGAAACGATAGTCTTCTGGATTTGTAAATTCGAACCCTCTTCTCCCGTCGTCCACGTGAGTGAGATTGAAAAGAAGAAACAGTTTTGGCATCTATCAATCTGTGCGTGCTTGATAAACCCAGTGCCACTCAAATTTCACCCGATTCCGGAAGCGACAGCTCCACTGTCTGACTCATTCGCCTCTCGAATCGATACACACTGCTTATTTCGCCTTCGGTACAACACAAAAATAACAACCGTCTTTCTATATAAACGAAAAATTTTATTCACGTCCAGCCTCCAATCTATTTTCTTTCTACACCACCCACTCCAAATCTATATCATTTACTTCGAAAAAATATATGTAAGAAGAGTGAGAAAACTAATAACACTGTGTTATTTGATCACCAGAAACACATGTGCACATATATATATATATATATATATATATATATATATATATAATACCAATTGTAATTTGGTAGGGAAAATTCCAAGGAGGACATTAATCCAAAGAGATCAGTGTAAGTAACAGAGCAATATAATAATAATAATAATAATAATAATAATAATAATAATAATAATGAGTTAAGACAATGCTTAAAAATCTATTTCAGTTATAATTTATTTCGTGAATATATTTAAATATTTATCTCTTATTTAAATAAATATATTCATGAAATAAACTTTAACAGAAATGTATTTTTAAGGATTGTCTTTACTTATATATATATATATATATATATATATATATATATATATATATATATGTATGTATAGAAATATATATATACATAAATATATATATATTTATATATGCATATATATATATATATATATATATATATATATATATATATATATAATTAAGTATCGAACGCAGATCAAATATGGATCAGAATCCGACAGAATGATAATATAAAGAACAAATAGGAAACCTCTGTCAATCGACGCAGTGTCGTCTCTCCTTGAATTCGGAACGTTTGTTTAACAAGATGAATGCCGGTGAAGCCTGCTTAACCAATGAAAATGAAACAAAAAAAACTTTTATTCTCATCCTTATTTTTGGTCCTGATCATATCCGTAATATCTTTGAATGTGCTTCTAATTATTTTGATAGTGTTAATATTGTATAAATTGTTTGTGATAGTGGATGTTAAGGATTTAGTAGGTAATATTTGTTTCTTTATAGTTTATTTTCATTGTTATTGATGTTAATATTGTTATTATATTTTTTGCGGTTGTATATTTTGTATGACGTTAAGAGAATTTAAAAACGAAAGCGAGAGATTATTAAAAGACGAAGTCAGTTCTTGGTAAAATCTCATCGAACCACACCCTAAAACCACCATACTCTACGAATTGCCAAAAATACATAAAACAAGTATTCCAATGGAACCCCTTATATCAGAAATTACGTCACTTAGCATCCTCCATAATTTGCCAAGTTTGAACGTTCTGACAAAGGATGGTAAATGCGACACTGAGATCCGTAGACGTATTGGGATGGCCAAGGACGCATTCCAAAACCTGGACAGAGTATTGCGAGACCGGGGGAATTTCTTTAGAAAATCATACTGAGAAGAAAAAATATCATACGAAGAAAAGCATACTGAGCTGTTACGTGACATCTGTCCTTCTTTACAGCAGCCAATGTTGGACGATTTCCTCAAAGATGAACTCGATGCAACGGAGATGTGTTTCTACAGAAGGATTTCTGAAGATAACATGGACTGAGCGTGTGAGCAACGATGAGGTCTTAAAGGGGATGCAAACAAGGAGGAGACTTAGATTAAATGGTTATGTCATCAGCATAGATACCAAGTTGAGGACTGATGTCGTCAGGAATGTCGTTGAAGAATATTAAGAACGAAATAGATCCATTGGGTTTAACTTAATCTTCTCCTCCTATCCATAAAATCTACCTCAATGTAACCCTCTATATCGAGTGGCCTTCGGGCTTTGTACAGGGTCAACCTTAATGCAAAACAAAATTCAGTTACATGCCATGCATACTGACTGCTTTTCATTTGTTTTGACGTGTAGAATACCACTACAGACAAGCGAGGTTTGTACAAAGACTTACAATAATTCGTAGACTTCTTTATATCTTTATACAATTTGTAAACATAATAAAAATTGTTTGATTAATTACTTTTGATAGCTAATCGACTAACAGAAAATTTCAAGATGGGCAAGTTCACCATATTACGCATGTTTCAGTTGCATGATTTCATTTCATTCGTTTTGATGCGTTGGTTACCAGTACAGCCGTGTTCTTCACGACAGGCGACATTTGTACAAAGATATTTTTTTCTAGACTTTTTATGCTTTTATACGTTTAAAAATTTCTAAACATCACTTGAAGAAGACAGACATACTGTGGAAATATTGTTGAATATTGTCAAACACATTGTCTTTTCTTTTTTTTCTCTAAATGTATTATTATTATGCCGCGTTATCCAGGACGGCTCTTTTGTTCTACTGATAGAAGATGGGGAAACACAGGCAGGTAACGCGAATTTCTGAAAGATGAATCTTTACTTAGCAATTTAAATTATTCACTTTCCAAATCGAAATCCAGGGATACTGACATTGATACATCATACAGTATTAATTTCCCAGCAGTCGAATTTAACAGATCTGCTATCTTCTGTCATGGAATATCCGATGAAGCTTCACTTAAATCGGAAAGCCAGTCTTTTATAGAAAGTTTACTCGACATTTTCTCATTTTTCTCGTTTCCCCGATCCATATCGAGTCAGACATATGCAATCGGATTCATGATGTGAGGCAGACATGCTTACGAGAAGCACTTAATACCTTTTTGAACCTGCCATTTTCAACACTGGGGATGGATACGTATTTTTCTAAATTAATATTTCCCGCGCACTTCAGAGAATTTAAGCGGCCAGATTTCCAAATTGCTTCCTGAACCATAATCAAAAGTCAGCCGCAGACGGTCCAAAGAAAATTCATCTCGAGGCAATCGTCAGATTCAAACACGTCTGCTATTCGCAAAATGGAGAAAACGTGGTCTGATATGAATAGATGTCGATAAGCCAAGACTCTAAATGTCTGACCACGACTTCAATTTCCCATTCGTTTGTCTGGTTTAAGAATCGTTTTTCTTCTGTCTGTCTTATATATATATATATATATATATATATATATATATATATATATAAATCAGAGTGAGCACAATGTTGTATTGCATTTGTTGGTTGCTCTAAGCATAGACTGCTATATCAACTATTTGCAACGAAAAGTTTTGTTTTTTATCTAACCTAAAATACTTTTACAGACAAAATAAGCTCCAATGAATGTCGTCCTTTCCTTCAATAATAATTAATACAATAAAACATCCATGATTTGAAAAAACATTGCTAAATCCAATTTTAATGATTTGGCATTTTAACTCCGAATTACCGACAATTCAAAATTTTGCCAGTTTCCGTTTATTTTTAATATTATTATCTTTCTATAATATTGACGCAATACAAGGCACAGGAACTACTCACGACAGAAGGTTATTGAATGAGGTGTGTAATATGAATGAAGATAGAATATGATAGGGGTAAGAACGATAAAACACGAATGACATTCATTTAAAGAGTTTAAGATTGTAGTGTTCGCGGAAGTCTGTTCAGGAACATAATTATTTGCTGAAACGTTTCTGAGCAGATCTTCTTCTTTTCAGTAAAAAACAGGGGAAATGAGAATGATTCGATTCCGTGGACGTAGCATGAAGCGTCCAAGGTGTAAAGGTCTGCGCAGATGGAACTAAAGACTAGACCCTATCTGAACATCTGTTATAGTAACAACGACAGACTAGCGAAAGTCTTACGATAATGAGTATGTCGAAATTAGGCTGCAGATTTGAATATAAGCCATCTTCTACAAGACAGCATATTTTCTTTTTACTACATGAAGGCTGAAAATTTGAATTGGGCACCTCATGTCCAGATATAACAGCAATACTATATATAACAGCGATACTATATATAGGCTTTAGAATTTAAAATAAGCCACCTTCTACAAGTCAGCGTATTTTCTTTTTAACTACATGAAGTGGGGGGAGTTTGAATTGGGCACCTCATGTCCAGATATTACAGCAATACTATATATGTCGGTCTAATCTATCTCTTGCAACGAGGGATCAAAAAAGGTTCAGGTACATTCTGGAGCGAATGAATGAACCGATAATTTTTCCAATTTCTTTAGGGATACAATGAAATTCATACCTCTCATAAATGTGGCAATTCCCTCCTTACATTTTCAAGAGAAAGGATTCTATGATGCTTCGACATCGTGGCCGTGGAATGGCGTCTCCTAGGTGTAAAGGTATGAACTGGTGGAATTAATGAATGAGACTCTTCTGAATATTTGTCATGAAAATAGCTGTAGTTTAGCAAAATGCTTGCAATGTTGCGCCTATTGGAAAGAGGCTGCAGATTGGAGAATAACCCTTCCCTCACAAGACTATGTAAATATCCTATCTGTAAAGGTAGGAACGATTGGAAGTCATGAATGGAGCTAATTTGCATATTTGGCATAGAAATATCGAAGGATACAAATAGGCTTACCACGTTAGTTCGAAAGAGGCTGCAGAGTGGAGTATTACTTTCCTGACAGGAAAGCGGAAACTATTTAGAACTCTATCACGACTAGACAGTGAGAATTGAGCAGCTTCATCCCAAGTATGATAATAATACTTCATTTTTTATCTAATTTGACTCTTGTAAAGAATAAATATTACAGAAGTTTCCAGGTATGACCTGGAGCGATAAAATGAACCTAAAATTTTTCAACATCATTATCAGTGGGTTGAATGAGTTCCACCTGAGATCTGAAGTGGACTTAAGTCTTAATACACGTTCAAAGCATCAAGCCTCGTTTGGAATGCAAGCGATCATTTTGATTGGCGGAAACTCCGTGTCTGCTCGGTGACGAAACGATTCTAGCTTGCTTCATGTACTAAAAGTTACAAACCAGTGATTTTCTCCCATTATCCTTAGAAAGGAGAAGCTACGGAAACATCCTATGTATCTGCTAGGAAGATCGCAACACAAATTACACAGTCCAAGGCAAGTGAAGACAAGAAATAAAACAATTGAAAAACCTGATATTGTCAACGCAACTTCATTACGAAGAGTGAGACTTAAGGTTACTACCTCATAAAGAATTCTTCTACCGGAAAAGATTGACTTCTATACCATATACTTAAAGAGGACTGTAGAATGGTATGATCGAACGATGGGTGAGCGTGAACTAAATCTATAATACAAGAACAAAATAGATTGAAAATACGCTATAATTATGACGTGTCTCAAATTATTGACAATATCTCAAGATTATTACCACTAATATCACCCGTGTAAATCAATAAGAAAAATGTTATTAGGTTCAAAATATAGCTAATTGAACATCACGTTACTGTCCCGAATTGGTAAAGTACTGTGAGAGAATTTTCATAGAAAACAACTAAATAAGATGAAAGAGATGACAATGTTTAACCTTTGTGCCCACCAACCGCCAAAAATGACGTGTCAAAAGGAGGGTTATTCTCTTGACACCGTTATTACGCAATTTCGGAATTTTTTAATTACAAGATTGTAAAAAAATATGTTTCAAGAGCTTTTGAAGCTATGGAACCTATTCCTTGCATCTGATGTTACGATAAAGTTTTGCCTGATCAATTCGATAAATTTCTTCAGATGTACAAACCATAAGTAAAAAGAGCAGTCACGTATTTTCTACAGGTATGGGTAGGCAACGAAAAACAAAAGCGGTTAATGAATAAATGGATGACGGCGATTATATAGACAATGTTTTATTTAATAAAAAAAAATTATTACGGTGTATCAAAATTACTTTCGGTTTTTACGTATTACGTTATTGTTTTTTAATTACAAGTTTATAAAAGAAAATGGCGTCTCAAATGGACGATTATTCGCTTGACTCTTCTAGTACACCGTTTAATTTTACTCCTTCAGCAATTTTTAATTACGAGATAATAAAATATATGTGAAATTACCATATTTATTATTTTCCTTTTATAAAGATACATTATTTACCATTTTAGAAAGAAACAAATTTGTAAAGAAATATTTTATTCATTTTTTTTTATTTCAAATTCATCAAAATATTTAAACAAGGCAATATTTGCGGTAAAAATTACGAACATCATTTAATTAAACACAATAAAAACTTTGTCCATCTACTGTATAGGGAGTGTGAGTTATCCTACTTATCTTTGCTACAAGACCGTCTCTAGGGGGCGCTCCTTCAGCCTATAAAATTGCCTGCATTTCTGTCCCTAACCTCTTTTAAAGGCTTCAGATGTAGTCGCACGTGAGTAAAAAGTGCCTGCCCCCCCCACCCCACTCAGAGCGTTCATTTTCATGGTTTTCTCCTTTGACATTTGTACACTCTCACACATGCTTGTTAAATACACACACACACACACACACACACACACACACACACGAACAAGCACATTCTTATTATAGCGATTTTTATATTTTCCTTTCATGACATGCAATTCTTTTGTAAATGCATGCACTATCGTTTGTCTTATATTTATTCTTTTTGTGTTTATTGTTTTTACCTGGACTCACATTGAGTCCGCCGATATTGTTTGGGGGATAAATTTTCCAGGAGCCCGTAAATATTTACTATGCAAAGTGTTGATTCGCGGAACAGAATGGTGACTAAATATTTACCCAAACATGTTAGCGTCTCGTGCCTGTGGTCTCACCTGAAATCTAAAATTAAATGTTTTAGTTTCGTGGTGGTTGCTTCACATACTTTTATAATGTTGTAAATATAAATTATTCTTGTAAATGAGCAATCTAATAAATAAATAAATAGTATTTAACATCTTTGTTGTCAATTCTCAAGAATAAAGAAAATTTGTAAATCCACTTTCATGTGTTTGAGTTTTATTAAGATTCTAATTATCGATTTTTAAAGAAAACATTGCCGAAGTTATAAACAAAAACATAGTATAATAGCAATGTCAAAGGAATAAATTTCCATATCACTTTCCGTTCTTTTCTTCTTCTTTTTTTGCAAGCACGAAGTTTAAACATTACCAAAGAAACATTATAAACGATAAAAACGTTTTTAAAAAGTTTAAAATTTGTTAACTAGATACTTCTCTGTACCTGAATTGTGCAGTATGTCAGGTCAAATGAAGATTTCCCTATAAGCATACACGTTTGATTTATGTTGTATAACGCATATCTCGAAAATTCAGGCCGGTAAATGTAATTAAGACAGTTAATTAAAAGCAGAGTAGTTACTTAAATAAATTGTATCTATAAAAATAACATACAAACAGAAAATGACCACATATGGAGAGAGAAGGGAGATCACCGTCCCCTGTGGGATCATGTTAGATCATAGACAGGGAACACCATTGGAAAATTCGTAAACTTAAGGAATCAGCACATATGCTAGGCCACAAAAATCTCCTGAGTCGACCAAGCATAGAAATAAATACAATATGGGAACCAGTAATAAGGAGTGCCAGAGAAAAGCAATGATAACAAAAGTTGCAATATGAGCACTGGTAAAAAAATGTTTGCTGAAAACATTAGGTTTATAATACCCAGAAATTCATACCCAGATGTCCTCAAGGACACATGGCACAGTGGATAAAGGCGTTGGTTAGATCCAGTGACAGACCCAAAGAGTGTAAGTTCATTAACCAGTTAAGGCAGTGGAGAACTTTCATAGTGAAAATTAGCAGGAGATAACTGATAACTGACATCCATCAAACATGGCACGTGGAACTAGAACAGTCTACGCCAATGATCGAAATAAAGGGTTCAGTTCGAAATTCCAACCACCTAGTGTACAACGGACGAAACGTTGTGACAAATATGGCGACAAAGATGAGGACAATAGTCCGATGAATGTAAATACTAAACAGAAAATATATTAAATAATTGTCGGACTTAATCCATTTTATGATAGATAGATACATAGATAGATAGATAGATAGATAGATAGATAGATAGATAGATAGATAGATAGAATATGGTAATCCGTATGGAATGTCCAGGAGGATATAGAGCCAGGGAGAGTTCTATATCAAATGACAGACCAAAATTATTATTAATTAAAGAATATCAAACACTTAAAACTACATAGGTAATAATTTTTATTTCATGAGAGCTCTAAAAAAAACAGACGATCTCAATCTTCAAGACCTACAAACAAATCACAAATGAAATGGAAAAAATATTCCCGGCTAAAAATATTGCTATCTTCTTTAGAGAGTGGGGGAAAGGGCAAACAGTGTTGACCTATTTTGATACACTGACCTCAGTATGTCATTTGAGACTCACACTTTAAGCCATTTCACCATCCTCAATATATATATATATATATATATATATATATATATATATATATATATATATATATATGTATGTGTGTGTGTGTGTCTGTGTGTGTCTGTGTGTGTGTCTGTGTGTGTGTGTATTTAGGCAGCAATCCTTCTTTCATGCACATTTCATTGAATACGACAGAAAAGGTGCTTTGATTTAGTTTTATATGCAATTTCTCATGTGATCTTGCAAGTTTTTTTCTTTTCGAATTATACATTATATCAAAGTAGTTAAAAAGCAGTAAAATCGACTTTGTTAATCCGACGCTGCTCTATGGCTAACGTCATATATGACGTTTTCGTATTTACTTCCCGTGTATTAAATTCCACTATTCTCTTGTTCACAGATTTGTTTTTATAATTTCATGACTAAAAAAAAATGCTTCATATCTGTTTCGGATTTGTATTTTCAATTTTCAGTTGCCTAAAAAATTTACGTCATTGGATGTTTTTATTTCATTTCGAGAAAGGAAAAGTGGCTCTATAAACAGTAAAATCGTTATGCGCCGATTATTGTAATGGTACCGTAGCTTAGTGCATTGTTCGTAAGTGTTTCCCTTGGTTTAGAATGTTGGAAATTTTGTTCATGAAGATCGAGAACGTTCCAGCAGGCCCGCAGTCGTCGGTGAGGTCCAAATCGAAACACCCAAATCAGGTGTGAATTCGACAAAAATGACATTTTGTTTATAATGGAAACAACTATTAAGGACAACATCTACAGTATCATCATTTTCATTCAGAATCTTGGAATTAAATTTTTTGTTCCATTCTCAAGTGATGTTGATAACTTTCGAAAAATATCTTATGTTTACGTTTAGATATGCTTCGAACAGATATGAACGTTCGAGAGAAATCATGGAAAACGGTAGTTTAAAAGCAGTAAAATCGACCTTGCAAAATCCGACGCTCCTATGTAGCTAAACTGGTATAACACGTCAGGCTATATGACGTTTCCGTATTTACTTTCTGTGCATTAAATTCCACTATTCTCTTGTTCACAGATTTTGGACCGATTAAAAGCAGCAGTCGGACTTAATCCATTTTATGATAGATAGATAGATAGATAGATAGATAGATAGATAGATAGATAGATAGATAGATAGATAGAATATGGTAATCCGTATGGAATGTCCAGGAGGATATAGAGCCAGGGAGAGCTCTATATCAAATGACAGACCAAAATTATTATTAATTAAAAAATATCAAACACTTAAAACTACATAGGTAATATTTTTTATTTCATGAGAGCTCTAAAAAAAACAGACGATCTCAATCTTCAAGACCTACAAACAAATCACAAATGAAATGGAAAAAATATTCCCGGCTAAAAATCTGGCTGAAATTACCCAACTTGATAGGTGCTATTTTCCAAAAGAACAATGCCTACGTCTCTTCGCTTACACAAGAAAAATTGGTGCAGCTTGGCTATATATCTTATGACACCAAACTTACTGACTGTATCGGGCACCCGATGATAACTACTAATTTCAATCTCTATTAAATTCTCATAGTGGGTAGGTTTATAATTCTCCGCAAGCCCGTAAAAACCACAGTGCATAATCCAGAAAGATTTTAGGTTCTTGGAGGAGGAAATAATGAAGGGACCGCATAGATGTTGAAATGTAGTGGAATATACTGGCACATAGGTTGTTGGATTGAGCATTTCGACTTAGTGTCATGGTTAGCTGGAACGCCGAGCACGATCAAATACGACTGAATTGAGATATTGTGCCACTTCTAAGCTATGGTTGTAAATCTCCATATGTTGTTGGATAAATTAATGTACAAATATTAAGATATTCTCACTGATATTCATTTAAAAACACTACGACATATTTTTCTGACCATGTAAGGATTTGATAGAAAAAATGATTTTCTAAAAAGCACTGCTGGAGACTTTTGCATCATTGAATTCCATTTCGAAAAACGAAACAAAAACCTGCTTTTGTTAAAGTAAGGATTACGTTAAAAAATTCCATGTTTCAATGAGAATTTTTATTTTTCAAGTCTTTATCTTCTTTTTTTGAAAGAACGTCGATCGTCCATCTTAATGGTCGTTCTTCATCCTAATTTCGATTGTTATTGATTGGGATTAAAATTGAAAGACGTTTTCTTTATTGAAGAGCGAAATAAGGGGCAGGAGAAAAAAGTGAAATAGATGAAGAATCAATACTGATTCGCATCTGATCTTTTCTCGAATCTTTAATGTTATTTTTTTATTTTGTTTTGTTGGGGTTTTTTTTTTCAAGTGAGACGTTGCTTGATCAGTTGCATGAATAGAGAAGGTGAAAAATTAGAAAAGAACAAAGAAACATCTTAACTATATATATATTTTTAAAGAGAAGTCTGATATTACAGTCGAGGGGTGGTCGATGATTTTATTTTATTTTATTATACTTTATTTTATTTTATTTTCTGACAACCGTTTCAAATCAATCATCTTTACACAGGAGGAAAAAGCATTGCGTTGAGAGATAATCTGTAAGGTTTTTGCCGACTTTCATCGTGTGTGATGTTCTGTTAAATGTCCTTGCTACATAACGCAACAGTTTAAATCTTTCTTCAACTCGACATTCAATCAAAAGGAATGTTTTTTTTTATTATCTCGAATTAAAATCCTGCACACGGAAAAAGAAAAAACCTTTTCCAATGCGACAATACTTTACAATAAAGAGAATGTAATAAAAATTTATAAATGAACAGAAGTGTTTTCAATTCTAAACCACCCACCATTTGCCATCAGAATTAAAAGCATGCTTTTTGATGGTATTAACTATGCTGATCTCGAATTTCATCAAAATAATTCTATAATTTTAAAACATGCCTTATCAAAAGGGTTCAACAAGTTGAATCATCAAGGGAGATAACTATGAAAGTAATTAGATAAAACGGAGTCGTGTCTCTAAAGGATTTTTTTCTCTTGACACTGCTACTACTGTATACTTTCTAGCCACATCTCATTGTTTTTTAACATTTTTGTTGAGAGTTATTGAGAAAAGAAAAGTATAAATCAATATGTGCTTAACCTATCTTAGAGAATTCATGTGGCAAGTGCAATTGTTCGGAAAAAGCATGATCTCAAAATGTTTAATTACAGTTATTTAGTTGTATGTTTATTTAAATTTCCATATTCTCTTCTTCACAGATTTGTTTTTATAAATTCACGAATAAAATAATTACTTCATATCTGTTTCGGATTTTTATTTTCAATTTTCAGTTGCTTAAACAATGTACGTGATATTATGTTTTTTATTTTATTTCGAGATAGCAAAAATGGCTGTATAAACAGTAAAGTCGTTATGCTTTTACTATGGCAAATATTCAGAAGAGACCCATTCATTAGTTCCACCAGTTTTTCACCTTTACATCTAGGAGACGCCATTCTATGGTCACGGTGTCAAATCATCCTCCTTTCTTCTCTCTTGCAAATGTAAGGAATTTATGAGAGTTATGAATTACATTGTATCCCATTGCTAAAGAAGTTGGAAAAATTATCGGTTCATTCATTCGCTCCAGAATGTACCTGAACCTTCTTTGATCCGTCGTTGCAAGAGATAGATTAGACCGACATATATTGTATTGCTGTTATATATGGACATGAGGTGCTCAATTCAACGTTTGTAGACTTCATGTAGTTAAAAAGAAAATATGCTGTCTTCTAGAATATGGGTTATTTTCAATTCTACAGCATATATAGTATTGCTGTTATATGTAGACAGGAGGTGCTCAATTCAACCTTTTCAGCCTTCATCTAGTTGAAAAGAAAATACGCTGTCTTGTAGAAGGTGGCTTATTTTCAATTCTACAGCCTCCTTTCGACACACTCATGCGCCGATTATTGTAAAGGTTCCGTAGCTTAGTGTATTGTTCGTAAGTGATTCCCTAGGTTCAGAAATGGAAATTTTGATCAGGAAGATCGAGCACGTTCCAGGAGGTATGCAGTCGTTGGTGATAACCAAATCGAAACCAAACAATTGCTTCATATGTGTTTCGGATTATTATCTGAGAGAAAATCATATCTCCAAATAAATTGTTAATGTAATATTCACTGTCAAAGAAAAAAATTAATCTTACAATCTAATTATCAAATGTTTCGGTTTTAAATAACCCAGAATATATTGATAATCGGAGAAAAACAAATCACAGTTATTTCTTTATAATATAGTAAAATATAAATACTACATTATAGTTGGCTCAAAAATCCTGCTCCGCCATCCATTCACTGAAGCAAACCAGATAGGTTATGCATTGCTTTCTTCCGTCTTTCTTGTCTTCAATCTGTCTTATGAGTATCAAATTTCCAAGTCTTCTTCCCTCATTACGTGCTCCAGAAATTTCAACTGTCTCTTCTTGATGTTAAGTACAAGTCTCCATTTTGTTGCTTTTGTCTTGTGATGCATTCATATGTTTTCTTGTGCACGTCGGTGGTCACCATAATTTGTGGAGGGTTTCGTATTTACTCGCACCATGTGGTCATAAGTTTGGGCTTGTGTTCACGAGGAAAACAAAACACACAGTAACCATAAAACACATTGTAAATTGTATGGTATTTTCATAAAATTTTATTTTTGTATTTGTGTGTATTGGTGTGTGTGTGTGTGTGTGTGTGTGTGTGTGTGTCTGTGTGTGTGTGTTTTATATTACAATTGTGATAAGGTTCATGTTATAAAAGGGAGTAAATCACTCCGTAATATAACAAGTCCTATTACGGAAAGTTTTTAAGCACGTCTTGTCATCCCGACAGTTCTTGGGAAAGACATTGAATGTCACGTCTCTTGGACGGATGTTTGTATTTCTGGCAGGAACAGTCCCTGTTGCATGCTGGGAGGAATTTTATTATTTTTATTTTTTATTTATTTAATTTATTTTAAACGAGGTTTAAATTTCATTTTATTTATAATGTTCATTATTATTATTATTATTATTTTTATTTTATATTTATTTCTAATAATAACAATGTTCCCACAATGATCAGTCCATGGTATTCTCAGCAGCTTTCTGTAGAACCAGATTTCTGTTACTTCAAGTATCTTTTACATCTTTGAAGAGTGATATTACATAACAGTTCAATATTTTTTCTTTGTTTCTAACGATATTTATTTCAGTTTCTTAATACTTTACTCGGCTTTTGAAAGGCATCTTTCGCTCTCCCAATGGGCCTTCGGATTTTCGTGAGGCACTTTCTGTTAATACCCTATCCTTGTATATGAATTGTACCTGTTTGAATTTGGTATCCCGAATCAGTAATTTGCTAGTTGGGTTGCTAACAACAATGCATTCAGTCTTCTTGCAATTTGTGCTTAGTCTCACTATTATTTTCTACCTTCTTGTAGGCGTTTATGAGCTTTATCTACAGGAAAGATACTCAGAAATAAACACAATTATTACCTATAGACTCAAGTATAAAATCGACAACTGTTAACCTAGTATAAATCTAAGCAATATATACCTGTGAACTCAAGTATGAAGCCCATCTGCTTATAGAATTAAGTATAATAAAAACAGGTTTTAACATTAAATAACTAAACAACATTTAATCTCTTGTAAAATCCACAAATCCAACTCAACACATTTCTCAGTTTGTAAATAGGAAAAGTATTAATTGGTTAACCGACAGCTGCTCATTGATTCTTATAATAATAAATTATAACAAAAAGAATCTGAGAGGATCGAACCCATGATATAGACGTAATGCCTTTTTCGGTGATTGCTCACTACGGAGGCGAACTAACAGTATATAATAAGAGTAAGTATAACATTTTCATGTAAGTACAAAATCTAATTGAAAAGTGTTTCATTCATTTCTTATGATTCACGAAAAGATTTCATGTCTAAAGGTATTGTTAAAATTATAAAAGATTTTTTTCAAACAATAAGAATTATCAAGGAAGCATACAGCAACATTGATGTTAAGAGAATCATTCAGTATCATTGGGGTTAAGAGGCTCATTCAGTATCATGGGTGCCAAGAGAATCATTCAGTATCGTTGCTGCCAAGAGAATCATTCAGTATAGTTGGTGGCAAGAGAATTATTCAGTATCATTGGTGTCAAGTGAAGCATTCAGTATCATTGGTGTCAAGAGACTCATTCAGTATCATGGGTGCCAAGAGAATCATTCAGTATCGTTGGTGCCAAGAGAATCATTCAGTATAATTGGTGGCAAGAGAATTATTCAGTATCATTGGTGTCAAGTGAAGCATTCAGTATCATTGGTGTCAAGACACTCATTCAGTATCATTGGTGTCAAGAGAATCATTCAGTATCATTGGTGTGAAGTGAAGCATTCAGTATCATTGGTGTCAAGACACTCATTCAGTATCATTGGTGTCAAGAGTATTATTCAGTATCATTGGTGTCAAGTGAAGCATTCAGTATCATTGGTGTCAAGACACTCATTCAGTATCATTGGTGTCAAGAGAATCATTCAGTATCATTGGTGTCAAGAGAATTATTCAGTATCATTGGTGTCAAGTGAAGCATTCAGTATCATTGGTGTCAAGACACTCATTCAGTATCATTGGTGTCAAGAGAATCATTCAGTATCATGGGTGCCAAGAGAATCATTCAGTATCGTTGGTGCCAAGAGAATCATTCAGTATCATGGGTGCCAAGAGAATCATTCAGTATCGTTGGTGCCAAGAGAATCATTCAGTATAATTGGTGTCAAGAGAATTATTCAGTATCATTGGTGTCAAGTGAAGCATTCAGTATCATTGGTGTCAAGACACTCATTCAGTATCATTGGTGTCAAGAGAATCATTCAGTATCATTGGTGTCAAGTGAAGCATTCAGTATCATTGGTGTCAAGACGCTCATTCAGTATCATTGGTGTCAAGAGAATTATTCAGTATCATTGGTGTCAAGTGAAGCATTCAGTATCATTGGTGTCAAGACACTCATTCAGTATCATTGGTGTCAAGAGAATCATTCAGTATCATTGGTGTCAGGATGATCATTCAGTATCATTGGTGCCAAGAGAATCAATCATTGGTATCAAGAGAAGCATTTAGTATCACTGATATCAAGAGAATCATTCAGTATCATTGTTGCCAAGATAATCATTCAGTATCATTGGTGTCAAGAGAATCATTCAGTATCATCGGTGACAAGAGAATCATTCAGTATCATTTGTGTCAAGTGAAGCATTTAGTTTCATTGGGGTCAAGAGGCTCATTCAATATCCTTGATGCTAAGAGAATCATTCAGTAATATTGGGTTCAAGAGAAGAATTTATTAACATTTTTGTTAAGTGAAGCATTCAGTAACATTTGCAAGAGGAGCATAGAGTAACATCGGTGCCAAGAGAATCGCCCACTATCATTGTTGTCAAGAGAATCATTTTGCATCATTGGTGCCTGGAGTATCATTCAATATCATTGGTGTCAAGAGAATCATTCAGTATCATTGGTGTCGAGAGAATCATTCAGTATCATTGGTGTTAAGAGGCTCATTCCGTATCATTGGTGTCAAGAGAATCATTCAATATCGTTGGTGCCAAGAGAATCATTCAGTATAATTGGTGCCAAGAGAATCATTCAGTATCATTGGTGTCAAGAGAATCATTCAGTATCATTTGTGTCAAGAGAATCATTCCGTATCATTGGTGTCAAGAGAATCTTTCCGTATCATTTGTGTAAAGAGACTCATTCAGTAACATTGATACTAAGAGAACGATTCAGTATTATTGGTGTCAATTGAAGCATTCAGTAACATTGGTGTCCAGAGAAAAATCCGTTACTGTTGACACAAACCTTTTTTGCGTGCATGACTTTTAAATTTTGCCCATCAATCTTCAAGAAGTTCAGATCTCAAACAATATTTATGATTTACCTTGAAAAGAAACAATTCTTCTCTTTCTACTCACCAAACCTAGGCATATTTTCTTTCTTTAGTACTGCATACTCGTTAGCAAATGGATGTGTTCAAAATGCTAGGTAGGAATTGGAGAACTTCAAACAACTAAATCAAATTAAATATCTGGGAAGTTTTTTTTTTAACTGAGGGCGAAAAGTGTGACGCTGATATCCGACAGTGCATTAGGATAGCCAAAGATGCGTCTCAAATGCTAGGCAGAGTATTAAGAAACAGAAAAACTTTCGTTAGAAATTAAGAAAAGATTACTGAATTATTTCGTGATACATGTTCTTCTATATGTCAGTGAATGCAAAGATGCAGAAGGGACTTGAAATAATAGAAATAGGGTTCTACAGAATGTTAAGAATAACGTGGACCGAATATGTGAGCGTCGACGGTGTTTCAGAGAAAATGGAAACTAAAACGAAATTGATACTTAAAATCAGTTGAAATTTCTAGTAATCATATTGCGGCTGGGGTTTGAAAGCACAAGAAACAGTAGAAAACAACACATAACCTACTTAGTGAACTGGAGTAAATGGATGATAGAACAAGATTTATATATAACAATATGACAAAATATACTAAGAGCTACGAAGGACAGGAAATTGTGGAGAGCCATGATCGCCTACGTCCTGAAGGGACATCACATAAAGAGGTACTGTTCAGTTACTACTCGCCCTGTTTTCATTAAATCTGGGTCTGTGATGCACGTGGATACAACATGAGCAGTACTAAATAAGAATAAGATGATATATGCATAGATATAACGAGCTGTACGATAACACTAGAACACCGTAGATTAAATAAATGGGTTCCGTATTAAATTATTTGGAAGTTAACTGAATCAACAAGCATCTTAAGATCGCCAGAACGTACAACTACCGAAACAACGTAATAATAGAAAAAAAGATCAGAACATTTGTCTGAAAGCAAATAATGAATACTCCATTCCAGAAATTGAAATTGAAAAGGTACACAAATAAAATATATTTCCCCAATAAATAAATAAAATCTTCAATTCTTTACCAAAGAAAAACAGTAAGAACTGGACGAGATATCCCTGGAAAGGAACACATGAAACGAGATTAATAAACGAGATTAATAAAAGATTCCATTCGGAATTCCCTCGTCGACATACACCAGACGAAGGCCGGCAACCACAATGGGAGAAATATTTTGATAATAGCAAAATAGATGAGGCATATAAATAGTGTAAACAATGATAATCCTTTTCCAAAACAGAATCTATGATTTGAAATAGGAATAAAGGCTGTCATGGCGCGAACCCTGAATCCATCATAAAAAATTAAGACGTGGATTTACTAAATACTAAACACTTAAAATTTCTCGGTATTTGGATCACTTATAAAAAAATTAAGTGTAGAAAATAATGAAAATGACTATAGAATAGGCTAACCTTGGGGTAGTTTCCCCTAACACCGCCAATTGCTACAAAACCAAAATATTAACGTGTGAACTTCAGTAGCAAGTAGATTTACGTGGGAAGATTCTCAATTCTCTCTCTTTACCCGGGAATAGAATCTCAGTTTCGTATTAGGTACATCACGGAGGCTTTAACATTAGTAATACGTTATGTCATAAGTTGAAGAAATAAACCAACACCTCATGGAACGTTGTTCAAAATCGATATGAACCGTATTATAATATTAGTACCGTGTCTGTGCCTATGAGGCGAGCGTTGCATGTGGTGTCTAATGAGAGAGCCTGGTTCAAATTCAGTTCTCTTCTGTTGTGTTCCGTTTTGCCACTTATCGCTTACGCTTTTCATTAGCAGAGTAGAATAGACTCTATGATAACCAATCTAGGAAAAGGAAAATGTGCATCTGTCATATAGAAAAAGAATGAGTAACTACCGACACCGAGGTTCACTCTGGAGTTAAGAATATGTTTTCGCCAGATGTATATATAGCGGTGTCAGGCTACTCACTGTGGTGATTATTGAGTGACTCCTGAGTGCAACTATCCAGTCGAATTTGTGTGAATTATTGTGCGTCGATGATTTGAGTTTTGATTTAGAATTTACCGGACGTTAAGCCGAGCCGAGCCGCGTTATGAACAAGGTATTCACTGAAATGGTTAATTATCTTTGGTTGACTTTTACTTCTTTGATCTTGTTAAGTATATATTTGCGGTTATAATTAAATACTGTTTGATCTTAACATTGAAGTCTTGAGTTATACTTAATTATTAATGGTCACTCTACGTTACAAATTTATTCAGATCCGTGGAGAAAGCAACGAGAAATCACTCCGCTATATTGTCCAAGATGACACGGAAATTAGCAGATAATAAAATTAATTGTCTGATTACTTTTTTACGCCTTGCAGATTATTTAGATTGTAAGAAATCTTTCTTTTTTTATGGAGATAATAATGGTTTAGTGAAAGAATTTTTAATAATTAACTCAGCGTTGGTGTGGAAGAGGTAGATTTGCGCGTAAGTAAATATAACGAACCCGACTGGAATTGGAGTTCGGTTCTTCGATTAAAAATTCCGAGTCCATATCCCTTACACAAGCCGCGCATCCAAGTTTACAGCATCTTGTATTCGCAACCGGTCAACCATCTAGGTACTGACCAGGCTTAGCTTCAATATTATAATATTAACACAATATTAAAAGATACAAAATCTGTTCAAACTTCAGTGATTGAAATATATATACTGAAAACTCAAGCAAACGTATTGCTGCGCCAAAGACAAACTACCCTGTCCCCAACGTGCGACAAATTATTTTATCATTTGTCAGATGGCAGCTGATGGCAAAGTAGTAACAAACCCAAGGATACTTGAACCCATTTTTTTATATATATATATCTTCATATGATGAGAGATATCATCACCAGATCTAAGGCAATAATAGTAGCAACTGGAAATAAGCGGTAGCAATAGCTATGCATTAAAAGTTAGTTGAATGCTATATAATGAAAAAATAAAAAGAGAAACAGGGGAAAAATAGCAATGAACGTGTGGCGGAGACACTGAAAAATATGGAATTCTAAATCGTGGATAATTTAATAAACAAAAAGAATTAAATCATTTAGAACTGACTTCACGCTGTCGCATTACCTTTGAAGAACGGGGAAAAAAAGTTAAACTCCGCGAACATGAAAGATATATAAAGGTATATATTAAAAAAACTAATATACAAGAAACAGGAAGCTAATGGCTAACTAAATGGAAATACTTTTTTAATATTGTATTACAAAATGTTTTAAATTTATTTAAAGCCTAATATTCTTTCATTGGTAAGAATACATAATTTACAAATAACGTGTATATATATATATATACACACACACAAATACACACACACACAAACACACACACACACACACACACATATATATATATATATATATATATATATATATATATATATATATATATATATAAAGAACACATAAGATATATAATCCGGTGTTCTTATTGATATTTTTATTTTTTATTTTTACAAAACAGTGCTCAATGTAAATTTACAGAGCATAAATATTACATAATATATATATATATATATATATATATATATATATATATATATATATATATATATATATATATATAGATACATACATACATACATACATACATAGCGGCCTGACGATTGCGTCTAGCATGAAACAGCCTGTCGCCTGTTGACTTCAGTGTTCACTTTTATATTTACATTTACATACGCTCTGTCTCTGATATTGAGCACTTTATCCCATAAATATAGCACACCGTAAAACAATATTTCTTCATAGATAGATAGATAGATGGATAGATTCCTTGGGAGCCGTCGGTGGTTGTGCTAGAACGAAGTCACAAGTCATCGTGACCGAGGGTTTGAGCGTCCTATCGTTGTTCAGAGTGCTGATCACGGTAGATAACGCACACTCTCCCAGAGACTGTAACTAAAGTCCGCTCAGTGTAGTTGTAGTATGAACCACAGGTGGGCTCTGTGGGTGGTGAACAAAAACAAATGTGCCTGAGCAGGCGTGTGCAATTTGGATTAGCTAGCCGCCCTAGTACACTGGCATCCTCGGGTTCGAATGGTTGTGCTATTTAATATTATATATATATATATACATACACGCACGTGGTGGTGTCTGGCCGCTCGTATCCGAGTAAATTTGTCTACTAGGGCAGCTAGACAATCCCTGTTGCAGACACCTGCTCAGGTACAATTTCGTTTATTCAACACCTACAGGGCCTACCTGTGGTTAATAGTTCAACTATACTGAGTGGATCTTAGTTACAGATTCCGGGAAACACCGAATTAATGTGGCATGATCATCAGTCTGCGCAAGGTCGGTACGCTCAAACACTCGGTCACGATGACTTGTAACTTCAGGCTGGCTCAACAATCGACGGCTCCCAAATAGTTTCATCTGCACAATTTCACACACAAGGTTTTGGTTAACAAATGGTAGGTAAACATCATGAAGTTACCTTCCTAACAAATCGTCTACGATGAGATTCGTACCTTTATCTCAATTTCGGAACGTTCTAGCCATACGCTCATACATATATATATATATATATATATATATATATATATATATATATACAGTGTAACCCGGATATAAGATAAACCCTGATATAAGAGAGATTTTCTCTGGTCCCAAATTAGAGCCTGTGTTAATGTATATATAATAGACCAAACCCTGATATAAGAGAAACCCGGATATAAGAGACTTATTATCCGGTCCCGACAAATCTCTTATATCCGGGTTACACTGTATATATATATATATGTGTGGGGGGGGGTGAAAATGAGACAAAGATTTATGGATTTTTATTTTAAATCCGACACATTTCTTTATTTATTAATTCAAACGTTATTTTACGTAGATACCCCTATTTTAGTAGAACGATCCCTGAAAATTACTGCGATTCTTATTTCAGTAATTTCTCATCCAATGACTGCTTTGAAAAATCCTTGTAAATTTTATTTCAATTTACAAGGGGAAAATGATCATTAACCTAATGTAATCTTAATTCCTATTATATAAAATATGTTGCGCTCTTTGATTAAAACGTTGAGCACTCTGTGTGAATCAGTTTTAATATTTAAAATTTTATAGTATATTAATAGGATTCACTTGGATTATATACCAAAGTATTAGTACTTATATATATCTATATATATTTATATATATACGTGTGTGTGTGTGTGTGTGTATTACATTCATATCCTATCAAATTTTAACAAATACATCTAGAGTATGGAATTTTAGGACTATTGATATATAATTTCAGATACTTTTGAACTAAACTCATAAATTTAATAGATATACACTGGAGAATTAATTCAGATCCCTTAAATTTTGCTTTGGTATAAAGAACCTTTGTATCCTATCAAAATTTAATAAATACATCCAGGTTATGGAATTTTAGGATTATTGTTTAATATACTTTATAAATTAATATACTAAGCTTCTCTGAATATCTAAATAATTAATAATTAATTCAAATCTCTTGGGTAATTTAATTTAAATTTCGTGGGTAATTATATTAAAATCTCATACTAATTTACACTAAATTCTAAATCTTTTGCTATATTCTGAATATTATTTAAAATGTCCTTAACCAAACACTATTTTAATATAAATTATAAATGGTTTGTTAAATTGAATATATTTGCATTAGAATCTTATCCGTGTAAAAGCAAGAGGGTGTATGTTTTTTTCTAATTCCCATTGTCTTAACAATACTTTCTTTTACCTCCTTCTTCAGATGCTATATTAATGTAGCGAATTAAATATGAAGTCAGTATATTAAATTAGGTCACCACAAACACTAAAGTCTGCTGATCCTAAGGCCTGAACATTATTCCGCTATCCCCAATTACATGACATTAAACTTGCATCTTTCTTTTCCCAATCTCTAAATAAGATATCAGTATTTTTTATTTTAAACTGGAGTAAATTTTTTTCGATTTATATGTGATTTGCAGGTCTAAAAGATTGAAAGCGATTTTTATAGCTTTCATGAAATAAAAATTATTACATATGGGATTTTAAGTGTTAGATATTCAATAATTAATATATATATATATATATATATATATATATATTAGCGCTTGGGACAATAGAGACTACTGACAATTTTTACACATCCTTATCGGAGAGCAGAGTTCGAATTCTAGTCGAATCCATTACATTCATCACGTGCTAATGCCCTTGGGAAACGCATGAATCCTCGTCTTCTCCCCACAGCTATGGTTAAATAGCAGGACAGATCTGGTTCCGTAGCCTTGGATGGCAACTCGTCTACCGCAAAATGGCAATCTACTGCTGGAAAAATCTGCCTCGTCAGTCATTTATCGAAAACTACATGATGGCCTAAGCATAACACTTAACTGACACCTACCAAACGGAAACATTTAAGAATAGCAGAGAAACTTCATAAAAAATCATCAGATTCTTCTTGTGTCATAATCATTATGTGCATGTAACCATAACAATAACTTTACTAAGCCTATATATATATATAATAAACTGTCCCAACTGTTCCGTACAATATTTTTAATGCATAGTGCTCTCCATTAATAGTTTTCCCTTTTCCATGTCATTTATCATAATTACGCCTTCAGAATAAAAAAGCCTTCCTGCTCATGATGATAAACTACATCCGCGTCCTGGGTAAGACGATAAACAACGTCCAACAGCAAGGCCTCTGATCAGGAGGTTTTGAGGAAGGTGGAACCGCCTCTTAATTGCTGGTATTCCCAGGTCCACCATGACCCGGTGTGGTAGCACCTGTTAGAGTCCCAACTATGGGTAAATAGTTTACCCCCCAAACTGGTGTCAAAACACTATGTAAGTGTAAAAATAGGTTTTACTACCAGAAATACTTTGTAACAAACATTATTACCAGCAATACATTCTTGAAAATAACATATATTACCAGCTTGAAGAAAAAATATTACCAGAAATAAAAATTTTGTCGGCATTAAATAACCCATTGAGTTTGATATGCCGTAAAACAAACCAAATCAGAATGAAAAAAAAAACAGGAGCCATTACTTTGCCGACAGACACTGTCTACTTGAATTTCTTCGCGATGGAGAACCAGAGTGTTTCCATTGTTTTCTTTGAATCTTTGATTCAGGTTCGAAGTCGTGAACCCAGGTTTCATCTTGACTTTAATCTACAGTGGAAATTCTCAGGGTTAGCCTGAAAGCGATTCCGCAGTGTCTTGGAAATGTCAACCCTTCTCAGGTTTTACTCTGGTGTCAGCATTCTTGGGACCCATCTTTCAGACAGCTTGTTCATCCCCAAATTCTCGTAGTAAAAAAAAAGTAGGAACCGAACCAGAACTAATGCCTATGAACATAGCTATCTGCTGAATAGTATTCATAACCATTCGGTGAATGGCATAAACTTGTTCGTCAGTGGTTGAGGTTTTTGGACGACATGGCCAAGCGTCATATTCTGTGCTGTCCCTGCCCGGGCTTGATTACAGCAACGCACATCTTCACAGTTGCATTGGAAGGGGTGTCCTCAGCAAGTTTCTGTAGCATATGTTCATGGATTTCCTTGTGTGTCATAGATTACTATATCAGATAGTTTATGACTGCTCGGGTCTCTGTTTTGTCCATTTTTCGATTTGTCGCACACCTCTCACCCTGTTATGGGCCAGAACTACACAGAAATTAAGACAGAAATCTTTCTAGTTTCATAATAAGTGCCCGCAACATAAATGTTCAATTATCGCTCTTCTTTCTGGGTGAGGCTTAGAACATTTTGAACGACCCTTGTAGCCCTGGCGAAGCGCATAATAGGCATCGAAGGAAAGGATCTTTCACATTGACTCGAAGATCCCGACTGCGGTCGATTCCTTTTTTCATATATCCACTGCTATTGCTTCTGAATAGCAAGTACTTTCTCACCTTGACTGCGTTACTGAGCACGTTTGATTGTGACCTTTAGCCGTAGAAAGTGATTTTAAAGGTTCGACAAGCTTAATTGAATAGCGTGCTAACGCAACAATTTGCCTTTATTCAGCAATTAATATATAAGATTCGCGCTAAACATGTAACATAAATTTTTAAAAAAACGTACTCAGTTATATATAAATCTATATGAAAGGCATTTGAAATGATCGTTTTTGTTTAGTTTTTTTTTTTTTTTTTACTTTAACTTCTGCACAGAGATTGCTCGAAAGCAAATTTGGCAATTATCCATAATTTTGTGATCAAGTTCTTTCATCTTGTCAACAAACCAGGTTTCTCGGGATCAGAATGCAATAATATTGGATAGCTAATGATATTAAATTTCTTTTTTTTTTAGGGGGGGGGGTATGATGTCGTCGAAAAGTATGTTGCGTGCAAACGTGATATTTTGGGAGCAAAATCTATTTAATACAAACTCCTTCTTTCACACAAGCCGCTGTTTTTGATGACATATACGAAATTGACATTTTGATATTTCTTGATTAATAGTCAATGAATTTCAGATGTTAGCTTTAAATACATCATTTTTATATTATTAGGCGACATATACTTTTTTTTTTTTTTTTGGCATTTCACTCCAAACAATGCGGGAGTGCCACTAGCACGCAAGGGGGTTACAGAAGGTGGGAGCAAGAGTAAAAAAAAAACGTGATAGAGGAAAGGCTGAAGAGAAGGACGGGGAATAGATCAAGGCATCCGGAGATATCCATTGACATTGCATTTCAATAGTTGGAGATTATAGCTATCAGAGAAGCGAGTAAGAGGAAGCGAGTTTCACGGACGGGAAGTGCGAAACATGAAGCTAATGGAGTAGAAGAGACGGCTACATTTAAACGTTTCGACAGTGAAAGGGTGGGATTGAGATGACAACCTAGTAGCACGTTTAATTTCATACAGGGAAAGTAGCTCTTCGGAGCAGTTACCGTGAAAGTATTTGTAGAAAAGACAGAGGAAGGCGACGGTACGTCTGTGAGAGAGCGACTGTAAACGAGATGCCAGATCAGGGACAATCACATTGCATATCCGCTTTATTAGTTAATCGAATAGGAACTCATGACTCACAGTGTAATATTAGATTAATACTAATATAACTGGGCGTTGCTGTGGGAGAAAGATTTATTCTCCCATCTGAATTTCCCCCGTTACGGGCATTATTATATCCGTAATAAAATACCACCGTAATTCACGGCCGTAACGGATTAGCTGAATAGAAAAAGAATGACAAGTCTCCTTTATTTTCAGAGAAAGTTTTATAATGCAACTTCGTATACATAGATATGTACACGTATACACGTGTTCCACGCAGAGAAATTATAACATATATGCAACAACAAATGGTGTGTGAAAAAGAGAAACCTTACTTGTAATATTTCCTGAGGGGAAACTGGAGTTACGGCGGTTTCTCTACGAGCCTGGTTAGGCCATGTGTGTTTTTTTTTCTTTTTCTGTAAGCCCTAACGCTGTGTCCTTCGTCTCTGGGCTCTACATCATGACTCTCTTCGTCACTCTATCCCCTGACGTCATTCGCCGATCGTAACGTGACTCTCGTAACTATCTCAACGAAAGGGAGACAATCGCCGTTTGTAGCCTTACACGAGTTAAACTATGTCATCAAATGATATTAATATATTTTGTTAAGTCATCTTTTATGGTTAAGGTTTTAACAGGTGAGTTTTTTAAATATGTGTTGCTTTGAATTTACTTCGATGTACACTGCTCTCTCACGGAATCGGTCTTTTCGCGATAGTGTCTTTTTGGTTGCGTCGAGCCACGGCAGCCAAGGATACCCTACACTGCCAACTGTAGTGTGAATAAAATTAAAGACTTAAGGAAAGAGATAAGATCCCTTAAGAAACTTTATAAAAGGAAGACAACATTATATAGAAGAGGAGTGTGAAAAGCCCTGTTTTCATTGGCTGACGCTGACTGACATATGTCAATGACAACGGTCGAAGTCCGGCCTCGCTGGTACGTGATTACTGTTTTTTTGCAATGTCGCGGCGCGTAGCACGACGCTTTCAAGGAGGCGGCCTGATTCACCTAGAATCAGGTCGGGGTTGCTGTTGGAGCCGACATGATGCGAAATCCGAAATCGGCGATGAGAACAGTGCATCACTGAAGACCACCCTTGACGCATCTAAAATGTATGATTTAACTTGTCAACTATATAAATTATTTGCAAACACGATCCAGACAAAACTAAGACATGTCAAATGTACCTGCTACAGATTCCAAAAAGTATTATAGACAAGATTTTTTTCAAGAATTCTGTATCCCGCACTTCTTTCATCTTCTTCTATATGTCGTGTCTCTTCAGAACGTTGAAGATTTCGTCACCTTTTGCCTTCAATCCGTCTTGTGGGTCTCACATTTTCCAAGCCCTCTTTTCCCATTATGTACCATAGAAATATCAACTGTCTCGCTCTAATGTTAATCACAAGTGTCCATCTTGTTTCCATTTTCTCTAAAACTTCTTCGTTCCTCGGTCCATAGTATTCTCAGCATGCTTCTGTAGAACCACGTTTCTATTGCGTCAAGTCTCCTCTTCATCTGTGCGGACATTGTCCAGCCTTCACTATCATCTCGGAGATCCGATATTTCATAATCGTTCAGTTCTCTCTCTTTTCTTTGTTTCTAAGTAATATTTTCTGCTTCTTAATATTTTGCTTAGGTTTTGGAAGGCATCTTTCTCTGTACCTATGCACGTTCGAATTTCAGTGTCGCACCTTCCATTCTATGTTAATACATTTTCAGGTATTTAAAGTGTTCTACTTGTTTGATGTCGTTGTTTCCAATTACATACGCGTATTATACACGAGCGTGTGTCATTCGCGAATATTTGTGGGGATTTACGGACATATCGCGTTCAAGCACCGGTTCGATCAACGATGTTAAGCAACCTCGATTTAGTCAATGTTTAGCTGGGTGACCTCTTTTGAATACCAAGTTTTGTAAGCTTGCATATGCGGATGTTTTAATGGATAATGGTTCAGAATATGAAATTGGAGAGCCGAGTTCGAATTCCAGTCGCGTTCATTACATTCACATACGCGCACATATAGCGGAAAATAAATGGAAAGTTGACGCCTGCGATCTCGAACGTTTGCGTGTTGATAATACTAGAAATAACAAAAGAAAACAGGAAAAACTTAGTAGTGTGTTATCGTGAAAATTCTCCCGTTCGGTAACAAGTAACGACATATCCGACATGAAGTTTAGCAATGTAAACGAGAGAGCGAAGGAAACCAGTGACAAACGTTCAATGCTTATAGAAATAAATATAAGTACGTAAATATAACAGCATGTTTATTTTGATTATCTTAATTTTAATTTCCAACACTTAAGCTTGGGAAAAGAATGAAACCACCTCTTCTCCCTGAGCTTTATGTCGCTCTGTGTATGACGATAAACTACGTCTGGCAGCAAGTGTGAAAGCAACTCTTAATTGCTGTTGTTCCCAGGTCAACCCCTGATCCAGGGTGGTAACACCTGTTAGAGTCCTAGTTATGGGCAAGTAGTTAACCCCTAAAACTGGGGTCAATACACTATGAAAGTATACAAATTCATTTTTACAGTAAAAAAAAACAGTAATACATTTTTGAAAAAAAAAATTACCAGAAATACATTTAAGTCTCGTCAAAAACACTCTTTACGTAAATGAAACCTGGTCGACAAACTGATTTTTTACAAAGAACACAAAATCTATTTATACGAACCTAACCTAAAAATCTTGTCGGCATTAAATAGACCAAAGCAAACCAAGCTTAATGTGATACTCATTTGCAAAAAAAAAAAAGAAAAGAATTATTCATTCTAAAAATACGATTTGACTTTAAATAACCTACAAAAGGTTCATAAGCCCTAAAAACACGAATAAACCAGTTAATAAAAATGTTTGCTGTAAATCCTTCTAGACCTGTGTATATTTTCAAGGATTTTAATCATGAAACTAGAGGCTGTAGAGTTCCATTTGTTAGTGTGCTTAAGTTTATCGCGTTTTATAACAATCCTCGCCAGTTGGAAATGTTCTTCTTCCCTGCCAACATTTTGGTTAGAATTGAGATTTACAGCTTTTAGACACATGCGCTAAGTCCTACTCCAAAGAAATGATCAACTTTGAAAGTGCGGAAACTGCAAAAGGTATATTAAATTACGTAGTGGAACGCACCATTAGCGAATAAATTAGTTAATCTAAATGTACACCTGCGCTTGTAAGAAATAAAGAACAAAATCTTTCTTTTGAAAAGTACGTTTTCATTTTTATTTATTTTATTTTATTTTATTTTTATCTTTTTTTTTTAAATATTAATATGTTAAATCCAAGCTGAAAAGTATAATTCATTAAACACTTTTAATTGAATCACTGATTTAAATCTGATATATTATCCTATACTTATTGGATTAAAGCCTTCACCGAATAAGGCATTCTCCCTTTAAAGAAAATGAATGCGTCATGTCCGTTCTTGATGTTTTTTTAATCAACCAAAAAACGTCAAACCCCAGTCGCTTAGAAATTTACTCTTTTACGGGAAATACGAGTGGCGGCAGGATTAAATTATTGTTCTCTATTGTTCTCCCTACACGGTATCTATTTATGTTTTTTTTTTTAATATTTTCCCCATATCACGATTATCATTTTCATATACATTTTATGTGCAGGAAAATTCCTAGAGGCATAATTATTCCAGATGGTGCACTTATTTGGTTGAAACAATATAATGCCCAACGAATTATTATTATTAAACTGAATGATTGACGTAACTCTTTCAATATTTTCAACGCAAAATGACAAAAGTATGACCGTATTACACTTCAATCAAAAAGGCAGAACTTGGTCTGGTTTACTTGGGTTCTTAACCACACAGAAGAAGAGAAGATAATAATAATAATAATAATAATAATAATAATAATAATAATAATAATCAAAGCTAATCGTTCAGACATTGACACCGCAAACACAAAATTGCCTTTTTATTGATATAACAGTTCCCGCAGACTGCAGTGTGTCTTTTAAGATTTTCAAAAAGCTATCAAAATACAAGGACCTTGAAATCGAAATCTCAAAAATGTAGCACATGGGAACATCAACAATTTATGTTGTAGTTGGAGCCCTCGGATTGATTGAAAAAGATTCCAATAGACTCAGTGAAGGAATTCCTGGAAGCCCATGCCTTAAAGAAATACAAAAAAAACTGTTCTCATGAATACAGCCCATTCCTTACAAAGGGATTTATCTATGTAAAATATGTTGTTGTTCATTTTCTTCTTTTTTTAAAATGGTCAGTAGAAAATGTCATGATGCCATTTCTGACCATAGGTCTCTGGTTGGGACCCGGGAAGAAATGTATAAACAGCAGAAATCAAAGGAAAAAAATAATAATTATAATACGAAAGCGAAGAGCGCAATTTAAGAAAAGACACAGAGTTTGATAATGTCATACAATATTTTGACAGTATGTCAGTCTTCTTCCAGTTATATATATTTTTTTTAAATTCAGGTATAAAAATATATAAGTCTACAAAATATGGTAAGTCATTGTAGAAAGGTTGCTTGTCTTGTAAGGAAAAAAATCTATACTGATAATGAACGCGTCAAAAGCAATGAAACTTCGTCAGCGTGAAGTCATGAAACTGAAACGTATTATTATTATTATTATTATTATTATTATTATTATTATTATTATTTCCTTTAATCTTAGTTGTATGCACATTTCGTTCCAGGTCCCAACCTGAGATATAAGGTAAGAAATGGCTTCATGACATCTTCCACTGATCCTTTTTTGTAAAAAAAAACAAAAAATCTAAGATCATACATATTTGACATAGATAAAACTTTGCGTAATGTGTGAGCTGTACTTGTGAGTATAATTTTTTTTTGTATTTCTTTAAGGCATTGACTACCAGGAATCCCTTCAAAACCTTTTCAAATCAATCCGAGTGCTCCAATTACAACTAGAAGTATTGATGTCCATATTGAGCCATGTGTTTGAGATTTCCCTTCAAGATCCTTGTATTTTGATAGTTTTTGAAGATCCTCAAAAATACATTACAAACTGCAGGGATTGCCACGTCAATAAGAAACGCACATTCTATTCTTGTGATCTTTGTAATGATGTCTGGGTCAGTGGATTTGATTGTTCTGTCTATGCGTATTGTAAATTCCCTTAAAATTGTTACAGAACATATCTCTGTAACCGGGTCTGGGTGATACTCATATCAGTTTCTTGCATTTCCCTTACCGTAAAAGTTGCATATTTTCCAGGCTGATATTGGCTCTGATTTTTATATTCAGCGGGTGCTAACCTGATACAAGATTGTCAATAGTATCTGGATATTTATCACCGAATCTTAATATCATCATCATCATCATCATCATCATCATCATCATCGACTACATTATTATTATTATTTGTGTCCTGTAGAGCCGAGTTCAAACTATGGTCTTTAGGTCCTATAGGAGAATTGTCATTTAATTGATAGCACTCTTTTAATATATGGAATGTTCCTAGTAGGGAAATCTTCTGGGCAATTTGTATGTTGATGTTACCAAGGATACTGTTAGTATAATTGTCCATTTTTTCTCACAAGGCCCAGAGCTCCAATTACCATTGATACAGTCTCAGTCTTCATTCCCCACATCCTGTTAATCTCGATCTCCAGGTCCATGTATTTGAACAATTCTCGATAATCTTCTGGTGTTTCTCTCAGATGGTACTGCTATATCAATAAACATACACTTTCTTCTCTTTTATGATATCAGGTCTGTTGGATTTTATTTCCCTGTGGGTTTGAATTCGCATGTCCCAGAGGATATTTACATCGTTATTTTGGGTAACTGTGTAGTTAGTGCTCATACCATCTCTCAGTGGTTTCGATTTTGTGCTTCTTGCATATCTTCCAGTACACATATGTCGCTACCTTGTTATGTCTCTAGGCAGATTCATTTTTTCTAGTTCTTGACATCCTGAGATAATATGGTCGACAGTTTCATCATATTTTCCGAAGATTCTGCATTTCGGGTCATTTCCATCCTTGATTATGTGACAGTGATAGGTCTTTGATACTGAGCTGCAATAATTAGGCCTTCTTTCTCAGCTTTCACCCCGGTGCCGCTCAGTCACTGATGTGTTTTCTGTTGGTCCACATCTGCTTCTTTCGTTGTTTTTAAATATTTGTTATGCAAAACTTTGTCCGGCATGTTTTTGATTTTTTTGTAATTCCATTTACCCATTTGCATAAAGTTTTACTCGTTTGGTGTAAATGGTGATCGCTTCATTTTTTTTTTTTTTGCTAGGGTTTCAGGTAAATTAAGCGCTGTTTCTCCTTCTAATTCTTCTTCTTCTTCTTCTTCTTCTTCTTCTTCTTCTTATTATTATTATTATTATTATTATTATTATTATTATTATTATTATTATTATTACTGTTGTTGTTGTTGTTGTTTTTGTTGTTGTTTCTGTTATTATGAAACGAAATCATTGATATAACTCTTCCAGTATATTTTACCACTTAAGAGAAGAGTGCGTTTTAAGAAAAGGAAAAGAAAAAAAGATAGTGTTTGACAATGCTAAATGTTTCGTCAGTGGAGACCATTCTTCAACTTATATATATTTAAAAAAATACAAAAATATATAAATCTACAATAAATACGTAACTATGCTCATGAGTTTTAAGGATCAAAAAGTCGGTAGATTCTGAATATTTTTTCAGTATGTGCAACTGAAGATGCTTACCGAAATTACAGTCGTTTGTAATAAACTGTTCTGCAATTAAAATATTTATATTAAAATGTTACCCATGCAAATTTCTACATTCCCGGTCCGAATGAATGAACCGAATAACAGGAGAGTTCCATAAGATTTATACTAAGCTGTTTGATTAATTCCTCTTAATAAATATTTACCTAACGGAAAATTTCAAGATGAACAAGATCATCATATGAAAAACGTTTCAATTGCATCTCTTCCCGCTGGCAACATTTCATTCGTTTTGATGCGTTTATTACCAGTGCAACCGTTTATGCATTACAAGACATGCAACATTTTGTTGGACTGATGGGCCGTCCGCATTGTCGGAGAGTGGTCCGAGCTTGGACTGCAGATGGTAAAAAATTGGTCAGAATCGTTGCGTTGGTCGAGATTTGGCGTCGAAGGCGGTTATCCTTGAAGAGTAGGACTGAGGCGTGTGCCACTTACACTTTTCCTATCAACCTTTACTGGTTGTACTCCATCTCTAAGGCTTGTAAGAAGGCGATCGAACGCTTGATCTCCTCCCTCTTGTGGTGCCCGCAAGCATCACATCGACAGAGATATCTGTGCCCAATATCTGTGTCATAGGGGGCTAGGAATGCCACACTTGACGAGTCACCGACACGCCTTGAGATTGCCTTTCCTACGCTGCGCGTTGACAGAGGATTCGATCTTGAAGAGGAGCGTGAGGCCCGCGTTCCCTCGATTTATCATCATTCCTGCTAAGTGCCATCGTAAGCCCCGGGGTCAGTCAGATTTTCTCCTCAAGTGTTGATCGGATTTTAAGGTCATTACTCAGTCTAGTAACGGTTCTCGGTTTAGGGGAGTCTTGTATCAGGAATTAGTGGAGGGTTTCACCAAGGATCCGCTCTGCAACTGATCTGGTTTGTCGCAGACCATGTTGCACACTTGCTCATCTTGGGTGGATTATCTCAGCAAACATGAAAATTTTGCTTACCTGGCAATTGCTTCGGAATAGGGTACCTCTCAATGACATAGCCTTCAGATGGGGCGAGGCGAATTTGCTTGACTTTCATCGGTGTAACCATGGCCTAGAGGAAACGCCTTTGCACGTCTTCTACCATTGTCCTCGGATGTGTCCCCTGTGTGACTCGTATCACTCCCTAAAAGCTCGTTTTCATTGATCGCACATACGCGTGTGATATTGCACGTCAAGTTCTGGTCAGATACTTTGAGCATCAACTCAGGATTTAGGTTAGCACTGATAGAAAGCGGTTGGTGTTGTCAGATTTCACCAAAAATTGAGAAACTGTTTCGAGCCTGGTTCGCGTGAACGGGGCAAGCCTTGATGTTCTTTTTTAAGTCCCCATAGGTCACAGCGGGGCGCTTTCCTGTGGAGACCTCCCCTGGTTAAGATAAACTCTTCTTGCTTAGCTAGTTAATGCGAGTATGTGTATCCGGTTTCTCCCTACGATCCAAGTCAATATTCCCAACCTCCCCAGTTTGTTTTGGCCTGCACTTTTCACCTTCTAATGGCCATATTTGTTTTATCCTTCCCTCTCCCTTAGAGAAACAGGGCCTCTTGACTATGTCGGAATACAGAATACAGCGGCAACTCTTGTTTTTTCAGGGATGGATGGGTCTTATTTACATCTTTCTTTTTTAGTTTGTATTCAGAGTCATCACCCACCCCCATCATTTCATAAATTTGATAGAATTTTTATACAGTTGTACATACCGAAATTTTGAGTTATGCGATGTTTTGTTTTAGTAGGGGCCATGTGTGCGTGAGTTATTTTGGTGTATATAAGAGCGATTGGTGACAGATAGATTCTTATGGTGAATAAGTGAATTGTAACGAATGAATGGGTCTTGAATCTGATTAGCTATGTATAAGATAGTGTCGACCAGCCTTAGCCCATCTCTCCTCTTTTTCCGGCTTGTGCCACAATTACTGTATTTAATCAGTATTAAATCGTAGACAAGCTACATTTGTACAAAGACTTACAATTTTTTACCGATTTATATATTTTTATATTTGAAAATTGTTTTTAAATATAACTTGAAGGAGATAAGCATACAGTCGAAATATTGTTCAAGATTGTCAAACAATATTTTTTTCTTTTTCTTTTCTTAAAACTCGCTCCCTCTTTGTTAAGAAAACCAAGTAAACCGGACCAAGTTCTTCTTTTTTTATTGAAGTGTAAAACATCCATACTTTTATCATTTTGATTCTGATTAAAATCAGATCACTGTCAACCTTTTAAACTGGTGTTAGCCGGTCACATTTCTGTTTTGATATTTGAGGTCAAACGAGGATCTTGGATCCTGTGTCTTCTCCATCAAGTCGTACGTATTCAAAGATACAGGACCTCTCTCAGAGTATTTCCAGTTCCAAGCAACGCTTATTTATAAATAAGCCATGGGATACTAGCCATAAATCCGATTTTCTTAATATAGGTCATAAAGTCCGGAGGTATAGCCTCAACATCCCCGACTTCATTGAGGAAATAGTGACCTGGACATCCCACATTTTGGCAACTTCACTCAGTTGGTCGGTGTATTTCTTAGGCTTGTCAACTTCTTTCACTTGGAAATTATGGTACTCAGGAACAGCCACGTCGGTGATACTTCATTTTCTTGTTGTTTGTTTGTTTTTTTTTGTATGTTTGTTCGTGTTTTCAGACTGTCTGAATGTTGTAATCACACAATGTCTTGACCTGGTCGTTTACACTCACTTTCTCTGACATGTGGTGGTACACTGTCTTATCGACTTCAAGTCCATACATTCTACAAAGATGAGAGGCCACTTTAGAAGGGCAGTGTTTGTATTGTTTCTCCGGAAGAATTCCACATTATTATTATTTTTTGACTTGGTAATGTCACCGACACTTAATAATGATCGTATCTCATATCCTCTCCACAAACTAGAGACACAGTACCTTCCTGGGCACCTGCGCCGTTACAAGGTGCTCTGCCATCTGCGCCCTCCAGATGATGCTAGTTATCCCCAAGGCGTCTAGCGATGCCACAAAAAAGAAAGTTTACTATATTTCTCCGATTTGTACCGTTTATTTTCGGGTCCACCGCCTTCACGAATTTTTTAGCCCAAGATACTGCAATATCTATAAGAATACAGTAATTACTGCTCTTGTACACTGGTGTCATATCAGGGTGACTGCTCGATCGTCAAGTGCTTGTCAACCAAGATAGTTGTATCTTACAAGAGCTTGAGAGATTCACTTGATTATTTGGGGCTACCGACGATTGTTGTTGGTACCGTTATTCTCTGGTTGTTTTGCTGTTCTTCTTCTTCTTCTTTGTCTTCTTCTTCTTGTTTGTTGTTGTTCTTCTTTTTCTTCCTTTTGTTGCTGTTGTTTGTTTTCTTACTGTTTTTGTTGTTTCTTTTTGTTCTTCTTTCTGCTGTTGTTCTTCTTCTTTTTTTTTCTCTGTTTTTTTTTTCGTCTTCTTCATCCTGTTATTAATATTATAATATTAATGATACAATCACTGTATTTGAAACTAATTTAATCATGATCTATGGAAAGCATAGCCACTCAGTAGAACTCGGGCCAAATCCAGTTCTTTGATATTTAATGTGTGGGGCTCTTTCAAATAAGCTACTCAAGTTTGATAAACCGTATAAAAAGAGCTTTTCCCATCAGGGTTAATATAAAAGTCAAAGAAAAATGTATTTGAATTATGTATATTAATTATTTGTATAAAATTATCATGCAAATCTTTACATTTCCTTCTATTTTCTTTGTTGCTCCTGTAGTTCACTACCGTTTAAAATGTACACAGCACAGTTTAAGCAATTATCAATCCAAATATTTTATCTGTGGACGGAACTTAGAATACATCACTTGTATCCATCCTGTATAAAAGAAAAGTGGCAATTCTACGAGTGGATAACTAAAGATTAGTGCATAAATTCCTGCATTTTTTATTTCTTTTTTAAACTCTTGTTTAAACCGGACCAAGTTCTGCCTTGTTGATTGAAGTACAAAACGGTCATAATTTTCTGGGTAAAAACACACCACTGACTACGATTTAGATTCTAGTGTTAATTGGTCACATTTCTGTTTTCGAATTCGAGTTCAAACCGAGTATTTGTTTCCCTTTTTAACGCTAGGGTAAATCGGGCTAATTATTTTTTCTAGTGTTGACAGGGTACGATGGATATACTGTCGTCTAAAATACGAAAAAAATTAAAATAAATCTGACATATCAACTTAACAAATATATTTATCTAAATTACACAAACATCTCTTGAAATACTTAAAAAGAGTACATTTATTCAATAAAATCGCCATTGGCTTCAACCACGGCCTCCAGACAATTTCAGAATCTTCTGCATCTCTTCTGGACGTTCTTCTGCTTGTTTAAGTTGATGAATGCTGCCATAATCTTTGCCTTCAATTCATTTTTGGTTTTACAAGGAGTTTTGTTGGTCTCTCGCTCAACTGCGTCCCACACATAATAATCCAAGGGGTTGCAGTTGGAAAGTTAGGTGACCAGATGTAAGATGTGATACGGTCGGAGAAATTGTCTGGCAGCAATGACCTGGGTTCTCCTGCTTTTGTGGCATGTTGATGAGTCCAGTTGCTAGACGTCGGGTCTTTCAGTAGCCACCTTCTTGACCCAGGTCAGCACTACCTCCTCAAGGCAATTGATGCAGGCCTCTGTGTAGAGTCTGAGGCACTACGAGAAAATGAATGGGGGCATAACAGCGCCATCACTAGAGATCAATTCAAACACCTTCGTAATCACCATTAGGCTCATCCAAATCTTTTCGCATTCTCTGCACTGTCCTCAGATTGACACCCAAGCACTCGGAAATGTTCGTATTGGAGCTTTCGGCGCGAATGCCAAGCAATACAGCATGCTGTTTCCAAACTTCTGGCGGAGTGAATTGCGTCATGGTGCTCTTTTTCTCACAGACAGTAGCCAGCTGACCCTATTATACTCTGCAATCGACAAAATCAAAAACAAACAACGTGCATGCGCGAAATTAAAAATATAAAATGGCGATAATTTACCCATCGTACCTTATATTTCTGGTATATTTATCCGAGTGCAACCCAGAAAAATGTCTACCTTTATTGCCTTAGGCTAAAACGGACCAATTTCTACAATTTTAACTAAAATGTAAAACGTATTTCAATCTATATTTTTATTCATGTCTTTTTACACTCTCGCATAAACCAGTCCATATATCTCTAAATTGTTTATGTCATTATATTGAGCAGCCAAATAATCAACAGTTCAGGATTTAAAAAACATTTGCGATTTATGCCTATGTTATTATTTACTGAAACAAGAACAAAATAAGAGTTGGATGAAGATATAAATATAATCATCTTATTAACTTGTTAAAATTTACACAAATATATAAAAATAAAAATAAGTTTGTTGTGTTTATAAAAATGAAAAATGTACGTTTAAATTCGTTTATCACTTGCAGCGCACAAAACTCAAAAGCTTTGACATCTATGACTCTTAGGTTATGGCATTGCCGACTTCTTAAAATTGGTCTGATGTGTGAAATACCCTCAGAATTATATTTGCAATTTTGCTAAGTATAGAAATTTATGTACGTGGTTATATGCGTAGGACTCACTGAGTAAAAAAAAAAGAATAGGATAGGGCAATAGTGAGTAAATGAAATATTAACCATGATTGAGTTTTAAGCCCGACTGCATTATGCATTGGAAAGTTAAGTGATTTTCTTATAATTACTCAACTAATTTTAGTATATATATATATATATATATATATATATATATATATATATATATATATATATATATATATATATATATATATATATATAGAGAGAGAGAGAGAGAGAGAGAGAGAGAGAGAGAGAGAGAGTGGAGTAATGGATAACGGCTTGGATTGAGGAATCGGAGAGCCGAGTTCAAATTCCAGTCGAATCCATTACATTCACTTACGTGCTAATACCCTTGGGAAATGTGTGAATCCTCTTCTCCTCCCTCCAACTATGGGTAAATAGCAGGACAGACTGGGTTCTATAGCCTTGGATGGCAACTGGTCTAGGAGAAGGACAACTCTGAATTCAAAACCTGTGGAGGGTCGTTTGGGGACCTTGTGGCATTCGCTGCACCAGGTCCCTGTATTCGTCCCTCCAAAAAGTGTGGATGGCCCTGCACAAAGCCTTCACCACTATAAGCAAATCTCGTGTGTCGGTGTCGGGCTTTCAGTTTCTAGGAACTGATCTGCCTGACTCTCATACGTCGAATTCGACGGGAGAGTCGATCATATATATATATATATATATATATATATATATATATATATATATATATATATATATATATATATATCCAGGTACGATGAGAATGAATAGAGTACACTTCCAACGTTTGTAACATTTAATTTAAAAGAGGGCTCGATGCATAGTAGAGCAATATTATTTAATTTAGGATATTAAAACAAAAACATGTAAGGATCTCTACACAATGCAGTCGTGTTCCAACGCATAACAATGCGTCTCTTCAGGCGACTATAAATTACCAACGAGTGAACGATTAATTTGGTTTCAAAAGCAAAATACATCATCTTCTTTTGAAAAAAAGAATAAGGCTTGAGAATTTTACCCTGATCAACCATTCTAATATGTCCTACGTTAAATTTAAACTAAGCGAAAATGAAAAAAAATCAGAAATTATTATCTATTATTTATCATGACTAGAACTTGGCATCTAACAGCACCGAGACATTAACTTAAAGACTGATACAAATGGGTACAATAAATGTACAGTGTGCCTAACAGTCAACTTTCATAAGAAATAAAAGCGTTGAGTAGAAAAGTAATTTAACCGAATACCTAACTAGTTATATGCATTGTGGATTTTCTACATAAAGTTTTTCTTTTCTGTAAATGATAAATAAGAGGCCACTTTAAGAAACTAGTAAACATATAGAATTATTTGATAAATAATATCCAACTGTTAAATAACTATCATCCATATAAGATGTTAATAATATCAATCAGTCAATGTAAAGTGTCAAAAATACTATGTAAATACCAATACATTAATAGTATTACCAGGAGATCAATACGGAAGTAAACCCAAATTAATTATACAGATAGAAAGATACGCCATATATAGTGCAACACAGTACAAGTAAAATCTAAAAAAACAAATTGTCAAATTCCAAAGTTTAACTGAATTGAAACGTAAACTATGTCTACAATTTACCGTTAATTCGGATCTTTGATTTAATAAGGAATTTTTATCAAAACTCTCAAAATATATTATGCACTTCCAGCTAACACCTGTAGGAAACGCTTGCTCAAAAACATGTTTCTTCAAACATGGTACACTAACTTATTCTTTCTACTGCGGTAATGCTGAGTGGACCTTAGTTACAGTTACTAGGAGAATGCGCGTGATCATTCGTGATCGATAAATGAAACAGGTCAGTGCGTTTGAACACTCGTTCTCGGTGACTTGTAATTTCATGCTAGCACATCTATTGATTGATTCATTTGAACACTCGCTGACGATGACTAGTGATTTCGCGCTAGCACATCTATCGATGGCTTCATTTGAACACGCGCTCACGATGAATTGTGATTTCGTCTAGCTTATCTCTCGATGGCTTCATTTGGACACTCGGTCACGATGACTTGTGATTTCGTACTAGCACATCTATTGATTGATTCATTTGAACACTCGCTCACGATGACTTGTGATTTCGTGCTAGCTCATCTATCGATGGCTTCATTTGAACACGCGCGCACGATGAATTGTGATTTCGTGCTAGCACATTCATCGATGGCATCATTTAAACACTCGCTCACGATGAATTGTGATTTCGTGCTAGCAAATTCATCGATGGCTTCATTTGAACACGCGCTCACGATGAATTGTGATTTCGTCCTAGCTTAACTGTCGATGGCTTCATTTGGACACTCGGTCACGATGACTTGTGATTTCGTGCTAGCACATCTACTGATTACTTCATTTGAACACTCGCTCACGGTGACTTGTGATTTCGTGCTGGCATATCTATCGATGGCGTTATTTGAACACACGGTCATGATGACTTGTAATTTCGTGCTAGCGCATGCATCCATGGCTTCATTTGAACACTCGCTCACGATGACTTGCGATTTCGTGCTAGCACATCTATCGATGGCTTCATTTGAACACGCGCTCACGATGAATTGTAATTTCGTCCTGGCTTATCTGTCGATGGCTTCATTTGGACACTCGGTCACGATGACTTGTGATTTCGTGCTAGCATATCTATTGATTACTTCATTTGAACACTCGCTCACGGTAACTTGTGATTTCGTGCTATCACATCTGTTGATGGCTTCATTTGAACACTCGCTCACGTTGACTTGTAATTTCGTACTAGCACAACTATCGATAGATTCAGAACAATTTCTTTTTTTCCAAACTTCCCAATAGTGTCTCATAACCGGGAAGTCCGTTCCGGTTCTACTGTTCGATATTATCAAGGATTCATCACCATGACGAATTGACCACGGTGAGATTTGAACCCAGGTCTCATTGTCAGGGTATTACTGTTCTAACCACTCGAACACTGACGATCTATGTTTCTTTACTTGTGCAGAGATACAGTATATGTGATTTTTTTCTTCTGTTGTCCTTGTCTTCCCTGCTAAGGTTCATATTCGAAGAGTTAACCTTTCGCATTTTAGTCATGACTTCCAGTATCATTCCCTCTATATTTTCTTGTTTTTTTTTTTGTTTTGTTTTTTATTTCACTGAATTTTATTTCTCCTATTTCTATTTTTGCATTATTTTTCTGTCGTTTTTATCGTTTTAAATGTCACATTACAAGATGCGCAATTTCGCTCTTTGTTCTTCGCATTGCACTTAGTGTCGCTTCCTGCAGCAACAGTGTGCAACTGGTTGCATTTGTTCTTTAAACCATAACCTCAAGAACAGGAAAATGTGGCACTTCGTTCATTGTACAATCTTAACATTTTAAGTTCATTGGTAGCTGTCCGTCTTGATAGATTTCTTTTCGGGAATCTGTATTTAAAAATAATATCAACATAAATTTCCGATTCTTCTGTTCTTATGTAAAATTTAAATAGTCAGCTTCTCAATTTTTGGTTCTTCCTTCAACAACTTGGTAAATTAAAATGTTTATTTAGACATCATGCACCATCTTAAACACAAAATATATTATACCTAATTGCTTTGTCTTTCATCATTACAGAGCAACAATTATTATCACTAATTTTAACCCGTAAAAAATTCACTGCTTTCCTATTTCAAATTTCTGATGACTCTTAATTATTCCCTTAATGATTAAATAAGCTCATGGCGAGTTCTACCACAATGAGTAAATTGTAACGAATCAATGGGTCTTGAATCTGATTAGCTAGGTATAAGATAGTGCCGACCATCCTTAACCCATCACTGCTCTTTCTTCCAGGTTGTGCCATAATTACTGTATTTAATCAGTATTAAATCGTAGACAAGCCACATTTGTACAAAGAATTACAATTTTTTATCGATTTATATATTTTTATAGTTGAAAATTGTTTTTAAATATAACTTTAAGAAGACAAATATACAGTCAAAATATTGTTTAAAATTGTCATTTTTGTCTTTTTCTTTTCTTTTCTTTTCTTTTGTTTCCTTTTCTTTTCTTTTCTTTCCTTTCCTTTTCTTTTCCTTCCTTTTCTTTCCTTTCCTTTTCTCTTCTTTTCTTTTCTCGTTCCCTCTTTGCTAAGAAACCAAGTAAACCGGACCAAATTCTGCATTGTTTTATTGAAGTGAAAAACAGCCATACTTTTGTTATTTTGACTTTGATTAAAATCTGACTACTGTCAATTTTTTAAACTAGTGTTAACCGATCTATTTTGATATTTGAGTTCAAACGGGGATCTTAGATTCTGGGTGTTCACCATCAAGTTGTACGAGTATAAATATATAGAACCTCTCTCAGAATATTTCCAGTTCCAATTAACGCTTATTGCTAAAGCCATGGGATACTAGGCGTTAGTCCGATTTTCTTAATATAAGGCTAGTCATGGTATACTAGCCACAGAATCTTCGCTGTTGCATCTTTAGATATTTGACCTTAACAACTTCAACAAAATATTGCAATAACAGTGATAAATATGAATGCAGATCCTTTTTTAAGAAGTAAGGAAGCACAAATGAAAAGATTTGAGATGGATACCTTTTCCGTTTCAGTGAGAAAGACTTTAAGCACATTTGTCGCCCCTTCTTTCTTTCATTGTTTCACTGAAAACAAGTATGTATTTCAGATTCACACGCGATCAAAACGGAATAGTCCATTATTGATGAGGTGTTAGCAGAAGAGATTTAACCTTTCTAGCTTTCCTCTTTGTCTATTTATTTGTTTATTTCACTGGAACAAGGTACACATTTTGTCTTTCAACGCGATCAAGACAGAATATGTATAGTGATTTTCCAAGCGTAGCTCAGATGTGGCACAAGGCCGAAAGTAGGGGGCACCCAGTGAGGATCGAACTCACTACTCGGTCGTAATTGTTCTAGCGAGACAAGCTTGCTAACCATTACACCACTTAGAGGTGCCCAAACAGAATATGTATATGAGGTATGGCCAGGGCTAACGGTAGTGCAAACTGACGAACTAACAAAGACGGGGACTGGCACAATTATTATATGATTATTATTATTGATGTTTTGTAATTTTCATATACGGCTTCCAGGAATTTGATCGACATATCCGTTTGCTCCTTTTGATAACATTCCCCAAAACCCAATAGCAACGAGTACCGTTGTTGTCATGAGATGCCACATACTACTGATTTCTTTCTCGGGATATTTACGTAGTTTCTCCCACGCTTACAAAGATTATTATTATTATTAGTAGTAGTAGTAGTAGTAGTAGTAGTAGTAGTATTTCATCATTTTACAGTTGGAATAGCTTTGATGTCATTGTAAGTTCTATTCTAACGGTTTCTTCTATCGCACTATCCGCTTGTGAGACTCTCTTCCCAGTGAACTTTGTTTTAAAATTTAAATGCAACGCCAATCCTTCATCTTCTGTCTTCTTAATCCTTGCTCCATTACTGTTCTCTTGCCTTAATAATGTTTTTTATCTCATGTTCTGTAGCACTCAGTAACTCCTTGAATCTTACTGGCTTTATTGCTTTTCTTGGTTTGAGATGATTAAATAAATTATTGGGCTTTGCCTTTACTTTGTGTTGTATGGGTTGTCCTCAATTCTCTACTAGATACTTCAAGAGACAACAAATTTAAAGAGGTTGAACTGAACTATTATTTCTGTTTTGCCTTCGATTTGTGGGGTAGAAATTGCCCCCTATTCTCAATCAGAGACTTCAAGAGACAACAAATTTAAAGAGGTTGAACTGAACTATTATTTCTGTTTTGCCTTCGATTTGTGGGGTAGAAATTGCCCCCTATTCTCAATCAGAGACTTCAAGAGACAACAAATTTAAAGAGGTTGAACTGAACTATTATTTCTGTTTTGCCTTAGATTTGTGGGGTAGAAATTGCCCCCTATTCTCAATCAGAGACTTCAAGAGACAAGAAATTTAAAGAGGTTGAACTGAATTATTATTTCTGTTTTGCCTTCGATTTGTGGGGTAGAAATTGCCCCCTATTCTCAACCAGAGACTTCAAGAGACAACAAATTTAAAGAGGTTGAACTGAACTATTATTTCTGTTTTGCCTTCGATTTGTGGGGTAGAAATTGCCCCCTATTCTCAACCAGAGACTTCAAGAGACAACAAATTTAAAGAGGTTGAACTGAACTATTATTTCTGTTTTGCCTTCGATTTGTGGGGTAGAAATTGCCCCCTATTCTCAACCACAGACTTCAAGAGACAACAAATTTAAAGAGGTTGAACTGAACTATTATTTCTGTTTTGCCTTCGATTTTTGGGGTAGATATTGCCCCCTATTCTCAACCAGAGACTTCAAGAGACAACAAATTTAAAGAGGTTGAACTGAATTATTATTTCTGTTTTGCCTTCGATTTGTGGGGTAGAAATTGCCCCCTATTCTCAACCAGAGACTTCAAGAGACAACAAATTTAAAGAGGTTGAACTGAACTATTATTACTGTTTTGCCTTCGATTTGTGGGGTAGAAATTGCACCCTATTCTCAACCAGAGACTTCAAGAGACAACAAATTTAAAGAGGTTGAACTGAACTATTATTACTGTTTTGCCTTCGATTTGTGGGGTAGAAATTGCACCCTATTCTCAACCAGAGACTTCAAGAGACAACAAATTTAAAGAGGTTGAACTGAACTATTATTACTGTTTTGCCTTCGATTTGTGGGGTAGAAATTGCACCCTATTCTCAACCAGAGACTTCAAGAGACAACAAATTTAAAGAGGTTGAACTGAACTATTATTACTGTTTTGCCTTCGATTTGTGGGGTAGAAATTGCACCCTATTCTCAACCAGAGACTTCAAGAGACAACAAATTTAAAGAGGTTGAACTGAACTATTATTACTGTTTTGCCTTCGATTTGTGGGGTAGAAATTGCACCCTATTCTCAACCAGAGACTTCAAGAGACAACAAATTTAAAGAGGTTGAACTGAATTATTATTTCTGTTTTGCCTTCGATTTGTGGGGTAGAAATTGCACCGTATTCTCAACCAGAGACTTCAAGAGACAACAGATTTAAAGAGGTTGAACTGAATTATTATTTCTGTTTTGCCTTCGATTTATGGGGTAGAAATTGCACCCTATTCTCAACCAGAGACTTCAAGAGACAACAAATTTAAAGATGTTGAACTGAATTATTATTTCTGTTTTGCCTTCGATTTGTGGGGTAGAAATTGCACTCTATTCTCAACCAGAGACTTCAAGAGACAACAAATTTAAAGAGGTTGAACTGAATTATTATTTCTGTTTTGCCTTCGATTTGTGGGGTAGAAATTGCACCCTATTCTCAACCAGAGACTTCAAGAGACAACAAATTTAAAGATGTTGAACTGAATTATTATTTCTGTTTTGCCTTCGATTTGTTGGGTAGAAATTGCCCCCTATTCTCAACCAGAGACTTCAAGAGACAACAAATTTAAAGAGGTTGAACTGAATTATTATTTCTGTTTTGCCTTTGATTTGTGGGGTAGAAATTGCACCCTATTCTCAACCAGAGACTTCAAGAGACAACAAATTTAAAGAGGTTGAACTGAATTATTATTTCTGTTTTGCCTTCGATTTGTGGGGTAGAAATTGCACCCTATTCTCAACCAGAGACTTCAAGAGACAACAAATTTAAAGATGTTGAACTGAATTATTATTTCTGTTTTGCCTTCGATTTATGGGGTAGAAATTGCACCCTATTCTCAACCAGAGACTTCAAGAGACAACAAATTTAAAGAGGTTGAACTGAATTATTATTTCTGTTTTGCCTTCGATTTGTGGGGTAGAAATTGCACCCTATTCTCAACCAGAGACTTCAAGAGACAACAGATTTAAAGAGGTTGAACTGAATTATTATTTCTGTTTTGCCTTCGATTTGTGGGGTAGAAATTGCACCCTATTCTCAACCAGAGACTTCAAGAGACAACAAATTTAAAGAGGTTGAACTGAATTATTATTTCTGATTTGCCTTCGATTTGTGGGGTAGAAATTGCACCCTATTCTCAACCAGAGACTTCAAGAGACAACAAATTTAAAGAGGTTGAACTGAATTATTATTACTGTTTTGCCTTCGATTTGTGAAGTAGAAATTGCCCCCTATTCTCAACCAGAGACTTCAAGAGACAGCATAGTTTAAAGAGGTTGGACTGTATTATTATTCTTCTTATTGTTTTATCTTTGCTTTGCTCTGTGCAGTCAATACTGGCACCAAATACAAGTTTTTGCATCAGATGTAAACAAATGATGTGCCATGCAACCAGAGAGAAAACAAAAACAATGTATTTGTGAACACTGTGACGAAAGACGTTTACGCAAGATAAGTGAAGCAGACATGAGTATGATTTATTGTAATTCGCATATTTTACGGCTGCCAGGAATTTGATCCATAATTCTTTGCTCCGTTTGATACCATTCCCAAAGCTCCAATAGCAATAGGTAATTTCATTTACAGATGTCTCATTCTACTTATTTCTATCTCGAAGTCCTTGCATTTACTAAGTTTCTCAACTATTTTCAATGATATGTTGTTTTTCTTTTTCGGCTGGGCCTGCAACCTTTATCAAAAGAAAGGTGGTTTCTACATGACTTTTCACAATTAGCTCTGATCGATTTGACAAGAATTATCCCTAGCAGACTAAACGGCGAAATTCCAGAGGATGCTAAGCTCTTCAATCTGTACAAGTGGATACTACCGCTTTCCTCGATCTCTGGTTAAAATTAACTTTGAAGACTTCCGACTCCTAGGCTGGACCAGCTCTCTTCGTACCCCGTGGACTGACACTACATAATCGCAATGAACTGTACTGAATAAAAGAAATCACATCTCTCATTGAATTTCAACAGCAGCAACAACTAAAATGGATAACACACTTAACACGAATAGAAAATAATGATACAATGTTGACTGGCCATATGATGGTAAACAAATGTTTAGGATTAAAGCCCCCATCCACAACAGTGGAAAGAGCGATAACAGCTAGTGGACTTAAGAAACTCCTGCCTGTGGTTTGATAACTTTTCATTATTTAGAAACTTAATAATAATGAAAAGTTATTAAACCATAGGCAGGAGTTAACGGTGTTTTGCCGACGTCAACAAATTTTCGCATTAAATAATTAACATAAAGAAACAACAGATAAACAAATAAATTCCATAGTTTAATAAAAGTCTTAAAAGCTTAGCCCAATCCTTAAATAGAAAAACCCTTTGTGAAGTCGTCAAAAAAACAAATTGTAGTCCAGTTCAACGCATTTGTATAAGAAATATGCGTTTGAATAAACAAATAAATAAAGAGATTAATAGATAGATAATAATAAAACAGAATCCTCTCGACTCTTACCGACCTGCCGTGGCGCCATAAAATATCTTTCGCTTTAAACTAACTAGAAGGTGACTGCTATCATCAGATTTGAAATAGAGACCCCACCATGACCTGACATAAACTTACGAAGGTGACTGGTCTGTAGATAAGAATTAACTCTTAACTCTTCGACTACCTAACCAATATGGCCGCCCCCGGCCGTTTCCATAGTAATTAATATTGCAAGAGACCATACTTATAAACACGCGCAAACCACAAGATAGCTTATTCCTAAATTTTCGCTTGAGGATGAAACGGGACTCGAGACCTTAATTCAACTTAATTTCAATAATTATATTGAGGTTTTCGGCTCTCGTTTTTGAAACATGATAACTCTTACGTAGCGAAGGAATCATATTTTTTTAAATATTATAATACATATATATATATATATATATATATATATATATATATATATATATATATATATATATACATATATATATATTAAAAGAACTTAATAAAATCCCTACGTTAAATTCGAAAATACTAAAAAGACTGGAACTTTTAAATCTTAAAATGGACCGTGCTTCTCATTCTTATATGAAAAATTAGAAATTATCAAATTTACTGATAAAATATCCCTATGAAATCAAAGGAGTTAATTAACTGTTAATTGCCGACACACTTTATCTTTACCTGAACATATAGTTAAATTTTTAAAATTACTTATTACCATTTCCTATAGCCATTATTTATTAGCATATAATGGTCCACACTCTACGTGTGATTACCTTATTTTTTTATTCAGCTTTAATATTGGTATATATTGCCGTCCAGTTAGTATTATTGATATCTTATATAGATGTTCCACATTTTTAATTTTATCTACAGGCCCCTTTAAAAAGATTTCCTGAATAAGAAAATTTTAAAAAAATAATCTGTTAAATTTATGTCTGATTAACCTACCCGTCTCTTCAAAGTCATTTAAAAAAAATTGAACATGTCATTTTTGTCTACAAATTGAAACAACAGAGATTAACACCTACTGAAAATGGTGATGCCATCCCAAAACCAGGACTATGCCTGAGATTGTGTTTCATGCTCCTTACTCTCCTTACCTTGCTCCATCTGACTATCATCTTTTGAAATAACGGCGACATTTTTAAAGTAAGAATTTTACTTCCGTAGGATCGACTACTTAGCAAATTCATGGGATTATGTTATCGATAAAAAGAGGAATATTATCTTTATGAAATATATCAATTAATATCAAATACGGATTTCTTTCTTTTCGCTCTTCAAATGAATGTGACAGGACTTTCTTTCCTACCTAATACTTATCCATATATCTATATTTTGTTTGCGTACCACTTTTCTCGGAGCACAGATATACTGCTCTTTGTAAGGGTGTGTACTTATTCCACTTACAATAGTGGGATGCAACTCAAGATCGGTGTCCTACGGTGCGGACAAATGAGTACTTATAGACCAAGAGTAAAAAATTTCCAGTCTCTGAATATATCAGTGCTATAGATAAGGTGGTAATCCCTGTGTGCAGTTTTCCATCATTGTTTTTCCGTGAATTTGCCAGTCTCCCGAAATGTTGGATGAGATTATTACACAGAAAATGTTTGGGGTGTCCTACACATGTATATTATTTTACAATGATGGTCAATTTGTACAATGCCCAAGAATCACTCAAGGTAGAGCGTTACAGACTAAGAGGCATCATACCAAGCAAGGTAATAATGCCGCCAAGATGTAAGGGGCTATCGGAAGTAAAAGGGAAAGAACATACTTTAGAAGGAACTGGAAACAAATCCTAAAATTTAAACAAGTGATAAACATCTACTCCTCTTCAAAAGACAGGAGAGGAGTGTAAACCGGACGATCGACGAACTTATCTACTCCTATTGTGGAAAAAAGTAAATAAATAGTAAATAAAATTTTAGAGTTGAAGTAGATTTTAGTGGGGACTGGAAATCCAATCCTAAACAAGAAACAAGGGTTAACCGCTACTCCTGTTCAAAAGATCGGTGAGGCGTGTGAACCAGACGATAGAATCTATTTACTCCTATTGAGGAAAAAAAAAATAGAAAAAAAAGAAATAAATATATATATTTATGGATAGTAAATAGAATTTGAGAGTTTAGGCGGAGACATTATAATTATAAAACTGAAGTATTCTATTAGATTGAATAACTCTAGCAATTGTGTGAAAAAATTGAGTTAACTATTACGACTGAACGGTTCATTTTCTAATAACAGTTATTTTCTCTGGCTCGCCATATTGAAAAGAACAAAATCTTTCACCCTGCCATCTTAACTGAGGTCTACTTTTTATAGGGCAAGAGGAAACATTTTCTAGTTCACGTGACCAAACTGTTATTCAAAATTTTATTACAATATGAATCTAAATTCTTAGGCTAAAACTTGTCTAAGAAAAGGAAAAAAAATATATTTGTCATAAAGGATAATAAAGAAAAGTTATATAGAATGATTTGATCACCTTATTGCATGTAAAAATGGTAATAATTATGGTAATGGATACTACTTAAAAATGATGCGGTTGATATTTCTTGGAAACAAATTCGCTCCAGAGATTTTTTGAGCCCCTTCACCATATTTCACGATACCACGAGTTGCATTGTTTTTTACGTTGATATGTGGACATTCAAAAACATTCCTAGAACCCTAAATACAATGGACGATTTTAGTAGAAGAGGGAGTGAGAAAAACAATAGAAAAACGTATACATAAAGATTTTTTTAAATTTCATGGCAGAGAAAAAGAAAGAAAATCCACGATGCACAACATCAATATTTTCATATACGTGTACTTTTGTTCCTTATTTGGTTAGCACGTATGTTACGCCGAGCCAATATCTCATATATAGTCCTTTTCTTTATCTCAAGGACGGATAGAGACAGATACAGATAGACACGCCGTATGGTTAGAGTGAGAAAAAGAAAGAAAAAGACAGAAACAATACAGCTAGAGGTGCTTGCAGTGCCTCAACTTACATAATATCAGTAGCAGCCCTCGATAAGCATAGTATCAGCAGTAGTCCTCTGGGTATAAAATCAAATGAAACCCTAAATACCTATCTCTTCTTGTATTTCCTCCTTTCGAAGTGTATGCCAAGAACTTTACACTCTGAAGCAAAAAGGACTGTAGACGCTTCACACTCAAACACATCTACACAGGCAGACCACACTCAAATACATTCATTAACATGTTGTTCTAGGAAAAGAACCTCTTAAACTTTCTTTTTGTTGTTTTGTTTAATAAATGTTATCTTGGATTACAAATCGACTGGATTCTGTTATTTTGTGCATATACCCCTCTCACCACTATTATTTCATATATGATAATATATTCCCATACAATTATTATAGAAGAAGCTAACACATGACAAAGTAATAATGCTCTCACATTTGTAACGTCTGCTTCAATGAAATAGACATATTCGTCGATTTAAATATTTATATTTGTTATTTCTTCTTTAAATAATGAACTGCAGTTATACTTATGGTTGCTGCGGCAATATTTTCTTAAGTATTATATTTGCTTACGTTGTTTAGGTCATATATTCACTAGGAGAATCTCGACGGCTATTATAAAATTGTGAGACTCGACGAGATCTTATTCAACGGCTAACTTAAAAACGATGATATATCAGACAATTCAAATTGGAAAACTAAACTTTTCGCGAGGATTTCTGGTTATTATTATTATTTCCTTAGATTTCTGGTGTGTACTCATTTCTTTCCGGGTCACCACCAGAGACCTAAGGTTAGAAATGGCATCATGACATTTTCCACTGAGCAATAAAACACACACACACTCACATATTTTACAGAGATAAAGCCCTTCGTAAGGTGTGGGCTGTATTCATGAGAACAATCTTTTTTGTATTTCTTTAAGACATTGGCTTCCAGGAATAACTTCAATGAGTACACTGGAATCTTTTCCAACCAATCAGAGGGCTCCAACTGCAGCAGGAATTGTTGATGTTACGATGTGCCACATTTTTGAGATTATTATTATTATTATTATTATTATTATTATTATTATTATTATTATTATTATACATAAGATTTTTATTATCTGTTATTTTCGATATTAACATTGCCATTATCATCAGGTTATCTTCGAGGTAAATTATCAAACAATATGGATACATTAAGCAAGGTACTTTTCAGACTTAAAAGTTCCATTTAATATTTTTGTTTTGTTTTGTTTTTGCTTTGTTTTTTGTAATCATTCTCTTTCTTTTTTTTGATTCTGGTAGAATCTTAAAACAAAGAAACTCTCCTCGACGCAAGAGGGGCGAATCCTATAAATAATAAACGAAAAATATTCCGTCTTTCTGCACTATGTATAATGCATATCGTCTGATTTGTATCAATTCAGCAAAAGTAATTTGACTCCGGGAAATTGAAGTCATCTTCCGTAAAGCTTAAGTACCATTTTGCTTTTGAATTCCTTTCTTGTTTATAATTCGTAGTCAAATACCGATTCCAAAATGGATTCTTCTGAGTTCGCATTTATGTCGTACTGTACTGTACTGGATTTCTCTGTACGCAAGTTCGTGTGTCCTCTTATTTCGTGTGTCCTGAAAGTCATGAAAGGGTTTTAGAAATCAATATCTCTTTTGCCAATATTTTTTTTTAATTTCCTCTTATGATTTTATAAGTAAATAAATTGTACTCGAACTAAGCAAGTTATGGTCGTACCTCTATCTGTAAAATTTAATTTTGTTAGATTTTTTTTAAATTCAAATTTACATTGGGAATAACATCGTTTGCTAAATTACGAAATCTTGTTCGAAATAAATAGTATAAAACAAATAAGCATTACAATAACAGTATCGACTGATTAAAATACTTTCCAAGCAAAAGTATAGAATCATATCAAATAATAAATATTAAACTTAACCATTTCGTCCTTCCTATTTTACGTGCCGTGTCCCTTCAGGACGTGGCAATCTTTTACCACTTGTGGCTCAGGAAACGTTTTTCACTTTCTTCCCCGCGATGGCATCCATTCAAACAAATGCATTAATTTCGTTAGAAAGAAAAAAAATAAAATTTAAAGAAAGGTTATACAGTATCCGTCCTCTTCTTTGGTAGTGAACACTGGACAATCTCCTGAAAATATGAAGAGAACTGAAATGTTGTTCTACATAAGGATACTGAGAATATCAGGTCTATATATGATCAAAGTAACGAGAACGTTTTAATGAAAAATGGAACAAAAAGACACTTAGGCATAGAACCGCATAGGGACATTTAGGGTGCATACAGAGGAAAAGTAAAACTCACTGTACATAAGAGGGATATAAGAAAGCAGCGGGTAACACAGTATTTCCTAAATGGTTGAAAGACAAGGGATTAGGACGTATAGTATTGTAGATTTGAATCAACCCACAGCAAAGCAAAAGGCGAGGAAGGTGTTTAAATATAAAATATTTTCATTTTCATTTTCAAGTTCTTACAGTTCTGGTTCGTAGATGTTTGTAAAGATGAAAAGAAATGTGATTTCTTCGCGTGTAACTGTGAAAAAAGTGCCAAGGGAGAAAATTAGAAGGAAAGTTTAAGTGTCACGTAGCTTGGGAATGAGTAAGGGAATTTATTTTAAGCCGTGATGTCGTGAATCTGTTGCGGTATTTTGTCATCCCTTTTTGTCTAGAAACTTGACTCCTATACTCTTCAAATGGGGCACGAAGCATGTTTTTTTTTAATTTTCTGTGCCAACACGACATGTTGGGTAAAAAGGTTAAATATTCAGTTTCAAAGTATTAATTAATTAACCGGAAAGAAGCGTGACTCAGAAATCATATTTTTTTTTTTGCCATTTTGTGTTTGATTGTTTTCGTATTTATTTCCGTTTCGCTCCACAAGAGCATGAAGACAAGACTTACTAAGAGCTACAAAGGATAGGAAGTTGTTGAGAGCCATGAACTCTCACATCTTCATTGAACATGGCCCATAGAAAAAAAGAAGGTTTCTCGCTATTTTATCTGCTGCTCCTTCACTCTAACACTCACAAGACATATTGTCTTGTGAGTGTTAGATTTTTGAAACATTATTTGTAATGTATACCAAATATTCCAACTCCTTTTTATTCGAAGGTTAAGTAAAAGCGTCCTTTTGATTTTTTTAAATTCAAGTGACTTTTAATAAGTGTGTTTCTTTCGATCTGATCCGTTGGAATAGTTCATAAGAATTCTGAGAAGCTCTGTCGTCTAGTGCTTAAAGAATTTTTTTTTTTTTTTTTTGGTGGGGCGTTCACAAAAACATGCTCCAGCAGAAAATAAGCGAGGTCATTTAGGAAATTCAACATTGTGTAATGGTTAGCAACCTTGTCTCGCTAGATCAATTACGACTGGGTAGTAGGTTTGATCCTCACTTGTGCCGTGTACTCCCCAAATGATTCAAAAAATATCTCCTGGCTTTAAATAACGCGTCACAAGATTGCTAAGCCCTAGAAAACGAATCAATCAAATAATCGTTTAACAAACGTCTACGTTGAGTAGCCCTCGAGCATTTTAGAGTAACTTTTAGGTACATGAAATGTTAGGTGCATGTAGCTGTACTTCTTTACAGGAAACATAACGTATAAATCATTTAAGATACGCTCATTTGAGTTGTTATCATTTTCCTTCTTTTTCCCGCCAAAATAATGGCAGCTTCGGAAGCGACAGTGCTAGAGCGATTGAGATTATTCATTCAGGCGGTAGAATCATTTCGAATAATATATTTATTTGCAATTCTGGTCAGATGTATAGACGCTTGTTGCTTTTTATTTTGTCTTTGAACTCTTCTTCTTTCGCAGAACATAGCAGGACAAAAAATGGTGACGTCAGGTCAAAGAACGTTGGTCCCTCACAATTACAATTTAGCATCAAGATCACATTAACTGTCTGGAAATACACATTTAGTCTACACCAAGTTTTAAATGAGTCAGACGAAAAATACCAGTGAAGTCTTTTCCTTTTCCTACGTACTGATGTACTGATCCTTATGAGACATTGTCACAACATCGTTCCAGGCTCGATATTGTTCCGTAGTCGGGCGTCTCGGCTGCGTCACTGTTAGTCTCCTCGGCTTTCTTCATGTCAGGACACCAAAATCTCACAGTCTCTCTTACTAAAAGTTAAATCAGTCATCTTTCCACCAGGAGAAAGTTAACTTGTATTACTAAATAGGCCATCGTATACGGCCTGTATTGGCTACTTCCACTGTCTCCAAAAGGGGAATTTTGCCGACTATTTGTCAGTGAGGGAAAGAGTGGAACGAATGTAAGAAGTCCTTTGATTCTAGAATGACAGATACATACCCTACCCGGTGAAGATTCTAACTGAATAATTTTAGAAAAAGAGATCTAAAGTTTTCGAGAAATGATGATTCCTCAATTCACGAGGCACTGAAAAGAAAACTGTCACATGTTGCTCCATTTTTTTTCGGAACTTGTGACTTCAACCAAACTTATCAAATATATCGTATTTCTGAAATATGATATATTTCCACGATTCTTACCATCCTTTTTTACCGTTTAGTAATTATTTTTTGCCTTTTTCAGATACATCAGATATTGGCAAGTAACAAACATTAACTGATCATCATCATCAGCAGCAGCAGCAGCAGCAACAGCAGCGGCGGCAACAGCAGCAATAGCATCATTATCATCACCCCCATGACGCAGCTCACCCTCTGACAACTCTCCTTTGCACATCTTGCTTGAAAGCCTGAAAAATATTAATTTACGAGTAGTGTATCTGCGACAAGTAGACCTGGCGAAGCCCATCCCTCGTTAAAGCAAACAAAAGGCAAATGTTAAATTTGATCTATCACTGTCTTAATATAAGTGTCTTTCTCATTTATATTTCCTTTAAAACTTCCAGGTTCATTTCTGTTGCCTCGTGTCACCTCTTCATCTACGATATTTTTTTCCTTATGCGACTCGAATAATTATTGTCCTACAGACGTTAAACAAATTGTTAGAATAGTTAAATTTTGGGAGTTGCCTCCGGAGAATTTTTGGTCACGGAAACGAGGCTGTTGATTTCATCCAAGGAACCTTCTTTCTTAATCATTGACTTCAGTCGAGAAATCCCTCACCCCAGCAATGCCGTACTTTCTGCATACATGAACATGGAGTTAAGTTTACATCATTTTTCTAGAAAGCCCTAGACTCTAAAAGACGGTACATTCGTCTTCTGAGAGAAGATTCTAGCGTTACATCATTTCCAAAAAATTACCATCGGTTTGCCTGTAATCTATAACTTAAATAACCAAGACAACGACTAAATTGTATGATTAAATGACGTCTACTACTATCATGACAGCTTAACTCAGTAGACGAAAGAAGATAATACATGTTCCATTCCTGCTGGGATCATTTTTCATTAGTAAGGACGTCTTGATTTCTATGCCGGATGACATTAATGTCACTATTTAAAGTAATAGAGATCCCAAGTCACATACGTCTATCCACTAAAATAATGTTTATAAGACATAATATCATATATATATATATATATATATATATATATATATATATATATATATATATATATATGTATGTGTGTGTGTGTGTGTGTGTGTGTGTGTGTGTGTGTGTGTGTGTGTGTGTGTGTGTATTTAGGCAGGAATCCTTCTTTCATGCACATTTCATTGAATACAATAGACAAGGTGTTTTTATTTAGTTTTTATACAATTTCTCATGCGATCTAATATTTTTTCTTTTTGGATGATAAATTATATAAAAACTGTCTGAATGTTCTTTTTATCCGAGCGCTTTCGGCTATACATTTCGCCATTTTCAAGGATTAAATATTTTAATTGTTAAATAAGAAATTGTTTGTTGCATGTAGGTTTTATTTTCATTTTTCAAAACACGGATATTGTGCCCATGTTTATATAGGCCACACTACAACATGTTTGACACGCAGACTCACTCTACATCTTTCTGACCATAGCTCAATTAGATCTCATTTAAATATTCATGGAGACCTACCGGACACTATTCGTAACATACTTGTTGACAACACTAATATAATAGCATCATCTACATGCAAAAAAGGCTAAAAATAATGGAACCCTTATTAATAAAAACAAAAAAAAACAACGCTTAATATTAACTTTGGACATGGACAGAATATCTTGACCGTGTTTTGAAAAATGAAAACAGTTTATAAAACATACATACAACAAACTATTTCTTATATAACATTTAAGATATTTAAATCTTGAAAATGGCTAAATGTATAGCCGAAAGCGCTCGCATAAAAAGAACATTCGGATAGTTTTTATATAATTTATCATCCGAAAAGAAAAAAACATATTACATCGCATGAGAAATTGTATAAAAAACTAAATAAAATCACCTTGTCTGTCGTATTCAATGAAATGTGCATATATATATATATATATATATATATATATATATATATATATATATATATATATATATATGCACACACAGTGTGGCGTAGATTAATCCGGAATTTTACCTGCTTACAGCGTAGCGAGGTTTCAAGAGCACCATTAGAAATTACTGCACCTCAGTAGCTGTCTGGCCAAGGTACTTAGTAATCGACATGTCACGAGAATACTGCTTGTATTGAGCTGCTGCTATGGAGAGACTTTTGCACCGGCCACAACGTCAAGGGAATCATTGAATGGTAGTTACACTAAAACCCTCGTCTACCATTTTGGAAAGGAGTATGGGACCTTAGAGGACAAGGACGATTTAAAGCCAGAACGCAAGACTCACAAGAAGCGGTCTCGTACATCCAGGACGCCTGCGTTCGTTACCGACGTTGACGAGATTAAGGAGACATCCAACAAATGCATGAGGAAAACTGTCAAGTGAATGGGTACCAACAGGCGGATAATCGGGCGTATGGTCAAGAATAATCTGAATTATAAATCTTATGTGGTCAAGAGGCGCCAATTACTCACCGTATCACTGGTGGCCCAGCATATAACTTCCCCTCTTCGTCAGACTGCAATATTCTTGACTATTTTATGTTGAGTGTCTTGGAGAGGGAGATGAACAGCAGGCATTACAACACTGAGGAGGATCTCAGAGCAGCCGTCAGGGACGCTAGGGTCAACATGTACAGGAATGCCGTCGCCAATGCCTGTTTCTGGTCCACCAAGAGAAAGAGATGACCGCTGATAATGGCCATATGGATTGATTTTCGTACCTTATATACGTACTGTGTATAAAATGTCATTAAAATATATTAATTTATTCTATAAAAATGCGGTTTTTATCATCCATTCATTTTTATCTGTGCCATACTGTATATATGATAAGATAGAGAACAGAAAATGTAAAAGAGGTAAATAGATTCTGGTATGTTTACTTTTGTGTTGTTTGATGTTCATTAGTTAAACATGTTTCCCGTGCATTCAACTTTTTAAACCAAGAGTATAATTTGTGGCG
>OZ038493.1:96657971-96667971 GCA_964036315.1 Acanthosepion esculentum | reverse complement strand
CACTTCTCAGTTAACTCACTAGTACACACGTCAAACGGTGAAGACAGACTAAATGTGAAGACAGACATAAATGTACACGAATGACAAATGTAACCTAGTCTACATGACAACACAGCACCATCTACCGTAAACTTTCTTTAAACTTAATAACTTAAACACGAAGGGATTGGGGACATATGTTTATATGATCTTTTGCCCTGGTTTTGTGTGAGGAACTCGCCGGGATGTTTCGCGTCAGAGAATACCCATATGCTAGGTTAGCTAATCAATCCCTGTTTACTCAGGTTAAACACCCACTTATCCCACCTCTGTTTTATACTGCAACTATGCTGAACGGACCTTAGTTACAGTTTCTGGAGGTGAGCAAATCATCTGATGTATTCTTAAACGCCAATCAATTGATAGAAGTAACAATGGTAGATAGGTAACCAATAGTGCTGAAGGCCAGGATCCCGGATGCAGTAAATCCCAGCAGTGACTGGCAACTCCAATAGACTTCAACGAGGTAAGATGGAGGTAATCCAAATGTAATGGAAAACCCCTCAATTTGGCTGGTCAGAAAAACGAAATGAATATCTAGTTCTGTACTCCGGTTTGTAAAATTCATCATGAGATTCGTCAGTCAACAACAATTACTGATCCCTTGATTGAACCCTGGGAGGAATACTATTATAATATTATTAAATTTGAACGACTCAATACTTCAGATAAAATGGAGATTATGCTTTGCCAGTTTGCCGCGTAATGAGGAGCTGTCTGCCTGCTTTTAAATATCATTGCATTGGGAAATATAAGAACCTAACTAAATCACATAACAGAAATTCCATAACATTTAAGACACTCAGTGAGGTTCAAAATCAATAACAACTGCTCAAGCGATTTGCTTTAAAAGTATCTATCTGCAACAGATACATTCGTTGTATTCTTGAATTTGAAATGTTATCCAACCACAATGACACAAATGTATTATTTATAGTCATCGCAAATTTACTGATTAATACGTTTTGATATATTTGCAGACAGTCATGGTAATTTCAATAAATTATATTTGATATACTTGCATATAATAATTGCAAATTCATTGAATAATATTTATTCCATATATCTGAAAATTCATGAATAATATATATTTGATATATTTACAGAGAATCATTACAAATTCATTTAGTAATATTTGATATAACTATATATGGTAAGGGTAATATTGGTCAATTCCTTATAAGGAAATATTCTACATTCACTAACCGAACAGCCAGAGTTACTCGAGTTACGTTTTCTCGACTTCTTCCATGTGGTATCTGTTTTCCTCCTCTCTAATGGTAATGGTAATATTAACCGTTTCCATATGATTGAATATTTGGTATTCTTTGACCGAGCGGCCAGTAATGATGTCGGTTGAAATTTATTAAGTTTTTCTCTTAAAACAATTTAGCAAGAAAACAGGTTTCTCAAAGCCAGTAGTTCGCTATCGTTTTTTTTTTCAGTATTAACTGGGTGGGAGTTTCATAACTTTTATTTGAATTAGAGTGGAAAGCCAGCATTTCGTCTATGTCATTATTTTCTCTTCGAGTTACATGCAGTATGCATTTTAGCTATTGATGCCGTTGAAAGTCTTCAAGTGATATCGTGTCTGTTATTTGGCGCAGTTCTTTGTTTTGTGATTTTGCAGCTCCAGCCGACATGCTTGAAATAAATGTGATCTTCGGCAAGACAAATAGGCTTCACTCGCTCGGAAGCCTTTGTAACAATTTATCCGAGAAAACAGTTGTTACAGCTGAGAGTCTAGATATTCCTAAACGGGTTTGGCTTCGTCTATGTCATCCATATGAAAGTCTCGATCTAACGAGGTTATTTAAAAAAACACGACTTGTGTTTTCAGGTTAAGGTTTTAGCTTTGTAGCAATTGGTGGTATTGAGCGAAACTACCTCTAGCGCAGTCAATACTTTTTTCAATCCCCTTATCTCCTGCATTTAATTTGTTATAACTGATCAATACACCGCGCTATGGACACATCGACTTGATGTAATTGTTAGCAACTTTTTTCTCGGTCGATCAATTACGACTGAATGGTGAGTTCAGTCCTCACTGGGGGTGCTCCATAATTTCGGCCTTGGGGTACATCTAAGTTACGCTTAGAAAATCGACATACACCGCGGTATTTGAACTATTTAGTATTTATTAAATCCACATTCTGAATTTTATTCAGGGTAGGTGTGATCACTGCTTTCATTCAAATTCCAGATCATAGTTTCTGTTTTGGAAAGTTATATATTGTCCTATTTCTTAGGGCAATCGATAGAGAATGCTGATTTTCTGTTCAAAATCATTCATATCTCGAAATGAATATCTATGTCATCAGCATAACCCACGCTTTATTAATAAATTATCATCGGGAGTGGAAGCAGGCTTATTTATTTTATTATTCGGTCGAGCTAGCTCGGGTCTTCATGAGTCTATCAGGTCAACGATCACAGTCGATCAATGTCGGAAGAGTGAAATTATGTGACATAACATAGCTTGTCAATGTAGGTAGTTGCTGGGCGGCCAAGCAATCTTTCTCCGAGGTTAGGTGTCAAGAGCAGTAAGATCGCTCGCGAGATCGTTTTGCACGCCAGCAGTGTCCTGCAAAATGAATTTCCGCATAAGATTTTAGAATTATCCGGGATAGATCCATAGAACTGTGATTTTGTAGGATGCTATCCCCAAGAAATCTTAAGTATATTTCTTAGCATCCGAGTGTTCCATCAAAGTTAGCCTCTAGAGGTTTTAGCTAATGTCCAAGCCGTGGCACCATACATTAACAGCATCTCTACAGTGGCTGGAAATAATCTCCGCTTCAGGTTTTCTGGTAGAACAAATTTCCAGATGACATCCATAGTCATTAAAAATCCGCCAATATTTATTGATATAGTTGCACATTAATTTGATATATCTGCATAGATTCATTTCAAATTCAATGAATTATATTCGAAATGTCATTGTTTCATCACGTTGTCTGCAGACTAACTTAAAAAAATAGACTGTGCTGGAAAATTTGCTCAGTCTATTTAATTTGCAGATAATGATTTTACCTGTCCAGGTTAGATACTGTATATTTACGCGTATAAGTCGTGCTTTAAATCTTTAAAAAAATACCCAAAAAGGTAAGGGTTTGTCTAATGGAACAATTACAAAAAGCTAACCTTAACACCTGTGCTGTACTGGCACTGGTAAGTGGGCTAGTATGCTTTCGCCATAGATCGTATTAGGCTCACAATTGCATCGGTAGGGTATATATCGATGTAATTCTTTTAAATAACCTTTACCTAATACAAGGCACAAGAGCCATTCAAGGTAGAGGCTTACTGAGTGAAATTAAGAAAGAACGAACGTTAGAAGTATAGAGTGGAAGTAAACTTTAGACGGAAGCGGAAACCGAATCGTAAACAAGAAACAAGGGATAAACCACTACTCTTGTTCAAATGACCAGGTAGCGCTATCAATCGGACGATCGGCTAACCTATCTACTCTTATTTCTAGTCGAAACAATTCACATTATTACAGTTATAAATGTAATACAACTGCTTTTACTTCTTCATTTCGCAATGAAATGCAATATTCGAGAGACGATTACACAGCAAAATAAGTTCCGCTGAGCAACGTAACCAAGTAACAACCAACGTAAACACATCTTTCTTTCATGATTTATAGATCTATTGATATATTCAGATCAATCATATAAAATCTCATAGTAGTGTTAAGTAACAACATTTAGGATAACATTCAATTTATATCTCTAATTAAAATTCATTACCGTTGTGGTGTTAAATAACATTTATCAAATGATAACTTTATTTCTCAATAACATTCATTATACGCTATTTTTTACTGTGTTAAGCAACAAAACATTTAAGATGCTATAAAATCTGTATTTATTATTACAGAATAAAAAACATAAGGCACCCACACACATAACAAAAACCCTTCAAACTTTTTTTTTATGATTATCACCATCTGATGCAAAGAGCTTATTATAAATATCGCCATTTAGAGCTTCGTTATAAGGGTGCAAGTCGATCGTCTTATCCTACAGGTATTAGATAAAATCACGAAAATTACTTAGATTTTAAATCTAGTCTCATCCACTGGTCACGTTATACGTGTAAATATACATAACTATGTGTCAAGCTACAGAATTATTGATTCACCTTAGCACTGTTCCCCAATTGTCAACATCGAAATCATTTTTTTTGCGTTGCATGAAAATTTTTTCCACGCTTGTAATCCGAGGAAACAATTATTTATTACTTTATTTTCAGTTGGTGAGCTGTTACTTGGTCACGTTGTGATTTTTTTTTATTATTCTCCATACTACAGATCGAATTATCATAAATCGTCAATTCTTGGACGAGGCCAAGACATATTTGATTTTTTTTTTCAGTCAATTGCCAACAAATGTTCAATTCAGAAATTCTATTACCTGGAGAGCAAAATATTTCGCTGTCTGTCCTTCGTGAAGGATTGCTCATGCCTCGGGCCGTTATGGAATAGACTATTCTGAAAATATGAACAATTGCGCATTAATGACATCTGAGGCAAAAAAAAGAAAAATTGTTAGCATATAACATCATGTGCAGAAATTTTCGCCCACGGATTTTGTGTTAACACTGTAATTTGGACCGGACAGAATATAACCTCATATTTTTCACATTTACTATTCACTTAGTTTCCAGTAGACGAAATGCGAATTAAGCACCTGTACTTCCAGGTATTTCAGAATTTTTTGGGGAAAAAAAGTTTAGTCAATCTATGACCCATTGTATCTGAGATCAAATGATTAACAGCTAGTACTTTTCTACCTCCATGATTAACCACGTTCAGTTTTCTATTGCAATTCTTTCAGTGTATTCTTTAAACTATTTTATTGTATTAATTTATTAACATTCATTAAATAAATTCAAATACATATATGCACGATTATGGTTGATTAGGGAAATATATTTCCATTCATCAAGCCCTGAGAATGATGTGAATACACATCGAAATATTAAACGATTTGCAATCAAAGTTACCGTTATCGTTAATTTGCTTAGTGAAAGACCCTTCCATTCATTGTGATCTGAAGATGGTCATCCAGGGTATGACGATAAACTACATCTGGCAGCAAGGCCTCTGAGTAGTGGGGAACCACATCATACCTACTGTTGTCCCCAGATCGACCCTGTCCCAGAGTGGTAGCAGCTGGTGAACTCCCAAACAAAAATCAACGGTACATTTTTATAATAAAATGAGCAAAAATACATTTTTAGTGGAACAGTAAACATAATATAAAAATACATTTTTATAGTAAAATTACCAACAATACATTTTATGGTCTAAAAACTATATATCTAAAAAAAACATACTTTCAGTCTAAAAGTATAAATTTGCGTACAAAATATTTATGTTTCGGCATTAAATAAGCCATAGAGGTGTTGATATGCTAAACAAAATAAACAAACCAACGGAAGATGATAATAATACGCACTGAAATATTTAGATGTTTGCAATCAAGGCTGATAGTTTGCTTATATGTTATCACAATACGTGTTACATCTACTGCGGGACTGGTCGTTAAAAACTTCGTTTGGAGTACCGTGTCGCTATCGAAAAGAGTTCGATTCTGACTAGGTCTCCAAAGCTTTAGCGATTATATTATTATATACTATTAAGGAACCTATATATTGAGCAATGGTTAAAAAGGCATTACAGTTTATGTTATGGGTTCGATCCTAACAGAATCCTTGCGCCATACATATTATAACGATCAATAAGCAACTGTCATTTTGGCAAATTAATATGTTTTCATATTGACAAGATGTGGATAGGGTTGAGTTGGGTTTTGTGGATTTTACGAGAGAGCAACACGTATTTGTCTATTTAATGTTGAAACCTGTTTTGTTTTTATTATACTTAATTCTATAGGCAAGCTCTTCTTAAACTATGGGTCATGCCCACATTTGGGGTCACGATGCGAAATGCTGGAGCCGCAAACACTTGAATTTCAGTTTCTATGTTATTTCACAAACGCCCAAAATTTAAGGTGATACGCCACGCAATTACACAGTAATAAAATACGCATGCGTTGCCATTGCGACTTGTGCGGTGAAAACGGATGTATTTACAGTGTAGTTGGTTAATATCTGGGGTAGCGAAAAATCTCGTCATGAATGAAAATGGTTTTATACTTTAGTTTATAGTTAAACATTGTTCAGATTTATACTTGACTTTATAAGTAAACAGTTTCTGAGTTTATTATTGAGTCCATAGGTAAGGATTGGTTGTATTTATTCCTATGCATAAGAACTTGTACACAGTTGAAAAGCGAGAAGAAAGTTTAAGCAAAATTGCAAGAAGACTAAATGCATGGTCGTAAACAAAAGGGACAGTACAGCCTGTAAATTACAGATTGGAGATGCCAAAATCAAATAGGCGCAACAAATATCTGGAAAGCGTATTAACAGCGGACGGAAAGTGCGACATGGAAATCCGAAAGAACATTGGGATAGCGAAAGATGCCTTGCAAAAGCTGAGCAATGTATTAAGAAACTGAAAAATTTCTTTAGAAACAAAGAAAAGAATACTAAACTGTTATGTATTCAAAGTCGTCCGATATGTCGGGGAATTCTGAACAAATCCCGTCCCAGGGGAAGAAGAGACTTGAAGCAGCAGAAATGTGTTTCTGCAGAAAGATGCTGAGAAAATCATGGATTAATCACGTGAGTAATGACGAAGTTCTCGAAACAATGACAACAAAGCGGACACTTGTATTTAACATGAGGAAAGGACAGTTGAAATTTCTGGAGCGCATAATGAGGAAAGTGGAATTGGAAATTTCGACACTCTCAGGACAGATTGAAGGTACAAAATGCAGAGGAAAGTAACGCATAACACACCTGGTGAGCTGAATGGTGGATAAAGGTTTCGGAGAGATGACAAAACTAAAAAGTGATTAAGAACTATAAAGAACAGGAAATTGTGGAGAACTATGATCTTATGACTATAAGTGTTCGAACATAGGGCGGAAAGTGCTACATCGAGATCCGAAGACGTAATGGGATGGCCAAAGATGAATTCCAGAAGCTAAGCAGAGTATTAAGAGACAGAAAAATGTCTTTAGAAACTAAGAAAAGATTACTGTAATATCGGTCCTCCTATTTGGCGGCGATTGTTGGACAATCTCCTCACAGATGACGAAGAGACTTGAAGCAACAAAAATGTGGCACTACAGAAAGATACTGAGAATACTACGGACTGGACATGGGAAAAATAACGAAGTTTCAAGGAAAATAGAAACAAAAAGGACACTTATACTTAAGATCAGAAAAAGAAAGTTGAAATTTCTAGGCTTTATAATGAGGAAAGAAGGCTTAGAGAATTTAACATTCACAGGACATACTGAAGGCAATTGGAACAGATGAAAGCAACGAACAGCCTGACGAGCGAATTTGTGTAAATGATTAGCAGACATGTGAGCAACAACGAGGTTTTTGAAGAAAATGAAGGTTGAAGAATTACCTTTTTTAAAAGGTTGTTTTATTATGCTGATTACCAATCTGTCTATCAAGACACATATTTATGTTACTCATACCTATATTTTCACCTTTTGGTACGTAATTCACCTACTTATAAGATATAATAAATACATGCTAGGACATTTCAGCAATCACCTTATTTTCCAGATGTAAGCCATTGTCCAATTCAAAAGTTCACGGCGTATGCTTAAATATCTAGGGGATATAAAATTGAATCCCTTCGGAAGGGAATAAACCCAGTCGGATACAGAAAAGGCTCAACGTGAAAGCATATTCATTCTATTTCAGTATTCTAAACAGTAGTTGTTCTTGTTTATTTGTCTTTCCTGACATTCTGTATTGATTTTTAGAAAGAAAAAAAAACTTACATGACATTTCACACGGAAGCTATGCTGTGCCGATCTGACATGCTAAGACGGATAAGGGATACGAGGTTATTTTTTTCTCTGAAAGTTAAATCCTTATTTCCGACCCATACGGGTTATGTAAAGGTCGTAGAATGTAAAAACGAAGACAGCGCAAATGCAAGATGCAAAAGCATCAGAAAAACAAAGAAAAATTAATAATATTACGAATATTTCATTTAAGCTATTCGGCGCTTTAAGGCTATTAAGTTTACGAATACTAGTAACCGGTGAAACAAGACTTAGGGCCATATCACGTTAAAAAAACGATTCTCGTACGATCATCGAAGTTAAGAAACGTTGAGACTTGTCAGTACGTAAATGAGTGACGGCTTGGAAATACCAGGCACTGTAAGCTTGGATGTGCGCGTTATATAAAGTGCTTACCGCCCTATCACGTTGAATCGCCGGTTCTCTTACGATCACCAAAGTTAAGCAACGTCGATCCTGATCAGTACCTACCGGGGTGTCCACTTTTGAATACTAGGTGCTGTAAGTTGGATGTGCGGGTGATAGAAAGGGCTTACGGCATATCGCGTTGAAACATTAGTTCTCGTCTTATCACCGAAGTCAAGCAACGTCAAGTCATCATCTTCTTTCGACCTCCCTATGTTTGGTCGGAACTCCATTGACAATCCCTTTCCACGCTGTTAGTTCTTGCATTACTATCCCCAGTGTCAAACCCCGAGTCTCGAGCTATGGTGTCTGCGAAAGTCAATTTTCGTAAGAAGACACTTCCAGAATGATACCATGGGAGTAAGGACGAGACGATTTCCCTCTGCACATGATGGCTGTGGCCGGCAAACTGTAATCGCTTTTGTTTGAGCTTAAGATAGATTGGTCTCAGTTCTCCGTAAATTGAGTTAAGCGTTGGATGGGATCTCCAACTGATGTCCTCGATTTCTCTAAGTAGATTTGTATATGTTCCATCCAGTCGTCGTTCAAGAGGAAACGATAATGTCAATGTTTCTCATCCATACAACAGCACTGGTTCAGACAATGTTCGAAAAGTTTGGACTTTTAAGGAGGATGAAAGATTCGAGTGCCAAATGAAGATAATTACAGGCATCCGATGCAAGAGCTTTGCAGATGTTGAAGTATTTTTGGAGGGCAAAGTCAATACCTAAATGGGTGACCCCTTAGTAATATCATGTGCTGTAAGCTTGGATGTGTGGGTGATATAAATGGCTTAAGGACATATCGCGTTGAAAGGTCAGTTCTCGTACGATCACGGAACAGCGTCGAGCTTAGTCAGATTATTGCATTTGAATACCAAGTGGTGTAAGCTTTGATATGCAGGTGATAAAAAGGGCTTAAGGACATATGATGATTGAAACACACCTTGATCATTATCATTTCAAATGCATGCCTCGATCTTGAGTGGCTGGTGAGCCTTGCACTTAGTGAAATTTAGTTAAAAAAGGAAAGAAAACGAAATCCAGACAAATTAAATGGAATTATTAATGAATAGGATTAAATTTTCACATAATCTGTCCCATTTGAGAGTTGCGCAGATACTGTATCTGCTGTTAGACGGTGGGTAATAATAAAGTTCAGTTTAATCTTGTATTCTTTCAAGGCAACATTAAGAAAAATCTATAAAATACGTTTTGTCTGTATTTTCTCTCACAGTATGTATATATATATATATATATATATAATTCCAGTAAAAAAAAAGACCTGATAACACCGGAATTTATAAACAAGGATCATACCATTCATTAACGGATTCGAGGTTAATGTATTTTATTATTAAAAATTGTTTGCAAGAGAGATTCTTGCCATATCATTAACTTCATTATCTGCTTTTCGTATGAATGATTCGCATAATATATATATATATATATATATATATATATATATTTCTCTCTCACAATATATATATATATATATATATATTTCTCTCTCACAATATATATATATATATATATATATATATATTTCTCTCTCACAATATATATATATATATATATATATATATATATATATTTCTCTCTCACAATATATATATATATATATATATATATATATATATATATATA
>OZ038493.1:96630471-96652971 GCA_964036315.1 Acanthosepion esculentum | reverse complement strand
CAACAACCGGAGGAACACGGCAAAGGGAGAAGAATGCATCTTCGTTATGGAATTGTCCCCATCAACCAAAAGAGACCCCACAAAAAGTTTCGTCTTCAGGATCATTTCTGGTCGTCTCCAGTTAGAAATCGCTTCGGAAAACCCTTCGGAAAGTCTATACTGCATTTCTTTAGAATGTCCATTCATAAGGAAATGTAAGAACATATGACAAAAACCTTTCATACTAATATTTTTTTATTATTTACACTTTTTACATGCTGTCTATTATCCCCATCTTTGTTGTTACTTCTGACCATCATCATGTGCCTATCCATGCGGGTAACCTAAAGGTAATTCTGTACTGAACCCATTATCCAATTTACGATGGAAGACTGTTCAGGTTCCATTGTCCATGTCTAGGGCTATATCGTCTCGTTCTTATTTTTAGTACTGTACAGTTATTGCTCACCCTTTTACCACTGAATCCAAGTACACGCTGCTCCAACCACAGATTTAACTCACAATTATTATGTCCCCGAATTCACAAACCAACGCATTAATCTACCAGTGGTTTAAAACGTTCGTTCGGGAACTTGGTGGCTCGTCACTGTGTTTTTTTTCTTCAGGCCTTCTCGCTTGTTTCGGGTGACTAGTTTCTTCCTCGAAAGCCTTGTCATTATATAAACTACCTGTCATTCGGTTGTCTTTTCTGTGTATATCCTATGTTCACTTAGCTTGCTTTACTGTTTTATGAAACGCAAGCACTGATATCCTTTGAGACCCGATTCTTCACTTGGCGTGTTTGAATACCTGAAATGTAAACCCTCTGATGCACCTAATTCTGTATATGTTCTCGTGTGACAATAAGGACAAAGATTGCTTTGCTATCTCTTAGGATGAGCGAGAGTATTATTGGGGTCACCACAGATCAACTCTTCTTATATCAAAGGCTCGTGATTGAAATTATATTCGATTCAGACCTTTGGTATTTCATAGCGTCAGTCACATCGCATGCAGATGCTACTATTTTCCCTGGTAAGCTCAATCATATATATATATATATATATATATATATATATATATATATATATATATATATATATATATATATATATATATATATATATATATATATATATATATATATATATATATATATATATATATATATATATATATATATATATATATATATATATATATATATATATATATATATATATACACACACACTACATTTTCCTCTGGAGCTAAATGTTATATCATGTCAGGCTATATGACGGTTCCGTATCGGATACAGGTTCGATTCCTGTCGGAGAACACATATTTTCTATGAAATTTCTCGGATATTCAGGCCGGTAAATGTAGTTAATATTGTTTATTATAAACAAAGCATTTACTCAAATATTTGTATTTATAAAAATGACGATAAACAGAAAATATTTCTATTATATATATATATATATATATATATATATATATATATATATATATATATATATAAAGACATTTATATTATGTTTAACGTTCTTTTTATAGATACGTTAAACATAATATAAATGTCTTTAAATAAATTGTCGGACTATGTCCAATTCTAATATATATATATATATATATATATATATATATATATATATATATATATATATATATATATATATATATATATATATATATATATATATATATATATTGAAGAGTACAATTCTAAAAATATTAGACTACATGAAGTAATTTTGATTTTTTTCCTTTATTTTGATTTTCATTCCCCCACTAACACCCGATTAACAAAATCTGATTTCAGTCAGATTTAATCGCGTATTAAATCTTTCATACGTAGAATTAGTGATTATACACTTCTGGATACCGTCAAATTAACGCCGACTATGAGGCCATGTGCTTCTTCTCTTGGGGATTGTATGTCTCTAGCTTCCCCTGCGCAAATCCGCCCTTTATACAAACTTTCTTCCACTCGGTTGTCTTGTTGTGTATATATCCTATATTCAGTTAGATTGACTTAATGTTTTATGCAGTGAGGCCACTGATAACATTTGAGATCCGACTTTTCACGTGGTGGTTAAGAGGATAACTTCGATTGAAATACACTGGTTCACCTAATTATTTTGATACTCTAGTGCAGTGGTTTTCAACCTTTTTGCTGGAGCGGAACCACAAGGAAACATTCCAGTGGCTCGAGGAATCACTGCAATTAATTTAATTGTCTCATGCAAAAAAAAGCTTTCAATTATTAAAATAAAATAAAAATACTCATCTTCAGATTTATTTACAAAAAAAATACAAAGACAAACTGTAAAAATATTACATACGTCCATATGCAATTTTAATCTTGCTTCTACGGTTATTACACATGTATTAAAAACTTCAGTTTAAATGGATTGCATTTATTTTCATTAAAAATTCAATGAGAAACTTGAGCCTGATGTTTCTTGCTTAAATCTTTAATATTGGGTCGTGTCAATCATAGTACTTGTGTAACTTCTTGCGGAACCCCTGGGCTTTACTGGCGGAACGCTAGGGTTCTGCGGAGCCCTGGTTGAAAACCACTGCTCTAGTGGGATACCGAGTATAAATCTTGTTTTTTCGTATCATCAAGTACATATTGGAGTCACCATAGATGAAAACCTCTTAGGAAAAAAGTTCCTTATTGATATTTAATTCAATTCAGATTCCTGGTATTTCGTAGCCTGAATCACCTAATACACAGATACTATTAGTTTTTCATTTTTTAAAATACAGGGTGTATCAAAAATACTTTTACAAACATGGTGAGGGTCCTCACAATAATCAGGGACAAAAGTACGTCCGCAAATACTTCTTTCTTGAGTTATTAAGTTTAAACATTACGAGAGATGCTTTTAAATGTACAATCCAAGATACAATCCAAAAATACTTATTATCATGTTTTTTGGTGGAACGGATTGTGTCTCAACAACGAGATGATAAACAGTAGGAAAGGTTGAATGATGTCGGCTGGCTTCGGTCTGGAAACACAATATGACACACCCGTGCAAACTCGCGTTCATTACAATTCGCACGGCCCTATTTAGAAATCATATCTCCCTGCTCACGATATGAATATTCTACGATTGTTAAACAGAACACTTCTCAGTCAATTCACTACTACACACGTTAATGTATACGACTGATAAATGTAACCTAGTCTACATAGTAGCATGTCGCCAACTTCCGTAGACTTTCTGTAAAAGTAATAATTTAAAAACGAAGGATTTGCGGACTTATGTTTATATGGAATTCTGTTCTTGTTTAGTGTGAGGAACCCGCTCCAAAGTTTGTAAAAGTATTCTTGATATCCCCTATATAGAGAGAGATAGATTGATAGATAGATGTGTATATTAATAGATCGTGATGTAGATATCCCCTATATATAGAGAGATAGATTGATAGATAGATGTGTATATTAATAGATCTAGATGTAGATATCCCCTATATAGAGAGAGAAAGATTGATAGATAGATGTGTATATTAATAGATCGAGATGTAGATATCCCCTATATATAGAGATAGATTGATAGATAGATGTCTATATTAATAGATCTAGATGTAGATATCCCCTATATATAGAGAGATAGATTGATAGATAGATGTGTATATTAATAGATCGAGATGTAGATATCCCCTATATAGAGATAGATAGATTGATAGATAGATGTGTATATTAATAGATCGAGATTTAGATATCCCCTATATATAGAGATAGATTGATAGATAGATGTGTATATTAATAGATCGAGATTTAGATATCCCCTATATATAGAGATAGATTGATAGATAGATGTGTATATTAATAGATCGAGATATAGATATCCCCTATATATAGAGAGAGAGATTGATAGATAGATGTGTATATTAATAGATCGTGATGTAGATATCCCCTATATATAGAGAGATAGATTGATAGATAGATGTGTATATTAATATATCTAGATGTAGATATCCCCTATATAGAGAGAGATAGATTGATAGATAGATGTGTATATTAATAGATCGAGATGTAGATATCCCCTATATATAGAGAGATAGATTGATAGATAGATGTCTATATTAATAGATCTAGATGTAGATATCCCCTATATATAGAGAGATAGATTGATAGATAGATGTGTATATTAATAGATCGAGATTTAGATATCCCATATATAGAGATAGATAGATTGATAGATAGATGTGTATATTAATAGATCGAGATTTAGATATCCCCTATATATAGAGATAGATTGATAGATAGATGTGTATATTAATAGATCGAGATATAGATATCCCCTATATAGAGAGAGATAGATTGATAGAGAGATGTGTATATTAATAGATCGAGATGCAGATATCCCCTATATAGAGAGACATAGATTGATAGATAAATGTGTATATTAATAGATCGAGATGTAGATATCCCCTATATATAGAGAGATAGATTGATAGATGTATTTTTGAATTGGACATAGTCCGACAATTTATTTAAAGACATTTATGATATGTTTAACGTTCTTTTTATAGACACAAGTATTTAAGCAAATGCTCTGTTTTATAATAAACAGTATTAAATAACATTTACCGGCCTGAATGTCCGAGAAATTTTCATAGAAAATTTTCGTTCTCCGACAGGAATCGAACCTGTATCCTATACGGAATCGTCATTTCGCGTGACGTGCCTTAACCTTTCGGCCACAGAGAAGCGTCTGATTAGCAAGGTCGATTTTACTATCTTTAAACTTAAATCTTCCATGAATCTCTTCTATTCATATCTGATCTAGCGTATCAAATGTAAACAAATAACGTCATATATTTTTTGAATTGGACATAGTCCGACAATTTATTTAAAGACATTTATGATATGTTTAACGTTCTTTTTATAGATACAAGTATTTAAGCAAATGCTCTGTTTTATAATAAACAGTATTAAATAACATTTACCGGCCTGAATGTCCGAGAAATTTTCATAGAAAATTTTCGTTCTCCGAGAGGAATCGAACAAGACAAGGTGCAAACTACGAAATCAAGATACCTAAAAAAAACAAGCAAGTCCGAAAACTTAAATATTACTACTCTCTTAATTAACATCAAAATGAGGTATCTCTGCAAAGGGATTTGTAGTGGATTCCGGGATGAAATCCAGTATCAAATAATAACAAACGCCAAGAACGAATATAAGAAATAAATGTATTAACGTAATAATACAAACTGGTAATACAAGTTAGTAGTTCCAGGAATGCGGGGTTAGTAGACAAATATATATAGATAGTTTTTGGTATCGACGTATTGCTGTATGGCTTCTTACTGAGTTTACGTGCTTGTTACTATGACTCTTGCCGCTACGTTATTCTACTCGACCGACTCAACGTTCTATTACTACTACTGTCCGACTTGACTGTTCGGGTATTCACTGGCAGTAGTATATGTATACCCTGGGTGAGTCCATTTGTGTAAAAAGGGGAAACTCCGTCAACAAGATTCATACCTTCCCGTACATTGGGCAGAAATATATTCTTTTATGCTATATTCCTTAAGACGTTAGTGATTAAGAATCTCTCCGGATTAATATCTTTATCATCGATGATATGCCCGTAGTATGCACTATCTTCTTCAAGATAATAGATGTTTATATGGACTTTTGACCTTGTTTAGTCTGAGGAACACGCCCCCAAATTTTGTAAAAGTATTTTTATACACCCTGTACATTAGAAAATGTCCTCGACTTCGTTGAAAACATTTGCCATAAATTCCACTTTGATGAGCTTGCTTCTGCCTTGGCTGGACCCTTTATGCATTTGCGTCAGGATTACTTTCACTGAGTTTGCCTTCAGCATCCTACTAATAAAGCTTTTCATCTCCAATTACACTTCACCTCACGAAACCTTTAGTATATTTTGATTACATCTGATTAAAATTTCTATTGAATGTTCTCCTCTGTTGCTGTTAAATATGAAAATGTCCCCTGTTGCTATCGTGTTAAATAAGAAAAAAATTCTTCTTATTTAATTTTTCAGATAAAACTGAGTGGGCAGAAGCTATTTTTGTAGAGTATTTTATATTATTTCTGCTACATTAAATGTCGAACAGTATCGATTTCTTTTCTCACAAACTGATGCTGATAGCCTTCCAATTCTTTCAACTCTCTCCTATCCCATCTTTGATAGGAGTTATCTCTTTAAAAATTTCTCATTTTCCGGATATTATCTCAATAAAAATTTTTTCAAAGCACCAATATTATCCTAAGTCATCCAACCAATATCTATCATGAAGTTTATGCGACTTCTTCCTTCATTTCTTGAAAGGATTCATGCTGTCCTAAGGTTTATTTTGGTATTTAAAACAGATGTAGAACTTCAAACTCGAAATTCCTCCAGTTCATGAAGATTGAAACAGGCATCACTGCTCTCTATTTCTCCTTGGTGTACGCTGCTGGCGAAGCGGCCATGTTTACACTATAACACCAGCAAGAAAACTAGCGCTAATAAGGCTCGAGCTTCGATCACGTGACCGCAATGGCACCAGGCACGCATGAGTAGAATGCAGAGTGACAAACCTAAAGATATGTTATAGCGAAAGTGCGGATAATTTTTAACTGACCCTGGTATTTCTGCAGCCACATAAACAGATCATGTAATCTGCGCTCCTTGGCTCCGTGGCTCCAGAGTCGTACGCGCTATAAGCTGTCTTGTCGGCTTATCAAATGTCGTAGTCGACAGCATGTGGATTTAGAATCGAAACACCTCAGTCAAAAGCCCCGAAACCACTTTCACAAATCTGGCACGTATTTTAAGCGCGAGGGATTAATGGAAGTACAAACAAATGGCAAATCGGAATGAAATATTTTTATAAAATTCTGATCAAAATAATACAATGAAATACAGACTACAGCATTTTATTCTATTTATACGAGAAAAGAAACGTTGGCTTTCAGAGTAATTGTGTATGGAAATATTCAGCTGGAAACCGTACATGACTGTGAGTAGACATATAGATGTGTGTGTAATTGCGTTTGTTCCTTACAGCAACCCTATAAGCAAAAACAAAGTTCTGCTTTATTTTAACTTGCACACGTTTTGACATTAAAAACTGATGTGTAGGTATTTCTTCCGTTCTGTAAGAAAACAGCGGATTTGACAATTTTAGAAGTGGTTTTATTTCTTCGAACGTGCTAAAAGCGTCGGTATTTTGTGGATTTCATGCACAAACAACATGCTATGGGACATCGCCGTGTAGAAATGATTAGTAGGTTACATTCGAAGATCTCTACTATCGTGCTTATTTCGATTCGGCCTTTCCCTATAGATTCCTGTGTACTGGGTATGACGATAAACTACATCCGACAGCAAAGCCTCTAATCGGGAGGTTTTCAGGAGCGTGGAACTACCTCTTAATTGCAGTTGTTCCCAGATCCGCTCTGACTCGGGGTGGTAGCACCTGTTAGGGTCCCTGCTATAAGCAAATAGTTAAACCCATGTGGTCGAAACACTATGAACGTATAAAATATGTGTCTTGTATTGTACTATATTGCTACTGGGCTCAAATAAGGCGACGAAAACTTATATATAAAGATATATAATTATCTTTATTTATTATACACAAATCTTGTAGCAGGCGTCTCTATCCAGATCAAGAATCGGTCCGGTTAAATAACTTTTGGACACCTACTCAACTTCACATGACTATGCCTTCTTCCAGTATATCGCCTACCCAACTTCGTGTGACCAGTCCCCTTCCGTCATGCGCCCGCCTCTACATCCTGTTTATTATAGACACCGGATGCATTTCCCGTTTATGCTATCACCAGTTCTGTTTGCCGCTCTCACACTGATGCAGCTGAAGTAAGGCCAAAGGTCTTTCCTCAACAGATACGCAACAGTATGGGATGAAAGAAATTAATAAAACATATCCGTCTCTATCATTTATACCGATCCGACATAGTCCTAAAAATACCAACGAGTAACAACGATGCCTTATGAACCAAAAAATATATGCGATAAGACTGGGAATTTTAACATTAAATGTAAACCATAACTTAGTCTGATGATTGGCTAATTTCTTGTTAAAAAATAAACAGTTTTTGAATGTATCATGACAATTATCTTGTGGATACTATACATTTCCACTTGTTAAAATGTGATATTCTTTTCTTTATGGAATGGGTATATATTATTATTTACAAGCTTTTATTTTGTGCTACCATGGGATTTTCGCTCGATCTTAATTTGTTCAGTCTTACAACCCGCGAGTGTTTCAAGTAGCATCCACTTTGACCGAAGTTGGTGGGGCCTTTTTGAGATCAAACTACAGTAAAACCGGACATAACTTGTATCCGGTTACTGGTGCATAAAAGTTATGCTTTAGATCCGTGGTCAGTTCTGGTCCGCCCTTGGTGGAATACAGACTTGTCCGTTGCGTGGTTCTAATACCACCCGTGTAGTATTGTCTGAAACACGTCGGGATACGTAGAAGGCTAGAGGGGTTGGTAGAGGGAAGTGCTGATCCGTTAGATTGACATAGCAGAAATTGAGCGAATTTTAAACAGGGTCTGCCTTCTGACTTCTCCAGGTGCCGTTTGTTCATATTCGTTACGTTAGAGACACGCAGCGGGCCATTTCCCAGTTTTCAATGCACGTCGATGTGACGACAACAGAAACCCAATGTGGGGTAATGATTGGCCTGTTGATGGGAAGCTTAGACGAGGTCGGCGGTGTAGTTTTACAGGATACAGCTCGTTGTTTCCACTGAGACGAGGTATGCCCTAGCCTGTCGAGAGATTGGCCTCGCAAATATGTCTAGACACGGACAGTAGAACAAGAACAATCTGCCTACATAAATTCAGAGATTGGCTCCTTGGAGGTTACCAGAATTGAGAAGCAACAAGGTAAGAGAGAACCGTGGTAGGAATATTCTGTTAACGACAACAAATATAAAGATAGTCCGAGTGTAAATAATGACTCCGCATCCAAGGTAAAAATTTATTTGTAATTTTTTTTTGGTGGATTTGTTGTCATAATAATTCTGGGTTCAGTCATTGGGTCATGCTGTGCGGACCTGGACTCAATCAAAACTCGACGAGCCATCACAAAACATGTCCAGGATTTTCGGTACTCTGCCTATATATCTGAGATGAGGTATTGTAATTATTTAAGACGGCCTGAGCGTATAACGGCCGAAATGTCGTAGACATGGCAATAAAGATGAGGACAACAGTCCGAACAGTGTAAATAATTTTTGTTACCTTTTTGAAATTATAAATTTTAAATCAAAATTTGTTTAGCTTGAAGTTGCCGGAGTATAGAGCAACCTCCACATTACTGGACACAACCAGAAACTGTATTTCAACTGGATTTATGTCGGATACTTGGAAAGGATATACATCTTTGAAGCCTGATACCAATTATAGTCATCTGACTGTAAATCACAGTATGGATTTAGTTGACCCAGAAATATCAGCTTAGACGCAACCAGTCGTACCTGAAGGCAATGCCAAAATGAAGTATAAGTCTATGCTCGGGATTTGTGCGAGTTCCTTTGGAGACGTAAGGCACAAAATAACAAGGAATACATTATGAACAAATTGTAAAGGACATTTCTGAATTTTGGTATGAATTTTAATAAATATAAATTCTTTTCTTCGTGGGGGGCGGTAATTAATATCTGTGGGTGTTATGGGAACTTACCAATAATATAAATAGACTATTCCATACCCCATAAATACTGCGCCTCAAGAGGAGACATACAGTGCGAGTTCCAGTCCTTTTTGGACGTCTCAGCTATTCGATCGAACTCTCTGCCTCTGAGGCAGAGGGGAACTCTCTGTCTTTGGGCAGAGAGGAACTCGGAGGAGGCTCCGCCGAAGGGCAGAACCTCGTTCGGGGTGGTTGACAACCCCGATCCCGTTTATACGGGTTCTACGGGCATTTTTTGCCCGAGCCTACGGGCTCGGAAAGCCCACATTAAACCGGCCTTGTGCCACATTTGACACACGTGAGCGTGTTAATAAACATCGTGTGAGTCAGTCCTTTTTGGACGTCTCACCTATTCGGTCGAACTCTCTACCTCTGAGGCAGAGGGGAACTCTCTGCCTTTGGGCAGAGAGGAACTCGGACGAGGCTCCGCCGAAGGGCAGAGCCTCGTTCGGTGAGGTTGACCACCCCGATCCCGTTTATACGGGTTCTACGGGCAATTTTTGCCCGAGCCTACGGGCTCGGTAAGCCCACATTAAACCGGCCTTGTGCCACATTTGACACACGTGGGCAGGTTGATGAATATAGTGTGAGATCCAGTCCTTTTTGGACGTCTCACCTATTCGGTGGAACTCTCTGCCTTTGGGCAGAGAGGAACTCGGAGGAGGCTCCGCCGAAGGGCAGAGCCTCGTTCGAGGTGGTTGACGACCCCGATCCCGTTTATACGGGTTCTACGGGCAATTTTTGCCCGAGCCTACGGGCTCGGGAAGCCCACTTTAAACCGGCCTTGTTCCACATTTGACACACGTGGGCGTGTTGATGAATATAGTGTGAGTCACAGTAAGACAGACAGAGAGAGTGAGTCAGGCAGTCGGCTAGACGATTACAGTAAGACATTGGAATAGTGATACTTGTCCAAACAACATAGTTCTCTCTGACCTAACCTGATTGTTGTTACTAACACTTCTACTTCTTTTGTACATATTTCTATTGGTAATATATCTGTGTTATTCCATACCTGTGTTCGAGTTATTCTTCATTGGTTCTACCTTGAACCATCAACGCGGGACAAGGAACTTGGACCATAACAGTGGGAAATGAACAGAAAAGATCCAGTATGTGCTTCAGCAGAGCTACATACAACAACCTGTCATAATAATCACATTAAAATTAATATACTTTTTCTTTGAAGTGGCTGTCATCATTAATGGGAAGGATGTGTTGGATGAGTAATAGAAAGGACGACTGCTATTTCTTAAACATTTCACCCCAAGGAAATGAAAGGAATGCCACAATGAAGAATAAGTCCATGTTCAGGACACATGATATATTCGGATTTGTGTGAGTTCCTTTGGAGATGTAAGGCAAAATATTACAATGAATGCATTTCTGAAAGAATTTTGAAGGACATTTCTGAATTTTGGTGTGAATGTCAGTAAATATAAAGTCTTCTTTTTATCTTGGAGTGAATTAATATTTGGGGGAAATTAACCGAAAAAGATCATATGTTCAATCTACCACCATAGATTCACTTCGAAATTGACTGACGGTTTCACGGAACGACACGTATCTGATGAAGGCTCAACAGCTGAAACCTTGTGCTTTAACCATCAACGCTCTGAACAATAGTCCGGGTATAAATTAATTTAATAACGTGCCAATTCTTTTTGATACAGTGAAAAAGAAAACATATTGTAAAACACGCTTGATAATTCAATATATTCCCTAGGAAAAAATTAAACTGTAGACACATTATGCCAAACGCAATATTGATAAAAATAAGTCTGTATAAAATGATGGAATAATAGATTTCTTTCTAATCTTGGAGTCGTTACACATATGTTTAACTTTACAGTGTAAGTCTATATACAAATACTCCGATGACAATTGTGTGTGACTGTATATAGGAATAAGTAGCTGAACATGTGTTTGGTTTTGCGTAGTTCCTTCAAGCAACCTTGCATGGGAAAATATATGTTTACATTACTTTTATTTACATCTGTTTTATCATTTAAAAAAATTGATGTCAATATTTCAGTTCTGGAAGAAAGGAACGGATTTAGCAATTTTGGAAGTTTTTTCTCCGAAAGTGCTAAAAGCGGCTTTACATTGTTGATTTCTTTGCAATGTACAAACGCCACGCACCGATTTTTGTGTTCTAAACGCCTAGATCGTTAAAAGCGTTACTACTGTATTTTATACGATAATTACTGTTTTAAATGTTTACTTTCAATACTGTTCTGGATATGTTTTTATACACTATGAATATTTTGCTGTATGCGTTTGTATTGTCTATACCTTCAATATTGTGTTGTGTATTTTTAATATACTTTCAATATTGTTCTCTATATGTTTTAATATTTAAATATTATGTACATGTCTTATATACTTTCGAAATTGTGATCTATATGGTTTTATATACTTTCAATATTGCAATATATATGGTTTTATATACTTTCAATATAGTACACTAAACGTTTTATATTCTCTCAATATTGTGTTGCTTATGTTGTTATATACTTCCAATATTGTTCTGTATATGTTTTATATACTTTCAGTATTGTGCTGCATATGCTTCTATATACGTTCAATATTGTATTTTCTACGTTTTCATATACTTTCAATATTGTGTTGTATATTTTATATAGTTTCAATATAGCGCACTATGTGTCTTTATATACTTTAAATATTGTACTGTATATCATTTTATACTTTCAATATTGTATGTGTTTTTATAAACTTTCAATATTGTAATATATATGTGTTTATATACTTTAAATATAGTGGTGTGTATTTTTTATATGTTTTCAATATTCTTCCGTACATTTTGAAAAAAAAATTAGCAACAATACTTTTTTGAAAAAAAAAATATTACCAGCAATACATTATGGGGGAAAAAATTACCGGCTGTACATTTTTTGAAAAAAAATATTACCAGCTATACATTTTTTAGGAAAAAAATATAGATTTTTATCTAGTGCGAAGAAAATATTACCAAGTGAGTAATTAAAAAAAAAAAAAACTTTTTTATGAAAATAAAACCATTTAAGATTGTAAATTTCCTAAAAGAAGTTGGATTGTACTAAAAAGTACGAGTCATCGAAAAATGGCTCAAATGTATATGTATACATACACACCTTTTTTACCAAACTATTGCTATGAATCTATTTTTAAAAAATTTTGGCATTAAATGACTCACTGAGGTTGATATGCTATCAAACAAAACAACCAACCAACCATTTTTATGTAATTACAATATTGAGACACATGTGTTTTTATTTTATATTCTTTCAATATTCTACTGTATATATTTTACATACTTTCAACATTTTGCTGTATATATTTCATATACTTTCAACATTGTTCTCTAAATTTTGTATATACATTCAATATTGTTCTATATATGTTTTATTTTATATAAATTCACTATTGTGCCGTATAACTATTTGAAAGAATTATTGGCGTTAAACTTAAATGAATTCCTGTCAAAATGTCAATCATAGTTGTATATAAACCAACAGCGTAAATTACAGTTGGAGAAATTGAAAAGGCAGCATCAAGTCTCAATGCAAGACGCAAGAAATTAGCATCGTCTTGGGAGGCCTGAATGCCAAAGTAGGCAAGCAGAGAGATTTTGAAATAGTTGACAAATTCGGACTAGGAACACGTAATAAGCGCGGAGACAAATGGAGACAATGGTGCACGGTTACAAGAAAAAATAAGATGTATATGGATATGGAGAAACCCAGGAGGAGAAAGGAAATAACAACTCTACTATGTAACTACCAATAAGAGATTGCAGTTTTACACTGCAAACCATACCCAAGTGCTAACAGCGAGAGTGACCACCTTCCAGTGATATGTAATGTTAAAATGAAACTAAAGAAATTGAAGAGGGCCAAGGCAGGAGCCAAATTGCATGACGACAGACTCCTGAATGTCCCGAATGTGAAGGAGAAATATATGTTAAAAGCAGATACAATGGACAAAATGAGAATCTCAATGTAGGACACATTAAGAGAATCTCTAATAAAATCAACAATCGAGAATATGCCAATAGAAAAACAGACAAAAAATGACAGATGAATTCTCGACATGGTCAAAAGGAGACAATAAACAATGCCAACATATGGCACAGAATACAGAACTCTGCACAAAGAAATTAGGAACAAATTTAGGTTAAAGAGGAACGGTTCAACGGAAATTGTGAAGAAATACAAAGAATGAGTATCACAAATTAATCAGATAAGCATAAAAAACAAAAGAACTAACAGGACAAAAGGCACGCTCATCAACAGGATGCATAAACTCCAAAGACGGGAAACTGATATTAGAGAAAGAAACGAATACTTCATCGAACAACTCTTCCACGATGAAAGAGAACAACCGGCAAGACACAGAAATATCGAAGGACCAGAAATATTAAAATCTGATATCAATTCTGGCCAAAATGAAAATGAAACAAAGCAGCATAAATAGATGGAATTAAAATAGAGATTCTCGCAGCCTTAGATCATTTCGGCAATGTGAAGATCACGGATATAATTAATAAAATACACAATCTGGTGATGTACCGGAAAACCTAAGTAGATCTATTTTTATAGCACTGCCTAAGAAGCCAAGTGCAAACGAATGTGAACTCCAACAGACAAACAGACTAATGAGCCATATAACAAAACTTATCATCCGAATTCTGAGGAGTACACTGTAGTTACTGAAATTTTAGCTTTTACTTATAAAAGAAATACTAAAATATCTAATTTTAAGGTGTTTTTTAAAGAAATGCAGGGTGGCCCAAAACTTTTTTTGCCTGTAGTCTACGTAAATGTCCTATGAATATTTTTTTCGAAATGCTGTAACGTTTCGGTTTAGAAAATTGCTTAACATTACTAGATCAATGTTGCCACTTTTTATACCGTTTTTTATCATCTGTGAAGTATTTACATCCACTTACGTGCAAACACTCTCCGTTGATCATGAATCGAAAAGAGACATGATTGCCCAAGCGTCTTACAACCGCCTCTACTGACACGCATTGGGTTAGCGCTGTAAGGTAACGGCCAGTTCCTCCCTGTGGATCTGGGGGAGGCTTTCCTCCACACGCTGTAAAAAAACTGCCCTGAGTTCTTGAAGAAGACACCAGATTGAGTTTTCGTTGGCTTTTCTAGTTTTGAATTTGGAGTTGTCTTCCTACTAGGTTAGCCGACTGGATGAGAATTATGTGTTTGAAAGAGAAAACAGTCAACGCGAAGACAGAAAACAAATCAGATTTTTTATAATCCTTCAAAAATCTTGATTTAAATATGATAATGAGATTACAGTACAACTTTATACGAAACATTTATTCCAAAACGGTTTTCTCATAATTCATAATTGAACTTCTTTTATTGCAAACATTTCACCCCTAGCAAGGTGATAAAGTTACTAAGATTCAAGGGGGTACTTCAAGTGAAAGAAAACGAAAAATCATTACTGAGGGGAAAGGACAATAAACGAACAGGATTCAGAAAGCAGAGGCGAGGGATCGACGTTGCATTTACATTATTTAAGAGTGTAGTTAGCAGAGAAGTGAGAGAGAAGAAACAATTGGAATAGAACTTACGGTTTCGTCTAAGAATTTCAACGGTAAAACGATGGGAAGTAGTTAATACGCTTGAATTCCGAGGAGGAGAGCACGTCAGAATATGTTCCATAAAATGACTAACTGTGAAAGAATAAGTGAAAGAAAAAATATTCAGGATCGAGAAAAACAAAAGAGGAAACAAGAAGACAGTAGATAACGCTTAAGATTGCATTAAATGTTTTGAATATCAAAGATATATATATATATATATATATATATATATATATATATATATATATATATATATATGTGAGTGAGTGTGTGTGTGTGTGTATGTGTGTGTGTATACAGCGGGTGTGTCAAAAATACTATTACTAACATTGGTGGCTAGTTCCTCACACAAAACAAAAAAGTTCATATAAACATATGTCGACAAATCCTTCGTTTTTAAGTTATTAAGTTTAAACAAAGTTTACGGTAGATGGCACTGTGTTGTCATATAGACGATGTTATATTTGTCATTCGTGTACATTTGTGGCTAGTCTGTCTTCAAATTTTACTGTTTGTTGTAGTCAATTAACTGATAAATGTTCCGTTTAACAATGCCAGGATATTCGTATCGTGAGCAAGCAGATATCATTTCTACATACGGCTACGCGTATGGTAATGGACGCGAGACTGCACGTCTGCATCAGTTTGCGTTTCCAGACCGAAGGCAACTCAGACACGCTTCATGGCACCAAAGACTTTGGATCAAAGAAGACTGAGATCCGCTCATCTGCCTGACCACGAAAACACATGTCGTTCATCTCATAGTACCGCATGGAGTGTACTTCAAGAGCATCTTCTGTATGCATATCATTTGCAACAAGTACAGGTTCTTTCGGTCTTTAATCGCTGACTACAGGAGAACCTTTACCGCTGGCTTATTGTACGAACTGACGATGCGTTGTTTGTCTCTTCAGTCTTTTTAGGGGTGAGGCAACGTTTGGGAGAGATGTGACATGTTGTGTCAGGAACTCACCTCAAAAGTTTGTAAAAATATTTTTGTATTGTATATTGGATTTAACAGCGTCTACCTTAAAATCTAATTTTAATAAATCAAAAACGAAGTATTTGCGGCCATATGTTTATATTAATTACTTTATTTTTGTTTTTGGCGTGAGGAACCTGCCCCCAAAGTTTGTAAAAGTATTTTGATACACTCTATACACACACACACCCACACACACATACACACACACACACATATATATATATATATATATATATATATATAAATTGTTAGGAAGATTTGATAATTATAATTAAGTAATTCATTGAGTCTAAAGGAAACCTCAACAGAATGCAGAAAGTACTGGACGGCCTTTTTCTCCTATATTTGGGACTCTTCAGCAGTACGCATCCACTACCGAGAATTAAAACCCTGACAGTTAGGTTGTTAAGCAAACGTCATACCAACTGTTCCAACGGGCCTCGGTGACGAAGAGATAGCAAATCAGACTCAATATAGCACCGCTCGCTCACATATTCCGTGGTGGAGCTCAACTGAAATTCTCTGTAACCATAGGACTGTGCCCCCCGGACTCAATGAATTACTTAATTATAATTATCAAATCCTCCTAACAATTTCTACCATGTGTATATCATTGCTTGATCCGGCTTCTAATGCTTCAGTTTGAGCGGCTTGTTGATAGTAGTCGTGGTTCCGGGGGGCACAGGGGGAGAGGCGTTTTTTTACTTTCTGATTTATGTTGGTATCCATCTTTTTTAATCATTTCACCCCAAGCAAGATAATAATGTCACTAAAACGCGAAGGAATACCGGAAGTTGAAGAGAATGAGAAGAATAGGATTCAGGAAGACAAAACATGGCGATGGACGTTCCATTTAAATTTTTAAAGATTTTTAGTTAGGAGGGTAGCAAGAAAATTAGAACGCCGATGTCTTCCTCCTTTCTTCTGACCATTACACCGCATCCATGTGATCTTTTACGTCTACGTAGTGAGTTTGATCCTCACTAAGAGCTCCAACACTTTTAGCCTTTTGCCATACGTAAGCTAGGCTTAGAAAATCATTTTAAGGGTATATCGACCATGGTGTAATAGTTAGTAAGCTTGTCTCGTTCGTCAATTTCAACGGAATAGTTAGTTCGATACTCAGTAGATGACCAATACACTTAGCCTTGTGCCATATCTAAGCTATGCTTAGAAAAACACTATCCATAGATGACTTATTGATAATTTTATATTCACTAAAAATAAAAAGCAGAAAACGTCAATGTTTTACGCATCTTAAATAAATTCATCAATGTCAGAATCCTTTGTGCAAATTGTTCATTCTATTCTTTGACGAAAAAGCTGAAAATCGTTTGAATGAATCATTGCAAATAACATTAGTATCGGGTTTTTTTTTTTTAGTTAACCTCGCGAGTTTGAAAGAATCTAAACAATCTTGAAGGTCAAAAACAACCGGAAAAAGACACCCAAAAAGAATTGGACATCTAGTAAAAATAAACCTAAAAGCAAATAGAGGCAAATGGATTTCTTTCGAAGAGGTTCTTTTTGGTACAGTGCGGCATAAGAAAGCAAGGAGGAGAAAATCGTGGCGCCTGGATATACGTATATAAATAGTGTGGCGCAACATTAATGTCAATTCCGCTTACACAAACATAAAAATTGTTAATTGGTCAAATTGAAGCGATTGGCGATTGGTCGGTAAAAACACTGATCTAGATACAACAGGTTGCTAAGCAATAACTTTGCAAGGTACAGCAATGATTTTTACTGTTTATTTATAGAACTATAGATTTATGAGAGATATCGAGGGGAAGAGTCCAGGCTAAGTGTTATGGCTGGGAAATGAATGAGAGTTGGGGGAAGAGGAATAAAAAGGTGCGGAGGGCGGGAAAGCGGATATGTCTCTGGTGAAGGATCCCGGACCAGCCAATAAAGATGGATCAATGTGGCACACTGTATCCAAGGACTATTTTCGGTATGCGGATGAAGGAATCGAGAAACATAGTGCTGGGTCTAAAGTCGGTATGCAGGCGCCAGGGTTGTTGTTGTTTAGCAAGAAATCACCAAAATACATCCAAGTAGTTAAGCAGAAACTATTCGCAAAAATACGAACAGACAAAGCATAAACCGTTACAAAGACATTTTCGTTAAGGTAACCAAACAAGGAGAAGGAAAAAAAAACAGAATTAAGCTAAACATAAGCGTACTTGTAATTTGGCTCGATAAATAAATGAGTAGAAGTGAACAAGCCATAAATTAATGAGTTTTAGGAGACATAGATCAAAACAAAAAAATATGAATTGATTATGAATAAACTAAAACAAAAATAAATATTTACACGTGTATATAAATACATTTGTGTATGAGTGTATATTTGTGCTAGTAACAAGAACGGTATAAAAGAAAATACGATTTCCAAGAAAATGTATACTAACAATCAGAAAGAGACAGATTAAAACGAAGAAAAGAGTGCTATGCTGCTATGAAATATCTAATCTCCTAGATGGCAATAAACACTGTAAAATCGCGTCACAAATTAGCAAGAGACTTAAAGTAACGGCGGTGCGGTTCTGGTGACAAAATGTTAATACTATGGATAGGTAATGTGGGAAGCGAGAAAATTTTAAAGAAAAATTGTAAAGACACATCATAACTCACATAGTTGTGATCAAAAGGAGACAATGGAAATGTCGGTAACAAATAATCTGGAAAGAGTGCCTAAAAAATTTAGTACACACGGCACATTCTAAAATAAAATGGGTGCAGAATTAACTTCAACTTCACCCACCGCGATGCGAATGAGTCCGAAATTTTATTATCGATAACTCCAAAACGCTAGATTTTATCAAAATTTCTTTGTTAATTTCGAATGAAGCATGTACATTTACACCTAAATGTAACCATTCGGGAAATTTTTATTACAAACCAAGCGCGGGTTTTAATCTGTAATTTAACCAAAAAAAAGATATATACACAAGAGCACATATAAGAAATATAAGATAAGAAAACTGAAGATAATCTGCGCTAAAGGTAGTTTAGCACAACCTCGCAAGTCGATACATAGCCGAAACTTTCACCGAGAAACCAAACACATTTTAATAAAAAGCAATGTCAAATCATCATTCATGGCGCCGAAATTACAATTACTTTCTCAGATCAATGGTTAAAAATAGCTTCGAGAGAATGGAGCTGGTAGGTTTTAGCGTCGACCGTTTTGTTTATTATGTGCGCCCTAAGCAAGCCGATAATGCCTCTAGGACACAGAGTTTTACAGGTTTACTGATCGCTATTCTACCCTTGGAAAAGACATGAATCCTATTCTTCCCCCCCCCCAGCTATGGGTAAATAGTAGGACAGACCGGGTTCTATAGTCTTGGGTGGCAACGGGTCTACCGCAGAAAGAAATGGAAACCTACCGCGAAAAAAAAAAATCTGCCTCATCAGTCATGTATCGAAAGATACATGATCGGCTAAGCGTGTATTCCGCATAACAATTGACTAACTGATTCTACTATGTACCATATTCCCAATGTTTATTTAAACTGAGCGCGGGTCTTGAACGGCAAATCACCCTTTTGAGGTTCCGGGTTGAAACTAGTTCTGTCACTCAAATAAAGAGAAGCAGGTAAAAACAGGAAGTAAACTAACGATTTTGTGAGAATGTGCAAACAAAACCCAAGAGGGTTGATAATAGGTCACAGATTACCTAGAGCAGCAGAGATAAAATATTAGATAGCCAATCATTTGGTTTCATGCTGTCTATAGTTTTTTTCAGTATTCATCAGCAAAATCCCGACTCTGTCGTTTCAAGTTCCTTCTTCAACGGCAAGATTGGTCAGCATTCACTGCCATATAATGCCAGGCCATTCGTTTTTTGGCACACACGTCTGTTAGAACAGCCAACCAATCCTTGTTGTAGGCACGTGCTAAAGCACATTGATGTTTGTTCAACACCCACAGAGCCCAATACGGCAACTATGCTGAACGGACATAGGAAAGATCTGAGTTACCTGGCTTGATAAACTGGTACGCTAAAACCCTCGATCACGATAACTTGTTCCGTCTACTCAATTTCATTGCCAAGGCTTGGGTTAAGTCGGAGTATGTTTTATCAGGGAATGGGACGTTCCGGCGTAGCCCATTTGGTGGCGCCTATTCAACGGGGTCGATTTTTTCGGTAGATGGGACGATTAGGCGTCAGATTACTACTTCGTCGTTATAGTCAAATTTGCTCTCTCTCTCTCTCTCTCTCTCTCTCTCTCTCTCTCTCTCTCTCTCTCTCTCTCTCTCTCTCTCTCTCTCTCTCTCTCTCTCTCTCTCTCTCTCTCTCTCTCTCTCTCTCTTAGTAGTCACATTAGTAATTCGTCGTTATATGCTCGAAGAGTCCATTTTAGAAAGAGTAGTTGGAAGTATTTTTATATCATATTTCCTTCAGCTAAATTTTTAATTTACATTATTCCATTCGTGTTTTAATAGGAACCTTAATTCCCTAAATGAATAAAAAGTCATATTGTAAGTTTCATGTTTTCTATGATTTTTTTTCGAGGTGGTGGGGGCCCTCCGGTCAAAGACATTGGAGTTTAAACGGTTGTGCCACACAGTCCAATTATTTTTCTGACGCCAAATCAGCGACGCCAAATGAGCTACGCCGAAACGTACCAAACCTGTTTTTTGAGGCACTTTCAAAAAGTGTCTCACACTGGGATCGCCACCACGGACCGATAATGTCAAGAAGTCACCTTCATGACAAATCGATTGACATTCGAATCCAAGTCTTACGGTCTCAAAATAAACGTTTTAACGAACGGGTTTGCTGCCATATAGCAGTTCTGGCCTTTCTTTAGAATGACATTTTTTTATCACTCATTACCTTGCTTAGTTTATGGAAAGCATCTTCCACTATTTAAATACGCCGTCTAATTTTTAGTGCCACATTTCATTTTTGATTCATATTATTAAACTAATCATAAACAACTAACAGAAAATGCTGACATGACTATGACTTGTGTATATATTTTTAAGTATTTTTGTATATACGTGATGCTGTTACATTTACACTATTAAGTTGTTTGGACTGTTGTCCTCATCTTTACTGTCACGTTCGCGACGTTTCTGTCGTTGTACGCTCCGGGCTTCCTCAGGTGATATTTGTTGGAATTTCGACCCGAACACTTTAAGTAGTCCACAAAAAATTCGCTCTAATATACATATATTATTGTTTGTGTGTGTGTGTGTGTGTGTGTGTGTGTGTGTTTGCGCGCGTGCGAGCATGCGTATAGATGAGGGGGAACACATACTTGTATATGTATATATTATAATAGTTGTATGCATATACGTGTAAAGTTTACATTTTAAAAAAATCTACAGTGTCTATGCACGTGTGTATACAGGATGCGATGGATAAACTGTCGTCTAAATTAAGAAAAAAAATGAAAGTAACACTAACATCTCATTTTAACTTATAATTTTAAAATGACACAAAAATATCTTGAAATTCTAAAGAGAAAATTTATTCAATAAAATTGCCATTTGGCTTCAACCACGGCCTGCTGACGACTTCAGAATCTCCTGCAACACTTCTGGGCGGCCTTATTGTTTAAGTTGGTGAATGCCGACATAATCCTTGCTTTCTATTTATCACTGAGTTTTGTTGGTCTCTCGCTAAACTAAGCACCTCACATAATAATCAAGGGGGTTGCATTCTGAGAAGTTAGGTGGTCAGATGTCAGGGGTGATGTGGTCGCATAAATTGTCTGAGAGCCATAACTGGGTTCTCCTGTTTCTGTGGCATCCTGCAATCCTGTTGAGATACAGGATATTCCAGCAGACACCCTCTTAGCCTAGGACAGCACTACCTCCTCGAAGCACTTGATGTAGGCCTCCGTGTTGAGTCTGACGCCCCGTGGAAAGATGAATGGAAGCATAACGTCGCAATCTCTAGTGATCACTCCAAACAAAAATGTTGATTGGATATATCATCGAACTCTTTCCACATCTTCAGAATAACAGACACTCTGAAACGTTCGTATTGGAGTTTCCGGCGCGAATGCCAAGCAGTACAGCAAGCCGTTTCCAAAATTGTGGCGGATTGAATTGCGTCATTGTTCTCTTTTTCTCACAGATAGTACCCAACTGATCGTACTATGCTCTGTAGTCGACAAAAAAAAATAAAAACATCTTCGCCATGCACGTGATAACATCATCGCGTCTTATGAAATTAAAATGATTTTATAACGTTTATTTAG
>OZ038493.1:96625471-96627971 GCA_964036315.1 Acanthosepion esculentum | reverse complement strand
TTGCAGTCGGTTTTGTCTTTCTTTCATTCTAACTTGAGGAAGGTCAAAGAGAGTAGAATTTCTGGCAAAACGAATCCTTAATAAATTGTCAGCTTTGTTTTATTATTTTCACTTTTGTTTCGGATGCTACTGTAAAGCCTGCGAACCCAATTTTTTTTTTCTTTTTTTCTTTTTTTATTAATATGAGTAAATCTTCAAACATGGCTCAGACAGAGACACGTGATTCATTACACTTTATTCGGTATTCATATAACAAGTACTGCAAAAGACGCCAACGTTCTGTGCAAGAGAATGCAAGACGATAGGAGGATTTAAAAAGCACATCCGGGTTGCTGACCATATTTGAGGATGAATCAAACGATGCTATTGGTCATATTTTATCTATTTTTTTAATGCATGCATCATTATATGGCTTTGTATGCATGCGAGTATTTTTCTATCTGTCTGAGTGCATGTATGTCCGTTTCTGTTTTGTTTGCGCTATCAGATGAGTATTAGTGATTGTGGGGGTTTTTATTACTAACAATATTTTCCTTAGTTTCTTGTAGATAGTTTTGTATACACATTGTAAATACTCATTGGGGTAGTTTTTAGAATTGTTATTTTTTTCCCTGCCCCCACAGACAATGAATTGTAAATATGGGAACTAGTTAGTATTTACATAGAGACAGTGAGGCATTATGGCGTTTGGAGTAAGAAAGGTACGTATGAATGTGGTGTTTTGGTGTATGGAATATTGTTCGTACAATTGGGTCAGTGATTCCAGCTAGCTAAGTTATAGTTAAGACAGAAGAAAACCATCCTATTTTCCCCAATCCCCCCTTTGGCCATGTGCCGCATTTCTGTATAGCACAGAATAAATATTGCTATCAGATGAGTATATTTGCGCGGAAATATGTGTGTAGTCTTGTATGTGTGTGTGTGTGTGTGTGAGTGTGTGTGTGTGTGTGTGTGTGTGTGTGTGTGTGTGTGTGTGTACGTTTATATTTGTTTGTGTGGGTTCGTAAGAGCACCCAGGGCCTGTGTGCCCACTCTAAGAAAATTAGTTTTCACTTGCATGGCTTTAAGAAAATTAACATGTGTTAATTAACAAGTGCTAGACGATTATTATCGCCTGAATCTATCTCACAGCTTTACAAGTCTACAATTTGTCAACGCACTGGATATTGCTGCCACATCAGATCTGGTATTTACATTTAAAGATTGTTGATAAAATTTAAAAACAAAAACAATCTGCAATATTATCGGTCCTGACCTGGCATCTAGGTTTCGGTCATTTTCCACCCCCATAACGTAACTTCCGTTTGTCTTTTCTATAAATATTTCCATGGCAATTGTTCCAAAGAGCTTTCCTTTTTGTTATCTAGATTAATGAACGAATATACTGAATTAAATACTGTGAATACATTTTTTTTTAAATTTTAAAAATTATATTTAGTATTTAAAATAAAGGGGACTTGTATATATATGTAAGAAAAAATTACTGTCCTCTTAGGTGGGGGATAATATGTCTATTTATTAATATATACTTAATAGCTCTGTTGTATTACATCGAGCACTATTTTATTCATACCAGCGTTATATGTGCGATATTTTCTAATTACACACACACACACTCGCGCGCGCGCACACACACATACACACACATATATATATATATATATATATATATATATATATATATATATATATATATATATATATAAATGTAAAAAAACTTAAAGAGCCTTGAACAACCTGACACTGGACGATTTATTTCGCCTTGTTCGTATGATTTTGATAGACGTACAAGTTGTGCTCTCCGAGATTTTTTACAGACGAGTTAGTTTAATAATTAATTAATTAATAACATTAATATATCTCGATAAAAGAACTTAAAGATTTCATTTTGCAACAAGTATTTATAAATAAAATTTACCTCGACTTTTAAGTCAGCCTGATATATCTTTAAGAGTGTCTCTTAAAATTTGAAAAATATATAAAGTAAGATCATTCTACTTTTGTTTAAGTCAGAATCTGACACAAGGTCTTTTTTTTATGTGCGATGCTCATGTATATACATATATGTGCCAAGGAGAAAAGTTGTCCAGTTCCCGAGATCACTGTCAATGCTGGTGTCGAAATTACACTGACCTAACGTCTCTTAAGGCAATGTTGAAACTTGACTAATGCATGGAATAATAATGCAAACACAAAATGTACTTAGAATAAAATGTATTGAAACAAGAAAGTGTACACAATATTTACATATAGTCTTTTGTATATTCCTGGGAAGACCGTTCCTGGAGAATGTGTTGACTAAGTCGCAGTCGGGCAGAGTCTCTAGTTGGATCTCTTGATTTGCCTCCCTGTCTTCCGGTACCAACCATATTTATATCGTCGGTACTCCGCTATGCAAATTAGGTGGATCCTACCACAACAGGCAATGAGAAAGGGGCCCCCGAAGGGTTGGAATCCCCCAGACCTGGCGCTTTCTCCCATCTCAGATGAGAAGAGAATA
>OZ038493.1:96575471-96620471 GCA_964036315.1 Acanthosepion esculentum | reverse complement strand
ATATATAGTTTTAAGTATCCTATATTTATGGGCAAAATTGCTCGGTATGAATGCTCAAGCGTATATAAGAAGAAGAGTGAACTCTTTGGTCGACTCTTTGGATCATGCTTGAACACAAACTATATGCCATCCTGATAATTGCATCCAAGCATGAAAGAGACTGTCGCCACTACGTGTTGACCTCAAATTTGCTCTCTTGTATATACATACATACATACATATATATATATATATATATCGAGAGAGAGAGAGAGGGGGGAGAGATAATGCAGTGAAAGAGAGAACTATAGATTAATTTAATAAGAAAACTAAACGAGTCGGCCATTTTGGCACCAGAAGTATTCCATGAATTCTCTAATATTTCCTGCCATAGTCGATTCTGCTTGCTGAGATTGTGGGAGATGCTTCCGCTTCACGAATAAAATACACCGACATTAATATATTTTGAGTGCGAGTCTTAAAAGGCCTGACTATGAAAGCAAGCATCAAGTTGGTCAGGAGAAATGAACTTAGGTATCACGCATATCACTAATTTTGTCTTATCTCGATAATTTAATGAATTTTAGTGAATTTTAGTGAATTTTAATTTGATGCTTACACAATCAATTTGTCTGCATTTTATTATATTGTTCACCCAATGCGAAATCCCATATAGAGAGACTCTCGTAAGGGCTTAAAAGGAGGGAAGAATTATATGTCATGAGGATATGTAGGATAGATGAAGATTGACCCAAGACCTGAAGAATGATCGGAGAAGAATCCTTTCGTGGGTGTGTTTCACAAAGTAATACTGCTGAGGAAGAATCTTTCTGAGTGAAACTTCAACTTTACCAATGGAATACGTAGTGAATGGTAAGATGGATTAAACCCATTTTTATCATATATATATATATATATATATATATATATATATATATATGAACATAATAAAATAGGCAACATATATTTACATTACAAAGAGTATGATTGACTTTGTAATATAAATATATATATATGTATGTGTGTGTGTGTGTGTGTGTGTGTGTGTGTGTGTGTGTGTGTGTGTGTGTGTGTGTGTGTGTGTGTGTGTGTGTGTGTAATTGATTTGGGGATTTAGTCTAATTTTACTGTATATTTGGATGGGTATCGGTGAAAGGAACTGAGTGAGTAGCGGCGCTATATCGAGTCTAGTTTAGGTCTTCGTTGTCACCGAGTCCCGTGGTGCAGTTGGTATGACGTTCGCGTTATATCGAAGCGGTCTGGGTTCGATTCTCGGTAGTGGATGTGCACTGCTGATGAGTCCCAATTATAGAATGAAACGACCTTCCAGTCCTTTCTGTTGAGGATTCTATGTTCGACGAATTACTATAATGTATATATATATATATCGGCACAATATGTTCATTCAAGCATGTTTGGTTAATTAATTTAGTCGTATTATGTGTATTTATTTTTGTTTTAATCCTTTCAAGTACACGAATTAATTTCTTCGTGGCTGGAGAAAAATTATTAAGAAAAAATCCTAAATTTTTTTAAAAATAATTTTTATTTTCCGAAGTACTTTCAATCTCATCTGAGAGCATCTTCAGTGGTTGCATATATATATGGATGTGTGATGTGTTATCAACGTAAACTCAAAATATTTTTATCTCTATTCAAGTGAGATAAGTTTTGCAGGTTATTTTTAAGATTTTAAAGATTTATTTTTTAATTTTTAAACGACTATTATTGTAGTATTTTAATTTAGTATTTTTTATATAACACTTTTCTGCTACAGTCATTTAAGAAATCTGATGCTATATTGGTAGCTATATTATATCTATATTATACTTTATTTGTTTATGGTCGCAATTCTTTTATGTAATTTTAATAATTTTATGTTTTTTCTTATTGTTATTTTGATGTAGAACTGACGTTTTTTCGACAAATATCTGTCTAAACTGTGTATGTGGATATGACTGTTCCTTTAAATGTTTTGAGATTGAACTATGATCGTTCAAGTGAAACAAGCCTTCTTGCCATCGTCGTTGTTGTAAAACCAACAAATGTATTAACATTTTTTATCAAAAATGCAATCTCCCAAAGGACATTTAAATTGATATATGATGTTGGTCTTTTGTAAGACGCTAGTTGATGGAAAAGAGTTGTTATGGATGGCTAGGTTGGTTAGTTAAATTTTATTAATTCTGTTTTTTAATTGGATTAATAGTGTTAATGAGTCTTTTTAGAATTTTGTCCTCCAGCTTATAGTTAGAATGCATTTGATTGCGATATAGTATTTTGATATGTTTATAGTTATCTAAGGACGTATTATGTTAATTTTTATTTATCTTAATATTCCTAATAGCTCGTTTAATCTGTTCATCAACTATGTAATTAGGAACGTCATTATTAATGAGGGTTTGTTTAATATTTTAATTCACTATAGAATATCTTTCATGTTGAAGAGTTTGCTTGTGCATAGTTGATTAATTTTCTTATAATAGCTATTTTGTAAAGGTTAATACGTTCACTTATATAGTTGTGAGTGCACGTGTTCATGCTAGTTGGTTTCAGTTATATAGAAATAAAGTGTCAAGACAGACACTTGTGTTTGAACGTAGATCGCAAATGAACAAACACGATCTCATTAAACTAGGTAGATCACGTGACCAAGGAAACATATATACAGAGGAAGTCGTGTGACGTCCAGTTGTGTTTTCTATTCTATACTATCCCTTATACAATGTATACGCTATTTCTTCTCTATCCCCTATAATATTCGGACTGCTATTCTCTTCTCACTATACGAAGTACTTTTACTACAAGTATTATTCTAAGACGTGTGATACGAGTATTATTCATCGGCGTATTATAATTTATATTTGCGATTACAAAGCGTCCTACTACGTTAACATTGACGAAGTATCAAGCAGGTATACGTTGTCTTCATAACAATGGCAACAAAGGGTCGTTTATGACGACAAAACAGTTTTTTATATGTGGAGGTAGTCAATGTATTATTATTAGCGTCTATAAATACATCAAGAAAAGGGATTTTATTGTCGTTGTTAAGTTTGGATATGAAATTAAGTAAGGAGTTTTTAAAGTTTTTTTTGTAGTTCATGTATTTCGTTTACGTTTTTAACTAAAACGAAAATGTTACCTGCATATCTTAGGTAAAAGGAGGGTTTTTGTTGTATTGAGAACCATATTTTCTAGGTTAGTCATGTAGAAGTTCCTAAATGTTAGTCCCAGGAGAGAACCCATAGAAAAAACCATCGCATTGTCCGTACATGTTACCTGAATCATAATAAAAAAGCTTTTTAAAAAATCACTAGAGTTACCTCCCTTATATAGAGGTAAAAATATTTTGTATGTACGGTGTTAATGCATATCTCATCCGTAGATATGCAACCCCAGAACGTAGTATAAAATGAGATTGAATGTACTTGGGAAAATAAAAATAAAATTTAGGAATTTTTCTTAATAAATTTTCCACAGTCACCAAGAAATTAATTAGTAGACTTGAAAGGATTAAAACTAAAATAAATAACAATAATGCATTTAAATTATTTGACCAAATACATATATATATATATATATATATATATATATATATATATTGTCATCCACAGACAGACTGTTTCGCTGTACCACTGCTCATCCAAGTGGTTAGACGTCCGGTTGACTCTGGCTAGAATCGAAAACCGGCTGAATTCGCGTCAGTCGGAAAATTTACCCTGAAGCCGTTGGCTCACGGCAGAGAAGAAGGTGAATTTAAGCGTATTTATTTTTAGATAAACACACAGTGACTGAGAGAACTCGATTCGATTTACTGAAGAGTCTTGCATTATTAGCCGTAATAGTCACTGTTTACAAATCCACACATCCTCCCCAGAGAGCTCAACCGAAATAAATCTTTCAGGAGCATATATATTGTCATATGGGGTAGAAGTGTATTGAAAGTTCTCTACTGTTTATCAGGAACTAAATATAATAAAAATAGTTTTACGGCATGCTATATTTATGGGTTAAAGTACTCAGTGTCATGGATAGAACCTATGTAAATATAAAAGTGGACATTGAGGTCAATATACAGCGGTGATAATCTGTTTCATGCTTAAGCGCAATCTCCAGGCAATGTTTTATTACACACACATATGTATGTGTGTGTCTGTGTTTGTGTGCGTGTGTGTGTAGGTATATATGCATAGAGAGACAAAGAGAATTTAATTAGAAAACGAAATGAATCGCTCATTTTGGCACAGGAACGATTCCTTAAATTCTCTAGTATTTCCTACTATTTTCGATTGTGCGTAGATTGCACTTATACTGCGGCAAATGCTTCATCTTTTCGAAAAGGTACATAGACATCAATATATTTGGAATGTAAGTTTTAAAAGGTCTAAATATGAAAACAAGTATCAAGTTCCTGGACATAAATTGGCATACATATCACGTACATCGTTATTCGTCTCCTGTTTTATTAAGCGTTCGTTTGAAGATCACCATTTTGTTTTTATTGTTCATCCAATCCGACGTCTAGGGGCAACTTGAGATAGAGCTTTGCGCAGTTCTCATAAGAGCGTGATAGGAGAAAGCAATATGTTTCCTATTATGAAGATATGAAGGACAGATAACTATTGACGCTAGACTTGATGAGATTAAGATTGTAGTGATCAGGGAAGCATCCTTTCGAGAGTTTTTTTTTTTTTTGAGAATATTACAGTTCTTTGTAAAAATCTATCTGAGTGAAACTTCTTCATTACCAATGGAATATGAAGGGAACACGGATAAGTTGACTCAGTGTACTTGACATGATGGACCCTCCATCTGTAAATTTAGAATGGTGTAAACTAAGAAATGTAGTTCGACTGAATGCCTGCTATAAAAATACCATCAGTGTAGCAAGATATCTAACAACGTTTAGTCCGTTGGAAAGGGTTTATAACTCGGAAAATAATTATTTTGTCCATAAGAACAGTCAAGGCTGGAAGTTAAGGATCAGGCAACCAACGTATAAAGGGAACTTGTCGTAGAACAGAAAATGGTGTTTTGCGGATATATTTGAGTTGAAGCTGCTTAATCCTCACTTTCCAGCCTTGACTGAGTTCGTCATTGTTCACATTGTGTCGAAAGGAATAACTTATTTTTAACCCTGCAATCCCTTCGATGCAATGTGATGCGACTATCGCTATTTCCATAGCAAATATTCAGATAAGTTCGAGTCTTTATGTAGCATTGTCAGTGTCAGTCGATATCTCGTTAAATGAAAATATCTGAACTGTCACAATAATTGTTTCGGGCAGTTATTTTTCTATTGATTAGCGGAGTGGCTCAGACAAAGAAGATAAATTATTTTTAAGATGACAAGACAGAGAACATTGTACTCTATAAGACAACGGCAACGACGCACGAGAAGACGGACACGCATCAATTACTTCCACATGACCTTGGTCCATCTCTGTTTCGCTTGTCTGTAGCAGTGGATTTTGCTGATACAAAAAGTCTCATGGTTTTATTTCAGCGGTGACGATCTGGCCAAAGAGTTTTCGTTAAGTCTCCACCGTTGGACCGGAAGAAGCTGAAGCCTAGTGTCTGGTCTGAGCTGTAACGCTACACTTATTTCCATCAGTTCAGACCATTGCAACATGGCTGATGCTAACCTCCAGGAGAGTAACTCGTTGGGCCTACCCGGTTTAACAATCACGGCTGACATGAAATGGAAAGACTATATTGAATCCATTGCTAGGTCAGTTGCTAAGAATGTTGGTCGAATTACTTCCATATTCTCCAGATTCCAATTATGAGGAGGAAATTCAATTTAGACAGCTTTTACACGCGATCTGATACTTTTTCTATAAAAATACGTGTGTGAATGAATATCTGAATACTGTAATCTTAACCTCATCAGGTCAAGAGTTAATTGTTATATATCTTTCTTATCCTCAGAATATTCAGTTCTTTCTACCCCCTTTTACTTTCATAATGAATAAGTAATTCCGTAACCCTCTACTATAATTGGTTCTTGATATAGTATGCGTTGAAATTCAGTAGAAGCAAAAACAAAAATTGCTGTATGCTGGTCGGGTAAAGCACTATAAAAATGTAGTTTTATACTTTCATAGTATTTTGTTTATGTTAGTGGGGACACTATTTGCTCACAGCTGGGGCCTTAACTTGTGCTAACAACCCGGGACAGGGTGGACGTGGGGACAACAACAATTAAGAGGTGGTCCTACGCTCCTGAAAATCACCGAGCACCTAGTCATAGGATTTGATGCTGGATGTCGTTTATCGTCATACCGAGGACCCAATTAAGCAGAACGTGGCGAAGCAATTGACGGTATTCTCGAATGAGGGATTTGTGGAATGATTTGAAAAACGGAATCAGCGGTTGGATGTCTCAAGTCGAAATGAGAGAAGCGGACTAAGGCGCTAACATGAAATGGCTAGTTTTTTTTTTTTCCGGACAGATTTCCTATACTAAACCTGTAAAAAAAGTAACAAGTTCATCTCCATATGTGTGCCTTCCTAAAGACAGGAATATTCAGTGTGCGGGTCTTTCATTGGCCGAATGCAGAAAATAGCTGAAAATGTCTGACCCAAGACTGAATTTCAATTTAGTCTTAATTACTGGGCAGGCAAACATTCCAATTCGCAAATGCTGTTTGTCAAAAGGCCAAATAACCACGACGGTTCCCCTTGCTGATGACAGCTAAATAGTTTTCAATCTTAGCTCTATATATTGCGTAGAAGTAAGACACTTCTCTGCCTATACTCAATCCGATTAATTTATGGACGACCTTTTAACGCCACGTGGGTAATTCTAATCTTCGATTCGTGAGACCTCATCAGACAACATATCACATATATATCTGTGACAGTGAGTCAATCAAGTACGTTAATTTTAATATATATATATATATATATATATATGTGTGTGTGTGTGTGTGTGTGTGTGTGCGCACGCGCTTGTGTGTGTGTCTGATAAAATATCGTTTTAAGGTATGCTGTATTTATTGGTTAAAGTACTCAATACTAGGGATAGAGCGCATGTAAAAATAAATGTGGACATTAAAATCTACACCCACAGGCGACAGTCTGTTTCAAGCCTAACGATTACTATGTCGAATCTGGGTGTTGATCCCACTATCCACTATATATATATATATATATATATATATATATATATATATATATATATATATATATATATATATATATATATATATATATAGTGGATAGTGGGATCAACACACACACACATATATATATATATATATACATATATACATATATACATATATATATATATCCGAGCATCTGGATAGCGGCACGGATTGAGAAATCGGAGAGCCGAGTTCGAATTGCCGTCAAATCCCTTACATTCACTTACGTGCTAATATACTCGGGAAAGGTATTAATCATCTTCTTCTCTTTCCAGCTATGGGTAAATAGATGGACAGACTGGGTTCTATAGCCTTGGATGGCAACTTGCCTAGGAGAAGGACAACTATGAATTCAACAACTGCGGAGGGTCGTTTGGGAACCTTGTGCAATGCGGGTCAGCGGTTCAAGTACAACTCAGCGACATGTACAATTTTGAATTCTATTAATATTTATCTCCATTATGCAATAGCGCGTTTTATACAAGAGCAAGGGCTGTGACGTCACTCACATGAGTCTGAGAGCGCGTCTCCAAAGAAGCAGCTAATTGAGCACATTTTTAGAAATTTCCGTTTTGTCGCTGATTACATTTATTACTGTAAGTGCGTATATACATATGTGTGCGTGTGTGAGTGTGCATGCGCGAGTGTCACTGTGTATGTGTGCTTGTATGTGCCTGTGTTTTATTGCAAGGCATAGATATTAAATTTTATTACTATTAATCATCTTTTTAATGGACATAACAGACTTAATAGGCGTAAACTGTCTATATTTCTTCAATATAACATGTTAAAAAGAACAACTGGTTAATTACAATATATATATATATATATATATATATATATATATATATATATATATATATATATATATATATATATATATATATATTGTCATCCACAGACAGACTGTTTCGTTGTTTAGCAACTCATCAGTGTGGCTAGACATCCGATTGCCTCAAGCCGGGACCGAAAACCGACTGATTTGGTATCATCCGGAGACTCTACCCATAAGCCATTGACGAACGGCAGGGATGGAGATGTATTTGATATGTTTATTTTTAGGTAAACACTCCAGTAACTTAACTCGATTCGTCATAACGAAGAGTCTTGCATCAGCAGCAGTAATAATGACAGTTTATAATTTCATTTTTCCTCCCGAGAGCTCAACCGAAATAATATTTTCAGGGGCATGTATATATTTTGTCATCTACAGACAGACTGTTTCGCTGTTTCACAGCTCATTAGTGTCGCTAGACATCAGATTTCCTCAAGTCGATGACTCTATACATTTGTGTATGCATATAATAACATGTGTGTATAGAAAGATATATACATTAATAAATAGACAGATATGAACAAACTAACATAGATAGATAGATAGATAGGTAGATAGATAGATCTTATATGACTATTTGATTATATATATATATATATATATATATGTATATATATATATATATATAGATATATATATATATATATATATATATATATATATATATATATATATATATATATATATATATATATATATATATATATACAGGGTGACCAAAAAAAAACGGGAACTTTTTAACAATCCAATAAAACCATGAGTGATGGAAGAAAAATATTTAATTCATAGTAATAGGAACCTTAAAACATGCCATTTAAGAAACAATGATGGAATTTTCATTTTTTTTAAATTACGTCCTGTAGATGGCGTCCTCCTGTACGAATGCATTCTTGAAATCTGCTGTTGAGATTCCTCATTTACTGCTGCAACATCTCAGCGGGGATACTGTGAATTTCATTCTCGTTACTAAAATGGAGAAATGTTTACTTGCTCAAGGTCACTGTCTCGCAGTGTTGCGACTTGCTCATGTCTGGCAATACACAGTTCAAAAATTCTCGTTTTTTGGTTCACCCTGTATACATATATTTGTGTGTGCGTTTTTTTTTCACTATGTGTGTGCGTGCACGTGTGTGAATGCTTATATGTCTTTGTATGTGTATGTATTTTATTGCAAGGTATGGATATTACATTGTATGACTATTATTCATCTTTTTAATGGGCATAACAAACTTAATAAACATAAACTGTCTATACTTTTCAATAAAACATGTTAAAAATAATAACTGCTTAATTACACTATATATATATATATATATAAATATGTTTGTATATAAATATACGTATGTATATATAAATATATATATGTATACATACCTCGATACGTTTGTGTACGTATGTAATAAAATATGTTTATAGATAGATATATAAATATATCGACAGATATGAACAGACTAGATAGATAGATAGATAGATAGATAGATACAATTTATTTATTTGATTAGTAATTGGCCGGGGTATTAAACATGTGTATGTACACACACATATACGCACTCACACACACATATATATATTTATATGTGCGTGCGTGCGTGTGTGTGTGTGTGTGTGTGTGTGTGTGTGTGTGTGTGTGTGTGTGTGTGTGTGTGATGTATACATAGATAGATAGATAGATCTAATAATATAAGTACTAGATTAGTTAAATAAAGGGATGTTTAATCAAACACGTGTAGCATGTAACGTCCATAGGGTTAATAATGCATCTCATAGAAAATGATGATTAAGCACTTCGCTTGATGTGAAGTCTCGTTGGTTAAAGCACGTCTAGCGGGTTCGATCTTTGCTAAGAAGCACATTTCCTTCATAAGATTTTCGTTTGGCCTGTTATGTCTAGGCGAAAATGTGTGGCCAGTAAATAGAAGGTTTTTAACAATAAGCATTATATATATATATATATATATGTGTGTATGTGTGTGTGTGTGTGTGTGTGTGTGTGTGTGTGTGTGTGTGTGCAGCAATCCTTCTTTTATGCAAATTTCATTAAAAACGACAGACAAGGTACTACGGTTAAGTTTTTTATTTAATTTTTCGTGTGTACGAACAAGAGCTTTCTTTGCTGGACAAAGGGTGTGGAAGAACTGTCCAAATGTTTTATTTTTCCGAGCGCTTTCGGCTATATCTTTAGCCATTATCAAGGATGATTTGATTTTTCAGATTTAGTTGAGTGTGTGCATTATGTATATATCTTAGTGTGTAGTAGTGGTGTTTTAATTTCCAAATACGGTTAGCACGTTGTAGCTTTGTTCATAGTTAATATTGTTAAGGGTAGGCTTTTTATTTTTTATTATTAAAGCCTCCATTATTTTTAACCTTTTTTTACAGGTAGAAGCAATTAATATATTTGTGTTTTCTACTAGTATATTTCTAATGGAGTCTGGTAAATTTGTGTGTGTGTTTAAATGGGTTCTAATGGAGCTGTGATCGGATAGGTGTAACGTAAGACACAAGAAAAATTAAATAAAAATTTGTTAGATTAAGCTTTAAACCCTCGTATCTAAGAAATGATTAAAGATATCTTACTGGAATTCTACGAAGTTTTTATAAACCTATTGGACTCTACTTTGAACAATAAGAACGTATTTAACTCTAAGCTGGAATGATGATCCCTCTTCCTATTATGACCTTCTTATCCAGTTTTTCTCTCTACTGTTCCGTCTTTTTTAAACTTATTCACCGTTCTCTTCATGGTTCTTGAATGGACTTTGAAGATGGAACCCAGAGTATGAATGTTGGTACCATTACTGAAGGCCTGAATTATCTTTTTCCTCTCACCATTGCTCACTTGAGAAGACACTGGGGCTGACACAAAACAATTTTAGCCTGTTCTCTTTCGATCTGAATAACTCAAAGAGTTTTTCAGTGATTCTTACAACACATTCCGCCAAGATGGCTAAACGCCTTATCTTAAAACCTGGAAAAAATAAACGCGGTTAGTTTAGGGTTTTTTTTTTTTTTTTTAGATATTCAACATTTTGTGGGATGGATAATTATCCCATCATGTTACACGACTTGGAAAATTTTGCTGTTATACCCGGTATATGTGTATGTGTGTGCGCGCGCGCTCTTGTGTGTGTTTGTGTGTTTGTGTGTGTGTGTGTGTGTGTGTGTGTGTGTGTGTGTGTGTGTGTGTGTGTGTTGATTATCAGAAACACTCATCTTCTTGCAACCATGGTTTCTACCGAGATAACTTCGTCAGGCAACAAGTCATTGCTTCGTCTCAAAAACATACCCATAATTATACTTGCACCGGTAGTGGAAGGAGGAGGAGGATCATATGCGGGATCATGATTGGCCAATAGGAATCTTTTTTCGCGTGCTTGCAGGCTGCCATTAGATTTGATCTTTTATTAGGTGGTTTGCTTCGATCAAGATATGCTATTATGGACAATTTGTTCTTCCTGGCAAAGGCAGGACATTCCGCTTCCGATATTACAGGTTACGTATTTTTTTATTTTTTTAGTTATTTATCATTTCAAACCAAGCAAGTTTAGAATGCCACTAGTACACACTTAGTTACAGAAACTGGAAGGGAGATAAAAGATTGAGTATATGGAAGATGGAGGAAAGGACAAAAAATTAACGGGATCCAAGAAGACAGAAGATGACGATTGACATTGCATTTAAATTCCTAAATATTATAGTTATCAGAGAAACAAGTAAACGGCGGCGAGTTCCACAAGAGGAGAGTGTGAGAAAAGAAACTGTTAGAGGAGAAATGGGGGTTGCATTTAACTATTTCAATAGTAAGAAGGTGGGATCTAAATAACAATCTAGTAGCACTCTTAAAAGGCTCGTCAGAGAAGTGGCCATGCAAACATTTATAGAAAAGACATAAAGCATGCCATATCGGGGAGAGGGAGACTGAAGTCGAATCATTACAGAAAAGTCATGGGATCTTGTCAAGAACCTCGAGATGTATAGCTGAAGAACAAGACCAGACATGGCAGCAGTTATCAATGCCAGGTCCAATTGTAGATTTTTAAATGTGCAAGACGGACTCTGACGGAAAGATTTTCTTGCACTACACAGTAACCCAACTTTCTTTGCAGTAGATGCAGCTATTGATTCGATGAAGTCGCTCCACTTCAAGTGAGTTGAAAACTTGAGGCCAAAAAGGCGCAGTGCGTTGCTCTTCAGGAGTCCTGCTTTGAACCATGCTGATGGCAGTCAGAAACGTTTCTCTATGGTGGTTCAATGAGAGCAGTTTTGTTTTGAAGGAATTAAAATTTACAAGTTATTTCCTGTCCCAGTTAACCACTGTTCAATGTCCTTTTCAAGATCAGTAGCCAGGTTTACTTTTATGAACGCAGTATTTAGCTCTCGTATAGTTTGACCATTCTTTTGATGAATATCATTTTTGGCCAACATTAAGTTCATAAGTATACATATATATATATATATATAGTTATTTACATATATATATATATATATATATATATATATATATATATATATATATATATATATCATGCAGTGTTACATTAGAACATGCACATACCCGCTACAAAACTGTACATCTTGTTTCAACATTATTTGTTTTATTGAAGAGGTTAGTAGCATTGTGATTTCCCACCTGAGGAATCGTTAAAAAATTTTCACGTTGAAACAAGGTGTACAGTTTTGTAGTGGGAAATTGTATTCTGCATAAAAATAAATATTTTTTGTTGTACTTTTGTATTGAGCCCTGTTTTAAATTAATGTTTTGAACGCTGAAATATATATATATATATATATTGTTGAGTCTTGACTCACTGTTGAATCTCGCCTAATGCATTGAATAATAATGCAACACAAAATGTACTTAGAACAAGAATGTATTATAACAAGAAAATGTACACAATAAGTACATATAGTATTTCTGTATATTTCTGGGAAGACGTTCCTGGAGAATCTGTTGACCAGTCGCAGTCGATCAGAGTCTCTAGTTGGATCTCGTGATTCCTCCTCCCTCGTCTTCCGGTACCAACCATTATTTATATAGTTGGTAGTCACCTATGCAGATTAGGTGGATCCTACCACAACACCCCCCTCCCAAGCCTTGGAATCCTTTTGGATTTCAAACTGGCTTCTATATGGGATGATGCTTATGGTTATTTCTTTGTAGATCCCCTTTGCATAGTTCATATGTATATCTGTTTTTTTTTCAATATCTTTTTCGTTTTGGATTCACGTCCAATGGGTCCGTGAACTTTCGTTTCCTACCGGATCTTCTCGGTTCAGGAGCACTCTGCGGAGGTTCTACTTGAAAAGTATCATACATTACATCAATGGGATCTTCCTCCTCATCCGGTATACTCTCTTCATGCTCTAGCACGTAGCATTTTTTGAGTTGGTTCTGGTGCCTTTTATGAGTATTCTTCGGCCCTTTTATTATGTAAATCAGGTCACCGATTCTCTTATCCACTATACCTCGCTCCCAGAACTCAATGTTGTTTCTATAGCACTTGAAAAACACCTTCTCTCCGGGGGTGTATCTTTTTCTAGCTGTATACATAGTGTTCTTTATTCTATTTCTTCCTGGCAAAAGCTTGTCAAACACTGACTTAACTTTCCTAGCGAACATTAGTTCTGCTGGTGCCATGTTTGATGGTGTTCTCTGGTTAGGCGTGATTCTGTATACTTGTAGGAATTGCTGAAGCGCCTTTTCCGTTGGAACTCCTGAGGCTTTCTTCAGAGCGCGCTTTAACGTATCTACAAATCTTTCTGCGAGTCCATTGTATCTCGGATGATACGGCGGCATCGTTATGTGGTTAATTTGATATAACTCACAAAATTCCTTAAAATTGTCAGAAGTGAATTGTGTACCATTGTCACTCACAATACACTCTGGCACACCGAACCGTGCAAATAGTTCATGCAAAAAAGTTGTGGTGGTATTGGACGTAGGCTTTTTGCAGCGTAGTACTTCCGGCCATTTTGTAAAGCTATCTACCACTATTAAGTAGTCATAATCTTCTACTGGACCAGCGAAATCAATGTGTAATCTTTCCCACGGATGATCCGTCTTTGGCCATGGTTTGTGTACTATAGGTGGTGCCTTAGCTGCTAACGCACACCCTTTACATCGATGAACCATGTTTTCGATATCCACATCCATTCCTTTCCAATATACAAAGCTTCGCATTAAGCTTTTTGTTCTATTAATCCCCGGGTGACCCATATGAAAGTCCCGTAGGATTCTTTTCTGCAACTTTTTTGGTACTACTACTCTCTCAATACTTGCGAAAGGCACGTTACGTTTCTTTTTAAATATAGGCATAGTATTTTCTTTTAATTCAAATTTAGCTTCAAACTTGTTACATCTTCCAAGACCAGGTGTAAAGGTTTCCGGAAACTTTTTCTTTAATTCATCTTTAATGTCCTGTCTTGTTTGCGTATTACTTTCTACTTTTCTGCAGAATGAGTTTAACGGTTTATCCCACAATTCGAATGTTTCAATAAAATCTGTACCCAACAAGTTTTCTCCATTTCTCAGAATGAAAACTTTTATTTTTTTAACGATCCCATTCAATTTCATTGGAAGTACAACCTCGCCTTCGAAGTTAATTTGCTTTCCAGTTACCGTTCGAGCGAGTTTCGTTGACTTCATTATTGTAGGCCTTTTTAAAATTTTCCATGTTTTATCGTTCATTATTGTTAAATCTGACCCCTAATCGAGTTGAAATTTGATATTCTTTTTGAATATTTCAGTCGTCACATATTTCCTCAAATCTCTATCTGATTTGATATTCGAATTTGTTTGTCTAATTCGGCTCTTGAATTTTTTCGTTTTACAACACGATCCCTTGTGACCACCCCTCTGGCACACGAAACATCCCCTATCTCCATATGGGCAACCTACCTCCCAATGTCTTTTGTTACAACGTCTGCAATTATATGGTGGGACTTTTTTATTTTCGTTCTTTTTATCTTCTTGTCTATTATTAAAGTACGCTGAATTTTTTCTCCAATTTTTCTCTGATGGGTACTTTGACTGTTTTTTTATTCCCTCAATATAAGCAATACCAGCTTCCTCGATTTTTTGCGACTCCTTCTTTAACTTTACGGCCCGTTGACACTCCTCTGCTAACTTTTGCAGGGTAAGGCCTTGTTCAGATTCGAGTTTAGACCAAACTCTACGTCCCACCTCGGCACTCTCACTGGATACCAGTCCCTGAGCAAAAACCAAGCACTTGAATTCCTCAACCGCAATCTCTGCCAATCTGAAATTGTCACAATGTCCATTCACTACAGATGCACATGCCAAGCAATCCTGATCGTCGGACCCAGAGACATTCATGCACAACCATCGCCCATGCCAAAGCGACATACCCGCCCCAAACAGCTCCCCCAGCAATCTCACTGTTTCCGAGAATTCCAATTCAGTTGTTTTTCTCGGTAGAATAAAATCTACAAATTTGCTATGTTCTGCTGTACCTAGCTTTCCCAGCAATAGATTGACTTTTCTTGAATTTGACCAGTTTTCACAGTCCGTGTAGAAAATATCTTCATATCGTTCAACGTACGCTTCAAACGATTTTTCCTCGTCTGACACATAGTTGAAAGCCTCCAGCGAATCAAACATGGTGTTATTAGAATATGAAGAATTTCCCTCATTTGCCTGATAGTTGTTTAATTTCTCCAGTATTAACTTTTGAATTTCCAAAAGTCTTTCATCTTGTCCATCCTGACATTTTTGCAGCGCTATCTGTTGTTCTTGTTGTCTTTCCTCTTGACGTTCTTGATATTTTTGTTGTTTATCTTGAAATTTTTGCTGTGCTATCTGTTGTTCTTGTTGTCTTTCCTCTTGTTTATCTTGATATTTTTTTGTTTATCTTGAAATTTTTGCTGTGCTATCTGTTGTTCCCTTATTAATAAGGCAAACTGTTCCTGCTGACGTTGTTGACTCAACTGCTGGGATTTTAATAATTCAGATATGACCTTGGATAGTTCATCCATCTTTAGCTGACAGCGTTCATGCAACAAGGAATATACCCTCAACTTGTGCATCCACGAATATCATATAAGCTGACCAAAAAATCGAAACAACGTACGACTTTTATATTTTATGTCTTGCTTTTACATTCACGCCCGTGCTAATCAACTTTGGTATTTTTTTCGTGAACAGAGAGCGTCGGACTTTTTTTTTCGTTTTCGACTTCTGTTCGCGTATTTCAATGACAACGTCTGATTTTCTTATCAGAGGTAATTCGTCACTATATTGTTGAACAAATAATTTTTAAAAAATAATTTTTTAAAGTTTGTTACCTTTCAAAATCGACACGGTGTATTTGTGCTCCTTTTTAATCCATGCATGTTTTTGTAGTCGGCCAATTTTTCTTTTTAGCGGGTGTCTCGTTGTAGATAATTTTTTAATTTAAAATTACCGTTATTCGTTTACGACACCTTTCAATTTTTCTGAGTGAACGTTCCTTTATGCTTAGTCGTCTTTTAACGAGTTTTACATATCCAGAAGTTCAGAATCCTTCGTCGTTACGTTAACGTTGGACTTTGAATTAATAGTTTTTTTTTTTCAGCCTGGGTCCTTCAATGACTTGTCCCAATTGTTGAAAACTCTCACTATTAATTCTTTCTTCTTTCCGTATGGTTCGTTCTACTTCTTTGCCATTGTTGAAACTTGGCGTATGGTTTGTTCTACTTCGTGGCCATTGTTGAAACTTGACGTATGGTTCGTTCTACTTCGTCGCCATTGTTGAGTCTTGACTCACTGTTGAATCTCGCCTAATGCATTGAATAATAATGCAACACAAAATGTACTTAGAACAAGAATGTATTATAACAAGAAAGTGTACACAATAAGTACATATAGTATTTCTGTATATTTCTGGGAAGACGTTCCTGGAGAATGTGTTGACTAGTCGCAGTCGATCAGAGTCTCTAGTTGGATCTCGTGATTCCTCCTCCCTCGTCTTCCGGTACCAACCATTATTTATATAGTTGGTAGTCACCTATGCAGATTAGGTGGATCCTACCACAACATATATATATATTATAAATGAACTGATTTAAAATATGGTTTCTTTGCTACACAGTAATAACCATGTTTCAAAAACTGGAGCAAAAACTTCAAATTTAATTAAATTAAATTCGAAGTTTTTAGCTTCAGTTTTTGAAACATGGTTATTACTGTGTAGCAAAGAAACCATATTTTAAATCAGCTAATTTATAATATTTATGCCCTGTAAATTTACATTGAGCAAAGATTTTGTTAAAATAAAAAATATCAATAAGAACACCGGATTATATATCTTACTCTTCTTTCATTTTATTTACACACATACATATATATATATATATATATATATATATATATATATATATATATATATATATATATATAATTATGCGCGATCTGTTTTCGTTAATTGATTCTTTCAAAGTATGCAGAGTCTAATCAACAAATCGACCTTAGCGTCATTCTCTGGTGCCGACAAGTCTGTCTAATAAAGAACACCAGCACGCGGTGACCCGTCGATTTGAACTCGGGATTAACTCCGCTTCCAGCTTGATTTAGCCGACTTCGTTGTGATTACACAAAGATGTACCGAAGTACCGTGACGTTACGAACGTATTATCCCCCTGCGAAATTTCGGAAGCTTTCTTTTCTGTTATTAATGCTTCCTGTTCCGACCTCTGGACACAACACATGGCGTTTCTCCATTTGATTATCCACTGATTCTTTCGAAGCGCTTACTTTGTGTTTGTCACTTTTAAACCAATATTTCGGTCATTGTTACCTCGAATCTTCTTCGAGAGTCTATCGCATTAAGGACACTCATTCCACTGAAATACCGTCCTGGGAAAGACGATAAACTGCATCCCCGTCCTGGGTCCGACGTTAAACTGCATCCAGCAGCAAGGTCTCTGATCAGGACGTTTTGAGGAAGCATGGAACCACCTCTTAATTGCTGGTGTTCCTAGGTCCACCCTGACCCGGGGTGGTAGCGCCTGTTGGTATCCCAGCTATGGGCAAATAGTGAACTTTCAGGTCTTTTCCAGCACATTTCCACGTCCTGGGTGTGGCGACAAACTGCATCCACGTCCTGGGTGTGGCAACAAACTGCATCCGCATATTGATGTTCCCAGCTATACGTTTTTTGAAAACAATGATGTTGCCAGCTATACGTTTTTTGAAAACAATGATGTTGCCAGCTATACGTTTTTTTAAATAATGATGTTACCAGCTATACGTTTTTAAAAACAATGATGTTGCCAGCTATACGTTTTTTTTTAAACAATGATGTTGCCAGCTATACGTTTTTTAAAACAATGAAGTTGCCAACGTTATCCTTAAATTACGTTTACAAAGTATATATATTTAATAAATATATGGAAACTGGATCTGGCATTAAATAACCCATAGTGGTTGATATGCCATAAAACCCCAAACAACCAAATCCACTGAAATATAACGCTCATCTGCCATAATACGGAACGGGCAAGACATTTTTTACAAATATTTTTCAGTCAATATAAGGCCTGAGAACTACTCAAGGTAGAGCGATACTGAATAAGGTTGTTTTATAAAAGTAAAAGCAGGAAGTAAGAATTGCATATTATAATGATATGTAGGATAGAAAACAGTTGAATCTCGACTTGAAGAAGCTTAGATTGTAGTTCTCGGGGAAGCAATCACTCGGGAGTCTACTCCACAAATTAGGTGCCCTTAATAAAGAAGCTGTCCGAATATAACTTTCTCATGCCAGTAGCATACGAAAGAAATAAGTACGATTCTACCCTTTATATGTGTTATGGCAAGATTTGGCTGTAAATATCTCAATAGATTACATTAAGGTATGTAGCTCGTGGGAACATTCGCAATGGAATTACCTATAGAGTAGCGAGAGGCTTGGAGCGGTTCGTCTCTGAAAAAAAGCGTTGCAGGAAAAAATAATTAATCACCCACAAGGCCGTGTGGATGTTTTTAAACTCGGTCAAATGCTGGAAAGAGAGAATTAGAAAGCTCCGGCGGCAATCATTTTTTGTCTGATCGGTCTCAGAGCAAGATAGATTCTCTTTGAGAGTGCAATCTTTCAATGCGACTGGAGAGAACTATGCGTCTGTTTGGTGACAAGCTTGCTTTTCAAGGTAATAACGTTCTATAATTCAAAATACGCTTTTAAGTAGGCGCCCGATGGGGTCGTCAGTGATGTTTTGACTTGGTTCATCACGGAGTTTCGGGTCTTTCAACATCATACACCCCATCACCAAATCGACCCAATCAGGGGAGATCAAACCCTGATTCCCCCTCACAGTGAAACGCTGACAACTAATCTGGCCTTTGTAAAGAATTAGACGAAGAAAGACCTCGTATTCCGCACATCCGATTGGATGTTTGTACAACCAATCAACTGCGCGAACTATCTTTTAAATGGCGCGCAGTGGGGACTGGCTTCTTTTCTTTGGTGGATAGCAGTTTCAGTGGATAACCGAGGATGTAATCTTAATATTCCTAAGTTTAATCCCTTCCCTAAGTATTGTATCGTTTAAATATTTGCCGTTTCTATTTTATTTGTGCTTTTTTTGGCGGGGTGTTAAACTCAACCCTACTATTGCATTTTATCATTTAGCCGATTCTTAAAATTTATTACAGGTTAACTTTAACTGGATATATTCCCTAAATAATTGTCTATGAACATAGAGTATATTTCTTTTCCTGTACACACAAAAATAAAATTAGAAAGAAAATAAGATAAAGTAAAATAAGCACCATAATATTTCTTAACATTGATTTAAAACTATTTACAAATTTACAGTCGTTTAAATACAATAGACTACGAAATACTTCTGGAATATAATAAGTATTGTACTTCACATTATAAATATATATATCTACACACACATATACACACACACACACATATATATATATATATATATATATATATATATATATATATATATGAATCGCTTAAAAGTAAAACCGATAACAAACTAATAAGATAAAGTAAAGATAATATATAAACGATAGGTTATATATTTCTTCATTACCGAGACGATGAACTGGAATCACATCTTCCAGGAAATCGAATCCAAAAATCGTCATATCTACGCTATATTAAACAATGCATAATCAGCGTCAACCTACGTTTGACCGAATTATGTCCCACCTGAATGATAAATAGTTTCTTCGTTTAGGGCTCCATCACACTGAAGTTATATTTACGTTAAGCTTCTGCTAATGTACACTAAGTTGAGAGAAGGCTGATATTTTAAATTTGACTTTTTTAATATCTACTTTGGTTATACAATCTAGCCGATTTAATTTAGTTTCTTTTTGTTTATGTTTTTAGCTTTTTTTACTATTAAATAATTAAATAACCTATATTGATATTTAAGTACAAGAATGGGTCTGCCAATAGTGTATGAAACTCTATGTAAATTAACTATGGATGATCTAGTGATTAAAGTACTTACTATACATTTTTGACTTAGCAAATTGCTTTCTGTTTTAATTAAATTAGCATTCTTTAACCAAAAAATGGTCAGGCTCATTACAGTGAAAAACTAATGCATTGACTGTGTTGTTTCGTTAAAATAATCCTCATCATCTTTATCATCATTATCATCGTTATCATTGTCTTCACGACACGCATATGCAAACAGACTCACTCACACATATCTTTGTGTGTTTTCCAACAGTATATCTTCATTCGAACATGTGTCATTGAACGTTAAGATGAAATTCATCAAGGAACATGTCGTAGTTATTTTTTCGGACTTTTCTAACATCATCTTCAAGGGTAAATTATTTGGGTTAAAAAAGATTATGGCGTCTTCTTTGGTAAATTTCATATTCAACATCAAGAAACCTTATTAGAGAATTAGAAAGAATCAATATAAAAATAAGTAGACACCTTGTCTATATTTTTCTATGAAACATATATATATATATATATATATATATATATATATATATATATATATATATATAGAATCACTCTCACAAACAATATTTACTAATAAAATACAATCAACTTCGAATCTGTTAATGAATGGTGTGATCCTTGTTCATAAATTCCGGGTTTATCAGGTCTTATTTTTTCTACGAGCCGGGCTTTCAGTCGTTCCGAACGACCATCTTCAGGTAGACGTTTACGTTACATAAATTGAATACGCACTACAAAATCGATATATATATATATATATATATATATATATATATATATATATATATATATAGTAACAGTTTTTTTTAATTTTTTGATTTTAACTATGAATTTATTTTTTAATCATTTCACACGAAGCATGGCGATAAAGCGACCACGACGCTAAGGACTACTGGAAGAGAATGAGAAGACTTTAGACAGTGGACAATAAAAGAATAGGATTCCTGAAGACAAAAGATGCCGATTGATGTTTTATTTAAATTTTTGACGATTGTAGGGAGCAGGGAAGCCAGGTGAAAAGAACGAGAAAAGAAAGTATTAGAATACAATTTACGGTTACATCTCGCTATCGTCTACACGAGGCTAATGAGACCGAGTTTGCCAACCAGTCGTACGCTTAAATTCCTGCGGTACCAAGAAGGGGAGGTCATTAGAACAACTATAAAAAAAGAGAAAAGAAAGAGGGAAGCCACATCAAAGCGGTGGTAAAGTTAGTGATGTCGAGATGCCAGATCATGATGTATAAAATGACATACTCTTCTTTGGACATTGTCGGGGATCTCAGTATATATAGCAGGTGTACCAGACCAAATATGGTAGCAATATTCAATGTACGCACGAATTGTAGATTTATATATGGGCAATATGGATTCTGAGGAGAAAAGATTTCTGACACAACACACTGAACCAAACTTCTCAGCAGTAGACCTAGCAATTGATTGAATATAATCGGTTCACTACATGTCAGTAGAAAACGAAAACCCCAGAAGGAAAAATCACTTGTCCTCAGGTGGTTAGCATCAGCCATGCAGCTAATGTGCAAAACTGGTTCTGTCTGATTATAGTAGTTCCATTTAAAATTCACAAGGCATTGGTTGCACCAGTTAACAACTGATTGGAACTCATTTTCGAGAGCAGCTATCATTTACTCGTTACGTACAGCTCTTTTGTTATTTAGAGAACTAAAGTGTGAAGAGTGAAAGCTATTTTAGTTTCCCCTTTGTTTGTTTTTTTGTGTTATTGGGTATATAGATTTCATGTTCTTCTTTCTTGCTCATCGTTCGCTTAATAAGCCATTCCTATTTCGTGCAGTTGTTTCCTTGCTTTATGTCACTGTAATATTCTGCATTGTGATAACGAGAGACACCTTAATAAGGAAAAAAAATGCTTATTGTTAAAAGAAAGTGTCTTCTGTGCCGAACATCTGCTCTCACGAATCCGATATATTGTCTGATATTCATGTTGCACGTAACCAAAGCTAAACAAACATGACAAAACAGATATTTGTCAACAATTTCAATGTTTGTATGTGGGAATCAAAAGAAAACGAGGACTAATATAAAAGAACAATTGGGGTAAAAATTACAGAAAAAAAATTAGAAAATTATATAGAGAAAAGTGAATTTAGCATCGTTTAAAAAAGGGAAGAAAAGATCGTTTCCAAACTTCATAGAATTTGCACATCCTTTCACTTTGAGGCAAAATTTCTACTTCGCAAATCTTGACTTTGGATTCCTTTTTGTTTTATTTATTTTAGTCATTTCAAGGTGACAGCTGAAGTAATGGATAGCGGATCGGATTGAGGAATCGGAGAGCCGAATTCGAATTACATTCACTTACGTGCTAATTCATTTGGGGAAGGTATCAATCCTCTTCTTCTCCCTCCAGCCAGGAGTAAATAGCTGGACAGACTGGATATAGCTTCTATAGCCTTGGGTGGCAACTGGTCTATCAGAAGGATATTTCTGAATTCAAAACCTGATCCTCTAGGTTGAAGGTTGTGCAGTACGCTAACAACCTACTCACTTAAAAAACTGGCTTGTTACAGAAACGATATCATGTGGCCCTATATTCCTCAAGAAATTTCAGGGCATTATATATATATATATATATATATATATATATATATATATATATATATATATATATATTTCAAGGTGACAAAGCCCCTAAGGCACAGAGTGTTTCTGAGAGTAAAAAAAGTATTATCGAGAAGACAATAAAAAACAAGAGACAGAAAATAACGTTTGCACTTATTTTTTAAGATCGCAATTGACAGCAAAGTAGGAGGCTTTCTTGGAATTTCAAACCGAACCGTTTATTTAGTTCAGCCTTGGTTGATTGATTGATCCACAGGTGACTTGAGTTGTGAGTTCAATACCTGGCCACATCAGAGGGAACAAAAACGTGGAGAGTTGAGTTATCAAGGAGAATTAACTGAAACTGAGATACCTAAAGGCATGGCAAGTGGAATTAAAATAATGTACCCCGGTGGACTAAAAACAGATTTTCAGTTCAAAATTCAAAGCAATATCACCTGAAGAAGGCCCGAGCGTAGAAGGCCGAGACGTCGTGAATATGGCAATAAAGATGAGGACAATACTCCGAATAATGTAAGACGTCTAGATAGTTCCAATACCTCATCTCAGAAATATAGACAAATTTCGAGGAGTAACCAAGATTTATGATTATTTCGCATTATTTTGCACAAAGAAACCCTATTGATTGTATCAAATATTTTTTCATATCAACAAAGACTCAAAACGAATTCATTGACTGCTTCACACAGATTGCCTATAACTGCCTTGTAGAAAAAATCATATCCGAGGTACCTCAGTCTGCTCGAAAGTTACGGAGATTGTTAAAGTATGTCATTAACTATATGTTGCAGCAGCCGATCAATCATTATCTTATCTAAAACTTTACTTACTACAGACAGAAGAGAAAAACCTTTGTAATTACGGTAAAATACCTTTACCAGCAGGTATACGTTTGAATAATACTACCATTAACGCATCAAGTTAGTCGTCACGAAGACATTCTTTTTCTCAAGAATATTGCAATAAAATATCTTCACGTTTAGTGACAGTTCCTCCTCTACACTTTTCAGCGTATATACCATTCAACCCAGGTGACCATCCACTGTTTTTAGATGGCAACTTCTGCTTTTCCACACCACGGAGAAACGGTTTGGTTTGGGTTGCTTTGTTTTGTTTTACAGCATATCAACCTTAATGGGTTATTTACTACCCACAATATTTTTTCCAAAATGTATTGCTGGTAATATTTTTTTTTTTAAATTGTATTGCTGGTATTAAGACCTATTTTTACACTTTCATAATGTTTTGACCCTATTTGGGTGGGTATCTATTTGCCCATAGCTACCACCCCCGCGTCAGGAACAACAACAGTTAAGAGGTGGTTCCACACTCTTCAAAACCTCCTGATCAGAGGCCTTGCTGCCGGATTTAGTTTATCGTCATACACTGGACGCACGGAGAAACGGTCAGCTCTTTCCTTCTTGCACCTCGAATAAAAAAATGTGTAGCCATTAGCTCTTTCGGTTAAGTTACGTTCATCACTTAACCGGTGGACGGACAGTTGGGTACTGGACATTTTCGTCCCGGACAATTGTGTACCAGACCATTGCGTCTCTGGACATTTGCGTCCCTAGACAAATGCGTTCCTGACTAATTGCGATTTATGAAAATTTCTGAAGTTACCATTTTTTAAGTGTTGTTTAATATAGAAATATTCACACCAATATCTTTAATTACTCTAAACAAGCAGAAAGGTAGTTACCATAAATAAAAAAGAGAGAAAATTTCTTTTTTAAAGCAAGTGAAAACTAAGCTAGCAGTTTCACTTCATTCCAGCAATGCGTACCACAAACATCTAATAGATTCTGGATTTTATAGATTATATTTTTATATGGAAACCATATCTAAGTTCCGAACATCAAAGACTGGAGGAAAAATATTTGTGAACGAAGAAAACTTCAGCCACCACTATCATAAGAAAAACACCGATGAAACAATAACATACTGACGATCTGTAGAGCGATCTTGCAATACTATTCATCAGTCATTGCATTTTAAACAAAAATGAACCTTTTTATTTTTATGTATAAACATAAAAATGTCTTAAAAATTAATTGTCGGACTTTGTCCATTTCAGAATGTGTGACGTCATTTGTTTAAATTTGGATACGCATTGAGCATATATGAATGTACGTGAGAGAAACATGGAGGATTGTAGTTTAAAAACAGTAAAATTGACCTAGCTAACAGAACTCTCCTCTGTGGCGAAATCGGTAAAAGCACGTCGGGCTATATGACGTGTTCCGTATAGGATATAGGTTCGATTCGAGTCGGAGGACGCATGTTTTCTATGACAATTTCTCGGAGATTCAGTCCGGTAAATGTTATTAATACTGTTTATTATAAACAAAGCATTTACTTAAATATCTGTATCTATAAAAAAAAAAGAATATATAAACATAAAAATGTCTTAAAAAATAATCCTATATTTTTTTTTTATTAGTTCTTTTTTAAAACTTTATGATTGCTACCTATTCTTTTTTCAAAATTTATGGTAACTGCCTTTAAAATTTTCAAAAAATTACCAGAAGTAAGCAGTTATCCAGGGGCGCATTTGTCAAGGGACACAAATATCCAGGGTGCAATTGCCAGGTACGCAATTTTCCAGGAGGCAAATATCTAGTACGCAACTTCTCTAGAACCCACTTAATATAGTTTAACATGTCGACACTATGAAGGTTGTATCATTGTAGCTCCTTAGCTATCAGCGAAGTACTCCTCCTTGTCTACCAGACTGAGTTTGAACAAAATCGGAGGAAAAGAAATTGAATTATCGATTTTTGATCGACCTTATCGATTATTGATTTTCTGAAAAAACATCATCTGTTATATATATATATATATATATATATATATATATATATATAAACACATCCGTACAAATCTAAATATACATGCACATACCCGCATATACACATGCATATATACATATACACAAGAGGCATATATGTGTATATACTTAAAAACGCATATATTGGAGGTCTGGACGTCGGAGTAAGAAGTCCGTTGTCAAATGGATCACTTATTATTACTATTATGATAATGTGTAATAATCCCAAGGCGTTTTGCTGTCTAAACTGACAGCTGCAAATATAATGCCTGGCATTCCTTTGAATCTTGTCCGTAGGGTCAAGAGGCGGAGCATGTGAAATGGGCAACGCACGCTCTCCATATATCATCGTCCAGACTTGCGCCTAGAAAGGTCACTCCAGTCTCATTCAACAAAAGACTGAATTTTTAGCAAATAGGATGCTACCATTATCGCGCGAGATAAACGGACGATTATTTACTCACTACTTAATGCATATTTATATAAACAGACATACATATGGCCAGAAATAAATAAAAAAACGATAAAGAACAAACTGAGATAGATAGATAGATAGATAGATATGAACAGACTGTGAAAGATAGATAGATATGAACAGACTGTGATAGATAGATAGATAGATAGATAGATAGATAGATAGATAGATAGATATCTAACAAATTATAGGTATTAACAAACTTCGTTCGACAGATAGATATAAACATGAAATAATAGATAGATAGATAGATAGATAGATAGATAGATAGATAGATAGATAGATAGATAGATGAACAGGCTGTCATAGATAGATAGATAGATAGATAGATAGATAGATAGATAAACAGGCTGTCATAGATAGATAGATAGATAGATAGATAGATAGATAGATAGATAGATAGATAGATAGATAGATAAACAGGCTGTCATAGATAGATAGATAGATAGATAGATAGATAAACAGGCTGTCATAGATAGATAGATGACAAACAAAACATTATACTTATTAACAAAATTCATTAGACAGATATAAACATGAGTAATAGATAGATAGATAGATAGATAGATAGATAGATGGATAGAACTATTCCATGTGTATGTGCCTGTCTCTGTTCGCTCTGTCATCCTTTTAAGTCTTTGTTCATGTGTTCATCAAAATGTAATAATTTTTTTTAAATGTTTTTTGCATTTTTATTGTTTAAAACGTTTAGGATCAAAGGAAATTATCTCATCGCGTTTTTCACAAATCCATTTTAGCTTGATTTTAAAATAAGTTTTTCTCCAATCGATTTTCACTCACTGAAAATAAACAGTTGATGTTTCCTGATATCAATCGTAGTTTGGAAGAATCATGTGAATTTCTTTAATGTTTTTCAGCTTTATTCCGTCGAATGACGATTCATCTCCAGATTCGGTCTTTTTATATTTTCCAAAATTTTTATCGGAATATCATGCATGTAGGAAGAACGCCTTGCTAATTGTTTTATTTTTACTGGCATTTTCGAAATCTTTTAACCGCCAACGTAATTCATGAACATATAAGTAGATGCATCAATAAATCTGTCGCCAAAAGAAAGACAATCTTTTTTTCTTTTTTTTTTTTTGGTCATTTGACGATTAACTTTCTTGGTATTTATATCCGTTGCAGGGATAAATAAGGCGATTGGTGGAGATGAGTCACGTGACGGCCAGTTAGTGACGTCAGTTCATACAGTGATAATAACGGCAGAATTTCAGATTGTTTACAGCAGCCAAACTGAAAAGATGTTTTCATTAGCCCGGTACACCATGACCCTGACAGAGGCTGAATTCACCTGCCCAGAATCTTACAAGTCCATGGCGCCGTTTCACTTTGGGAATGTATCTTTCCCCTATAAGGAAAGGAACTCCAGCTTACAGTTCTCAACTTGAAAAAAAAACAAGATACGCTGGTTCCCATTCATGGAATGTATTCTTCCATCGGACATAGTAAATGAGCTCGACCCGTTTAAATCTGATATCCTAAATATGGCTTCTCCAGATACAGGACTATCTCCATATTATATGTAAGACCCTTCTTTCTTGTTTCTACTTACAGTCTGATTTGCTGAATATATATATATATATATATATATATATATATATATATATATATATATATATATATATATATATAATTCTCGTATATGTATATATACTTTTATGTATGTCACAGTAGTATAAAAATCTCCCTGAGAACAAAGCATATTTGTCATTCCATTTTTTCCATTCAGCCATTTTGTTCCGTCTGTGAACTATGGTGTTCTTAAAGGACGGTAATAATAATGTTCATAAAAGTAGAAATACAAATGGGAGAATAAATCTTTCTTCCAAAGCATTCTCTCTCCTGTTACACAGCCTTCGCTCCACAAGCTCTTAATAAATTTTACTGTAATGATTACGTATTTTAAAACAGATGGCCTATCACGTGAGATAGAATTTCGATATTGTTATATTAGGATTTATTTTCAGTGACTAGTGGCCCCGTGCCATCACAATACCGTAAAAGTTTATGTTTTTTCCAATGAAAATAAAAGTCTTGAAAAACTCGATTGATTGTCAATAAATCAGAGATAAAAGAATTATCTATGTTTTTATGATTCATTGTTTACTCCTGGTATTTTATAAATTGCTTTCTACTAAATCCACTTTCATGTTAAAAGTTTTATGTGTTTAATATAACTGTATAAATAGAATTATCCCGGAAGAATATATTAGAAACAAAACGACAATGATGTCGACGACAATGATGTCGACGACAATGATGTCGACGACAATGATGTCGACGACAAAGCCTATTTCAAGACCAAGTTAAAGACGATAACTTAAAACATAAAGGTATCTCCATCCCTCACATGAAAGGCTTGAAAAAATAACACTGCAATCTAAGAGGCAAGGGAATAAAGGAACTGATTAATTAAACGGTTCTTTTCGCTCCAGATCTAAATTTGCCTAAATATAGATAAATCTTTTATTTGTTTAGTTTATTAAAACGTCTAAGTGGACGAATGATTCATAGATTTACCAACTTTAGTTGATTTACATCACTTCCCACTACGGATGGAGCAGGAAATATATAAGTAAATACATATTGATAATTATTATATGGTTTCAATATGTTCAGAGATATTAAAATGATTCACAACTGTTTAGATTGTAATAATTTGAAACGACCCCTTTTAAGTTCATATAAACCTTTACGTAACTCCATATATGTCTTACCTATACACGTCTAGAAAGATTTTTCGAGTATATTTTGTAAAATCCTGCACCAAATTTAATATTTTTATTATTTTGTTAAGAGTTGATTAAATCTTTTATTGTTTGGAACAGGAAATATATAAATAAATACACATTGATAATTATTATATGGTGTGAATTTGCAAGGCAACGGCCATGAATGAGATCCGGAAAATGAAAGTCATCTTATCTTTACATTACGTTTGAAATTAAAATATCTTACGGAAGACAAAGTTTAGCAACTGGACGACAAAGGCGGCTAGGACAACGTCTATTGAAGACAAAGTTGAAGCAAGATGATCACTTAAGAGACAAAGATATCCGAGCGCCTCACATGAAAGGCTTGAACAAATATGACTGCAGTCTAAGAAACGTGGGCGTAAAGGAACTGATTAATTAAATGGTTCATTTGTATTCGGTAAATAACTAAATGCAGATGAATATTTTATATGTATAGATTATTAAAACGACTAAGGGAAGTAATCACTCATATATTTACTTAAGTTAAATTAGCTTCCTACATTTTACTTTCTATTTCCTGTCCCACTAAAGATGGGACAGGAAATATATAAATAAATACTCATATTATCTTTACACCATGGTTTTGATTTTAATAAAATATTTGATGATATTTGTATAATACTATTCTAATATACCAGATAATAATTTATTTATTTTTATTGCTTGCCCCCCACATAGTCGCTGTAATAAGACGTAAGAGTCTTTGTTTGTATTTCTTAGGGGTAACATTGTCATTATTATTAGGTTTTGATTACTATTTCGTTCGTCTTATTTTTATTACTTGTTTATCCGTAGTATTAGTCATAGGACATATGTGTCTTGACTGGGTTTCTGAGACGATCTGTTGTCATTATTATGGCTTTTCATTTCGTCTTTCTTTCATCTTATTCCTATTGCTTGATCGTTCTCTGATGAAATATTGTCATTATTATTAATTTTTGACACGTCTCTCTTCCATCGTATTTTTATTTCTACTTTACAACTATTACTAAAACCTAATGATCTTTAGTGGCTGGATTTCTTAAATGATGTGTTTCCTTTATTATTTATTTATGACCATTTTTATTTATTTCATCACATTTCAATTGCTTATTTGCGCATAGTTTTGTGATAACACATAAGCAACATAAATGACTTGATTTATTTAAGGTGTAGCATTAGGTTTATCAATTATTGAGGTGTTTTATTGCAACTGTGTTTGCAAATACGCAGTCAATTACACCATCAAACAAACATCAAAAATGATTTATTTTAAGATTATTTTCGTATGGTGCAGGGGCTCAGATATTCGAGGATTGTGTTGCGCCAGTCTTTTAAGTACTTCGAAAAGAAGCATTCGAAATGCTATTTTTATTTTAGCATGAACAGAGAATAGTACTTTGAAATGTAACAATTTCACAAACAGTTCAGTTTATTATTTACTAAGATTAATATGATACAAGGCCGAAGTTCAAGTCAAATATTTCTTCAGGTAGACAAGCTTGATAGGCATCACACTATAATAAACTCTTAATATTTTCTAAGCTATGCAAAAAAAAATCTATATAAATTAAACCTGATGTGCAGATTTTATTTCGTGATACTAATACAATTTGCCAGATGTGAATTGTTATGCTTGTTCTTCTACACGGTGTTTTTATCGAAACTCTATCTCTAATGAGTGTTCCACTGTGTTTTTATCGAGACACAAAATTTCGACAAAAAGTCAAGAACAAAATGATTTAAACAACAGAAATACAGTTCTACTGAATTTTTAAATATCATGGACAAATTATATATGAACAGAGGAAGATTAACAGAGAATGTTAGAAAAAGACAGCTGTCTATCTCGACAAATGTAGTGAAAAAAGGATGTGTATTACAGTTTAATTCATATCGGCTCGGAATGAAAAATCGGAGAGCCAAGATTGAATTTCATTCGGGTTCGTTACATTAAATCGCAAATAGCCTTAGGAAAAGTACGAATCCATCTCTCTCTCCCCAGCTATAGGTTGAATAGCAAGACAGTCTAGATCCATCCAGTCTACCGCAGAAATAAACGGCAAACCGCTGAGGAAAATTGTCTGCCTAGTCAATCATAAATCGGAAGACACATGAATGCCCAAGCGTGTATCAAGTATGGCGCTTAACTTATTGAGTGCAGAAGGTTTGTAGAATTTAGCATTCACAAATGATAACAAAGGCAAGCAGCGTATATTTGATACATTTTCATCAGCGTATCGAGGAACAAGTTTGTCTCGCTTTAACAATTACTACTGAGTAGTGAGTTCAATCCTCACTGTTGTTTCTGAAATCTGTCCATTCTTTGTAATTTCATTGAATTGGATGATCCGGTCGTAAAAACAAACAATAAAAAATACACAAGGAATAATTTTTTGACCATTTTTATAGATCATTCGTCCTTGAACTATTATGATTGAGTAGTGAGTTCGATCCTCACTGGCTGTCCTATAATTTCGGCCTCGGATAAATCTAAGGTACCCTTAGAAAATCATCATATCGAAGAACAAATACTGAAATGACAAAGCAATAAACGGTAATAAGTTGTGGAGAGCCGTGATCGCCTACGTCCCGGGACTAAAGATCAGACAATCTATCACAAATGATTTTGCGATATCTGTTATTGATATTTATCGATTAGACCATTCTCTGACTTTCCCAGAGTATATTCATTCCAAGCATTTGTTCTGTTTATAAATCAGAGAATTGACTTTGACATATCGTTAAAGTGCTTTTTTTCTGACTCATTAAGTTTCGTCGCGGTCGTGAGAATTGCAATATCTCCGTCTGATTCGGTTCGTGCCTTTTTTTTCGCCTCTCCTTTCTCTCTCTCTCTCTCTCTCTCTCTCTCTCTCTCTCTGTCTCTCTCTCTCTCTCTCTTTCTTTCTATCTCTTTCTGTGTGTTTGCTTTGGTATCTACCGTTATAATTTCTTGATAGAGAGAAAGCTTTCTATTTTAGACACTTCGTTTAAGGAATATCTTGGTCAATGGTCACCGTCTGTAAACTACATTGCAATTTTGGGGGATAACTCAGTCTGCTAATGTTGTTTCCTAATTATGTCCATTCCCTGCAATTTCCTTGAATTGAATGTTTCTCTTGTAAAAAAAAAATGTAAAGGAATAATATTTTTGTCGATTTTTATAGATCATCATTCATTCGTCCTTTGTCTAATCAACGTTTATCAGAATAAAAAATATATTGAATGTTATCATTTTAAAGTGTGGATTCTTTTCGAAATATGAACACAGTCACGATCTTTAACTTCATAAAGTACTATCACTACATATTTTGTATACAAATGACAAGTTGGAAACTGTGCTTACGTCATTGGTAACTGCGTGAGATTGCGAATTGGTAAAAAGATAAAACATCATTAGTACACAGTTATCAATCACTAATCACAGTTTCAAATTGATAATAATTCATTATTTATACTATTTACATCCGGACTAATATCCTCATCTTTGTTTTTATTATCCACTACAACCTCTAAAAGTGTTGCCAGTAGTTGCTGTCTGGTTTTCTGGGATTAACAGTTATCATTATTTCAACCATATTCTGACTATTCCCCTCATCTTTGTTGTTGTCATCCAACCCAAATTCTTATAGAGTTATCAGTAATTTCTCTCTGAATTTTGTAGGATGAGGATTTATTAATATTTACCCTATTCGTACTATTGTTATTGTTATCGTTTTTCGGCTGTTGCGCGATCTGGTTTTTACCAGGAATTCTGGACTGAGAGAGTTGTTTTCTGTTTTAATTAGAGTACCATTCTTTGTTTTATATCAAAATTGTGGTCATTCTCATTACGGTGAGTAACTAATGCTTTTAATGTGTTATTTTGTAAAATAATCCTTCCTTCTTCATATTAAGATTCCTTGATGCTTCTCTAATGTATATATTGACCTCCAGAGTTTCGTAGAAGGACCTTCCGGGAATCACTCCGTCCACTTTTTAGTCAGGATGCTGAAGGTAACATCAACCAGTTAAGTGACAAACCTCTCGTATTATATATATATATATATGTATATATATATATATATATATATATATATATATATATAGATAGATAGATAGACAGATAGATAGATAGATATATAGATAATATTCGTGGTCAATATATATATATATATATATATATATATATATATATATATAAATTCCAAGAGGATAGAATCCAGGTAGAACTCAATGTCCATGATAGAGTAAGAATATAATATAAAATGTTTGAGCCTTTTATATATATATATATATATATATATGTATATATATATATATATATATATATATATATATATATAGGGTGTTCCATAATGATAGGAAAATGCAAGTATCTTGAATTATAAAAGTGAAATAGAGTACCAAATATATTTATTATACATATATATGATATAAAAGATTTCAACATATTATCCATGATTTGAATATTACATCCCTGAGATGGTCAACATCACGAAGAGAACATGCACGAAGTCGTTCTCTCAATTCAAGCACAAACATTATGAGGGTCCACCGTCAGAAAAAAATAGATATCATATACCTCGAGGATATTTAAAAAATATAGATATGTTGTATATCTTGTAATAAATTTATATGGCACTCTGTGTGATTTTTATAATATATATGTCTCTCTTTTTTTTTAGATGGAATATATTTTAGAATATACTTTTAATACTTATCTTACATATCTATAAGTCTACCATTCGTCCATGCTTAGAATATAGTTGCCATATATGGTCCGGTGTCCCTGCTATTTACCTTGAGCTCCTTGATAAAATCCAATGAAGAATCAACAATATTATTGGACCTGCTCGGCTTCAGTCTTTTCCCCACCGCCGTAAAAGTTGCTGCTCTGTGTCTTTCTCTTTAAATATTTTCATGGTAATTGTTCGTATCAGCTCTTCGCTATGGTACCTGGACTTTTTTCCATTTAGGCGCATTACTAGAATGGCATCAAAATCTCATCAATTTACAGATGAGCTGGCTAGATGTAACCGTTAATTCTATGCTGACAGTTTTTTTTTCTGGCTCCATGCTTTCCAGACAACTTTTTAAAAAATTCAATGCAATGTCATTCGCTCTCTAGTATCCTCTTGGTTACTCTTCCCTCTTCCTACTCATTATTAATGTTTATGTTCCTAATTCTTCCACACCCTGTAACATTTGGCGTCTTGAATGGGCTGATATTGTTTCAAACATAATTAGTTTGTAATATACAGTGTAACCCGGATATATGAGACCCGGATATAAGATACCCTGATATCAGAAAACCCCGGATATAAGAGAGATTTTATCTGGTCCAAAATTAGAGCCTGTGTTACCTAAACAAATATAGACCAAACCCGGATATAAAAGAAACCCGGATATAAGATACTTCGTCTCCGGTACCGACAACTCTCTTATATCCTGGTTACACTGTATATAAAAGGATAATAACCGTATGCTTGTTTATACAGACTATTTCATTCTACTGGTGTACGTTGGGGGCATGCACACACAATTTTACCTTGTGTAAATATATAAAAAATTGTGATTTTTTAACTTTGATTCTGGTTTTCTTCACTGTCGAGCAAGTGTCTGTATATCTGCTCAGTAATCCAGCAGGATTCTTGGAAATTTCGTTAAAATAACTGGTGTTTATGGGAAGTTGAAAAAACAGTGAAACCTGTTCTTCCTTCTTCCTTTTTTTAAGTTAATATCTATGTAATTTATAATTATAAAGGAGCAATATATGAGGATTTGCAATAGGTTAAGGGAGCTTGCATTATGAGAAGAGTTGTAGCGGAGGTCAGACACAAGTCTATACCCGATCAGTATCGACTAGGTCACTGTGAAGTAGGGGTACAATGATGTAAAACCCGAAACCCCCCATAGAGACACTCGATTAAAATCATCACTAATGATGTGCGGCAAAGCATCACACCAGTGTATTCCACTGAAAATATAGTCCTAATTTTGAGTTAATTTACCTTAATTGTTAATTTTTATTGAATTAATTTTATTTATTTATTTGATATTTTTTATATTCGATTGTAAATATTGCAATTTAACGTACAAACTTTTGCATTTGACATATATCAGAATTCATTTCCAAATGCAGACACGAAACCAAATTCCTATTAAGCTATCTACAACCGCAACACAGTTAAAAAAACTAACATAACCTAAATTTATTAAACTCTATCTTAACTTTTTTATTATTGCGCACATTGATTCATTACATCAGTTGCTCATCGTTTTATATAGAGAGAGTAAATGTCCCCAATATATCCACAACCTCCCCAGTGATCTTTCTGGTTTTATTCATGATGTTACCTCGACGGTTTCGGTTATTATTTTATTATTCATATACATTCATTAGCCTTGGGAAATGTATAAATCTATCTCTTCTCTCCCCCCAGTTATGGGTTAAATAGTAGGACTTGGATTAGTAAATCATTATTACCTAAAAATATCATTACAATGAAAAAGATATTTGCTGGCTTTAAAAATCCTGCAAAATCTTGCTATGCCTTAAGAGCTAAATCAATTAATCAATACATATTTTAGGTTGCTTTTTTATTGTTATTTGTCCACATTGATCGAATATGGAGGCCATCTAGCTTTTCAACTAGTGACAACACAAGTTCTACATACTCAGGCTTTATCTTTATTAGACTTGCCAAATTTCGTAATGCTGTCGTCTTGAATCCAGTTCTTTATCTTATTATCCGTACACAACTCTTTTTCGCATCAGCTGTATTTGTCGCGTATTGATTTAGATCAGATGATAGCAGATCACCTGAACACTCCATTTTTTTTACCTTAGTTTTTCTCACTGATTTTAGAAATGCTTTGTCTTATTATTATTTGTAAACATTGATTTGTCGTACGAGTTGAATCTGTCTCCATTCTTCTTATATCATTTGACAGCCATCTCTGTAACAGTGAAGCACCCGCCTCTGTATTCCAGAAACTTTAACAATGCTGTCGTCTTAATTGTGTCCGATCTTATTTATATACATATATGAACACATTGATTTTTCATATGAGTTGACCGTATTTCTAGATCAAGTGGCGGTATATTTCCTCAAGAGAACAGCTTCAGATTCCATGTTAATTCTAGCAATGCAGTCTTCAGGACCGGCGGTGAGATATCGGTACATAAAATGGAATTCACCAACTGACTTCTAAGACACTCAAGAGCATTCCTCAGGATATAGATATTATTAATTCTATCATCATCATAGAATCGATTATTCTTCAGATTAACATTTAATCTCCACAGAGAAGCTTTCATTCTGCCATCAGCATAGCTGATGCTAAACTCCAGGAGAGCAACACTTTACACCTTCTTAGGCTCGCGTTTTTCACTACCGTGGTGCAGATTGATTATATTGAATCAATTGTTAGATCTGCTGCTAAAAACATTGGTTCACTGTGTCGTTCCAGAAAGCTTCATTCGTCAGAATTAATTTTGCATATTTATAAATCTACCATACGACCATGCATTGAATGTTTCTACTATATCGAATCTGTTAATCCTACTATATATCACGAGATTCCTGAGAATATTCAAAGAAAGATCTGTAATGTAATCGATCCTGACCTGAAATCTCGACTCCAGTTACTTTCTCCCTCTGTCTTTTCTACAGATAGTGTCTCGATGGAATGAATTTGAGCTCACAACTCGCTTGACAACTAGGTCTCACCGTTTTACTATTGAATTAACTGCCACTGACATGAGGTGGAATAAATACATTGAATCAATAGCTTCATCTGCTGCAAGGAAAGTTGGTTCTCTCTGTCGTGCCAGAAAGTTGTTTTCTCGTCTGAGCCCATCCTTCAAATCTATAAATCATAAATGGAATATTACTGTCATATATGGTCTGGTGATCCTGCTGTACGTCTCGAGGTCCTTGACAAAATCCACAGACAAATATGCAAGATGATAGGTCCTGATCTGGCATCTAGTCTACAATCGCTATCCCACAGACGTGCCGTGGCCTCCCTTTGTCTCATCTACAAATACTTTCACGGCTACTGTTAAGACTTTCGCTGGTTCCCGGACTACATGAATTTAAACGATCTACCAGGCTGGCATCTCGGCCCCACCCTTTCACTGTCAAAACGGTTAAATGTAACCGCCTCTTCTTCTCAAACAGCTTCTTCTCTTGCACTTCCTGTCTGTGGAACTCCCTTCCCCTTACTTGCTTCTTCGATGACTATAATCTTCAAATATTCAAGTGTAATATCAATTGACATCTGACAGCCTGAGCTTGGTCCCTGTCCTTCTCTGTATCCTTTCCTCGAAGACGCCTCTTTACTCTTGTTCTCAATCCTCTGTAACCCCTTGCACGCTAGAGACACTCCCGCCTTGCTTGAGGTGAACTGCTCTATTCTAATAGTTTCTCTTCTCACACTTCTTCCCATCCGATTTCTTCGTTTCTTCTCATCTGTAATTTTCGAAAATTAAAATGCAACGTTAATTGCCATCTTCTATTTTCCTGTTCATTTATTCCCTTTTCTCCACTTCTCTTCACTAAAATCTTCTCATCCTCTTTCACTCTGTAACCCCGAGAATTCTAGTGGCATTATCGTTTTGGGTGAAATGATTTAAAAAAAAACTAGTATTCCATTCCATATGATGGTTAAATCGAGATACAAGCTTATATTCGAAATGCCAGTTTGATTTCAAATTTTGATTTTCTTTTCTGTTTCTTTGTCGCTTATAGAAATTGAAACATGGAATATTCTGCTCCAGGTATAGTTCCACGCAACACTGCAAGTTTCTCCCAAACCAAAGCTTTAATCTAAGAACATTAGTCATGCCATTTAATAGCGTTATCAGATCTAGATTCTCTCATGGATGCCATGGACGGCGTCCAGCTCGTTCAGAAATGTCTCAAACGTCAAATGCATATAACCGCTTGCGCTAGATCCATGACTAGAAATGACTTCGAGCGAATTAATACTTTAGGTCGTAATGAGGACCATACATTATCTGTGATTCTATGGTGTCGGTATAGACGCTACTGAATCAAAAGCAAAGAACTTTGCAATAACAAAAGCTATATTACTTGAAAACCTTCAAAAATAGTAACAAACCTACACGCAAGCCGCTAGTGGACCGCCAGTGGTAACATTACTTAGACGAACACGTCGGCGGTCTTACAGCGGGCCACCTGAGGTAAACGCTAGTGACATGTCACCCAGTGGAAGATTGGTGACTTGCGTGTAGAAAACAATGTACAGCAAATGCGAATCGAATTGTAACTAATAACACAATCATGATTTTTTATTACTAAACTACAAGCAATATTTACATTAGTCGGACTATTGTCCTCATCTTTGTCGCCATATTTGTCACAACGTTTCGGCCGTTGTACGCTCCGGCCTTCTTCAGGTGGTTGGAATTTCGAACCGAACCCTTTATTTCGATCACTGGGGTAGACAGTTCTAGTTCCACGAGCCATGTTTGATGGATGTCAGTTATCAGTTATCTACTGCTAATTTTCCCTCTGAAAGTTCTCCACTGCCTGACAAATATGTTGTGACAAATATGGCGAAAAAGATGAGGACAATAGTCCGACTAATGTAAATACTGTACATAATACCTCATCTCAGAAATATAGACATACTTCAAGCAAAATGTTTGAAAAGAAGCTCCTATTATAATAAGTTATAAGCTACCAGTATAGTGATAATAGTGGACTTGAGATGCCTATTTTCCTGAAAAAACTTTTTTAACAGAAAATAATATGTGTTCCGTCAATAAAAACCGAATGTTTCCCATAAAGCAACAGTTAATCTCAACATTACAATCATCATTAAGTGTTGTATTGTGTGTCGTCTTTGGCTTCTCTTTGTCGACGGCTTCAGTATCAGTAGCGGCGGCGTCTCTTAGAGGACGCTATGTCAACAGTTTGGCCACCTACTCTCACCAGGTGGTGGTCTCTCTCCAGCGAGGCGTCTTAGTCTTGTATTCTTGCTAAAGTGCTGAGTCTCTTCACGCGTTTTTCGGTCTTATATTAGATCGCGGATGTAGTTTGAGACCGTTTAAAAATAGAAACAACCAATAAGAAATTGTTATACAGAGGTTTAATCTAAGCAAAAATAAGGATTAATACATTTTTAAAGGAAAAAATATTACCAGCAATACATTTTTGAAAAAATATTACCCGCTTTCGAAATTCAAACCACCCAACTCAACTAAGGTCGTCGATACTGAATTTTGAACCAAACTACCCGATGCAGTAACATAAATTAATCCAGCTTATTTTAAACGTAGACTAAATTGTTTCTGATCTCGAAATACGAAATGATTAAATCTGAGTACGCAAAAGTAATCCATCATGGCACTGTGATCCCAATCAGGCAAAAAATGATAGTCATGACTGTTGTTTATATTTCTCCCAAATTTTTAGATATTTTCCATTTCATTCAAATTTGTTTTGTGACCCGCTGACAAAAATGTTCTTTTCCAGCTTTACCCTCTAAAAGAGATGCGAATATTTTTTTAATCGCTTTCATGGTTTGTATTATAAAATGTTTCACTGACCCGAGAAATGTATGGCATTGCTTAAATAGTGCGCGCTTTTCTTTATATTTTTAGATGTTTCACTGTCTAGACTTTCAAAATAATAATGAATTTCTTTGGTTCACACAACACGAAAAAATTGAGCCCGATTAAAAATAGAAACTATCAGTAAGAAATCGTTATACAGTGGTTAAATCTAAGCAAAAATAAAGATTAAATATATAAAAGAATATATCCTTTCCACCGATCATGTGACCGTCCTGGGTAAAACGATAAACTACATCTGTGTCCTGGGTAAGACGCTAAATTACATCCAACAGCAAGGCCTTTGATCAGGAGGTTTTGTGTAGCATGGAACCACCTGATCGCTGATGTTCGCAGGTTCACCCTGACCTGAGGCGGTGACACTTGTTAGGGCCTTGGGTAAATAGTTAACCCCCGAATTTGGGTCAAAACACTATGAAAGTGTAAAAATATGTTTTATTACCAGCAATACATTTTTGAAGGAAGACATTTTACGAGCAATAGATTTTTTGAAAAAAAATATTAGCAGCAATAAAAACCTTGCCGGCATTAAATAATGAATCCTAGCTATGGACAAATGGTTGACCCCCAAAGTGGGGTCAAAACACTATGAAAGTGAAAAATAGGATTTAATACCAGTAATACATTTTTTGTAAAAATATTACCAGCAATGAATTTTTGAAAGAAAAAATATTACCAGCAATACATTTTTGAAAAAAGGCCTTTTACCAGTAATACATTTTTGGGAAAAAATATTACCAGCAATATATTATGAAAAAAATATATTACCAGCAATTAAAATCTTGTCTGCATTAAATAACCCATTAAGGTTGATATGACGTAAAAACAAAGCAAACCAAAGCAAACTGATCACACGAATTTCTTCTATGTGAAAAATGTAAAGCGTTTATTTCCTTGTAAAAAAAAAGTAGAGATTCTATAGAGTTCGTTGTATTAAAGTATGATTCATTTGTATTGACCTCGTTACCCATGTGAGAGTCGGTAACGGACGGGGAAGACACTCCCAAACCGTCTTTCGGAGATCCAATCCACAACAATAATAATAAAAATATATGAGAGATACACGCCAGAATTTTTTGAAAAATCAAATTTTCCCGATGCAAGGAAGTAAAGCCATTAAACACGAGCGATTAGTAAGTCGGAATGAATTGGAAAGCAGAAACATTATTAAGGAGCGAGAAAAATAGAAGAGTAATCAGGAAGACAATAGATAACAATTGACATTGCATTTAAATTAATGAAGGTCAAACTTGGCTGGAAAGCATGGAGCCGGAAGAGCACACCACAAGCAAGAAGTGCGGGAAAAGAAAATGTTAGTATAGGACTTACGATTACATATAGCCAATTCAATTTTTTTTTTAAGCTTTTCACCCCAAGCAAGGCTGGAAGCCACTAACACGCAAGGGTTACAGAAGGTTTGGAGGAAGAGCAGGTAGGAGTGGTAAAGGAGAGGATGTGGAGAAATATAGTGGATCGATCAAGGCAAGGGGGTTACAGAAGATTTGGAGCGAGAGCAGATAGGAATGAAAGGTGAAAGGATGTGGAGAAGGGAAGTGGATAGATCAAGGCAACTGGAGATGTCGATTGACGTTACACTTAAATAGTTGGAGATTATATTGGTCAGGGAAACAGGAATAAGGAAGGGAGTTCCACAGGCGAGATGTGCGAGACATGAAGCTATTGGAGTAGAAGAGACGTCTACATCTAACAATGAAGAGGTGGGAACGGGATGCCAGCCCCGTATGACGCTTAAATTCATGAGGCCTGGGAACCAGCGAAAGTAGCTCCTCGGACCAATTACCGTGAAAGTATTTGTAAAAAAGACAGAGCGAGGCAACGTCGCGTCTGTGAGAGAGCGACTGCAGACGAGATGACAGATCAGGGCCAATTACGTTGCATATCCGTCTCTGGATCTTATCAAGAACCCTGAGGCAAACAGCAGCGGCTCCAGACCATATATGGCAGCAATACTCCATGCAAGATAAAATGGTTGATTTATAGATTTGGAGGATCGATTCCGGGGAGAAAAATTTCCTGGCTCGGCACAGGGAGCCAACTTTCCTTGCGGTGGATGAAGCAATTGAATCGATGTATTTGTTCCACCTCAGGTCAGCGGACAGCGTGAGACCGAGCACCCGCAGGGAGGAGCTCTCGAGAAGTTGGTCTTCAGACATTCTAATGGGATGCAGGGATGGATCCCTGTGGTGGTTAATAGAGAGCAGTTTTGTTGCCAATCTAGTAATGCGCTTGAATTCAAAGTGTAGTTAGCATAGCGAAGACCTCATCCAAAAAAAAATGACCATAAAAGTATTTATAGAAAAGTCACAGGGAAGCAACTTTGAAAGTGACTAAAGCCGAGAGACCAGGCCAGGACCAATAATATTGCTGATTCTTCTTTGGATTTTATCAAGTATCTCTAGATATATAGCAAGAGCACCAGACCATATGTGACAGCAATATTCTAAACATGGACGATTGGTAGACTGATAAATATGTAAGATAGATTCTGGAGAGGAAAACTCTCTCGCACGATATACTGAACTAGCTTTCTTTTAGCAGCCGATCCAGCAATGGCTTCCGTATCGTCTTTCTTTAAATGACAACTTTCCATTAAATACCAAATTGACAAAATGATACCTTTGATTCGACAAACTTGCTAGACTTTGAAATTTGACGATTGCTTCTTCTTAGATTTTAGAAAAAAAATTTTTGCACTATATGAGGTTTATCTTTCTGTCAGTAAGATCAATTTCTACATATAATTTGTACATTATTCTTCTAGTACTGCCGGTAATATTTAGTATAGAGGTATAAGCGTTAAACTGACATTTTGACATTTTCCATTGATTCGTTTTATTAAGACACTATATAAGACCCTTTAGTTAACAGTTGCTTTCTATTTTGTATGATCTATATATCTAAGTAATTTATTTGATCTCTATATATTTTTTTAATACTTGCGTTAGAACAATTTGTTTAAAGTTTCCATTTATTTCTTAAAGTGCCATATTATTTACCAACTATAAAAATGTGAAATTTTAACTTTAAACTCACAGGTTAATGTAGTTTGTAAAGTATCTTGTTAAATTACGTTTCTTCTCTCTTAGAAGATGACATGTATCTAATGGATAACATTGTCGCAAATTTACATTTGTGTCGCATAGAAGCTGTCTACGATTCAAATTATGTGGGTCATGACCTCTTACTTATGATTTCTTCTTAACTTAACTTTTTCCCCTTACTTTGAACTTTGCGTAAGCCATTTTGATTAGTGGATCTGAATATAAACAAAATAAATATTGCTGCTGTCTTCTCCCACTTCTTTCTTACTCTTTTACCATATTCTTCCTTTTGTCAGGAATTGTGAGTGTATCTTGTATATTTCTTTCTTACTCTTTTTCTTTTTTCCTTTTCTCTTGGAAAGAGGTTGTATCTTGATTAAATCTCAATAAATTGTCTACTAACCAGTTATTTACTAACGCCTGATGAGATGTTTTAATACACATTGAAAGATGATTGCATTTGTGTAGCGTCGTTTTTTACATGTTTTTGATTTAATATCCTATTATAAAGTATATTTATATATATATTTATATATATATATATATTTATATATATATATATATATATATATATATATATATATATTTATATATATATATATTTATATATATATATATATTTGTATATATATATATATATATATATATATATTTATATATATATCAAAGAAATATATATATATATACGAACTGTAGATTATTAAATGATTTTTTTAAAAATAATGCTGATCATCACCGAATAATAATAATAATAATAATAATAATAATAATAATAATAATAATAATAATAATAATATCGAAACATGATTGCATTTGTGTAGCGTTTTGTACATGTTTTGATGTAATATCCTATTATAAAGTATACATATATATATATATATATATATATATATATATATATATATATATATATATATATATATATATATATATACGGACTGTAGATTATTCAATGCTTTTTTAAAAAAAATAATGCTGAGCATCACCGAATAATATTAATGATAATAATTTAAATCTCAATAAATGTCTACTAACCAGTTATTTACTAACGCCTGATGAGATGTGTTAGTACACATCGAAATATGATTGCATTTCTGTAGCGATTTTTACATGTTCTTGATGTAATAGACTATAATAAAGAATATTGCTCTACTTTTGTATTGATCCCTCTTTTAAATTGAATATTACGAACGTTTGAATTGGATTCTATTCGTTCTCATTTCACCGGGATATATATGTATGTGTGTGTGTGTGTAACAAGAAGAAAAATGACTAAGTTTTATTTGTCTTGTGGCTCTCTAACATCTGAAGTTTATTGAATGCGCTTCTTGTGTTAAGCGTCTTTAGCCACACCATTTAAATTCAAATTCCTCTTTCTTTCCCTCTCCCTTTTTCTTTCTCTCTTTCTCTTAAGAATTTTTACCTTTAGCCCTCTTCTTCACCTTCTTAATCTTTTCACTGTTTTTTTCTGTAACTCTCCTTTGTGTCTGTCTTTCTCATTGCGCCTCTTTTGCTCTCTTTATATTTAGCCGTCAGAGTTTTCTTCCCACCCATCCTCATTCTGTCTTATATACAACGAAAGGAATCAACTCGAAACAAACGCATTTTAACATTATTGTAACTGTCATTGTGTTGAAATATCGCCTATTTATTGTTCCAGAAAGTAATTTGGATAAAAGAAACATGTCAGACATACAGATATCTCCAGTTGTTGTCAGAAACATTTCAAAAATTTGCTTAACAGACCAAGAAATATTTAAACTAATCGACGGTTGGTATAGGCATATTCAAAATCCTACTGAAAGGAAACTATATTCGAACTTTTAAAACATATCTTTCTGATGCTTATAAACATTTAAGCACAAATTTTATAAATCAATTTTAATATTTTAATATTATATATATACATATATATATATATATATATATATATATATATATATATATATATATATATATATATATATATATATATATATATTGCTGTTTTTATAAAAGTGACTCACCTGATTTTTTTTACTTAAACATTTTTTCGCCTATTGTTTTTGGGGTCAAACTAATTTTCAATCTTACTAATATAAAGACCCCTTCCCGACCACCTACTAAAAAGGTTTACTCACCCTAAGGTATTCTATTGATACTTATAATTTTGGATATAAATGAGATTTAGGCAAAAAAAGTGACTCACTTATTTCCTGCAACTAGTAATCAATAGAAACATAACCGAACAGCTTTAAATAAAGAATAATAAAGGTATAATTTATTTATAATA
>OZ038493.1:96520471-96572971 GCA_964036315.1 Acanthosepion esculentum | reverse complement strand
TATATATATATATATATATATATATATATATTCTCTTTATTCGTTATTTTTTATAGATACAATTTATTTAAATAAATGGTCTGTTTTTAATTAAACAGTGTTTTAATTTCTGAATATTCGACATAGCATGTGACGGTTTCTGTATATGAATATAGGTTCGATTCCTGTCGGAAAATGCATATTTTCTACGAAATCTCACGAACATTCAAGCCAATGGAGATCCGATCACCACTCCATCAATTTGGCCATAATTTTCACGATTATACAAAATTTAGTTAAATATGTGGCAAACCGGAATGTCAAAGTTCTTCAAACTTCTTAGAAATGATATTGCAAATTTTACAAAATCTTCTCCGTAGCAAGAACCAAATCATTCATTGTTGTCGAAGTGGGTGCCAATTACTTGCCATTATTCTCTGAATTCTTGAGATAATATCCTTATCTTATTCAGCTTTGATCACTTGGTTTAGATGCGTAAACAGTTTGACATTTCTAGTATTGCCGGAAGTTCTAAGATGATAATTTGCCCCTTTTCTCCGACTTAATCAGGCCAATATCTCTACCGTTTTCATCACTGCGTTTTGATTAGCATAATGTTCTCCATTTATCATATTGAAATAATGTATTTATCGCCTCGTCTTTGATCACAGTTTTCAAACTATTTATGTGGTCTGGTGTTATTATGTTGCAAGCAAAACCTTCTCTTATTTTTCAGGCCTGAATCATGGCTTTCAACTACGTCAGCCACGCAATATAACAGCTAAAGTTTAGCGTTTGTCCATGTTTCAGAAAATCCAGAATGATCACAATTCACCTAATGGCGTGTTTGATGTATTTCTCTAATAGGGAATAGCTATGTTGCTTCTCCATGAATTATCATTTTTTTTATTCCATAATAATAGTGATAATGCGTTTCATTGTGTAGTATGTGTTTCCTGCTAGCAATTACCAGAGGACTTTCTACTGTGTGTCACCTCAGAATGTCAAAAGATCTAGGAGCCTCGAGGGTTGACCTAAAAGTTGCCCTTACTGCTAACAAGGGCAGACTCGGGCTCGCAGGATATCGGAGGTTGCACCAACATAAACAAGGAAGTGAACTCAGCTGAAAGAATATACACACGCAAGATAACCAAATAACATGAAGTTATATAAATCCTTGACGTAAGTGAAAAAACTTAGAAACGAAAGAGAGAGAATGCTTGAAGAAAGCCCCGACATCACATACCCTTGATTCAGCCGACGTTAATTTACCAGTGTCCAGAACTGAACGAATAAGTGTTTTTATTATGAACTTTTTTACTGTTTATCAACATTTTGAAGTGTAGTCATACCTTTCCTAAGGGTATTTGCCTGTAAGTGAATATAATGAACCCGACTGGAATTGAAACCAGACTCTCCGACTCCCAATTCCCAGCTGTTGCCCATTAAACTATCCGCATATCTAAGTATGCAGTAGATATTATTTCCAACCTATCTAGGTACTGACTAAGCTCGACGTTGCTTAACTTCAGAAATATGGAAAAATTATATTCTTATTGGGTGTTACTGACATTACACAGGAAACTATCGCCTTCAGCATCGTTGAGGTTCAGGATATTCTGCCAAATGTAGAGTTGCATTGCGTGATCTTTCTCTTCTTGTGCCAATATCGGTGAAATGCCTCTGGCAGAAAATGTAAGGTATGGCAACGTTGTCGATATCGGTTTCAATGCCATGAAACCGTAATACAGCCACAATTCGATGGTCGTAATCTGCCGAGCTACCTTCATTTCATAGGTTGATCGATGACGAGGACCGTCTACACTTGCACACACGTATTAATGTCGCCGCTGCTGGCTGTCTATGTCCAAGCGGTCTCTGTAAAAATGTCTAGCTAGCTGAATTACGACTGGGTAGCGAGTTCGATCGTCCCAGGTTGCTCCACACTTTCGGCATAGTGCTACGTTTAAGAAACCCTTAGAAAATCATTATGCATACTGTGACGTGGTGTAATGGTTAGCAAGTTTGTCTTTCTAGATCAACTACGACTGAGCAGTGTGTTCGATCCTCATTGGGTGCGCCACATGTTCGGCTTTGTACCACGTCTAAGTTACGTTTAGAAGATCAAAATGAACTTTTCGACGCTGTGTAATCGTTAGCAAGCTTGTCTCGCTTGGTCAATTACAACAGAATAGAAATTTCAGTCCTCACTGCGTACCCCATACTTTCGGCTTTGTGCAACATCTAAGCTACGCTTAGAAAATCACTATATGTAAAAATGCATTACCTACTACCTAACAGTGCTTATATCCATTGTCTGGTCTCTGTAAATATTCTGTAAGCGTTGATGTATGTCAGAAGATATAATTTCATCCGTAGAAAGAATTTAGTGTCACAGTTCTGCTTCGTACGCACCCTCATGTCAGACGTTTATTGCCGGTATACCATCTGTAGCAAGGCAAAATATACGGGGGAAACATCTACCACCATACCACGAAGGTCCGCCACAATGGTCGTGCTCCAACGGAGTAAAATAGAAAGCATTACTTTCAGAGCAACCCACGTAGTAACGCATTGATTTCTGAGATGAATTATTATTACACTCTGAATTATTGATATTAATATGCTTATCTCTGTCGCTTTGTTCGTGATCCTTTTTAGCCATTTTGTTCTGCGGATATTCCCTATGTCCTCATTTCGCAAATTTCGGTCACGTCGTCTCGATCGGTCGAATCTCGGATATTTCTATTATTGCCTCTATTCTGTATTTCCTGTATTTTAAAGTTTAATATCCTCATAACTTTTCATGTTATCTGAAGCTTTATATAGGTACGCCTTTCGACATCTCTAAGTTCTTTCATCGGCATCTATGCGTCTCCGGAGAGGATGTGACGTAGAGTGTTTCAGACGTAGATAACACTGATGCAGATTCTGGTGTGTCCATACGTCAACATCCCCTTCTGGGTGCTGCTGATAGATTCAAAAGGAAAAGTTAAACCGATAAAGCTTAGTACCGGTGTAGCTGAAGGAATTGCCAGAATGTGATGCAGTAAGCCATCTAACCGTATTACGAGAGCCATTTCGGGTAGACGCATTCCAAAAGCTAGGTAGAATATTACAAGACAGGAGGGTTTCTGTTATGGGTCCTTACCTATAACTACAGAGAGAGAGAGAGAGAGAGACGAATCGAGTCGAGCCGATAGTAGTTCACGCCAAACCAGACTGACAGTCATACTAACACCTTCCACACCTTGTATTATTATTCCGTGTAATATATCTTCGTTATTTATACTCTTGTGTTCGTGTTATTCTTCCTTGGTCCAAACCTGGACCATAACAGTTTCGTTGGTAACAAAGAAAAGAGTACTGAACTGCTATGTGTTATCTGTCCTCCTTTACGGCAGCGAATGTTGGACGGTATCCTCAAAGATGAAGAAGAGACTCGAGGCAACGGAGGTATGGTTCTACAGAAGGATGCTAAGGATACCATGGACCGAACATGTGAACAACGATGAGGTTTTGGAGAGGACGCAAACAAAGAGGAAACATATACTTAACATCAGGAAGAGGCAGCTGAAATTTCTAAGACACTTAATGAGAAAGGAAGGCTTAGAAAATCTGATACTCACAAGGCGGATAGAAGGAAAGAGGGACTAGCGAAAGCAGCGAGTGGTATACTTGACGGGCTTGAGCAAGTGGATGGCAGAACAGGGTCTTGGAGGAATAACAAAAAGACAAAACTTATTGAGAGCTACAAGGGACAGGAAGAAATGGAGAGCCATGATCCCCTACGTCCTGAAGGGACATGGCACATAAAAGAAGATAATATTTACGCATTAGCCTTCCCGCTTTTACAGGAGATATCCACAAGGTAGTTAAAGGTTAGTATCTTTAGTTTTGCTTTTCATAGACAAACTCTCCTAACGGCAAGAGAAACAAGTCTATCATGTTGTTTTATTCGTAGTTGGGTAAATAGGACGTAATGTATTTTCAAAGGGCAGTAGTGTGGAAAATATTTTGAAGAGCAACGGTCGCAAACGTCCTGATGGGTTGGTTTGATTTTGTTTGGTTTGCTTTGTTTTACGGCATGTCAACCTTAATGGCTTATATAATGTCGACAAGACTTTTATTCCTGGTAATTTTTTTTTTCAAAAGTGTATTGCTGCTAATATTTTTTCCAAAAATGTATTGCTGGTAATAATGTATTACTAGTTATAATTTTTTCTTCAAAAATTCATTGCTTGTAATAAATTTTCATAAAAATGTATTGCTGGTATTAAAAACCTATTTTTACACTTTCATAGTATTTTGATCTCCGTTTGGATGTTAAATATTTGCCAAAAGCTGGGAGCCTAACATGTGCTACCACCCCGGGTCAGGGTGGATCTTGGAACGTCCTGAAGGGACACTGCACATAGAAGTAGTTTGAGGTGTGCAGAGTTGGAACTCAGCTCGTTGTTTCCAGGTTGCGTGCTCATATCCAATATGTTATCAGCAAATCCATTAGCATCATTCAGTATTAGCTGAAATGTTGACATGAAGATTAGTTTATGAATTTTCTTTATATATGCTATTGTAACCAGTATGAGAGTACACCTTTCAACGTTTCTAGTATTGCCTGAATTGGTTATGTAGTTTCACCAGCTTTGAACAAGAATACTTCAGAGGAACTGGGAAAACCGCTTGCCTCCTTCATCCACTTCCCATAAGTTCTCAATGGGCGATATACTAAGCCCACTCAAGCAGTGGGGGCATAAACCGACAGTCCTCATGCAATGTAGATTTCTATGTCGAGACTGTCTACAATTACAACATCTCTATCCCCAAATAAATATAACACATATTAAACAATTATCATTAAAAAAAATTACAAAAAGGAAAATCTTTTGTGCAAACGCGTTTTCTTTCTCGAGGTACCTTATCACAGCAAGTCGGTTAACAGCCATATCACTTTAAAACACCGGATCTCACAAGATCACCGAAGTTAAACATCCTAGTCACTACCCATACGGGTGGATATTGATTTTCTAAGCATAGCTTAGATGTGGCACAAGGCCGAAAGTAGGGAGCACCCAGTGAGGATCGAACTCACTACTCAGTCGTAATCGTTCTAGCGAGACAAGCTTGCTAACCATTACACCACCCCTAGGTGGCCCCCAATACGGGTGAAAAGCAGGTGCTGTAAGCTTTGGTGTGCATGGAGTGTAATGGATAATGTCTCCGAATTGGAAATCGGAGAGTCAAGTTCCAATTCCAATTGGGTTCTTTTCATTCATTAAGCTCTAAATATTCTTCTCTCTCCCCCCCAACCATCCCTGGGTTAAATAGTAAGACTTGTATCTGTAAATTATTCTTAACTCCAAAAATTCTTACAATCACAAACTGTTTTCTGGTTATAAATAACCAGGAAAGGGTTGATAACCTGTAAAATACAAATCAATCAACAATCAATCAAGTGAAGAAATTTTATTTAGCAACCTGTATTTATACACAGGAGTAACTTCGAGAAAAATAAATGTCAGTTATTTTTTTGTTTTGTTTTGTTTTTTTTCATATCTAAGTGTCTAAAATATTCGAAAATCATACTGCATAAAAGATGAATTATGGAAGGAGCTACATGACGTAATTTTTTTGCCATGTTAAACGAAATTGGATGAATGTGGTTATGCTACCATTAGTTGAGGAAAAATGAATTTACGTCTTTTGTAAAGGCATTAGTTTGATGAGGCATTTGAATTCCACACATTGGTCCCACTTTTTGCGCCGATAACAATCATTTTCATTTTTCGTACTGACTGAAATTTCGGAGTGGATGTCTTCTCGATAATATCTAAATTCTTTGTCTTTATTATCATGTCTCAATTGATACGCACAGCGCCATTTTTATTATTTTAATTTATGAATTAAAATTAAAATAATAATAATAATAATAATAATAATAATAATAATAATAATAATAATAATAATAATAATAGTAATAATAATAATAATAATAATAATCTACGCCAAACGAGTAAAACACAAAGCAAAACAACTTGGCCAAATGAAATTACAAAAAAACTGGGAGGACAAGGTGTTGCATGGCCAATACATACAAAGAACGAAATAAGCAGATGTAACCCAACAGAAAACGGATCAGTGACTGAGGAGCACCGCGATGGAAACTGAAACAGAAGGCCTAATCATTGCAGCTCAGGACCAAAGCCTCGCAAGCAGATGTCACATAATCAAGGAGCTCTGGAGCTCGTGAGAATAGGAATGGTCAATTTTACTTAAAGTGTTCCAGGTAACATCAACACACAAGTCACCCAGAACATCGCCCTACTATGAACATAACATATACTAAGAAAAGTGTTATCAATTACATGACAATTCTCCTATAGGGCCTAAGGACCATAGTTTAGACCCGGTTCTATTGGAAAAAAGGCAGGAAACATAACATATGCAAATAATAATAATAATAATAATAATAATTGTACTCACAAGTAAAATTCACACATTACGAAGAGCTTTATCTATGTAAAATATGTGTGGTCTAAGTTTTTTGTTTTGTTTTTTGTTATTTACCAAAATGGTCAGTAGAAACTGGCGTGTCGAGCCTTAGCTTTCTGGTTGGATTCAGAAGGAAAAATGAATACAAAAATCAAAGGGAATAATAATAATAATAATAATAATAATAATAATAATAATAATAATAATAATAATAATGATGATGATGATGATGATCGGTATCCCAGTCCGCCCACGACTAGAAGCGTTCGGACATGTTTGTTTTTGTTCAAAACCCAGAAGTGGTGTTTACTGCAACGACGAGGATGGTTTGAAACTTCCATATTCTTTCCACTAGCTAGCTGTTATAGATGAAATACGAATGCCGACAAAATTAACTTATGACCTGAAATGTTTATCTCGGTACGGTGCTTATTTGGTTCGGCAAGCTTATTATTTTCTCAATGGTTTTGATACAGAAATAATTATCAAATCTCCGCTTATTTTATAAGCTAAGAAAAATTCAACCGGCATTACTATTCCAGGTGGCACTTCTATTCGATACACAAGTACATACGAGGCTGGGCTGAAACGTTCATAAGGCTGACTATGAAGGGGTGATGCTAGAGTCGTGGAATCTGGCATGCGTTCATTTCAACTCTTATTAATAACTGCTTCGTTTCTTTCCAGCTAAACAGAAAATAGTTAATTGTTCAAGGGCTTCAAAAGTAACTAGTAGTGAATTCTTTTGAAAATGGACATAATTCTGGCATCGCGGTGTTATGAAGTACCTGCAGGAAAAGAGCTTACCACCAAGGATATTCATTCTGACATGGTCGCTGCATTTGGGGATGAGGCTCCAGCTTTATCAACTTTGCAAAAATGGACAACTGAATTTAGGAGGTAAAGGATGACCAATGTTCTGGACGTTCTGCAACTTCCACCACCCAGAGAAACTTAGTTACGGTGTCTAAGATGGAGCGCTTAATCTGGCATAATCAACAGTGTGAACAGCACCAGTACGCTCAACCTCTCGATCACAATGACTTGTGACTTCGTGCTAGCAGAAACAGAGACGCCTCCCGAAAAGGTTCCTACTACCCAATTTCACTCTCAAGGCTTGTGTCAACCCGTGCTTTTCGGGAAATTCCCGACAGTGCCTCGGGCTGAGACTTCCATCCAGGCAGATAAGACGAAGATAATATCATGGTGAGATTCGAATCTACTCTGATGAAATTGAAGAATCGTGTTCAGAAAGCTAACTTTCTAATAATGATAATAATAGTAATAATGAAACATTGATATATAAAACATATAATTTAACAAATGTCAATGCTAACAGATTTCTTTAATATATTCTACTCTTTACGGAATACTTGGCTCAAGTGCCGCTCGTTCAAGTACATTACTAAATAAGGTAGTTATTTGTTGTAAAAAGGGGTAGTGCCTCTTATGGTGATATGTAGGATAAATAACAGTTGTTATGTGAAAGGTTAAGATCGTAGGGAGTAGGGAAGCATCCTTTTGGGAATCTGTTCCACGAAGTAGCAGCCGTTAGGAATATGCTATCTGAATAGAAGACCATTCTTAAGAATGGAATGACGGGAATAGGGATGTCCACCCTCTGTACGTTGATGTGTTGTTTCAAACTGTAAATTTCTAAACCGGTGAAACTAAGAAGCCCATTTAAATATTTGCAATGAAAATAGCAAATTACTGCCAATAAAGTGCTCCCTGCCAATCTTGAGCAGTAATTATATAAAATATAAGAGATAGTTCACGATATTTACCTCCGAGTTTCATGGCTGAGTCCTGTGAAGCGATAAATTGCAAAATTCTGCGCGAACTTTATATTTCTTTTAATGTTTATAATAGCCTTATCATTATACCGTCTGGTATTTTAATCTCACAAACTTTACAGTGAAGCATCATGAGAGAATTAGATTGAATTGGTTTGTTTTGTTTTACGGCATATCAACCTCAATGTGTTATTTAATGCCGATAAGATTTTTGTTGCTGGTAATATTTTTCTTCAAAAATGAATTGCTGTTAATATTTTTTCTTTCAAAAATGTATTGCTGGAAATTTTGTCAAAAGTACATTACTGGTATTAATGTATTGCTGGTAATTATTTTTTGCTTCAAAAATTCATTGTTAGTAATAATGTTTTGCAAAAATGTATTGAGGGTATTAAAATCTATTTTAACATTTTTCATAGCGTTTTGAGTCAGGTTGGGGGGGTCAACTGTTTGCCCATGTCTGGGACCCTAACAGGTGCTACCACCCCGGGTCAGGGTGAACCTGGGAACACAAGCCATTAAGAGGTGGTTCTACGCTCCTCAAAACTCTCTGACCAGAGGCCTTGCTGTTGGATGTAGTTTATCGTCTTACCCTAGAGGAGAGAATTAGATGTCTTAACAGGATTCATTATTGACGACCACGATCTTAACGAAATAAGATATGCAGAAAACACAGTATTGACAGAAAACACAGTAAGGAACCTAAAGGAACTCGTACAGAAGGTAGCAAATGATAGCGTAAAGAAATGATTAAACATCATTTGTAAGAAGACAGAATATATGTCCGCAAAAGAACCGTGCGAATTACAAATTGTAGACGCTAAAATCAAACAAGTACAAACATTTAAATATCTGCCAAGTGTTTTAAAAGAGGGCGGAGGGCGAGTTGGGATGGCGAAAGTTGCCTTACTAAAGCTAAGCAAAGTATTAAGAAAAAGGATAATCTCGTTAGGAACAAAGAAAAGTGTATTGAAAGTTAATCTGTCGTCTTCTATGGTAGCGAACGCTAGACAATCTTCTCACCAATGAAGAAAGTAACAGAAATGTAAGTCTATCATGAACGGAACATTTGGCCAACTACGACGTTTTCGAGAAAATAAAATACAAAGAAACATATTTAAAATCAGAAAGAGACATTTGAAATTGCATAATCTGGAAAGAGAGCTCAGAAAATTTAACACTCACTGGATATATTGAAGACAAGAGGGACAAAGACACAGAGACAGAGAAAAGCAATGCATAACCTACCTAACGAGCTTGTGTAAACGATTGGAAGAACAGGGATTAGGAGAGATAACAACAAGACAAACTTTACTGAGAGCTACAAAGGATAGGAAATGTGAAGGGCCATGATCGCTCATGATGCACTCTAAATGAACAAGTCACGTAGGAGAAGAGATCTTCATCAATGCTGCATGGATCATTTAGTTTCTTTCTGATTTTACCTGTAATTTTGATATTGCTGTTTTTTGTTTTTTTGGGGTTTTTTTAATCGCATAACATGTCAGATATTTAGTTACATATCCCTTTCTTGGTCCCAGTTGTCATATTCTGCATTGAAAATGTGAGAGCTATATACGGTGCGATGGATAAATTGTCGTCTAAATTACGCAAAAAAAAAAAAAAAAAAAAAAAAAAAATGAAAATAACACTGACATCTCATTTTAACAGATATATTTACCAAAATTACATAAAAAAATATCTTGAAATACTAAAGAGTAAATTTATTAAATAAAACCGCCACTAGATTCAAGCAGGACCTCCACACGACTTTGTAGTCTCCTGCAAGTCTTCTGGGCGGTCAACCTTGTTTAATTTGGTCATAATCATCGCCTTCAGTTCATCTTTGTTGTTACAAGAAGTTTTGTCGGTCTCTCGCACAACTGCGCTTCACATATAATAATCAAGTCAGTTGCAGTCTGGGGGGTTAGGTGGCCAGATGTAAGGGGTGATGTGGTCGCTGAAGGTGTCTGACAGCTACGACTGTGTTCTGTTGCAAGACATAGGGCTTCCAGCAGCCACACTCTTGGGCAGCACGACGTCCTCAAGGCACTTTATGCAGGCGTTCGTGTTGATTCTGAGGTCCTGGCCAATAAATTCGGGATTTCTATTCTTATCAGGAGGAGTAGACTGAGTTTTCCTAGCTGCCGTAATCACAATCAGATTTTTCAAGCTCTTTCCGAACGACCTGCAACATCCTCAGATTCACACACAAAAACAGTCTGAAATGTTCGTACTGGACCTCCCAGCTCGAATGCCAAGCAGTACAGCATGCCGTTTCCAAATTTTTGACGGAGTGAATCGCGTCATGTTACTCTTTTTCTCATAGACGGTGCCCAACTGACCCTGCTATACTGTGCAGTCGACAAACTAAAAAAATAAACAACGTGCATACGCTAAATTAAATATAATATGGCGACATTGTATCCTATACAATATTTATGGTCTTGTAACTATACGTAAAATGAATCTGTAAAAGGCAATAAAAAAGCAATAAAAATGTAAAAGCTGTAATATTGTTTATTATTTTCTAGAAAAAATCTGCAAGCAAGATATAAAAATGTGCCTTTTCTTCGACACTGGAAAGCAAAGTTAGTGGATATCGTAAAAAACACTACCAAATCGTCTTAACCTTTATTTATGCAATGATGGTAGACGTATTGAAAATTAATAATAACAACAAATACTTTTTTTGTTTGATTTTTAGAAATTAATTCTATCATGTATAGCTACAAATCTAGACGTACATGATGTGGCATAAGTACTAGTAGAAAAGGAAATCTCATAACTCCTGAAAAATGATTATATCAGGCATGCAATTTTTGCGACATAACACCAGAAAATATAATTCAATATGGTTCCTTTTGACCTTCAGCACGCGTCGAAATCTTTCGGAAAATTCATTAATAAAGGCACGCGCAGTTTCCATGAGTATTTTCCAATAATCTCTTCATTTATGCCTTCAGTGCCTCAGTGTAGGTGTGTGGTGTAGAACAGGATTCAGTCCCCAAGAACTGCGCACGAACAATAGTTGAGACCATTGATATCTGTTAATGGAGCAGCATATTCGTCCTTTCTGTTTAAGACAGGATAACTGTCTCTGCATCACTGTTGTGTTACAGAAGCAGTATAGCTTGTCGCTCCATACAAAGTTCAACAACATTAATGGCATGGCACCACAGATTGAGTTCACCTTACAATATGTCCTCTATGTACTGCCTGGTTGATCTTTACTCCTTGAGGCAGGAAAACAAAATGAGATTTTCCTCTTTATGGAATGGCTGCTCAAGCCGTAACTGATATTAGTTTCTGGGTCGTGAAGCATTTTCCTGAAGCGGCAAGAATTGACTGACGATTTGGTAAAAGAACATGATAATTTTGATGATTAAAAAGTCTGTTCAACAGTGAACAGTTTCTCATCGGTGACGATGATGTTTTGTAGCGTGCCATCTCGAATCCATGGCATGAAATACTTAATTCCTTGTAACGCTATTTCATTATTTTTTAATCACCAAGTAAGGTAATATAGCCACTAAGATGAAGGGGTTGCTAAGTATGAAATAATATGAGAAAATAAAAGACTTTATGTTGTGTATTCCGGGATGAAATCCGGTATCAAATAATAACAAACGCCAAGAATGAATATAGGAAAATAAATGTATTAACATAATAATACAAACTGGTAATACAGGTAAGTAGTTCCAGGAATGCTGGTTAGTAGGAATATATATATATATATATAGTCTTTGATATCGACGTATCGCTGAATGACTTCTTTATGAGTCTACAAGCTCGTTACTGTGACTCTTGCCGCTACGTTCGTACGCTCGTTCCTCTCTCTCTCTCTCTCTCTCTCTCTCTCTCTCTGGTTTCCACTAGCAGTAGTATATGTATACCCCGGGTGAGTCCATTTGTGTAAAAAGGGGAAGACCCCTCAACACTTTATTAAGGAGAGAGAACAATAAAGGAACAATAATTCATTAAACAGAAGATAACTATTGACATCTCATGTACAATCTGGATGTCAGCTGGAAAACTAGATGGCAGGAGAGAGGTCCATAAGCTGGACGAACTAGAGACGAAAATATTAGCATAGAAATTAAAGTTAAATTTAGCAATTTCACATTTAAAACAATGAAACCTAGCTGCTAATCTAGTAATGCGTTTATATTTTTGAAGACGTATCAAAGATGAAAACTCATCAAATCAATTACAGTGAAAATATGTATATAAAAGGCGCAGGTAAGCTACATTGTGGCGGTGGTAATATGATTGAAGCCGAGATATCAGGTCAGGACCTATATTGTTGCAATATCTTTGAATTTTGTCAAGCAACTCTAGATATATTATTGAAATATCAGACTCTACGTGAGAGCGATTATCAATGCAGAGTCGAGATGGTAGATTTAGAAACGTTCAAAATCGATTCTTGCAAGAAAAGAAGATTGTCTAGCATGACATCGGTAACCGAATTTTCTTGCAGCAGACTTACACTTCATGTCAAGACACTATATTAGACCAAGAAGACGCAGTAAGTTGCTTTTCTAGGGTCAGCATCAGCAATGCTGATAGAAGAAAAAATTAATATTCTTTAAGACGGTTAATAGAGAGCAATTTCGTTTTTGAAACGTTAAAATTAACAAGCCATCAAATTAATTTTCATCTGCAGATTTAAGTTAGAAATTCAAGCAGCAGATCTCAAAGTGATTTACTTTTTTAAAAAAGACAATGGTAATGGCAATTGTAATATTAGCGGTTTCCTTATAAGGAAACATTTGGCATTCATTGACCGTGCAGCCAATATTGCTGTCGGTTGAAATTTATAAAATGTTTCTCTTAAAACATTTTTTCAGGAAAATAGCTTCTTCATGTCCAGTAGCTATTACAACGCTTTCAATTATTGAGTGCGGTTTCAGTCCTAACCTGTTGTTTTAAGTGGTGAGGAACCATTTATTTGAAATAGTGTAGAACATCAGTAACTGTTTGTGGATCTCAAGTGACACTCACACAAAATCCCAGACCTTATGTCAGACTTAGTACTAGGTAGCAATTAAATGATTTTTTTTCTATTTCATAATTTCCTACCATTGTTCTCGGGTATTCATGTCTTCCATTGCTTTGTTATTTGTAAACACATACGAAATTTTCTCTTCAGACGTCTTCACTTTTCCAAGTTCAACGACCCTGTGCGTCTAAAACTCGACCTTCTTTCTCGGCACACACAGAAGTTTATTTCAGTTTTTTCCCTGTCAGCTTTGTTTATCCCTCTTACACCGTCTCTAAACGCATGGATAGATATCTTACATTCAAAGACCACGTGAACTTTAACTGCTGGCGGTTGTTCAAGTTGTGAACCGCCTGTTTGATCATGACGTATCTACTGTATAAAATAAATCGAAAGCTTTTCAGTTGTCGCTGTCGTGTCTATATATACCGTTCTAGCAGTACAACTCAAAGTGTCTGTTCTGTTACTCGTAGTTTCCGACTACAGGTCACAGTTTGCGTTTGATAATAATACCGAAGTGGGGAGATGAAGCTGAAGACTCGTTGTGACTCATTTTAAAAAAAAACATTAAATTAAATACTTGTGGAAATTCATTATAATAAAACTTAATGAAACATACTTCCCAAAACAAATGTAAAAGACGAATCAGATTCGGCGTGCCTGTGACATTTAAACATGAGAATGACTTTATTGTTCTTTCTTAATCTGTAATGCAATTTGTCGGGAGCAGTAAGAATTGTAAAATTCATTGTTTACGCTGGCACTGCTTTGCAAAATCTATTTTTAAATGCTACGTAGGATTAATAGTTAGGATGCTACATTCGACTCCAAAAAACGGAACTTACTCATAACTTAATTTGATATTTTATTCTGTATAATCTCATTACCTTTCGTCCATACTTAAAATATTGCTGTCACATATGGCCCAGTGCCTCTGCTATCTATCTAGAGCTCATTGATAAAATCCAAAGAATAATCATTAATGCTATTGGTCCAGATTTGGCTTCTCGGCTTCAGCTACTATCTCGCCGCCGTAGAGTTGCCCCCCTTTATCTTTTCTATAAATACTTTCATTAAGTTCGGATGAGTTCTTCGCTATGGTGCCTAGACTCTTCGAATTTAAGCGTAATACTAGACTGGCGACGAGGCCTCACCAATACAGACGAAATGACTAGATGTAACTGTAAATTCTATGCTAACAGTTTCTTTTTTTTTCGCAGTTATCGCCTGTAGAACTCTCTTCTGACTCCATGCTTTCCAGATAGCTTTAATCTGTAAAAATTAAATGCAATGTCAATCGCTATCTGCTGCCCTCCTGATCACCCTTCTTCTGTTGTCGTTCCTTAGCAATGTTCCCGTTCCTAACTGTTCCACACCCAGAAAAACTGTTGCGTCTCGCTGGCTTTACTGCCTTGCTTAAGGTGAACATGATTTTTTAAAAAATAAGTTAGAACCTGGGATATTAATTAGGAAGCGGTTATCTATAAAACTAATGAGATAAGTGGATCTGGTGTTTGGTTGCTAATCTCTCATTGCGTGGATTTTTTTTTGCTTTGTATTTTTTTGTTTTTTGTTTGTCTTTGTTTGTTTGTTTATTTGTTTGTTGTTTTTGTTTTTCAAAATAAAAGCTTCTTATCCGAAGCCACTTGAAGACGGGCTCGGTATTTGCTTTTCATGTTCCACACTGTCGAAAATACTTGCTTCACATAAATATATTCTGCGAAAATGAAGGAGGAAAAATTCAAACGAAACTTGACTTCAGTTTTGGGCACATGTCAATACTTTTGCATAGCACGCACACATCACGATTTTCTCTATTCGTTCTTCTTAAAAATAACATACGATTTTAAATATAACATTTGATTTTATACAAGTTATATTTTGTCATGTGTCCATTACGCGCAAAAAAAAGAGTTATATATGGCTGATCACGGTTCTCCAATACATTGTTCTTTCTGTTGCTCTAAAGTATTTTTTACACTTTACTTCTCTCTATATATATGCTACCCATTCACACAACCTCGTTAAGTAGGTTATTCGCTATTACCGCTTGCTTCTCTTGGTATTATTTATTAGTGTTAAAGTTTCTACGTCTTCATTATGCGTCTTAGTCATAATTTTCCTTGCAGCTTGAATTTTTTCTTTGTTGCCCACAATTTCTGCCGATGTTATTTACAGCATTCATCGAGAGAACTAAATGGCACTTCAAGTCTATTTTTTTACATTTGTGACGAGGTTTTCATGCAGTAAGTGTCATAGAGATTAGATATTAAGCAGTGGGGGTCCGATACGCTTTTCTAACCATATTTTTCTAGTCTAAATACTTTGCTTAGTTACTAGAAAGCATCTTTTGCGATTCTTCCGCGCTTTCGAATTTCTATGCCACCTTTCAGTCGTCTGTTGCTAGTTTATCCAAGTACAGTGTAACCCGGATATAAGAGAGTTGTCGGGACCGGAGAAGTCTCTTATATCCGGGTTTAGTCTATTTTTTTTACATTAACACAGGCTCTAATTTTGGACCAGATACGATATCTCTTATATCCGGGTTTCTCTTATATCCGGGTTTGGTCTATTTTGTTTACATTAACACAAGCTCTAATTTGGGACCATATTAAATCTATCTTATATCCGGGTTTCTCTTATATCCGGGTTTCTCTTATATCCGGGTTACACTGTAGTTAAATATTTCTAGATGTTTTATTTTGATATTCCCACCACGAAAAAGAGTTAAATTTTTAGTCAAATCTAGGTAAATTCCCAGAGTTTAAGAGCCGTTAGTCTAACTGAAAAAAAATCACCTTTCTGTTGACTGCCCGTTTTTTTCTCTTAACCCAAATATGATGTTTCATTAAAACGGAGTTTTCCTTTTTCTTTCATATCTGGCGGATACTTGGGCGATATTATTTTTCACCATTATTGCCATGACTTAAGTAATAAGAAATAAATAAATTTTAACCAATAACACTGATTTATTTACTGCTGACTTTGATCAGTCTTAATGAAACACTTTATTAGTTAAAATAATAATTTCCTTTAGTTTTTTTTATCATATGGTACTATTTATTTAGTATATCATAGTATATTAAATAAAGACTACTTTTTCTTGTCTTATATATCTATTTTTAATATATCTGTTTTTTTTTAAGAAAGCGGATGTAATTTTTCTAAATTGTAGGACATGCATTTCGAGTTGTAAAGCTTGTTTTGTTTCTTTATCATTTATTGTTCAGACACTTTTAACATTAGCCAATAATTATACATTGTTATCCTTTTTTATGCATTAATTACAGTAAACGTTTTTTTATGGACGAGGACGCATTCTCAGATTTGCAGGAAAAAGCATTCCAAGTCGTTACGTTATTTTTCTTTTTGTTCAATATTAAATTTCTTCCTCTTATTTATCTCTGAAATATTTTTAGCAACAACAATAATAAAAATGTTCTCATATATTTAATGATAATAATAAATAAGTCAAAATGGAACATTTGATAACGAACTGTTCAACCAGTGTAAAATATATATGTTAATTCCTTGTCATGGCAGAGGGTTTACAGTGATCTCAAAAGCGAAGCCGTCTGGAGTTCCAACTCCTGTATGGCCGACCATGGTGGTAAGGTCGAGAAGGACAGACCAGAAAGAACGCTACCGACCCTCCAACGACCCCAACGGCGGAATAGACAAAGATCTCGACGATCAAACCGGCGGAAGAAGACAGCACCAGTCGGGCTGTTGTAACCAAAGCGGACCTTGACAGACCAAGCATCGGACTGCTCGATGCAACCAGGTTTTCCTGATCTCACCTGTCTCAACCCCCTTTGAGCCGCGAGGGAGGCGCACCTGTCCAAGGGTAGGGGCTTCTCCGTTGGGCAGAGTTCTCTATCAAATTCAAATTTACGCGAATGGCCTTGCCAAACTCTCTTTGATTCACAATCATCTCCGTCAGCGTCACCATGGTGAGTGCTGAAGATCACGATGTTCGGATACAAGCGAGTGCCGACAATGTCTATTTTAATGCAGAGAATTTTCTCAACGCGTAGATCACATAAATTAGTGATGCGTTGTTCTGGTAGATCGGAAGGTAGATGACATACTTAAGTAGCATACTTAACCCTTTTAACAGGGGTAGCTCCACTGTGTCCACGTACACACTGTTCGACTTATGAATTAACTCATAATTCAAGGAGCAACAGCGAAACAGGGCCAGCAATACCTGAGCGCTACTAAATAAGAATTAGACGCTATATATGTAGATGTGATCAATGGAACGAGAAATATATATCCGCGGTGACTAGATAAAGGTTTCAGGTCGTAATTTCCTGAATGCTACCCGGATCGAGAAATACTTGATGAAGGCCCGATCCACAACGGTCGAAAAGTTGTAATAGCAACACAGAATATGTAGACAATAATCAGCCTTAAACAACATAAATAATGACTTGGCATCCCAGAAATTCCGACAGAAATAGAGGTTTCTGTTTTCTGTTTGGACGAAAGAACCGAATGTGGTTTGCTTCATTAGCAAGAGACTGCTAGGCAGAAGTTATGTTGATAATCAACGACCCTGGACTCGATTCAGTATAGAACAGATATTGCCTGGTAGAGATTGTATTGAAAGGTCATATCTTTGCGTTTAAGTTACCTTCTTTGACTGCAGATGACCTATCGTTCACCAGCTATTAGGGACTCTCTCTGCCTTCTGTTCTAATGATGATTGTATCAGGACGATCTGCTTGGAGTATTACCGCTTATAAATATGCTCATACCCTCAGCACAGTTGGTTGCGTTCAGGTTGTCAGACGCGTTCATTATTAAATTGCCGGGCAAACAAGAAGTAACGATACCATTCGACCATTACGTCAAATTGACGACTTTGGCATTTGACCAGCCTTCAGTTTATTGTAAATTTGGTTACACTGGCCTGATAGTGTTCAAACTTGTCCATTCACCCTTGCGGTTGATGAATTATTTTCCACCATACCACCCTTTTCCTACAGGTGAAACGCTGGAAGCCTCTCGTTACGCTATCGGAATGTTCATGGAAAAATATTCTGCTAGGACACGTTCCTTAGTTCAACAATATAAAATCAAGACCGGACATAGCACGTAAACTGAGTCGAACCATCCACAGTCCTTTCATATTTCATTAATCTACCATTTGACCGTGTATTGAATACTGCTGCTATATCTGGTCTGGTGATGCTCCTATACATCTCTAGATTCTTGACAAAATCCAAAGAAGGATCTGCAATGTAATCGATCCTGACCAGGCATCTAGACTTCAGTCACTTTTACACCGACGTGACGTGGTTTCCTTCTGTCTTTTGTACAAATATTTTCATGGCAATTGCTATGACGAGCTTTTTCTCCCTGGTGCCCCGACTACATGAATTTAACCATGCTACTAGATTGGCGCCTAAGTCCCACCCGTTTACTGTTGAAATAGCTAAATGCAACCGCCACTTCTACTCCCTTCCGTTTACATGCTTCCACGATAACTGTTGTAATCTAGAAAGGCTTACTGAATGAGGAATAACCCAACGGGAGGTTAGAGATGAAATGTTAATCTTTATAACATCAACAAAATGCAATACTCGCCAGCAGCGTGAAGTAGGTAAACAACTGCTAGTCGAGGACTATTTATATAACATATTACCCCCACTTGCAATAGGGTCCAACGTATTTATGAGGATTGGGACATGCCCATTCGTGTTCATAGGTAGGGTATATAATATTAACTATAATCAAAAATATAAATGCAACGTCAATCGCAATCTTCTGTCTCTTTGACTCCCGTTCATCATTTGTCCTTTCCTCAATCCTCCATATACCAAGTCGTCACTTCCACTTTCACTCCCTGTAACACCCCGCGTACTAGTGGCATACCTATCTTGATCGGGGGGAAATGATTTGAAAACAAGGAAGGTTCCTCTCGAACAGCTCCTTGCCACGAACTGCTATTTTGTGAAACCAACTTCCAAGGAGATGTTTTCGTAACCAATCTTAATTATTTATGGTTAACCGTTATCTTTCTGCAATATCCTCACTAACTGTACTGTACCCCTTACGCTTGGTCTTGTGTATGGTGAAGAAAAAAAGATGTGTTAAATAAACGTTATGGCTTAGGTGACATCACGTTGAAATCCCGGCTCTCGTAGGATCATCGAAGTTAAGCAACGTCGAGCATGGTTAGCAACTATATGGGTGACCGTTTGGGAATACCAAACGTTCCAATTCTCTTTTGGTACATTACATTCACTTACGCACAAATACTCTTGGGAAAGACATGAATTCACTTCTTCCCCCCAACCATGGATTAAATAATGACACTTATATTAATAAATCTCTATTGTTTTCAAAAATAATTCTTAGAACCTAAAATATTTTCTGGCTTTAAATAACCGGCAAAGAGTTGATAAACCGGAAGAAAAGAATCAATCAATCAATAAATAAATAAACGTTATGATTATTATTATTTTTTAATTTAAGAATTTTAGAATATGATTTCGTTATCAATGCTGCTATTTTTGTCTTGATTTTATTTTACGATGTTTATTTTATGGTGTTTTATTTCATTATACTTCTCATAAAATTTCAGAAAATGCATTAGTTACTGGACTAAGATTCTACTTCCAACAATCCAAGCTGGTTTAATATATTCAATGCCAAATGGTGTAAATAGTGTTTAAAAGCTTCTAAGTTAAATATAGAAACAGGTGGAGAAGCCAGTGAAAGATTGACAGAGAGAAACTTACTGAGAAAATTGTGGTACATCAAATTACTACTTGAGAAAGTCTTCGTCTGTTATATAAATATTTTATATTAAAATTATTCAAGACTCGGGAGCTACAACATACAGAACAGGGAAATAATAATAATAATAATAATAATAATAATAATAATAATAAGAAGAAGAAGAAGAAGAAGAAGAAGAAGAAGAAGAAGAAGAAGAAGACTAATAATAATAATAATGATAAGTAGAAGAAGAAGAAGTAGACGACTAATAATAATGATAAGCAGAAGAAGAAGACAACTAATAATAATAATGATGATAATAATAAGAAGACGACTAATAATAATAATGATAAGAAGAAGAAGAAGACGACTAATAATAATAATGATAATAATAAGAAGAAGACGACTAATAATAATAATGATAAGAAGAAGAAGACGACTAATAATAATAATGATAAGAAGAAGAAGACTAATAATAATAATAATAATGATAATAAGAAGAAGACTAATAATAATAATAATAATGATAAGAAGAAGAAGAGGAATAATAATAATAATAATAATAATGATAGAAGAAGAAGAAGAAGAAGAAGAAGAGGAATAATAATAATAATAATAATGATAGAAGAAGAAGAAGAAGAAGAGGAATAATAATAATAATAATAATAATAATAATAATAATAATGATAGAAGAAGAAGAAGAGGAATAATAATAATAATAATAATAATAATGATAGAAGAAGAAGAAGACGACTAATAATAATAATGATAATAATAATAAGAAGACGACTAATAATAATAATGATAAGAAGAAGAAGAAGAAGAAGACGACTAATAATAATAATGATAATAATAATAAGAAGACGACCAATAATAATAATGATAAGAAGAAGAAGAAGACGACTAATAATAATAATGATAATAAGAAGAAGACTACTAATAATAATAATGATAAGAAGAAGAAGACGACTTATAATAATAATGATAATAAGAAGAAGACTAATAATAATAATAATAATGATAATAAGAAGAAGACTAATAATAATAATAATAATGATAAGAAGAAGAAGACGACTAATAATAATAATGATAATAAGAAGAAGACTAATAATAATAATAATAATGATAATAAGAAGAAGACTAATAATAATAATAATAATAATGATAAGAAGAAGAAGAGGAATAATAATAATAATAATAATAATGATAGAAGAAGAAGAAGAGGAATAATAATAATAATAATAATAATAATAATGATAGAAGAAGAAGAAGAGGAATAATAATAATAATAATAATAATGATAGAAGAAGAAGAAGAAGAGGAATAATAATAATAATAATAATGAAAGAAGAAGAAGAAGAAGAAGAAGAAGAAGAAGAAGAAGAAGAAGAAGAAGAAGAAGAAGAAGAAGAAGAAGAAGTTGGTTGGATACCTCGGATTGCTATTGGAGAAGGTTCCGGTAGATTCATTGAAGGGATTCCTGGTAGTACCTGCCTTAAAGAAATACAAAAAATTCTACTCACAAGTACAGCTCACACATTGCCAATAGCTTTATCTATGTAAAATGTGTCTGATCTTAGTTTTGTTGTTCTTTTTTTTTTACAAAAATGAAAATTGGAAAATATTATGAAGCCATTTCTGACTTTAAGTCTCTGGGTGGGACCCGGAATGAAATGTGTATATACAGAAATCCAAGGAAATAATAATAATAATAATAATAATAATAATAATAATAATAATAATAATAATAATAATAATAATAATAATAATTACAACTTTGACGGGAAGGAAACTGCAGGAAATTTGTATGAACAGCATCCAGAACCGATAACAATTTTATGGGACTTTAAAATGAAACTTTACAATGCAAACACAGAGAACAATCAAAGCTAATCATCCAGACATAGACGACAAAAACAGAATGTGATTTCTCACTGATATGGCAGTCCATGTGGATTTTAATTCATCTCTTAAGTTGTTCAGCAAACAATCAAAATACGAGGTTCTTGAAGTAGAAATCTCAAAAATATGGCACATGAAACATCAATAAATCAAGAAGTGGTTGGAGCCTTCGGTTTGAGTGGATTTGGTTGCGATTGTCTAACTGAAGAGATTCCTGGCAGACTATGCCTTAAATAAATGCACAAAATGCATTCACAAGCCTCAGCTCACAGATTACGAAGATATTAGATTATCTTTTTTAGCTTTTATGAAAACGCTTAGTGTAAAATGTCATGATGACCTTAGTTCTCTGGTTGAATCCGGAATTAATGTGTATACAACAAAAATCAAAGGAGATAATAATAATAATAATAATAATAATAATAATAATAAGAAGAAGAAGAAGAAGAAGAAGAAGCTCAGAGAACTGTAACATAGGAATCAAGACATTTGATGTCATATAGGAATAAAGTGTCGCTGCCAACATTTGAGTTTGAACATAGATCGCCAGTGAACAAACACAGGCGATCCCATTATTGAATTAAGCCGATCAGGTGACCATGGGGGATATGCATAAGTAGGAAGTCGCGTGACGACTAACGATCGCTATTTCTAGTCTAATCTCTATTACTAACACATCACCATTTCTATTCTATCTTCTATTACTATACGGACCACTATTCTCTACTCTGTTCACCATACTATTTCTGTATATGGATTACTATTCGGTGTTTACTTTTAGAGCGAGTATTATCGAGCAATTGCTATTAGTGCTAGTGGTATTTGAAGGCGTCTGACACCAGCACTGTTCAACAGCGTATCTATAGTTGTATCTGCGATTAAAAATCACCACTACAACGAGCATTACGAAAGTCGCAACGAGTGTTCTTTGATATCACAAAATTTGAAATGCTTTTGAAGTATAAATAGCTGGAAATCGAAATAGAATAGTACCAGTCATAGTAGGTGCGCTTGGAATGATAAAAAAGGAACACAACAACACATCTAAAAAAATTCCTGACAATCCCAGCTTAATAGAAATATGTCTGGATAAGTATAGCCCACACACAAAGAAGAACTTTATCCATTCTTTTATCGTTTCCAGTTTTCGGTATATGCCAATGTTCTTATGATAAACATGGACATCCATGCCCTCAAAAAAGGCGGTGTTTGAAAAGGGTGTCTTTTCCCGTTGACAATGCTATAACTTTAATTACATTCAATCTCTTGGCAGTGTTTATTTACAAGATTATAAAAATATTTACTTTAATGAAGATTTATTATTTAGAATTTTCTAAATATATAAATGTGAAAAGAAATCTTTTTATTAAAAAATTAATATTTGTCCATCGGTCAGTGCTTGGTTGACTATCGATAATCTGTCTGTTGTGGAGATGAACACACCTCTCCAGAAGAGGACTTGGACTCGTCTAAATACATATAAACTGACGCCGAGAAATGTCAGTATGGGGAGAAAAAGTCGAGAGTTAGACATCTAGCCTATCTGCCTACAACCTATTTCTAAAAGATTACGTCGACTCCAAGTGATATACTACTTCTTCATTTTGCTGTCTTCATACAATGCAATGAAGACATAACACTGTCGGCAAATTTTCTAGTCCTTTTTAAAAAGATTACCAACGATTTAAAACTTTAAAAAAGACTTATGTTTTATTTAAAAAATGAATAAAAAGGGTTTAACCTATAATTGTTGGAGTTTCAGACTTTGGATTTAAAGATCCCTTTTTTTTTTAAAAAATGAAAATGAAAACAAAACAGTAAACTGCGATAGAAATACAAAATCATATTTTTACTCAAATTTTGTTTTATATATAATGATATAAAATTATGAATAAGAAAATTGTTTTTATAGTTATTCGTAAAATCGTAAATAATCAATATTGCATTGCAGATGGTTTGTATATTTTGATATTTTAAACGTAGATAAAATAGCGGAGTCAATAGAAAAACCTTTATTTTGAAACTTTTTTTGCAATCACGAAGGTCCATGTTTGTCGTTCTTATCTAAATGTTATACAAATATGAATTAGTTTCATTTGCAGATATGAAATGCAGAAAAATGTTCTACTGTGTCCGCCATTTAATCTTTTGTCAAGCTTAGTGATGAATATACATGGAGAAAATGAGATAGGTCAAGGTTGTAGCATAACTACGGACGATAATGGGTATGTCTCCATTCACATAATTATAATAGTAAATACTCTATGTTGTTCTGCTGTTGGGGATTCGTCTCCAGCTGTGCTGGTCAAACTCTCTGACTCCGGGCAGAGAGGATCCCCAGACGTGGCTATGTCGAAGTGCAGAGTCTTGTCTCTAGAAATAGTTAACCGGGCTCGTATTATACAGGGTCAACGGGGAATTTTTAGCTGAGCCTACGGGCTCGGATACCACACATTAAATTCGGCTTTGTGCCACATCTGACCGCGTGGGACGGTTGCTAGATATCCTGCAGTTGGAGATTCATTGTGGAATTCACTTGACTCACTTCTACGCGCCGCTGGCGAATCTTATGTGTTGTTCTTGTTGTGTTATCGTTTATTACCAACCTTCGTGTAATTTTTCTATTCAGTAGCCTGCCCTAGGTTACAACAGTAAATAAATTATATGTTTTAAAGAATGCTCCAGAGCGACTCAAGGTAGAGCGTTACTGAATGAATTATGATATGAATATAATGGGTGGTGTCAGGAAATGAATATAAGTATGATGAAGAAAATAAATAAAAATGGCCCCTGATTTGAAGGGGTGAAGTCGTCAGGGAATCACCAAGGCGGAAACTTGTTCTGCAATGTAGCACTCCTTGAGAAAAAGCTGACTGGGCGTAACTTTCTCCTTATAACTGGAATCCTTTTTTCTTTTTTTTTCTTTTTTTACAGTAATGTTGGCCCTGTATTAGGCACAAGTGCCACTCAAGGTAGAGGGTTACAGAGTAAGAGGCAAAGTTTATGCAGATATGTGTAGAAGATAACGGTTAACCCTAGACTAGAACAAATTAGGTTTGGGTAGCAACTTCAAGGCAGTCGGTTCCACAAGACCGTTGTTCAAGAGAAGAAGCTGCTTGGGTGAAATTTAAATTTCACCAAAGGGGTGTAAAATGAATGGGGATGGTTCGCGATAATACTGAAGAAATGGAACTAAAGAAGGGATTTTATCTGGAACTTTGAAATTGAAATAGCATAGCGACAAGCTTGCCACGTTAGGACTGTGTGAAAGGTGTATAGAGAAGAATAAGTAATTTTCTACAAGATAAAATACTTAACTCTATCCAGTCTAGGAAATGATGGTAGGGCAGCTCCATCGCAAATATTGCAGAAATAATATATTAACCACTCTGTTAGCAATCATTCCCTTAATTCGCTTAGGATCACACAACGTTGGAATACCGCTTCCCGTACGATCACCGATGTTAAGCAACGTCGTCCCTGGTCAGTACCTAGATGTGTGCCCGCTTAGAAATAAGCATGGATGTGCGGGTGGCGAAATTGGTAATGATTCGGAATTGTTACTCGAAGAGCTGAGTTCTAATTCCAATTACGGTTCGTTATATTCATTTACGCACAAATGCCCTTAAGAAAATCCCCAAGCTATGGATTAATTTGTAATCATTAAACCATTCTTATCTCCTCCTCCCTTGCAAAACAATTCTTAAAATCTAAACATATTTTTCTGGTTGTAAATAACCTGCAAAGTGTTAATCCGTAAAAAACTAATCAGTCAATCAATAATTATTTCTTGATCGCAAACATTTTGATTAAAATTCACCAAATTCACGAAACACACTTTTGAATCTCCTCAGTGTTTGGCAAGCCTACAGCCTTATGCCTAACCTGTCTACTGATGAGTACTGCTGCTACTTGTTACGCTTCACTGCATTCAGCGAGGCTTCACTTGTTACTACAGCTGCTTTTGAGCATTGCTGTCACTTCTCTTTTTATTAATTCGCTGAAGATTATCAGTATTGACAAAAACCCCTGATGAAAACCAGAGGCACATCGGCTGAAAATGATGTGATAAAAAAACAAAAACAATGACATTAAAGATAAGGAAATTAGAAAAAATAATATTTATTCCGAAAAAAATATTTTTGAATAACATAATTGATTACGCATTTCTTTTTAAAATTATTTTGTCATCCACATTTTTTATCCTCGCATTTTATTTTGATTGGATCAGCCTTATATATATATATATATATCCCCGCCAATTCCGACATTGATTTATCCCCCCCCCCGTCACTGCTTATCGGCCTCTCTTCTTTTGGTGGGATTGGACGATCCATAATAACATAATTTTTATTTATTCGCATTTTTTAAAAATCAATTCACCCCCAAGCAAAGCGATAATGCCACTAAGACGCAAGGGGCTACTGGCAGTGATAGAGAATGAAAAGGCTTTAGAAGCAACCGGAAACTCAATCCTAAACAGGGAACAGTGGATAAACCTCTACTCATATTCAAAAGACTGTGGACGGGTGCAAAATGTGCGTTTTTTAATATATTTTAAAATAATTTTTTTTTAAAAAGAGGTAAAAATATTTATAGAATTTTTAAAATCATGGATGTTTTATTAGGATCCCCGTGCAGATGTTGTATTGTGGTACATGTTGGACTGGATCTAGAAGGATGGGTTCTTGTAGGGTTTGAAAAAAATTGTTAGAGTGAATGGGTTGTAGGTGGGATTACCTAGCTGTAGGATAGATAGTGTTGACCAGCCTTTATCGACTTCTGTGTTGGCTTTGTGCCAAAACTTAATTATTATTTAAATAAGTTCAGTTATTCTTTTTATGTATTATTTCTGTCCGTTGAGAATATGCTAAACGTGCTCATAAGAGTGAAGAATGCTCTGATTTCGCTGAATATGAAGGAATAATATATTTTAAACCTTAGCTGAGAGACAGCTAAAAAGAATGTAAAAGGGGACCCATTCTATTACGTTATTTTCGAAGCGGCTGAGACTGTTCTGGCAAACAAAGGCCGAACGAGATATTTCGCAGACACGTCGCAGTCTGTATTTCTTTGTCTCTGCGAGTAATCAACCGTTTCATTAGCGGAAGCAGGTCAGAAATAAAGGACAGCTAAATAGATCCATCATTTGATCACTGGCAAAAGCGATCATCCTGACACTTTCTTCTCCAAACGCAGACGCCATTTATTTGATAAATCTAATCCCGCCGGCCTACCGTTCCTTGTATAGCAATTGGCACTGGCAGAAATTAAGTACTGAGTAACCTGGCAAGATTTCACCGGCTGAAAATCAACGCCAAATCTAGGCTGTTAAAAGCGGCTATAAGTTTTTTACTTTCTAATTCATTTTCTTAAATCTACTTCTTCGCCTCTTTCTCTCTCTTTCTTTCTATCTACCTATCGATCTATCGTTGTTCACATCTATCTATCTATCTATCTATCTATCTATCAAAGCCCACACTATCTATCTATCTATCTATCAAAGCCCACACTATCTATCTATCTATCTATCTATCCTGTTGTTTACGATGGATAATGGATAGCGGAGCTGATTGAGAAATCGGAGAGCCGTGTTCAAATTCCAGCCAAATCCATTACATTCACTTACGTGCTAATACCCGTAGGAAAGGTATGAATCGTCTTTTTCTCCCTCCAGATATGGGTAAATAGCAGGACAGTCCGGGTTCTATAGCCTTGGATGGTAACTGTTCTACCCCAGATCGATATAATATTAGTGGTCAATATATATATATATATATATATTGACCACTAATATTATTCTCTTTATTTATATATATATATATATATATATATATATATATATATATATATATATATATATATATATATATATATAAACATACATATATATTCTATTCTTTGCCGTCATTGTCAAAAATTTTCCTTAAATAATATTTTTTTAAAAATGCGACCTTGTAATATAATACTTATATTTGATATGAAAAATTTTTTTTAAATAATTTAAGTAATTCTATTACATTTACTTGGTTTAAAAAGAAATATAGTCTATTTGTAATTAAGAGTAAAAAATATTTTTGAATTGTAATTAAATATAACGTATTGTAACCCAAACACCCCTTTTAGAAAGGATCTTTAAGTATACAAGTACGAAAAATGTCGAAAAACTTTTTGTCGTTAATAATAAAAAAAAACAGAAGACATGCTTTTAACGGATGTCAGAATTTGTTGAAAAATACACCCCTACCCTCCCTAAACTTAACCTCTTTTTCGAACGTAACTCATAATTGATACAACAATAGTTAATAAACATGAACACGCTACCGCCCCTGTCTGAATGATTGGATTTCTATGTATCCTTGGAAACAGGAAATTATGAATTTATATGGACGTTTAAAACTCCGCTTGAAGATGAAACAGAACTAATGTTTTTAATTTAATTATATAATTAACTTTGAAGTTTTTAGCTTCAGTTTTTGAAACATGGTTATTACTATGTAGCGATGAAACCATATTTTAAATTATTTAATATATATATATATATATATATATATATATATATATATATATATATATATATATATGATAAAAAATATAGTTTGAAGTTATATTATGTTTACTGGATAAAGTGCTCCATATCGGGGAGAGGGTTTATGAAAATATAAAATTAAACACTGAGTTCAACACTGAGCGCCAGCAGGCGGATTCCTGCTTAAACGCAATCATCAGTGAAGATTTAAAAATTATTAAGTTTATTTGTTTGAATATGTTTTTTTCTAGGCACGAAAATCGCTTCACCGGAGTTTGATTTTTTTAAATTTTATCTCTTTACACGCACACACGTACACGCACACACGTGCACGCACACATATAGATATATATATGCTTGCAAACGGAGGGAATTATTTATGCATATATCAGCACATAGATATCTATCTGCTTGCCTAATTGAACGGAATGTAGAAAAAGGCAGAATTTATTCCAATTTTTAAAAACTCATTTAACATGTGACTCCTGTTGTAATGGGATCAGTTGAAACATAAGTAAAGCTAATTTTAGATTTAAACTTCAGCATTTCATTATACCGCATGTCCCATTATTTTATGCTCAAATTATGTTTTTATTTATTTTTTCTTCCATCGGGTATAGTTCCACACTTTATCAAATAAAATGGTAGTAGTAATATATAACCATTTTTTTTATAAGGAAACATACAACATTCTTTGCATTCCATTGCTACTTCCGGCTGAAATTTATCAGGAAAATAGGTTTCTCAAATACATTGTTATTGCTCTTTTCAGTACTGATGAGGGTTTCCTTCCTAATTTTATGTTTGAAGTAGTGGGGAATGTCTAAATCTTATGTTAATATCTTCTCTTCGAGTTACACATGTTGTCTATTTAAAATGTTGCAGTTGTTAAAAGTCCGAAAATGAATTGGTTTCTGTTTTTTCGTACATTTCTTTGTTTGTGATTCTGTAGCGCCAGGCTCGAAGAAAAATGGTCTTCGCTAAGAGATACTTACTTCATTCGCGCGAAGAAAACTGTTATCGTTGATTTGAGAAAGCAGTTACATTATGCTGTTAATTTAGATATTTCTGAACGAGTTTATGAAAGTTTCGATTTGATGAGACGATTTAATAACATGACTCGAGTTTTTCTCCCAGTGTTTTGGTTTTGTAGCAACTGGCAGTGTTGGGAGAAACTAGCCCTTGCACAGTGTATTCTGTTCCATTTCTTTATTTTTTTCTTATACCTGATCCGTGCGCCAAGGTATTTGATATGTTTAATATCTAATAATCGCATATCCGAAATTTTCTTGATGGATGCCATATCTGCTTTTATTCGAACTCCAGATTCTGCTTTGGAAAGGATTATCTTGATTTCCGGTTTCTTGTAACAAAAGGCTTCATTTAATTTGTTTTGTGACTTGACAAACACCAAAATTTAGTTGCTATAACTTTGTGTAAGCTACCAAAACTAACTGAAAACACGATTTCAACCACTTTTCACATGTTTCCGGGACTTACACCGAGCAAACACGAAATTTTAGTTATCATAACCTTGTGTAAATTACGTAAACATTTTGTGAAGCATTTTTGCTTGAAAACTAATGTTTAAAGCGTGTTTACGGTTTTAGTAAGTAAAATTTGGTGTTTGCAAATCACGTAAACAGACAAAAATTATTTGAAATTATGCCTTTATCGCACGAAAACTAATGTTTTTAGCGTGTTTACATAACTTGCAGAGTTAAAAAAAATTGGGTGTTTGCAAACTCACTATAACAAGTGGACAGTGGTAGGGGATAAAAACTGTGACCCAGAAATCGGGAGACACATAAATAATGAAAAATCCCTTTCAGAAGCTCAGCAATTAGTTAGAAAAATATTCTTAGAAACAAGGAAAGAAGTGTTAAAGTCTTATTTAATATGTTGAGTAATTTTATCACTGATGAAGAAAAGCTTGAAGGGACCGAAACGTCTTTCTAGCAACGAATGCAGAGAATACAATGGATACATGTGATATTTTTTATGAAAATTGAAACAGCAAAAAACAAAATAAATAAATAAAACAATGCTGCAAACAATCTGAAAAAAAGTGAAATTTAGGAGGACATAATGTGGAATTACGTCCTAATGAATGTAATACTCATTGGCTATTGAACGCAAGACAAACAGGAAAAATACTATTCCACGTGTTTGAATGATTAGATGATAGAAGTACAAAGAGGGCTGGTGAATATACTGACAGCAAGGTAAAACGTGAAGAAGTGGAGAGCCATGAACGCATACGTCTTGGAATTAAATTTCATATAAAAGCAACAAACTAAGAATTTGAAGAAAAAGTACTCAGATATGTGTTAAACCTAATTAAACATTTCCAAATTTCTTTTTCGAATCTATTCTGGCTTAATTAAGCCGCCCGCCAGCGGAGGAGTGGCAAGTTAACTCACCTTGTAGACCATTACTGCTGCTGAGAATTTGGAGTTAAAGAGATCACCCAACCCAACTTGTGGGCTTGTCTTTAAAACAAGTGAAAATTATTCAGTGGGTTGGTTAGCCAGTTACTCTTGCAGACGCCTCCGACGTTTGTGAGATTACTGATACGTTTCCCAAACCAGTTTGTTTATTTTTTGATAAAATTAATTTAAACTTTGAGGCGTGGTGGATAGTCAGCTAGTTTCACAGGCGGTCTTTTTATCAATTCACCCCAAGCAAAGCAATAAAGCCACTAAGACGCTCGGACTTACTGAGTGTTAGAGAATATAAGAAACAAACACTATTAAGGAGAGAGAGAGAGAACAATAATAAAAAAAAGAACAGGAATCAAGAAGACAGAATATAACAATTGACAATGCATTCAAATTTTTGAACATCAGTCTTTACTGGGAAGCCAGAAATCTGAAGACGCAAGAAGTGCGATGGCATAAAACTTACGGTTACATCTAGCCATTTCAACTGTAAATTAATCAGACCTTCCCGTCAATCTAGAACTGCGCTTAAATTCATAGAACCTAGGTACCATAAAGGAAAGTAATATTTAATTTGAAAAATACCGAAATGTGGCAAAAAGGCCAAAAAATGGGGAAGAGGAAGGCTGGCCTTCAGTCTGTCTTATCTTAAACTTGGCTAGCCATGATTACTGACCCAAACACACCACAATAATCCTTACACTAAAACAACACATGTCCTCAAGGACACATGGCACAGTGGATAAAGGTGTTAGTTAGATCCAGTGACAGATCCCAAAGAGTGTGAATTCAATACCCGGTTAAGGCAGTGGAGAACTTGAAGAGGGAAAATTAACAGGAGATAACTGATAACTTACATCCATTAGACATGGCACGTGGAACAAGGAGAGTCTACACCAGCTAGCGAAATAAAGGGTTCAGTTCGACATTCCAATCACCTGAAGAAGGCCGAAACGTTGTAATAAATATGGCGACAAAGATGAGGACAATAGCCCGAATCATGTAAATAGTGAACGCATTCTTACTTAACATTCTCACTAAAGCCGCCATGAGCTGTTTTCGCTGGTTCCCAGGCCTCATGAATTTAAGCGTCCTACGAGGCTGGCATCACGTTCCCACCACTTCACCGTTGAAACTTTTAGATGTAGACGTCTCTTCTACTCCAATAGCTTCATGTCTCTCACCTCTCGCCTGTGGAACTCCCTTCCTTATTCCTGTTTCCCTGACAAATACAATCTCCAACTATTTAAGTGTAACGTCAATCGACATCTCCAGTTGCCTTGATCTATCCACTTCCCTTCTCCACATCCTTTCCCCTTTCATTCCTATCTTCTAGCTCCAAATCTTCTGTAACCCCTTTGCCTTGATCGATCCACTATCTTTCTCCACATCCTCTCCTTTACCACTCCTATCTGCTCTTCCTCCAAACTTTTTGTAACCCCTTGCGTGCTAGTGGCTTCCAGCCTTGCTTGGGGTGAAAAGCTTAAAAAAAATACATCAAAGTCTCTATGTAGTCCTAACTAGTCCCATATTTACAACTTTCCTGTGGAGAGGGGATAATATAGTAAAACGAAAAGTTCCCCGCATCTAACAGTGAACTAACATCTCTGTCAGCTAACGGGGGAGGGAAAGGGGAATTAAACTAAGGAAATGGGGACAGAAATAAAAGAGGCCAATAAGCATAGAACATAGAGAAGAGTTCTTCAGAACAATTTGCATGAAAGTATTTATAGAAAAGGCACAGGGAAGCTACAGCGTTGATAGAAATGGAGATCGATTCTGGACAGAAAAATTGTCTAGCACGACAAAAACAACTTTCTTAGCAGTATTAGCAATTGATTCAATAGAATATTTCTACTTCATGTCAGCGGAAAAAAGAGATTTTTGTTTCGTCTGTCCATAATACTCTTTTCCAATACGACTTTTCCTTATCCTCATGTTCACGAACGAATTTCAACCTGTCAATCTCCGTGTCATTTCAATAGCAGTGGTATTTTCCGAGGGAAGCGTGATTTTAGATTTTGTTCCTATGAATTTCATTGCTAATTGTTCATTTAGTGATACAGATTCCTGATGAAAGCAAATCATACTGGAATTCTAGATGAGTAACCATTGGATTTTGTTCAATTTGACGCATTAATTTCCTCGAAGATCTTGAAGAAATCTTCCGTGTAGCACCTGTTTTTCTTTGGTTTCAACAGTTTAGACTTTTTATACATTGCAATAAATGAAGTCATGGCAATAAATCGAATATTCAGGTTGTCTGAGATTTTCCTGTAATTTCTACCTTCTTTCCAGAGTTTAACAATAAGTTCTTTTTGCGAATTTGTCAATTCTTTAACTCTTGCCATGATGATAACCTTCTTGTACGAATATCAATTACAGAATGTTCTGTTTGTATATTTTAGACTAGAAATAATGACTAATACCATTATTGGAACATTCTAGAATATTCCACTTGAATAATCCAGAGTATTAAAGCAATTTAAAAGTTTTGAAATCTGAAATTTGCATTGTACGTATATATTTCACCCATTAAAATGGATAAATAGGATTTATTTCTATTAAATCAAAGTTTTTTTTTCTGTTTTCTATGCATATTTAGTTATTATGCATCTGTGTACAGTTAATTATATGAAAAGTATGTTTATTCATTAGTTGTAAATGCAATAAATTAAAAATGTGTATGTGTACGAATATTTGTTTCCCCGCACTGTAATGACTAAAAATAGATATATGAGATATATTTAGTTATAAATAAATGGAATTTGATGTTTATTTTTTAACATAATCCCCTTTCCGGCCCATATATTTCTTGCGTGTCTGTTGTTGTACTTGACGTCCATTGGTGAAAATGTTGGTCCTGTAGGTCAAAAAAGTGAAGAACAGCAGATATGACGTCATCATCACTGCGATACTGGTTCCCAGCCAAGTGTCTTTGGGTGTTGGGGAACAGATGATAGTCAGAATAGAGAGGGTAATCAAGCACTGTCAAACCAGCAGCCATTGGAAACATGGACTCGTGTTCTGGAACATTGTTCTAATGAAACAAAACACCTTTTTCCAGTTTTCCTGGATGTTTAGCGTAGTACTCTCCATTGATCGAGTGGCCCTTTTGAAAATAAACACAACGCTTTTTTGCATCCAAAAAACTGAGTCTATCATCTTTCCTGGAGATAAAAAAGACTTCTTTGGAGCAGGTGGGTATGGGTGTTTCTTCCACATGGATTGTCACTTTGTCTCTGGTCTAAAGTGATGAACCCAACAGTTATCGTCAAACACATCCTCAATGTTAGATTTTTCCGTGATGTGCTCAGCCTGTTGCAGCTTTGACCAGGTAGCAAAAGAAGTGGAACTCACTGAGCAGAAACCTTTGTCGTGCCAAGTTCATTGGGCAGAATATTCTCTACTCTCTTATGAGATATGATAACTGCTTAAAATAAATAAAAAAGCCAGTGATAACATTGGCTATTTATATAAATGAAATAAATTTATTTATTATATAAATAAAATAAATAATAAATAAATAGATTTCTTTATATAAATAAAATAAATCAAATAGTCAATGATAGTATTGGTTGATTTATAGTTAATCGCGTGTCATCCATTACCTTCATGTTGTGAACACGAACAACGTTTTCCGCGGTGGTGGCAGTTGCAAGAGGTTCAGACCTTTGGCCATCTTCAAGATACGCCCATCCCCTCCTTAATTCAGCTGACCACTTTTTCACTGCGGGTAAATCTGGCGCCTCATATTCATGAATGTTACTGAGGGATAAACCCTTTTTCTGCAGATACTTGATAACACCACGATGCCAAATTTTGTTCATTTTCAAGAGAAGTCGCTACTAGGAACTTTTGAAATCTTCTTTGAACAGTCAGATATCAATTTACCTGGAAAAAAAACAGTGCAGTTATTAAGAACAGTTCAAATTAATGCATACAATATTTCAGAGCTCTAGCATCAATCTCGAGCATGACGATAAACTACATCCGCGTCCTGGGTAAGACGATAAACTACATCCAACAGCAAGGCTTCTGATCAGAAGACGCATCGTGTTGCTCTCCAGAAGTTCAATCACCAGCCATACTGATGGCAGACAGAAAAGTTTCTTGATGGCGGTTAAATTAGAGCAGTTTCTATTGTCAAAGAAAGTTATCGAATACCACATATACCTGAAGAAGGCAGGTAGGAACAATCACCGAAAAGCCGTGAATGTAACAGCTAAGCTTGAATATATGTATACTTATCTCCCCTTGAATTATGTTGCTCTGTGTATAAATATATAAATGCAAATCATCCATGTTTATAATTATTATCAAATTTATCAAACCCTTCCTCTCGCAACACCCATTCTGGGTTAGGAATTGTTCAAGGAAACCAGCTGGATCTGTTTCAATGTCAGATCTGACCGTGATGTGATCAGCCTTGTGCGCTTTAGTTCAGGTTTCAGAAGACATGGCACCCCACCGAACAGAAACCTTCGTCATGTCAAGTTCGTTGTGCAGAATATTCTCAGCTCTCTCACGGGATATGATAATAGCTTTGGCTATTTGATCTACAGTCAATTACTTTTCATCCACCGCCATGTGGTGAACACAATCAGTGTTTATTTTTCTCGGTGGTAGCAGTTGCAAGATGTCCAGACCTTGGATCATCTTTAAAACGCCCTTTCCCTTCTAAATTCATCTCCCTACTTTTGCACTGTCGATAAAGCTGGAGAGTCTTCCCCTAATGTGGCAACCATGTCAGCTTGAATTCCTTTGGGCGCGAAATACTTTCTGCAGATACTTGATAACATCACGATGCCATATTTTGTCCATTTTCAAGGGAAGTCGCTACTAAGTACCTTTGGATTTTTCTTTGAAGAGTCAGATATCAGTTTACCTGGAAATAAATAATGGAGTTATTAATAAGGAGAGTTGAAATTAATTAATTAATTTCACAGTTCTAGCATCACTGCTACATAGTCAACCAATGATAAATGATAAATTTGGCACCTCATATTCATGAATCTTATTTCGGGATAAACCCTTTTTTCTGCAGGTACTTGACAAAACCACAGTTCTAGCATCAATCCTTCATAGTCAACCTATGAACTTTTCAGCCAACCGTCCTACCCGGAAAGAAACAATGCAGAAGACTTGAAATAAATCCATGCAAGATTTCACAATTCTAGCATCACTGGATTATGGTCAGCCAATGAACCTTTCAGCCCACTCTCGTATCTGGAAAGAAACAATGTAGTTATTAATAAGAAGAGTTAAAATTAATCCATGCAAGTTTTCACAGTCCTAGCATGAATCCTTCGTAGGTAACCTACGAAATTTTCAGCGCACCGTTGTAATGAACCAATAAGAATAGTCAAAGATTTATAATAATTATAAGGTTCTAAGAACTTCAGACAACCTAAGATTCTTACGTTTGATTACTGCTTCTTCTATGTGCCGTGTCTCTTCAGGACTTGGGCACATTTAGATCTTCGTCCTGGGTATGACGTTAAAACTCATCCGCTTCCTGGGTAAGACGATAAAATACGTCCAACAGCAAGGCCTCTGATCAAGGGGTTTTGAGGAGCGTGGAACCACTCTGAGCCGGAGTGGTAGTACCTGTTAGGGTCCCAACTATGGGCAAATAGTTAACCCCCAAACTTGTGTCAAAACACTATGAATGTGTAAAAATAGATTTTAATACAAGAAATACTTTTTTTTTAAATTGTTGCCAGCAATACATTTTTGAAGAAAAAAATATTGCCAAAAATAGATTTATGAAGGAAAAAAAAAATTACCAGCAACAAAAATTTTGTTGGCATTAAATAACCCATTGAGGTTGATATGCCGTAAAACAAACCAAACCAAACTATATTTTTGAAGGAAAAAAATATTAGCAGCAATAAAAATCTTATCGGCATTAAATAAACCATTGAGGTTGATATGCCGTAAAATAAAACAATCCAAACCAAACAATACATTTTTGAAGGAAAAAAATATTAGCAGCAATAAAAATCCTGTCGGCATTAAATAACCCATTGAGGTTGATATGCCGTAAAATAAAACAAAACAAAAACAAAACACCTTGAGCTCTTCAGTACTTTATATTCTTTGTAGCTCTTAGCAATATTAGTATTTTTTCTATTTCTGCTACTCTGTTCTCTCATCCATTTACACAAGCTCGTTCAGTAGTTTACTTTCTGTCCCTTTTGTCTTCAGTCTGTCCTCTGAGTCTCGAATTCTCCTGGCCCTCTTTTCTCATTATGCCTTCGAGAAATTTCAACTCTCTTTCTAAATTCCAAGTGTAAATGCCCTTTTTGCATCCACTTTCCTTAAAAACTTACTTGTTGCACACAAACTCCATCCATGTTATTCTCAGCATCCTTCTGTAGAACCACATCACTGTTGCCTCTTCATCTGTGTGTAAATTGTTCCGCATTCACTGCTATATAGAAAGACTGGTATTGCATAGCAGTTCAGCACTTTTTTCTGTGTTTCTAATGGAATTCTTTTGGTTCATGTTGTTTAATTTTTGGAAGACATGATTTGCTATTCTAATGGCTGTTCGGATTTCGGTGTCATATTTCCCATCCTCTGTTGAAACACTCCCCAGATATTTAAACTCCTGCGTTCGTTTTATTTTGACATTTTCTAATTGTAGTTTACGTCATAGGCTTTTTTCCCTTGCTGGCAACCATACGTTCTGTTGTCTTATAGCTTATAGTTAGTCCTTTATTCTCGCTTTCATCCACTACCTTGTTTAGGAGATCCTTTAGCTTTCCTTCTATGTCTGCCATTGAAACGGGCTTATCCCAATATCTTATAATTGCGCCCATCGATAATAATACTAATAGCGTCTCTGTCTCCCTTAGGATAGCCTCGCTGTAGAGGTTGAATAAATCTGGTGAGAAGACACATCCTTACGTCCCATTTTGTGTTTCAGTATTTACTCAATTTATTTCCTATCCATGTGCAAGCAGTTTGTTCCTATTACAGTATTCGTATTTTACTGACATCTTGCTAAAAATTATCTAGTTTTCCTATCAGTTCAAATAGTTCTGTGCTTTATTAAAAGTTTTTATTTAATCTATGAAACGTAAGTGTACATTCCGCGTTTGTATTCTTTCTGGTATCATTCTAGGTATTGGAATGGATAAAAGAAAATCTAGTCAGAAACTAATAATCATAACAATGTTTAAGCTACTAAATTCAAACAATTTCAAACATATGTCGTATTACTGCTACCACGTAATAAGACGTAACAGTCTTAAGTTACCTGAATTTCTTAGATGAAACATTGTTATTGTTATTCATTTTTGACTCGTCTTTCTTTCATCCTATTTCTATTACTGAAGTAAATAGAGAGATTGAGACAGAAAAAATATAAGTCCAAGGTATACACTATTGCTAGGTGTAAACAAGGTTATTTTGTTCACTGTTCAAATTGTTAAATATAGACGTCTCTTCTACTCCAATAGCTTCATGTCTCGCACCTCTCGCCTGTGGAACTCCCTTCCTTATTCCTGTTTCCCTGACAACTATAATCTCCAACTATTAAAATGTAACGTCAATCGACATCTCCAGTTGCCTTGAGCTATCCACTATCCTTCTCCACATCCTTTCCTCTAACACTCCTATCTGCTCTCGCTCCAAATTTTCTGTAACCCCTTGCCTTGATCTATCCACTATCCTTATCCGCATCCTTTCCTCTAACACTCCTATCTGCTCTCGCTCCAAATTTTCTGTAACCCCTTGCCTTGAGCTATCCACTATCCTTCTCCACATCCTTTCCTCTAACACTCCTATCTGCTCTCGCTCCAAATCTTCTGTAACCCCTTGCGTGCTTAGTGGCTTCCAGCCTTGCTTGGGGTAAAAAGCTTAAAAAAAATATATTCTCAGTCCAGTTGTAGTCGTTAATCTCGAGGTTAATGTGGGTGCATTGGGAATTCCGTGGAAAATCCTCTAAGTACCCGCCCACCTCGGTATTTAGGTGACGCTTTAAGCAATAAACGTAACCCCTTCCCGAAATAGCTACTGCCTAGACGGGATGTCCTCCTGGGGTTTAATGGCAGAGGAGTGACCCTTGTATCTCCTTCTGTTCCTTCCCTTACTGCTTGGGTATTTATATAGCCCGAAGATCTTCTTCTTTATGTGCTGTGTCCCCACAGGATGTAGGTGATCATGGCTCTCTACATCTTCCTGTCAGTAGTAGCTTTTAATAAATTATTTCTTTCTGGTATTTATCCTGAGCCCTGTTCCGCCATACATTTACTATTTACACGCTAAGAATGTTACGCGTTGTTTTCTCTGTACACCTTGCCCGCTATCTGCCCCATGAGTATCAAATTTTCCAAGCCTTCCTTCCTCATTATATGCTCCATAAACCTTAACTGTTTGTTCCTGATGTTAAATATTAATTTCGTTTTCTTTCTATTTTCTCCAAACTTCTTCGTTGCTCACCTGTTAGGTCCATGGTATCTTCAACATCATTTCGGTTGCTTCAAGTCCCCTCTTCATCGTTAAGGACATCGTCCAATATCTATGCTAATTAGGTAGTCATTTGCATGTCACTACAAATAGAAAGTATATGAAAAAAAGACGCGTCAAAATTTATCTTAATATGACTATTAAATAAATTATTGTCACAAGCGTGGCGAAGGTGTTCTATTATGGAATGACTTGATTGAAGAAATGACAATTTTTTTTCTTACTTTAAATCACTTCCCTGTTTCCGGAACAAGTTAATGGCGCCAAAAATTTCAGAAACAACAAAACAAGCAACAAAAAAATCTTGAGTTATCAAAATTGGTCAACTATTAAGCTGCCAGTGACTTTTGTCCCTCAGTAAATTAATTTTGTTTGTTGGTTAGATTTCCAGACATTATATTTAACTCGAAAGCAAATTTAAATGGATAAACATTTTATTTTGTTATTCTGATACCTTTTCTTTTGTTTTTTTTCTTTTTCTTGGTTCGTGCAAGACAAAAACTGTGTGGGAGAAGGTGTATTTCATAATGTGAATCGCCAAATAATAGCGACAACTACTTAAAAAAAATGTCTCGTCTCTTCCTTTAACTGAAAAAAAAATGGCGGTTAGGTGATAGAATCTACTTAGAAACGTTTTCAACTGCGAAATATTCGTAACAGCGAGGATATACCTGAAGTCCTCAGTAGATCTATCTTCGTAGCAATGTCTACGAAACCAGGCGCAAATGAATGTTAACTCCACCGAACAATAAGCCTAATGAGCCACGTGACAAAACTCATTATCCGTATTCTAATGGATAGAGCGGGCTGCAGAATCAGGCCAGATATAAGACAAGAACAGTGCGGGTTCTTTAAAGACACCGGAACAAGGAATGCAATATTCATGCTCCGATTGTTATCAGAAAGAGAGATACAAATGCAGAAGGACGTGTATCTATGTTTCATAGACTATGTAAAGGCCTTCGACAAAGTACGCCACGATAATCTTCTGGCTAACTGGTCTATCTGTTGACGCTCTATCGTTGAAACTGAGCATTTTAACCCATAAATATAGTATACCTTAAAATTATATTTTGTCATATATCACCGCTTCACCTTCTTCTTCTCCTCCTCCTCCTTCTCCCTCTCCTTCTTCTTCTTCAGATGCTCCTTCATTCTTCGTCAGTATCTCTTATATATATATATATATATATATATATATATATATATATATATATATATATATATATATATATATATATATATATTGTTTTCTTTCTTCTGTTTATTCTTTTATGACATACAATCTCTGGTAACTTTTAATGTATTTTATTGACTGCTGTTCAATCAATTCTGTTTGCATTCATTTATTATCTGCTGAAATTATATTTCGAATAGAAACGGAAAACTAAATTTAGTTTCTTTTAAAAAATTGAAGAAATCTTCAACTTTCCATATTGCATTATTTTATGTTTTACTTGTAATTATTATTCTTCCCGTTTCTGTCTCTGTTCGCCATATACGCTGAGAATATGGAAGAACATGATTCTCTGCGACTACTTATCCTTCTCTGTCTAACCTTTCCCAGAACGATAAATATTGAATCAATTGCAACATCTGCTGCTAGGAAAATCGGTTAACTGCATCGTACTAGACATTTCTTTCTCGCCAGAATCTATCTTACATATTTATAAGTCTAGCACTCGTCCATGCATTGAATATTGCTGCCACAGATAGCTTGTGCTTCTGCTATATATCTAGACATTATTCATAAAATCCAATGAAGAATCTGCAATGTTTTTTTTATGCTGACACGGAACCTTGGTTTAAATAACTTTCCTACTGATGTAAAGAGTTTTCCCTGATACTTTTTAAATATTTTCATGGGAAGTGTTCTGATGAGCATTCCACTTTGTTACGTCGACTCCACGAATTTAAATACTAGATTGGCTGCTAGGTCTCATCATTTTACTTGAAAATGCCAAGTGTATGCGTAAGTTCTATGCCAATATTTTCTCCACTCGTACTTCTTGTATACGGAACGCTCTTTCGGATTCCTGCTTCTCTGTCTACGACGATCTTTAAAAATTTATATGCAACGTCAATCATCACTTTATGTCTCCTTGAAACCAACGTCAATCGTCACATTCTGTCTCCTTAAAATCAACGCCAATCGTCACTTTCTGTCTCCTTAAAATCAACGCCAATCGTCACTTTCTGTCTCCTTGAAATCACGTCAATCCTCACATTCTGTCTCCTTGAAACCAACGTCAATCATCATTTTCTGTCTCCTTGAAACCAACGTCAATCGTCACTTTCTGTCTCCTTAAAACCAATGCCAATCGTCACTTTCTGTCTCCTTAAAATCAACGCCAATCGTCACTTTCTGTCTCCTTGAAATCACGTCAATCCTCACATTCTGTCTCCTTGAAACCAACGTCAATCATCATTTTCTGTCTCCTTGAAATCAACGTCAATCCTCACATTGTGTCTCCATGAAACCAACGACAATCGTCACTTTCTGTCTCCTTAAAGCCAATGCCAATCGTCACTTTCTGTCTCCTTAAAGCCAACGCCAGTCGTCACTTTCTGTCTGCTTGAAATCAACGCCAATCGTCACTTTCTGTCTCCTTGAAATCACGTCAATCCTCACATTCTGTCTCCTTGAAACCAACGTCAATCATCATTTTCTGTCTCCTTGAAATCAACGTCAATCCTCACATTGTGTCTCCATGAAACCAACGACAATCGTCACTTTCTGTCTCCTTAAAACCAATGCCAATCGTCACTTTCTGTCTCCTTAAAGCCAACGCCAGTCGTCACTTTCTGTCTGCTTGAAATCAACGCCAATCGTCACTTTTTGTCTCCTTGAAATCACGCCAATCCTCACATTGTCTCTTTGAAAATAACTTCAAAATAACTCGCCTATATTTTAAAAGAGTTAACGAAGTAAGCATTTTGACAAACGATTCTTCCATAAAGACGGAGCCTTAGCTAGAGCTTGTCGTAATATTTGACGACCGGGCTTCTCTACACTAATTGTGGAACATATACTCGCCCATCACTATGAATAGATTTGGTTGTTTTTCTTTAGGCGCATATCAACACTTCTATGGGTTATTTAATGCCGAAATTTAAATATTTTGTATGCCATTTTATTTTTTTAATTTTTTCCTTTGGAAATAATAATGGTTTTAGTAATAAAAGACTTACTAATTAACCATTAGCTGGGGCTGTTGTGGTGAATTCATACCTTTCCCAAGGGTATCTGCGCGTAAGTGAATAGAACGAATGTAAATGGAATTGTAACTTGACTCTTCGATTAGCAATAGAGAAGCATTTGAATAAGTGCATTGACAAGGTTATTTGTTTTGTAAAATAAATGGAAATTAATAAAACGAACCTGACTGGAATTGGAACATCCAATCTTACAGCACCGTCTCTGTGCTGGTCAGGTTCGATGTTGCTTAACTTCGGTGGTCGTACGGGAATTGGTGTTTCAACGTTTCGCGTCTCCAAATCCTTGTTGGAGAAAAGTTATTTTCCATCCTACATCCTTTCTTTCACGAGATGTGGCAAACCTCTCACTGCTCTATCGCTACTTCCACGGAAAGTGATCGGACGAACTACATATTATTTTCGCCAGATCTAACCTTCCCGGCTAGGACCCGCCATGCCACTTACATAGCAGCAAACCACCCTCGTTCTCTCCGTATTCCATCGGCGAGAAGGAATTTCCACTCGAACAGCTTCTTCCAGCGAGCCGCTGCTCTGTGGAATAGACTTACAAGAGGATTTTTCCCCGATCACTACAATTTTAATTTGTTTAAGTTTAGAGTTAACTTCCCCTCGTATCCATATAAACTATCCCTTTATTTAACCCTCCTTTTCTGACGATACTTATTGATTTATATGGTGTAGAGGGTGATATGTTGTTGGTGCTAACTCATTTAAGGTAGTAGTAGTAGTAGTAGTAGTAGTAGTAGTAGTAGTAGTAGTAGTAGTAGTAGTAGTGGTGGTAGTAGTGTTTATCATTTATCCCGGGTTCTCTTGTCCTGAATAAAACACTCTTGACACAACGTACATAAAAACAGTCGTGACAACGCAATGGTGAAGCAATGCATTTAAACAAGTGAATTTAAAATGAAATTGAAAATAAAGATTTATTTATCAACAAATAACAATTTATTTGTATGTTATATACATCGCGTGGTGAATATAATAAGACCCTTGAAAAGAAAGGTGGATTCACATATACACATTTGAGGTGTTTTTAAATACACACTTGAAAAGGAAATGTTAACATACATTTAGGTGTGTTTAATAAAGTCCATGAGAAATAGAATAGTTCACAGGGACATAGTGAGGTGTGTTTAATGATTAAAAAAAACCCTGAAGTGAAAAGTTCGTACCTTGGTTTCATTGTAGAATCTACATCAGAGAAGCGTGAAATATTTCAGTGGATTAGTAAATCGGTTGAGTTGACAACAAGGAACCTATTTGCCAACTGCCCTTGTTTGCTTTATGGTTTGTTTTTATAGATTCCCTTCAACAGGTGCTGCCTCACAAAAAAAGTCCCTCAAAAATGCGAGTGAAACGCTGTCAGTGGTGGATTAAGAATTTACATATTTCGGATATTTTCGAAACGCTACCGGAAGTGCCAGTCGGATCCTGATGCGCAAATGACCGATTTTGGTCATTTGACTCCTGATTCTTGAGAAGGAAACTTCCGGTAAACCCGATACTTTTACCTCGAGTGGCACCCGGACCTTGTACGTGGTGAACCTTACTATAAAAAAATCTATTTGTTGAAACTTCTCTAACAATTTAGAAGTTATTGTCGTTTATTTCTCGTGACTTCAAGGCGACCTGTATGTGCTAAATTCTACAACCCTTACTCTTTTATTATTTGTCTATGGTTTCTACTATGTTTTTTTTGTGATTTGTAATGCTTTAAAACTTTCTCGCGTTTTTTGGCATTGGTTGATACAACCAAATCTTCTTCATCTGTGACAAAATTTTTCACTATTCCTGGCCATATAGGAGATATTACACACTAGGCGAGCAATGCTTTTTATTTCTAATAAGGATTTCCGATCCCTTAAAACAACATCTTTCACTATTGCTACGTACCTTCGAATTTAATTCAGAATTAAAAAATACTTTAATTTATACACCTCCTTTATGATATGAGACTATCTCTTCACATCTCTGCTTGTATAGATCAATGTTTGGAGCCGTTATAACAACTTTAGTATTGGAAATAACAGAATTACACGCAGAATAGGCGGCGCTCGGGAAGATCTTGTACAACCCCATATGTTGCTACAAAAGAAAACGCTGTCCCTTTTCAACAACCCAAGTCAGTTTGGCCTTCGTTCTGGTAACGGATGTTATGATGTCCTTGATGTCATCAAACGAACTCTAGATTGCATATCTTTCCAATAGAAAATCATACGCTTGCTGTGTTGACCTCAACGTTGCATACGACCACATCAATCGAATTTCTTTTCTAATCTATTAGAAACTGCTCTGACTCAACTGGATGTCTAGATTTGATGGAGGAACTAGATAGGTTCACAAAGTCATACATGTCTGGCGAGGACCCAAATGCGAAAAAATTTCAAACCTCATTAGGATTACGGCAAGGAGGAAATGACAACACCTGTCTTTTTAATCTCTTAGGGAGATTATGTCCTGCGTATATACAAGCATAGATGTGAAGAGATAGACACTGAACATTTAAGCATTCCATACCTCTTCCCAAACGAATCTAACAATACAAGATATCGATATTGATTTCCTGACCGAGGGCGATGTACTGAAAATGAGGGCGACTATGCCGATGATATTGGAATTCATATTTGGTATGAGAATGATCTTTAAAAAAAATCAACATTCTTTACCAAATATTCAAAGAAATAGGACTCAAGACAAACCTTCCAAAAACAGAAATTATAATCTGGAATGAAAATGAATGCAATAATAGCACCTTCTTTTTCTTTTTTTATCAATTTCACCCCTCCCCCATGCATGGCGGTAAAACCACTAAGACACAAGGGGTTACTGGGTGTGTTTTGTGATGTCAACGAACACTAGTTGCAACTTTTGGTATGTCAAAGAATACTCATTGTCACTTACGTAATGCTCGTTGTAATAGAGACTTTGTAATCGCATGTACAACTATAGTACGCTGTTGAACAATACTGGTGTCCGACTCCTTCGAATATCAATAGCACGAATAGTACTTTCTCTATAATACTCGCTCGCTCTAAAAGTAACCACCGTACAGTGATCTGAATAGAGAAATAGTATAGAGAATAGAGTAGAGAATAGAACTGAGATCATTTAGACGTAATGCGACTTCCTACTTATGCGTTTCTTCCATGTCACGTGATTCACTTAATTCAATAATGGGTTCGCCTGTGTTTGCTCAGTGGCGATCTATGTTCAAACTCAAGTGTCGAGAGCGAAATTTTATTCCTTTTAACAGTGTGGAAGAGTCAGAACGAGAAAAATTGCTAAGAAGCGAGAACAATAGAAGAGTAATCAGGAGGGAAGTAGATAGTAATTGACATTGTATTTAAATTTTTGCATAGTAAAGTTGGCTGAAAATCATGGAGTCGGAAAGGAGTTCTAAAAGCGATAAGTGCGAGGAAAGAAACTGTTATCATAGAATTTACGGTTACATCTAGCCAATCCAATTGTAAATTGATGAGACCTCGTTGTCAGTCTGGTCTTTAAAATGTCTAGGAACCATAGCGAAGAGCCCATCAGAACAATTACCATGAAAGTATTTATATAAAAGGCACGGGAAGGCAACATTACAGCGGTGGGAAAGTGACTGAAGCCGAGCTGCCAGATCAGCATCAATACTATTGCTGATTTTTCTTTAGATTTTATCAAGGTAGTATCAATAGCAGGATCACCAAACCATATGTAGTAGCAATATTCTAAGCATGGACGAATGGCAGACTTATTGATGTACATTCGTAAAATAACTCATAAATCCTTTTAAAATATCTGAGTAATTACTACATTTGTAAAACGTGCAGATTTATTCAATGAGATGCCTGTGGTTGATGCTGCTTTGCAAGTTTATATATATATATATATATATATATATATATATATATATATATATATATATATTCGGCTTCATCAGCGTCAATGATAGTTAAAGATCACCCCTTTTCAGAATAACAAGTCTATTACCATATTAATTAATTCATATAAATATTTTAATATTTTATTTATTAATAATTAAAATTTACACTATTTACATTGCTCGGACTATCATTCTCATCTTTTTTGCCATATTTATCACAACATTTCGGCCGTTGTATGCTCCAGCCTTCTTCCGGTGGTTGGAATGTCGAACTGAACCCTTTATTTCACTCGCTGGGGTAGAATGTTCTAGTTCCACGTGCCAGGTCTAATGATGGTCAGTTATCAGTTATCCCCTCACCAAGTTCTCCCCCGCCTTAAACAGATATTGAATTCACACTCTCTGGGTCCTGTCACTGAATCTAACGATTTTTTCCACTGTGCCATGTGTCAGTGATATCCAATAGACATGGCACGTGGAAATAGAACAGTCTACCCCAGCGAGCGAAATAAAGGGTTCAGTTGGACATTCCAACCAACTGAAGAAGGCCGGAGCGTACAATGGCCGAAATGTTGTGATAAATATAGCAACAGAGGTGAGAATGATAGTCCGAGCAATATAAATAGTTTGCATAATACCTCATCTCAGAAATATAGACAGAATTAAAATTTATATTATTAATTACTATTAATATTTTAATTTATATAATGCATTATAATCTTTATATAATTTTGAAGTGAAATTTACTATTTTTTTGAGTGAACACCCAGTAATGTTACATGGCCCCCCTGTGTCTATATGGATCCTGGTTAAGAACTTCTGCTTTAGGACTTTCAACAACAGCAACAACTAAAATGGATAGCACATGTTACTCGAAGAAGGAGTAATGATATAAACAAAATGGTGCTTTTTTCGAACTAAAAAGTTACGAAGCCCCCATCAATACTGGATAGAGCAATAACAGTTGCTGGACATTTCAAAACTATTTTCCTGAAAAATTATTTTAAACGAAACATTTTATAAATTTCAACCGACGATAGAACTGACTGCTCGGACAATAAATACCGAATGTTTCCTTATAAGGAAACGGCTAACATTGCCATTATCAATTTTGCTGCAAACCATGCATTCCGTTTATGCGTTCTCATAAGAAAAAAATAAAATATTTAAAGACTTTTTTTTATATTCTTTCCTGGATAAAAAATTAACACAAAAACATACATATATATATATATATATATATATAGATAGATAGATAGATAGATAGATAGATAGATAGATTCACTTTAATTTAAAAGTTTTAACTTTTCGATATTTTAAAACCGTTTCATTCTTTTTTACTGAGTTCGTCTTGATGTTTATTTTTAAATTCATCCCATTTTGTCTGTTGTATCTGGGTTTTTTTTTCTTTTGTCAGCTGAATCTGTCTGTTGTAGAGACGCACTGGTGGAATTCTGCTTATAATTCAGCTTTGTTGATTTTAATTGAAAAAGACTTATTTAATGTCACATCTGAAAACTACTAAGACATATCAGACCAGTTAGCAAGACTGCTTTGAGTGTGTCCGTCGCTCGGATAAATTAAACGCTATTATTTATTTAGCAAACCTCGGTTCGTCACAAATGCAATGAACGTAAATACGCCCAGGAAGATCTTCTTGCTCTAATAATCCATCTGAAAAATGTTTGCATTCGAAATAGCACTTTAAAAAAATTCACTTGAACAGCGACTTTTAATTCGAATAGAAACACGAAATGATCACCCAATCCGGTACAGTTGGAATGGCTAGATGTAACTGTAAGTTCTATGCTAACAGTTTCTTCTATCGCACTTCTTGCTTGTGGAACTCTCTACCGACTTCTTTTTTCCCAATCATCTTTCATCTTCAAAAATGTAAACGCGATGCCAATCGTTATCTTCTGTCTTCTTAATTCTTGTTCTTTTATTGTCCTCTCTCCTTAATAGTAGTTTTTTCTCATATTCACTAACACTCAGTAACCTCTTGTGTCCTAGTGGCTTTATTGCCTTGCTCGGAGTGAAATTATTTTAAAAAAACGGTTAAATCAATAATCATATAGATTTCATGAATTTGTTTATACTTTAGCCAGGAAATGCCAGATGTTTGAAGCAAATTTAATGTCAATCAGGAACCTTTGTTCTAAGAGGGGTTGATCTGTGCTGACCCCAATATGTACGGAGTTCACCTTGAGTAACCTGTGTATTCGGTGTAGCAACAGAACATCAAAAGTTGTAGGTGAATCAGCGGCATGACCTAAAACGGTATCCTCATAATATAATCGGGCCTGCGCCGATATAAATCAGGAAGACAACCCACCTGAACTGATATATACAATCCACATGACAAGAAGTTATATAAATTCAGGACACGTAGAGTCATTGATAACGTTGGTTGAAGGCGATTGGCACATTCGTTCGAGGTTCCCAAAACGTCACAACTACACAGCGTACATTCATTTCAAGTCCAGAAGTGAATAAACAACAATTTTATGCATAAATGATTTAGTTTTTTATTCTTATTAAATTTTACTAAAGCATACTTACACTATCAATAATTATCAGTATCAGATTTCTTTGTCACCAAAATGCACGAAGCAATGTTTTAATCCACTAAGCTATTGACTCGTTTGGAGAATTCCCTGTGAAGAACTTGGAACCTTAAACCTAAACTGACTGCCTGTTGATGTGAGCTACTGCTACTGTTTTGTTATGGCCGAGTGTAATCACTAATTTCGTTTTTGCTACAGATGTTGCTCCTGATTCTTTCAGGCGTCTAACCCTCTTGTGTTCTCTATTTCACAGAGGCTGATGACTTTTGCTTTAGTACATGATCAGCCTTGAACGATTTCATTGTCTCAGCCCTCACAACCGCATTTCAGTGTTCCTCCAGCCTAATTTTTAGGAGATGGCTGGTTTTGCTTTTATATACTTTGCCACAATTGTAAGGAGTCGAGTACAGGCTGTTCTTCGTCGTGCTCTGCTCCGTGTTAGGCTTTACTCGAAATAGAGTCTACCTAGAGTGGAGCTACTTCTGAATATTGTTCTGGTGCTGTATAGATCTTTTGAAGCTTTTATGATAAGCCCTTGACCTAAAGCAGTTAGACCATGGCAATTTTCTGATCCTTAAATACAGGGTAATGTCCTACGGGACAATAGCCTAGTAGAGTACAGTGTTGATTCGTGGTTTCTTTGGTGACATTGTAACTGTGAGTCCAATCCCTTGATTTATATTCAGAGCTACTCTCCAAGATCCTCTGGTTCCAGACTACTCAACTGTTTAACCGTTAGTAAGCAGATGGTTGGTTAATTGATTTTGTTTAGCTGCATAGCAACCCATATGGGTTATTTAATGCCGAAATCTTAGTATTTTGATTGGTTTGGTTGGTTGATTTTCTTTAGCTGCACAGTAACCCCTATGGGTTATTTGATACCGAAATCTAATTATTTTGATTGGTTTGGTTGGATGATTTTGTTTACCTGCATAACATCCTCTACGGGTCATTTAATACCAAAATCTAAGTATTTTGATTGGTTTACTTCATTGATTTTGTTTAGCTGAATAGCAAACTTTATGAGTCATTTAATGACGAAATCTAAATATTTTCATTTGTTTGATTGGTTGATTTTGTTTAGCGGGATAGCAACCGCTATGTATCATTTAATGCCGAAATCTAAATAATTTGAACACAATTCTATTTTATTGTTTTAATCAAATATATTTTGAACGTAACTCACCTTCAACTACAGAAAATGTATTGCTGGTTATGTATTGTTGGTCTTTTTTACATACAAATTTATTGTATTTACAATTAAAATGTATTTTTATACTTTCATAGTGTTTTTTGGTTGGGGTGCTCACTATTTGCCTATAGAGGGGATCCTAACAAGTGCTACCACCCCTGGTCAGGGCGGAGCTGGGAACAACAGCAATTAAGAGGTCGTTCCAGGCTCCGCAAAACCTCCAATAGCCCAATCAGACGCCTTGCTGCTGGATGTAGTATATCGTCATATCCGGGAATAGTAAGCGGATAGGTTCATGTTTTAAAGCCAAGAATCATTTTACAAAAATATTAAGTATACCCACCAAAGAGAAGGAAATAAACTTTTAGAAGAAATTATTAGGTTCTCACACATAAAATGATGCATTTTGTCTTTGGTTGTTTTGGTTATTGATTTTTTTTTTTTGTAAACCTCTCAGTATAAAAAAAAATCTTCACTGATTTCTGACTCTTTCTTTCCAGATAATTTTTCTTTCAATATATCGTTAATCATAAGTCCAATGAAAATGATTACAATGAAACAATGTCGAGTAATCTTACTGTATGAATACAAACTAATCTTATGACTGCGTTTTCCGATTAATTAAAGTGTTTTCTGACGAGTACACATACTACTGAAAATTTCCTGGATAGTGGGTTCAATTGAATTGAAATCTGATCATCTTGTCGTCGGTGAAGAGACATATTTTAATATAGAAGCATGGAAAGATCAGTTTCAACCGACTCTGATTTGGAAAACCATGTATTATGTTGTCACACATGAAATGACGCATTTTTTGATTTGTTGTTGATTCGGTTGTCTAACGAAGTAACCTCCTTAGTATAGAAAAAATCTTGACTTATTCCTAACTCTTTTTCTTCCCAGACAATTTTTCTTTCAATATATCGTTAATCATAAGTCCAATGAAAATAATTACAATGAAACAATGTCGAGTAATCTTACTGTATGAGTAGAAACTGGGTCATTCTGCCTCTGAAGCATTTCGAAATATCAAGCCAACCTTTGGTAATTGTTGAAAGCAGAATTCTACAGAGATGTTTTCTGAAGTTCAGGAGATTATAGTCTTTAAAACAACCAACAATCTGTTATCAGAAATGGTCAGTTGAAAACTTTGGTTAATCAAAATCCGAGAACCACAAACCGAAAACTTGCATCAGAATTGGAAACATCTCGCACAACTGTTTCCCGATACTTGAAAGCAATTGGAAAAGTAAAGAAACTGGATAAATTTGTTCCGCATGAACTGAATGAAACTCAAAACACCCGCTGCTCTCTGTTGCTTTCCCGACTGAAAAAGAACCATTTTTGCATTGAAGCATTACATACGATGAGAAGTGGATACCCTCTGACAATAGTAAGACAGTAAAGTGGTTAGATGCAAGTGAATCACCAAAACAATACCCAAAATTTTCACTGCAACCTAAAACTTTAATGGTTACTGTGGTCTTTCAAAGGGGTTACTTATTATTCATTCTTGCATCAAGGGAAAACAATAACAGCAGCCTCTTATTTTGGAGAAATTGAGTGCATGCACGAAAAACTGAAAAAGAAACATCCCAGACTTGTAAATAGGGATGGCCCAATTTTGCTGTACAACAACGGACGGTCGCTTCTTTCTCAATCAACTGTCCAAAAGCTGCATAACCTGAATTATGAAATTTTGCCTCATCATCGTTGTCGTCGTCGGCGGCGGCATCCGTCATCCTCGAGAGACGATGGAGTAGCGCGGTACGCTACGAGCCTGGGCGGGATATATGGAGAACTAGGGCTGCCCAGACGTCTAGTTCCCCATCTCAAAGGAGAGGATAAACCAATACAGTTTGGTACCAACGCGGCTGCAGTAGTTGGCGGAAGGTAGCACAAAGTGCCGTCCATCCACCTTCGGGGCTCCACTCCGGGTTTGAATTCAGAGTTGTCCTTCTCCTAGACCAGTTGCCATCCAATGCTATAGAACCCAGCCTGCCCTGCTATTTACCTATAGCTGGAGGGAGAAGAAGAGGATTCACATCTTTCCCAAGGTTATTAGCACGTAACTGAATGTGCCTCATCATCCATATCCTCCTGATATCTCTTCTACTGATAATCACTTATTTTACATACGCAATAAATCATTCTCCAATAAGTAAGAGGTAATCGAAGCATTTGAACTGTTTATCACATCAAAGAATAAGAATTTTTTAAAGAGAGGATCAAGAATTTAAAGGTACGTTGGCGAACAGTCATTCGTTAACATGGTGTCTATTTCAACGAAATAAATTACT
>OZ038493.1:96512971-96515471 GCA_964036315.1 Acanthosepion esculentum | reverse complement strand
TGCTAGAAACATATTTGAAACTTGCTTTTCGGAATACCTTTTCGTAATGTCGTCACGTGTTACAGTAAACTGCTATATTTAACCGCCATAGAGATGGCTAACACAAAACATCTGGAGAAGAACACATTGCGCATTCCTGGCCTCATATTTTTCAACTGACTTGAAATGGATTGACTACATCAAATCAATAGCTGCATCTCCTGCAAGGAAAGTTCGGTCACTCTGCAATATAATTGATCCCGCTGCATCACGACTTCAGTCACTTTCTCATCGATATTACTGGCTCTCTTCTGTCTTTGCTACGAATCCACCATCTTCTGTTTTCTTGAATCTCGGTCATCTTTTGTCCTTTCTTCAATCCTCCCTATACTCAGTTTTTCTCTCATTTTCACAGCCTGTATATCCTTGCCATTTAGTGACATTCCCTCGTTGCTTGGGCTAAAATGATTTTGAAAAATACTAGGATATAAGCAAATAGTAGTGTAAAAAACGTTTCATCTATATAGCAATGACCCTATCAATCATACAAGAATTATTCAAAAGATCGGATAAAAGACGAAGCCTACATTGTATCTATTTATCAAACAAGATACTTCTAACACTTAACCTCTGAGTGCACAAAATATCTCCCTCTGCCCACGGTTTCATCACTTCTTTATATTTTTGATTAACATCTTCTTGCTTCAGCATACAGATATCTCTCTTCCTTGAATCACCGATGCCATAAAAGATTCGATTCGATTAGAATGCTGACCACAAGCGATGTTTAATCGGACTAACTTTTCCCTGGCAGTTTTACCAATTTTTTAAATAAAACCTGGTGTTAATCAGCTGGTCACAATTTTTTTCCTTCATTTCCACCAGCAGTAAAACACGAACACCTATATCTTCGTCTACTGCTCAGTAACCTATGACTTTTCTAGTGCGCTGCGCATTAAAAAAAACAAGACACACTTCCGTCATAGCTGTAAATATATTATCACACGACAGACAAACACACACACTTATATATATATATATATATATATATATATATATATATATATATATATATATATATATATATATGTGATGAAAATGTGGAAAAGACAAAGCAAAATCCGAATATATGAGTTTACTGTTTTTATTATGTTTTTGTTTTTGTTATTCTGTCGACGTCAGACGTTTCGGTCAAATAGACCTTCTTCGGGACATGGTTAATGGAGACATAATTATATTAGATTTAAGTTGGTTTCTTTCAGATCGCGACCTCGGTGGCGAGATTAATGCGTGACAAACGTACCGATAAGCTATAGTTTTAAATAGTCCCCCTCACCCTCCACTTAGGACACAATCTTCTTCCCTGTGCGCAGGTCTTCGTAGTTGCCGCCCACGCGACGCCAGCATATCCGACTCTAAGAAAGAATACTTGACTTTAGAATTTCAGTTTTTCTGTTTCTGACCAGTCCTGTATATATCGTCTCTCCATCAAACTTAAATCTAATATAATTATGTCTCCATTAACCATGTCCCGAAGAAGGTCTATTTGACCGAAACGTCTGACGTCGACAGAATAACAAAAACAAAAACATAATAAAAACAGTAAACTCATATATTCGGATTTTGCTTTGTCTTTTCCACATTTTCATCATACCGTCGGATCTACATCCACACATTTGCTTACATATATATATGTATATATTTATAATTCTCGCAATTATTACTAGAAATTAAAATACGTAAAATTATATAATTTAACATATATCAAATTTAAGAGATTTTTCAAATAAATTGTTCAGTATTAGTTATAAATATTATTAAATTCTTTATAATAACGTTCCTTACTTATTGCAAGATGACACGGAGTTTCATAATTTGTGCATATAACAAACATTTAATTCCATTTTGCAATTCTACCAATTTCCGGTCAGCTCCCTTATATTGGGATGCTTGCTTTGAAAAAAAATCCATAGATATAACAGATAAATTTCAAATATTAAAATAATTATAACGTTGTGCGTGATTTCTAAAAATCCCCATGGCAACGCAATGCAGATTTTAACACAGTTAAAATATGTTTGACTTTGTAATTCACTCATTAGGAAGATCTTGGAGGAGACCGAATGTACTTGGGTATGAAAAAACTACGGCGCCTTCATTTCAACATTAAGAAACTGATCAGAGAACTGGAAATGATCATTATTATAATATATTTACAATGAAAAATGTTTGAATGCAGATAGGCTGCCTGTATATATATATATATATATATATATATATATATATATATATATATATATATATATATATACAATTTTCAAATTAGGATATCGAAATCTCGACAGATGGAAACGTTTCATGAAACAGGCTTCATAATTCATTTTGCCATTCAAGGCTTAATTAGTTCAGAAAACAAAAGAATGCCTATGTGTATTTCTGTGTGTGTCTAAATAATCGATCTTAGTACCGAAGCAGGCATTTCTCGTGATTAAAGAAAGAAAATGCGTGACTTTAATATATA
>OZ038493.1:96402971-96507971 GCA_964036315.1 Acanthosepion esculentum | reverse complement strand
GCTTTTGGAATCACGAGAAAGAAACGATTCCACACACGTGTGTTATTTACATAGATTGAATAAAGTTGTTTTTTTTTTTTTTACTAAAGGAAAAAAGGAATCCAATTATTATACCATATATTTGAAAAGGCCAATATAAACATTCCCCTCTCTTACAAGGAAATTACGTTATCAATACCGCATTAAACCGTGCAATCTAAAAATGCTCATGAAATATGAATGGATTTGTTTTCACATCAAAGGTCATGTTACTTACCGCCGTGAAATGGAGATTTTGAACTGATTGAAGTTTATATTAAATGATTAATGTAATAAAAACAGCTACAATTTTTAAGAAAAGGAAGAGAGATTTCAGACGTTAGCCTTTCGAAAAATAAAACATGAAAAGAGAAATAAATCCTATAGAATATAGCGAACCAGTTATCGCTCCTCACTTGTCAGAACTCGATCGAGTAAAATAAATTATTGGGCAATCTGACGAATATAAAAGACTTATATTAAAAGTCTTTCTAACAAAATAATAATAAGAAGAAAATTAGCAGGAATGACTACTTCACAAAACTGTCATTATATGTTCTACCTCCATTCATTTTTTATAATAATCATAACATAATCCCATACAACAGAATTCTATACCATCCTATACAATTTCAGCGTTCACACTGATAGGGAAATCCAGGTAAATCAACCAGATGTAATTTTTAAAAATCATGTTGAAAATACATGTCTGCTGATAGATGTCGCAGCCTCAGCTGACTAAACGCTATTTTTTCAAAACGTTTTAGAATGTAAGTAAATGCAAAGGCATCGAGATAGAAATCAGTAGAATGTGGCATCTGAAGATAACAACATTACCTTTTGTTATTGGAGTTTTCTAAATAATATCAAAAGGAGGAGAACACAATATTTCTGTTATTTATTTCACCGCAGGAAAGCCCATAAAGCCTCTAAGGCGTAAGGGAGTTACCGAGTATGAGAGAATATGGCGAAAAGAAAACATTGTTAAGGCGAGAGAACAATAAAGGACCAGGAATTAAGAAGACAAGATGACGATTGACATAGCAAATAAATCTTTGACGTTCAAACTTGACTGGGAAGAAAGAAGCCAGAAGTGAGTCCCACAAGCGAGAAGTGCGAGAGAAGAAACTGTTTGCATAGAACCTGTGGTTACATTTAGCCATTTTAGTTGTAAAATGATATAATAATAATTATAAATAATTATAATAATGACGATGATGATGATAATACCAACAGACAGAACAATCAAAGCCAATCGCCCTGACATCGTGATCAAAGATCACAAAAACAGAATATGTGTTCTTATTGACATGGCTGTAATTGAAATAAAATCTCCAAAAAGTAAAATTCTTGAAGTGGAAATCTCAAAAATGTGGCAGATGTAGACATCAATAATTCCAGTTTAATTAGAGCCCTCCGTTTGATTGGAAAAGGTTCCGATAGATTCAGTGAAGGGATTCCTGATAGCCTGATGCTTAATGAAATACAAAAAAGAATTGTACTCACAGATACAGCTCACACCTTACGAAAAGCTTTATCTAAGAAACATGTGTGTCGTTAGATTGACTCTTTTCAGTAGTATGTGACACAATTACATTTTTTTTGTGAATGAATTACAACTCACTTGATTGCATCTTCTGATAAGAAAAACTTGTCTCTTGAAGTCTCCGGTTAAAGGAAAGGCAAATAATAAAAATAACAAACATTTGATACCTATTTGAACCAGTTTTGAAAACCATATCCATTCACCTTTCAACGTGTAGGATAACATTTTCCGACTAGTGGGTCGCATTATTAGAATTATAAGAATAAGTATATGGGAGACTCTATTAGAATAGAACTTACAGATTAGATAGGTTCACATATCGTCCAATTCATGCTACTCCCCGGTCTTCTGTTTCTTGTTTAGTATTGGGTTTCTGGTTCCTTTTCAATGCTATGTAAGCGTACGCCTTTAAGAACACGACTCACATTCTTAAACAGCCTCTCCAGGTCCAGACTGTCATATGTATGTCAGGTACGTCATCCAACTCGTTCAGAAATATTCAAAATGTTAGCAGCATCGAACATTTTTTGTCAGATCAATGATTAAAAATGATTTTGGGCAAATTAATTCTGCAGTTTCTAGGGAGGATCATACTTCATCGAAACTCGTGAACTGACGTGACAGAATGACAAAAAAAAACTTTATAAACAACAGAAACCACATCAACCCGAAGAGAAATTAATGTCCCAATTAAGATGTTGACCCCAAAATTTTGGATATGAAACCGCCTATAATACTCTAAAGTGTAATAGCTGTGGACTTGAGAAATCTATTTTTCTGTAAAACACGTTTATATTTGTCTATATTTCCTCAAGGACACATGGCACAGTGGATAAAGGCGTTAATTAAATCCAGTGACAAGACCCAAAGAGTGTGAGTTCAATACCTGGTTAAGGCGGTGGAGAACTTGGAGAGGGGAATAACTGATAACTGATATCCATTAGACATGCCATGTGGACCTAGAACAGTCTACCCCAGTGAGCAAAAAAAAAAAGGGTTCAGTTCGACATTCAAACCACCTGAAGAAGGCCGGAGCGTAAAACGGCCGAAACGTTGTAATAAATATGGCGACAAAGATGAGGACAATAGTCCGAATAATGTAAATAGTGTACTTTTATATTTGTTAACAGACAGTAACACTCACCATTCATTTATCATTCATTGTATTCAATTAGCGCATTTTGCGTCGCTGTGGTCACCACTTCCCTCAATTTCACACTTGTCGTCCATGGTGCCTTTCAAAGCAGAATAGTGCAATGTTTTGCCGGTTCCTTTTCCACCGGGGATTTTGGGAATACCCCGTCCCATCCTTTCAGAAGTTAAAGAGACAGGGACTTTGAGGCAGCAGGCGGTTTTAATTCAGAGTTTTCTTTTTTCTAGACTGGCATTGATATATGGAGGTCATGCGCTGCTCAGACTATACGCTCCCTTCTCTTGGCCATGCCGACAAGATCCAAAGGAATACAGGGCATCGCATTTCTGGACGTATTGGCTGCAGGAGTTGCCGGAAATTTGTCAGCTTCGACAGTCAATGCAATATTATTGTCTCTGACCTGGCATCTAGCTTCAGTTACTTTCCCACCCCTGTAATGTATCTTCCCCGTCTCTTTTCTATAAATACTTTCATGGTAATTGTTCTGCCGAAATTTCCTCTATGCTGCTATTTTTATTCCCTACCCCCAAAACAAACTGTATATATTGGAACTAGCTAGGACTTCATAGAGACTTTGAGGTATTATGCTCTCTGTAGTAAGAATGGTAAGAATGTGTTGTTTTGATGGAAGGAATACTGTGGTATGTTTTGATCAGTAATTGTGGCTACTTAAAAATTAAGATAAGACAGACTGACGACCAGCTTTCCCCTAGTACCCATTTTGGCCTTGTGCCACATTTTTATTTTCAATCTGTCATCTATAGTACCCAGACTTTAGGAATTTAAGAGCAGTACTAGATTGGCGGCAAGGTTTCGTCATGTTTCAGTTGAAATGGTGCGATGTAACCGTAAGTTCTATGCTAACAGTTTCTTCTATCCCGCTTATCGCTTCTAGAACTCATTTCCGGATTCTAGCTTCCCAGTCAATTTTAATCTTCAAAAATTTAAATGTAATGTCTAATGTAATGTCTATCGTTAACGTCTGTTTTCTTAAATCTGTTTCTTTTATTGTTCCTTCTCCTTAATTGTATTCTTTTCACGTGCTCTCTAACTCTCGGTAAAACCTTGCGTCTTAGTGGCTTTACTGCCTTCATTAGAGTGAAATGATTAAAAAATAAAACTTTGTATCGCTTTTGGGAGGCATCTTTCCAATACACCTTATTATAAATTGATGCCAAACTGGATTTCTTGTTTTATAAGGCATTCATTGATTCCCTTCTTTAAGATGCTCTTATAAATGGCTCGACCGGAATAACACGGACTTTCTCTGCGTGATTTTGTCCGTGCCATTCATAATGACCAATCAAACTTATCGGCCTTTAGTCTACTGCCTTTTACGTCGGGCTACAGAAAATCACCATTTATTCTCGAAGAGAATAGCCATTTTAGAAGAGTGTATATCAGTGCTGTCTGTGAGACAGAAACCTGTGATGAAATTAATGGAGAATCGTTTAATACCTACCATTTGAAGTTGTCGCATGGATAACAAATCATTCTGGTATAGATTCATGAACAAAACTACCTGATCAAAGTAGCTATGACGGTTGCCCCCAATAAAAGCTGTAAGCTTGTCCAACTAAGCGGTAAACATGTTACAGTTAGGAGCGGTGTCTGCGACATTTACCATAGTACCGAATGCGATAAAAAAAAGTGACGGACGACGTTTCGGCTGTTGTGCTCTAAGGCTTTCTTCAGTTGACTTTCGATCTGATTTCACCTTCAAGGAATTATGAAATGAAACCTCCATTTAATCTACAGCTTAGATTATTCCCATTCTGCTTTCTTGATAAAGAGAAATGACAACAAAGTTTCATAAGAAGCAGCAGTCAGAAAGAGATGCGACGGGGAATCCGGTCAAGCATGACGTCAGTGGTTGTATTGGCAGCAGGTAGGGAAAAAGAACATCACCTTTAAAGACAAGTTCGTATTTATTTAACTACAATAATCTAGTTCGCTTTCTGACCATGAGACCCAGGTTCGTATTTCACCATGGTCGATTTGTCAGGAAGGAGACTTCCTGGCGTTATCAAACTGGAGGGGTCGGTCCCAGCGTGCGGCACCTTTGAAAAAAAAAAAAACCATGAAGTCATACCACGGGTTGAACCAAGCCTTGTGAGTGACATTGGGTAGACGGAACCCTTGGCTGCCGTCGATAGCTGTGCTAACACGAAGTCACAAGTCATCGTGGCCGGGGGCCTGCGCGTGCTGGCCTTGTTCAAATTCTTGAACACGCTAGATAACATGCTCTTTTCCAGAAAATGTAACTAAGGTCTACTCGCCATAGTTGTAGTATAAGCCACAGGTGGGATCTCTGTGTGTGTTGAATAAACACAAATGCGCCTGAGTAAGTGTCTGCAACAGGGATTGGTTAGCCGCCCTAGTAGACGGGTATCCTCGAATGCGAGTGGTCAGCTATACAATATTCTAGTGGATTAAAGGGGTTCGTAGATTTGTAGTTGTGCGTTCAATCCCTAGGCTGAGTAGTGTTATTTAATATTAATTGTCCAGAAAATACAAAATCGAATAATCACTCAAGGCAAATAGTTATTAATTGAGTTTGGTGCATGAATGTAAGAAGAAGAGGTAAGACTTTCAGGCTGTTAGGATACGTAGAATAAACAACAGTTGACGCAAATCTTGAAGACATTAAGATTGTAGAGAGCAGTGAAATATCTTGTTGGGAGGATATTCATAAAACAGTAACGAATGGAACTTCCTCCTTACTAATGGAATACGAAAGGAATGGGCATGATTCGTTAGACTGTACGTAGCATGGCGAGTCTTAGCTGTGAAGGTCTGCAATTAGGGAGCTATCGAATGTGTCTCGTCAGGACATTTGCCATGGAAATAGCGATAGAGCAGCGAGAGGCTTGCGATAGTTCTTCTGTAGAATGAAAAATAATGCATCACCCAGAAGGCTGCGTATATATCTTTGAACTCTGTAGCGGCTGGAAAGTGAAGACTGGGAATATTTGCCGATTTTTAGTCTTTTACATACCAAGGAAGTGAAATAAAATCTGCTGAAAAACATGTGAAAATTCGCATAACTAAAGCCAGTGCCACATTGAATAAAATGGATGTAATCTGGAAATCTGATCTACCAGACAACTACAAACGGAGATTCTTTCGAGCCACCGTAGCGGCGGTATTAATTTATGATGCCTCTGCTTCGGCATTAAATAAAACCCTACAATCTAAGTTTGATGAAACCTACACTCGGATATTGAGAGCTATACTTAACATACCTTGGTCCATCGTTAAAATATAAGAATAAAAATCTATATTCAAACAATATTGGAAAGTCATTTAAAAATATGAAACAAGTAATGTTAAACTCGACATAGTACAAGTGTTAAAAATAATAAGCTTTCTATTGGGTTATTATAGGATGAGCATGAAGATCATTCCTTTAATTTTGTATTTTTGGAACTTTTCGCAAGGTGGGTAATATTCAACCATCCCCGATGACGAAGGAGAAATGTCCTACTACCACGAGAATCTACTCGTTAGCGTAAAGCTTCTTACATATGACTTATCAGTCAAACAAATATTTTGTACAAAAACTTAGAATAATCCTCGACGTTTATCAGTGTCTTTGTTGTAACCTAGAAGAGGTTACGGAATGAGGAATAACCAAAACGGAAGTTGGAAATGAAATGGTAATCATTATAACATCAACAAAATACAATACTCGCCAGCGGCGTGAAGTAGATAAACCACTGCTAGTGGTGGACTACTTAGACCCCATATTATCCCGACTTACCATAGTGACCAACGCATTTCTGAGGATTGGTACATAGCCATTAGTGCTCATAGGTATGGTATATAACAGTTTTATAATTTTACTGCCTAAAACAGGGAATCAAATTGTAATGGTAATGGTAAAGGTAATATAGCGGTTTATTTATAAGGAAATATTTGGCATTCATTGACCGAGCAGCCAGTACTGTTCACGGTTGAAATTTATAAAATCTTCCTCTTAAAATACTTTTTATGAAAAAAATTTTCTCAAGTCCAGTAGCTGTTATCGCTCTTTCCATTATGTTCAGTGTTATTTGGAGGTTAACATCTTCTTTGTCATTATTTCTTTTTCAAGTTACCTGTGCTATCAATTTTAGTTTTTGCAGCTGTTGCTAGTCCCCAAGCGATGTGATATTTGTTATTTGGCCAGATCAAAATGTTCAAAGGAGGATGATCTCCTGCCATGACCATCAGGCTTTACTCGATCAAATCCTTTATTTACCATTGGTCTCGGGAAGCGAGTGTAAAGAGCTGACAGTTTAGCTATTTTTGAACGGGTTAGGCGCCATGCATGACCTCCATATGAAGGTCTCAATCTGACGAGGCCGTTTAAGAACATGACACGGATTTTTACTCAAATCCACTATCTGTTCTCTGTAAACGTTAACTAAGGGTCATTAGATGACAGTGAATGCTCTTCTTTCCCCATGGTGATATTCAACGGTGTACCTCTGCTTTCTACGTCGTTTCATGTCAGACGCCATTTTACTAGACGGCTTCACAGTTGCTACCTGGAATACAGCAGAAATTTGTGAGATGGCGAGAAGGTTCATCCTCAGCTGCTATCCAGTAATATCTAATTCTGAGGTTGTGGGCCAACAAATTAAACTAGGAGGCACTACTTTAGTCGGAAGCCGTTAATTTGATGCAGGAGTATAGTTTTAAAAGAAGTGACTTGCCCGTCATACCATCAGCACTTCGCATTGTTTCACTGTTTCAATGAAAGAGACAAACAGTAACCTAACCATTAGGTTCAACCAATGTAGCTCGCGTCCTGGGTAAGACTATAAGCTACGTCCAACAGCAAGGCCTCTGATCAGGAGGTTTTGAGGAGCGTGGAACCACCTCTTAATTGCTGGTGTTCCCAGGTCCACCCTGACCCGAGATAGTAGCACCTGTTAGGGTCCCAACTATGGGTAAATAGTTAAACCCCAAACTGGGGTCAAAACACTATGAAAGTATAAAAATAGGTTTTAATACCAACAATAAATTTTTTGAGGTAAAAAGATTACCAGAAATGCATTTTGAAGAAAAAAATATTACCAGCCATACATTTTTGAAGAAAAAATATTACTAGCATTTCATTTTTGAGAAAAAATATTACTAGCAATACATTTTTAAGGAAAAATATATTACCAGCAATACATCTTTGAGAGAAAAATATATTACTAGCAATACATTTTTGCGGAAAAAATATTACCAGAAATACATTTTCGCAAACAATATTACCAGCAATAAAAATCTTGTCGGCATTAAATAACCCATTGAGGTTGATATGCCGTAAAACAAACCAAACCAATGTAGCTCTACATTGGAAGTTAAAAATTACTGTTGAGAAATCCTATTTTGATGTTCTTCAACACTCAACATGAATGTATCTCTTGTAATGTTTATACTAAGCCAAGTATTGGTTGCTTGCCAATTTTCATTATATTCGAAATCGTTTCTCTATTTATATTCACGTGACCAACTTCGTCAAACATTTTATTGCTGGTAAATCCACGTTTCTTGCTTATTGCTATTTTAATTTTTCTCAAATATCGTTTTCGTGGCATTCATTTTGTTCTTATCTTATAAAGATTTTAAATCTATTTTTGGTAGTCATTTGATCTCTGTATAACACGCAGTTACTATCGTTCAATAATTTACAATATCATATTTCTATTTTAATAGTTATATCTTACTTATAATTCATAACATTTTAGATTTTAAAAGAATTATCAATAATTATACTATCATGTCTGGACGTGCATGTGATGTATAGATTAGTGGTTTTGATTCCCTTTCACCAAAAATAACCCCCGGGAAAAAATATGAATCTACAACTTCTCCCCTGACTTTCGGTTACATAACAAAGCAGACTGGGCGATCAAGGTTTGGTTGACAACCACTCTAGGAGATCTACACTGAATTCAAAAGGGAGTCTGATCCCATTGAGGCACATTCATGTAAATAAGATTAGACGAAACACAGGAGGATATGTGTTCTCCTATTAGAAGGAAAACTCCGACAGAAAACCAGACTTTTCTCATTGTATAGCGGCTCTTTGTGGGAAGACCACCTGTAGAAATGAAATTATTACTTATACTCCAAACTGGCTTTGCATGCCATAATGACCGAGGCATATTAAACTAAACAGAACTAAGCGTCTTATTGTATATATTTATTGAAAATATGACAAACAAATCTCGAATTGCATTACAAAAAATGTCTTCTTCTGCTTCTTCTTCCACTTTTTCTTCTTTTTTCTTCCTCTTTTTCCTCTTCCTCTTCTTCTTCCTCCTCCTCCTCTTCTTTTTCTTCTTCTTCTTCCTTCTACCCTTCTTTTTCTTTTTCTTCTTCCTCCTCCTCCTCCTCTTCTTATTTTTCTTCTTTCCCCTCCTCTTCTTCTTTTCTTCCTCCTCCTCGTCGTCTCCTTCTTTTTCTTCCTCCTCCTCCTTCTTCTTTTCTTCCTTCCCTCCTCTTCTTCTTCTTCTTTTCTTCTTCCTCCTCCTCTTCTTTTTCTTCTTCTTCTTCCTCCTCCCCTCTTTTCTTTTTCTTCTTCCTCTTACGCCCCCTCTTCTTCTTTTGTTCTTCCCCCTCCTCTTATTCTTCTCTTCCTCCTCCTCATCTTCTTCTTTTTCTTCCTCCTCCTCCTCCTTCTTCTTTTCTTCTTCCTCCCCTTCTTCTTCTTTTCTTCTTCTTCCTCCTCCTCCTCCTCATTCACTTCTTCTTCTTCTTCTTCTTCTTCTTCTTCTTCTTCTTCTTCTTCTTCTTCTTCTTTATGCCGTGTGTCATCATGGCTTCTAATCCCTCTGGCACACAGCAACCTTTCTACTTTTGCCAAACCTCCCGCCTGCTGTTCCGCCATCCCTTCACACAAGCTAGTCAGGTATGTTACACGCTGCCTTCCACGATCTCTCTTGTTATTGATATGACCTGTGAGTGTTAAGTTTGGCAAACCCTCCTACCTCATGTGACCAAGAAATTTCAGCTGTCTCTTTCTGATTCTGAGTATATGTTTTTTTTATTAAGATTTTCTTTAATACTTCCACGTTGCTCACTCGCTCTATCCATGGGATTCTCAGTATCCTGCAGTAAAATCACATTTCTGTTGACTTCACTTCCCTGTTCACTGTAGTAATATTTTCCACGATTCACTGCAATAAATTAGATTGATATCACCTTGCAATTCAGTATTCTTTTCTTTGTTTCTAACATAATGTTCTTTCTTATTAATTTGTTTAGCTTTCAAGGCATCTTTCACCAATCCGATGCGACTTCGGATTTCGGTGTCACATTTTCCCCCTCTGTTATAATACCTCTCAGATATTTAAAATTTTGTACTTTCAGATATTTTTTAATACGAATAGGTATTATAAACCTAAATTCACATATTATATTTAATATATATATATATATATATATATATATATATATATATATATATATATATATATATATATATATATATATATATATATATATATATGAAGTTGTAGCCTCTGTCTGTTTGTTATCAAACAATTCTATATATATTCTGAAACTACATTACCAAGGGTACTTGGATAAGTATATTTCATTTTGATTAAAGGGGGTCCCAGGGAGCACAACTCCTCCCTCACACTTTTTCCTTTGATTTAAATTAAACTGAAATTTATTCAAGGGAAAGACATCCTCAAGTTGCTGGATAAGTATATATATTTTTTATCCAAGGTGGGCCGGGCAGAGCACAAAAACCCGAATTTTTTTCCATTTTATTTAAATTAAAATTAAATTTGAACAAAGGAAAAGCTCCTATCCAAAATATAGAAGGAGAAAGCCAGAAGATGGAGGTCTCATCAGCAATATTAATGAGTAATATTGAAACACATATAATTTTTCTCCACAAATTATGAGAATGAAAATCCGTCAATCATCATTTTCTTACAAAAATGTGTGACACGCAGCAAGGCGCGGGTAATTTGGCTTGTGTAATTGGTTAATACTAATCTTGTTGTGCAAATATTGACTTGCATATTAAAATTTGGCATTATGTGTCACGCTTTCTACTGTTTCCTACAGAGATACAATCAAGAGACAACTAGTGTTGAACATTCTCATTACTCTCGCCTAAATTCTGAAAGAATAGAATTGTAATCCTAACTCTAGGTAAGCACTCTAGGACTATTTATCAAGTGTGCTTTTGTTGGCTGCAGTAACGCAGTAGGGCGTCTTCGAGTTAGATTCGAAAGTAAATGTTCTGTGAGATTAAATCGTAGACATTCACTTTAAACATAACTATTAAACTGGAATTAATTTGCAGTACAGCCACAACAGAAAGTTAATGTTTGATTATTCAACTAGCTTTATTGATGGGTGCTTCAGATACAGCCTTGATAAACATCGCTCTATGGTAGGCGTCGTTTTTCTATATTACGCGCAAATCTCCTTTGGGAAATTTATGAATCTACCTCCCCACTCAACGCAGTCATGCGTTCAAAAATAAGATTTGTATCTAGAAAAGTCCTTTGTATTCTAAGTTTTTTTTTTAACTTTAATATTAACTCGAAAAAATAACATTACCCAATTCAAAATGTCTCAGCTTTAAATCACGCATAAAGTGTTGATAACCCGTGAAAAACTCAGTCTGCTCAGAAACCGGATAATAACAAAATTGCACCCGATAGGGTTTCTACTCTTGTATCAAATAATAGTATTCAATATTTAAACAACATCCCACGGTGTTTGTCTTTAATATTTTGAAAGATCTTCCACAAAACGTGCACAGTTACAATTACAAATCAAATGAAATTCGTTATTATATATCCGACAAGAATTTAAACTCATTTCATACTTTGCCAATTCAAACTTTGCCAATTCAAACTTTGCCAAGTCTAGATAAAGAAAGAGATAAAGATAGATAGAGGGATTGATAGACAGAGATAGAGAGAGAGAGATATAGACAGATGGACATAATATTGTTTATTTTAGACAAGTGCACTCAAGGGTTTCTCTGTCAGAGGAGAATTCCCTCCTGCCAGTAATTTTAGAATTTCGAGAGGGTATTAAATCCACAGATTGGCAGTTTCAGATTGTTAGAATATTCTAAAATCTGAAATTCTGCAAGGCACATTTTTTTAGTCAATCTTCGATGGCGTTATGATATTCAGAACTAAGCATGAACAAAAGATTGGGATCCCCGATATGAGATAAACTTGGATTACGGGAATACATAGAAGAAAAGAATGGTTATGATAATATTAGCCGTTTCCTTATAAGGAAACATTCAACATTCATTGACCGGGCAGGCTATTATTGCTGCCGGTTGAAATTTATGAAACTTTTCCCTAATGTTTTTTTTTTAGGAAGATAGGTTTCTTAAGTCCAGTAGATGTTATCCCTCTTCGTAGCCGTCCTGGGTATGACGATAAACTACATCCGCGTCCAGCAAGGCCTATGATCAGGAGGCTATGAGGAGCGTGAAACCACCTCTTTATTGCTGGTGTTCTCAAGTCCAGGGTGGTAGCACCTGTTAGGGTCCCAGCTATGGGCAAATCGTTAACCCAGAAACTGAGGTAAAAAGCATTATAAAAGTGTAAAACTGGGTTTTAATGACTGAAATACTTTGTAAAAAATTATTACCAGAAATAAATTTTTGAAGAAGAAAAACTAATACCAGTAATACATTTTTGAAAAAAAATATTACCAACAATACATTTTTTTGAAATTATATTACCAGCTATACATTTTTGAGAAAAAAAATATTACCAGAAATAGTTTTTTGACAGACCAAAAGTATTACCAGGAAAAAAGTTGTCGACATTAAATGACCCATTGAGGTTGATATGCCGTAAAACAAACCAAACCAAATCAAACCCTCTTCGTAGTGTGGAACGACAGCCTCTTGATGATATTTTTATTTTTATTTTCTCTTCGAATTATATGCCATGACATTCTAGAATATGGTGAAAAAGAGCAATATGGCAAAGGAAATGTTCTGATCTAAGAAAATCTTAAAACATAATGTAATATTTTGATTAGTACATATGACAAATATTTTGAGGTCAGTTATCTTAAAAATTACCTCAGATGTCGTGAAACATATTCTAAAGTACGATACAAAAGATATAAGAGCAAGAATAGACTGGGTTGAAATGCTTAATTTGTTAATCGATATGTTGTTCACGGAAAAGAATGTTTTATTCCAAGATTCTGCCGAAAAAGAGCATGTGCATATTGCAATATTTACTGTAAACACCACAAAGAATTATGGAAATATATCTAAACTTAGAATAATCATGGTGCAAAATAGTTCTTCTTCAAGAATGGAAGTAGTAATATTTTGATCTTGTTTTAGCATCGTCTCTGTTGGCATCAGGAGCGTGGAATGCTTAAAAATAAAAGAATACCTCTTCAAATTATTCAGAAAGAAATTTACATAAAAGTAAAATATATATTTCCAGAAAAAATGTATTTTTACGAATAGACGCCTGTTTTTCGGCGGATATGATTCAGTAGCTGACTGAACCCAATGTCATTATAAAACCTCATATGGACAATACTGTTTACATTAATATATATATATATATATATATATATATATATATATATATATATATATATATATTAATAAATATGCATAGATACCTACGTTTAGGTCTACGACATAAGTTTCGCTGGGATTCCAGTTTATTATTGTGCCCGATGAGCTGGAAAATCCGCGAAACTTAAGTCGCACACCTAAACGTAGGTATTTGTATATGTATATTCATTAATACATATTTTTTCTCTGTTTAACCACATCGAGCATTCTTATGTTTAAACTTCATGAATAAATTTAATGATTGTTTATTTGCTTGACTGTCTATGCACGCCAACACGCGCCTATACAGCTGCTTATATCTGGTCGTTTGATTTATCCAAATCTATACCTATATATATATATATATATATGTGTGTGTGTGTGTGTGTGTGTGTGTGTGTGTGTGTGTGTGTGTGTGTGTGTGTGTGTGATAAAAATATAGTTTTATAGTGATTTTCTAAGAGTATCTTAGATGTGGCACAAGGCCAAAAGTATGGGATACCCTGTGAGGATCGAACTCAATATTCAGTCTTAATTGATCTAACGAGACCAGCTTGCTAACCACTACACCAGGTCGAGATGTCCAAAGGCAGTTTTATTGCATGCTATATTTTTGGTTAAAAGTCCATCGTATGTAAATATAAAAGTGAACAGAAATGTCAAATCTGTTTCATAATTCAACGTAATCTTCAGGCCATTTGTGTTGTGTTTTGGCTCTACTATTTATATATGCTGCTCAGTGGTGCATTATTGGTAGTAGGGTCTATTGTATTATCCGGACGGTTATTGGGTGGGTGGTGTCGGTTATGTTTCAAACAATTTTAGAGGTTATTGCGTAGAAATAATCGTGGATCCGAATGCAGTTATTTGTAGCTATTTTATAGTGTTGTGTGTTAACATTTATTTATTATTTATTATTGATTACTTAATTATTTGTTGTTGTTGATTATTATTATTATTATTATTATTATTATTATTGCATTTACATTTATATATACATATATTTATATATTCCTTTCTATCAGCTACCAAAAAAAATTAATTCGGTCGAGCACAGTGGGGAGAAAGCGTGAATTTGTAAACAGTGACTATTACTGCTAATAATGCAAGACTATCCCAACGGAGTCCTCTAGGTCACTGGCGTGTTTATGAAAAAATAAATACGCAAAAATTCGCCTTTCTCTCTGCCGGGCGCCGATAGCCTAGGGGTTAGAATCTCCGACTGATGCCAAATCGGATGCCTAGGCGCTGAGCTGTGATACAGAGAAACAGTCTGTCTGTGGATGACGATATCAGCTCCTGAAAAGAAATTAATTCTGTCGAGCACTGTGAGGAGAAAGCGCGAATTTGTAAACAATGACTATTACTGCTGATAATGCTAGACTCTCCTAACGGATTGAGTCCTCTAGGTCAATGGCGTGTTTATGAAAAAATAAATACGCAAAAATTCGCCTTCCTCTCCCTCTTACAGGCGCTGAACAATGCTGAACTGTTTGATATCTACCATTCTACATGGCAGTGAAAGCTGGAAAATTTCCTCACAGAGGAACTGAAAGTTTGAGGCAACAAGATACGTGATTCTGCAGAAGGGTGTCGAGAAAAGCACGGACGGAGCATATTAGCAACTGAGTAAGGAAAATGCTGATAAAAAGTACAATGTACTTCGAATAAAAAAGAGACAGTTGGAATTTCTAAGACAAATATGTGTCTTAGAAATTCCAACTCTCTGAGGAAAACAGGTTTGGAAAATGTGACACTCACTCGATATATTAAAGGAAATAAAGCCGAGGAAAACAGTGAGTAAGTTAAGTAAATAGCTTGTGTATATGGATAGCAGAGCAAGGAATGCGGGGGTAAATAAAAAGACAAGCATTGCTTAGCGCTACGAAGGATATGAAGTTGTGGAGAGCCATGATCGCCCAAGTCCTGAAAGAATACGGCATAAAGAATAAAGTATCCGCTATTATATTTCACATCACAATGGAAAAATGTTATCCAATGTCGTTGATTTAATCTGAATGATCCATATTCCGACATGATAGAATTCACTTTTCAGCATCTGCCGTGGACATCATACCGTATCTTAAGAACAGTAAGGAGCTGAATATGACGGACGGTTCCAAAGCTGTATTTCTTCTCATTAGTTTTATTATTGATTTATTTCGTGCTCCTTGTCCGAAGAAGGTGACTGTCAGAAAATCCCAGACAGGGTATATAATCGCATAAACCCAGTAACTTTAGACGTGTAAAAAAAAATGAAAATACAACTGGCATCGTCATGTGACCTCGCCAACAAAAACTGTCATTTTTCATCTTCAATTTATTCGATTTCCCCAGTTTCCCGGCTTCTATCCGCTTTTGAATGACGTTAAAATGTTATTGCAGCTGTCGATTTTCTTATTGTTTTTTCTGTTATCTTCTTAGTCAAGACAGCGTTGGGCAAACCCCTTCACCCATAGAGTGAAACGTGCGGAACACGTAGCTTGCCCTGAATCTGGTCCCTGTTCAGTGGTTTTCTGATATCCAGACCAATAAAAAATGACAAAAGGAATGACTTCTGGAGAATGTTATTTCGCTTCAAAATGATATATGTCTAAAAATGACAGCAACGGTTCTTCTCGCTGGATATACATGAATTTCGATATTGAAATGCCTTCGCCCGCCAGTTGCACGTGTCAAATGTTTGCTTACTTAGTGATTAAACCAAATAAAAGAATGTCCTAAAAACAAAGCAACTTTCGCTTTAATGCTGATATAGAATTAGCTTATAAATTTAATGTATGTTTATTTTATTGGAACTTTATTTTATTGTGTAAATTTTACGTAACAGACAAGTAGAATGCTTTGCGAAAATAGAACAAAATCAGCATTCTCTCCATTGATCAGTACATAACGTGACACAGCAAACAATAATAATATTTAAAGTGTCGTGGCCTCGTTAGAGGCAGAAATAAAGACACAAATAGAGGATTTGAGTTAAACAAATATATTAACATAAAGAGTAATACAAACATATACAAACGAGAGTGTTACAGCAAGAATGTTCGGTCCGGCTGTTAGAGCTGACTGCTGGAAACCCCCCACTCCAAAAGGGAGTACCTGCTCCTATTTATAGCTGGGAGAGTCCATGCGTGTGTGGGTAAATTACCATAACAATATCTATCTAACTATCTATTTTACTCTATTCATTATTTATCTATTTTAGTCTGTTCCTTATCTACCTATCTATCTATCTATCTATTTATCTATCTATCTATCCCAGTCTCTTGCTATCTATCTAGCTAGCTAGATAGCTATCTGTCTGTCTATTTGTTGTGGCCTTGTTAGAGCCAGAAATAAAGACACAAATAGAGGAATTGAGTTAAACATATTATCATAAAGAGTAATACAAACATATACAAACGAGAGTGTCACAGCAAGAATGTTCGGTCCGACTGTTAGAGCTGACTGCTGGAAACTTCCCCCTCCAAAAGGCAGTACCTGCTCCTATTTATAGCTGGGAGAGTCCGTGCGTGAGTGGATAAATTACCATAACATAGTGTAAGCGGTTGGGAATTATTTCCTGACTAGAAATGATATCAAAAGTCTGGTTTGTTATGCAAATACGACCAAACTTTTATTCATTCTAATAATTATATACAGGGATGATTGAAAATAATTCCCAATTTTATGTATGATGGACTCTCCCGTCTTATGGAAATTGTAGTTAGACAGGAGAGTCCGTCATACAAACAATAGGGAGCTACTTTTCAAACACCCTGTAGATACTTGAATATCAGAATTACATTACATATCTGCAGAATGATAAAATAAAGAACAAATAGAAAACGTTTATCAATCTAACATGTTTCCCTTTTATTAAAGCTTAATCAGAGAATGAGTCAGGGAGAAAAAGAAGTAATAAATTCTGGTAATATTTATTAATTACAAAAGTAAACATCACCAGAATTAATTTTGTAAAAAGTAAAAATACCAGACTTCTTTCTTTTTTTATAACATATCTCATTCTCTGAAGAAGATTTGATAAGTGAAATATGTCAGATTGATGACCGTCTCCTAATTGTTCTTTATCATATAATGTCTACAGTAATTTTTTAATTTTTTTTTCTTATTAATATAAACTTTATTTTTACTGGGTACACGTGTTTGAGTTGCTTTCCCCGTTTTTTTCGTTTTGTTTATTATTTCCTTAAACAATGGATACTTCTGTCGGAGTTTTTGGGCACAATGGTATACTAGTGATCCAGCCAAAATGAGCTGACTTATTTTATAGTTCACCAATAGAAGATTTAACCAATCAGAAGGCTCAAAATATTCAATTCGACGTGTATAAAGACGGCCATGTTTTTCCCGAATATGCACAGAATATGAAGAATTACGGAACAGCTGCTGTGGGTATTGGCGATATAGTCAGATTCAGTAGAGTGTCTGACTCGTGAATGTTAATCTTTAACGTTGTTTCATTGAACAGATTACTTACTGTGCTGGATTCTATATTCATAGACTATGGTGAACATGGTCAACAACTTCGACGTGTTATAACGGTGAGCAAGCTTGCCTATCTAGATCAAGTTTGGGGACAAGGAAAGAACATTACAAACAGTAATTATAATTATAATAAGATGCTACAATTCCACCAACACACACACACACACACACACACACACACACACACACACACATACACACACACATATATATATATATATATATATATATATATATATATATATATATAGTCATCCAGAGACAGACTGTTTTGCTGTATCACAGATTATCAGTCTGGCTAGACGTCCGATTGCTTCAAGCCGGGATCGAAACACGATCAGAGATCTTACCCCGGCAAACAAAAAAAGATCTTGCGCACGGCAGAGAAAGGAAAATTTTAACGTATTCTATACAAAATGTATACAAACGTCTATAGCCAAGAGAGCTCAATTCGTAATTGTAGAGCAATGCATTAATAGCAGCAGCCTTTTTTTCTGGAGAGTTCAGTGGGATAACAAGAGCATAAATAGTCATCCACAGACAGACTGTTTCGCTATATCACAGCTCATCAATGTGGCTAGATTTGACACAAGTCAAATGGTGCGAGAAAAAGGGAAATTTTAACGTATTGTATATGAAAAGTTTACAAACGCCTGTAGCCAAAAAAGCATTCAAACAGATTTGGTTAAATAACTTAGAAGTATTATGTCTATTTATTTTAACTTTAATCCTTTCGAGACCACGAATTAATTTCTTGGTGACGGAGAAAATTTACGGAACTACGTATACGCATCCACAGACAATTTAACCCCCTGAAGATGGTCTCAGATGAGATTGAAAGTACTTTAAAAAAATTATTATTTGAAAGAAAATATTGGTATATTTCTTAATCAATTTTTCTACTGCCACTAAAAAATTAATTCGTGGAATCGGAAGGATTAAAACGAAAATAAATAGATATAATACGTCTAAATTATTTAACCAAACCTGTTTAAATTAAAATATGCTGCCCATAGATAAATAGATAGATAGATAGATAGATAGATAGATAGATAGATAGATAGATAGATATAAACACAAAAAATTCTTATAATGGTGCAACAACTGCAAATGAGAAAAAATCAAAATTACTAACGAATCACATACCATGCATATCAACTGTACTATTCACAGCTCACTGGCCTTATGATAAAGCAGACATTTTGGTGACTATTTTCGAAAGAAGAACACCTGACTACCTTCTTATGGCTACGACTGCCACATCACTTACTGGGAGGGGAGAGGTCAAGTAATAGTAGTAATAGGAGTAGTTTGTTTTGTTTTTGTTTTGTTTGTTTAATGTTTAATATCAATTCCTTATGGCTCATTTAATGTCGAGATTTAAGACGGCATTCTGCTCAGGCCGATTGGTAACTGCCAATAAATCTGTATACCACAAGCCAACATTCACTGGACAATACCTCAACTTCAGCTCCCACCACCCATACAATGTAAAGAAAGCGATCGTTTGCTGCTTACAACATCGAGCAAAAGTCATAAGTGGCGACCCAGAGGTATATGATCAAGAAATGGTCAATATAAGCCGTACCCTACAATGTAACAACTACCCTGTGTACATGGCAGCAGCTTCGACAAACTGAAATAGAAAGGTACAACAGGATAACAGCACTCAGAAAATAGCGTTGGTCGGCCTACCTTATGTAAAGTGATTATCAGAGATAATAGAAAAGATTCGTTGTCTATATAACATCAGGACGACCTTCAAAAATGGTTCAACACTTCGCAGACACCTCTTCTGTGCAGATTTCTTTTCTTTTTTTTTTAAAACATTTCACCCAAAGCAAGGCGGCAGTGCCACTAGTAAGCAAGGGGCCACAGAGAGTGTAAGTAAGGAAAAAAATGGATATAGGGGGGTGTTGAGGATAGGATAAAAAGAGGAACGGGGATCAAGGCAACAGAAGATGTCAATTGACATTACATTTAAATAGGCATGACTCTACCCCGGTGGACGACATAAAGGGTTCAGTTCAAAATTATAATCACCCGAAGTAGGTGAAACGTCGTATATATGACAAGATGAGGACAAAAGTCCGAAAAATGTGAGTAATTACAATACCACATAAATATTATATTGTAGTTGTTCCATTTGAATAGTCTAATAAAATATATTTAACAATTTTGTGGCTAATTCTAAAAAAAAAGAACAACGAAAATCTATGAATAAATTCCAGTTTCATATGTTTGCATTTTATCAAAATTCTAAAGAAAATAGCTTTTTACAAATAATAGATATTACATTACGAGTATAAATTAATAGTGATGATAAAAGGGAAAAATGTCATTTTGCCACACCGATTTTCAGTGGGTTCGTTTGTTAAACTTTGCCATTAAAAGAATCTGAACTGGTTTAAAAGATCATTCATTTAAAAAAAAACACATGTACAAGCCAGATGAGGTTTCTGCAATAAGTACAAGTCGTGTAATGTAAACGTTTATAAAAAGAATTAGTGAAAAACCCTTTGAGTTATTCAGCTAAAAATAGAACATTTTTAAAAAAAAACTGTATCAGAACCAATGTCTTCTCAGATGAGCAATGGTAAGATGAAAAAAATCATTCAAGCCTTCAGTAATGGTACTAATGGACTTGAAAATGAAATCATACGTGAAACCTGTGAGGTACTTTGTTAACCAGAACAGAAAGTTAGAAGGTTAGTGTTGTGGTGGGATCCACCTAATCTGCATAGGTGACTACCGACTATATAAATAATGGTTGATACCGGAAGACGAGAGAAGAAGACGTGGAATCACGAGATCCAACTAGAGACTCTGATCGACTGCGACTAGTCAACACATTCTCCAGGAACGTCTTCCCAGAAATATACAGAAATACTATATGTACTTATTGTGTACACTTTCTTGTTATAATACATTCTTGTTCCAAGTACATTTTGTGTTGCATTATTATTCCATGCAATAGGCGAGATTCAACATTGAGTCAAGACTCAACAATGGCGACGAAGTAGAACGAACCATACGTCAAGTTTCAACAATGGCCACAAAGTAGAACGAACCATACGCCAAGTTTCAACAAAGGCAAAGAAGTAGAACGAACCATAAGGAAAGAAGAAAGAATTAATAGTGAGAGTTTTCAACAATTGGGACAAGTCATTGAAGAACCCAGGCTGGAAAAAAAAAGCTATTAATTCAAAGTCCAACGTTAACGTAACGACGAAGGATTCTAAACTTCTGGATATGTAAAACTCGTTAAAAGACGACTAAGCATAAAGGAACGTTCACTCAGAAAAATTGGAAAGGTGTCGTAAACGAATAACGGTAATTTTAAATTAAAAAATTATCTACACGGAGACACCCTCTAAAAAGAAAAATTGGCCGACTACAAAAACATGCATGGATTAAAAGGAGCACAAATACACCGTGTCGACTTTGAAAGGTAACAAACTTTAAAAAATTATTTTTTTTAAATTATTTGTTCAACAATATAGTGACGAATTAGCTCTGATAAGAAAATCAGACGTTGTCATTGAAATACGCGAACAGAAGTCGAAAACGAAAAAAAGTCCGACGCTCTCTGTTCACGAAAAAAAAAAAAAAATACCAAAGTTGATTAGCACGGGCGTGAATGTAAAAGCAAGACATAAAATTAAAAAGTCGTACGTTGTTTCGATTTTTTTGGTCAGCTTATATGATATTAGTGGATACACAAATTAAAAAGTATATTTCTTGTTGCATGAACACTATCAGCTAAAAATGGAGGAACTATCCAAAGTCATATCTGAATTATTAAAATCCCAGCAGTTGAGTCAACAACGTCAGCAAGAACAGATAGCACAGCAAGAACAACAGATAGCACAGCAGGAACAGTTTGCCTTATTAATAAGGGAACAACAGATAGCACAGCATAAATATCAAGAGAAACTAGATGAAAGACAACAAAAACAACTGATAGCGATGCAGAAATATCAAGAAAAACAAAGACTTTTGGAAATTCAAAAGTTAATACTGGAGAAATTAAACAACTTTCAGGCAAATGAGGGAAATTCTTCATATTCTAATAACACCATATTTAATTCGCTGGAAACTTTCAACTATGTACCAGACGAAGAAAAAACGTTTGAAGCGTACTTTAAACGATATGAAGATATTTTCTACACAGACTGTGAAAACTGGTCGAATTCATGAAAAGTCAGTCTATTACTAAGAAAGCTAGGTACAGCAGAACATAGCAAATTTGTAGATTTTATTCTACCGAGAAAAACAACTGAATTGGAATTCTCGGAAACAGTGAAATTGCTAAAAGAGCTGTTTGGAGCAAATATGTCGCTTTGGCATAAGCGATGGTTATGAATGAATGTTTCTAAATCCGACGATCAGGATTACTTAACATATGCATCTATAGTGAATAGACATTGTGACAATTTCAGATTGGCACAGATTACGGTTGAAGAATTCAAGTGCTTAATTTTTGCTCAAGGACTGGTATCCAGTAAGAGTGCCGAAATAAGACGTAGAGTTTTGTCTAACCTCGAATCTGAACAAGGCCTTACCCTGCAAAAGTTAGCAGAGGAGTGTCAACGGGCCGTAAAGTTAAAGAAAGAGTCGCAAAAAATCGAAAAAGCTGGTATTGCTTATATTAAAAAAATAAAAAAGCAGTCAAAGTACCCAGTAGAGAAAAATTGGAGAAAAAATTCGGCGTATTTTAATAATAGACAAGAAAATAAAAACGAAAATAAAAAAGTCCCACCATATAATTGCAGACGTTGTAACGAAAGACATTGGGAGGTAAATTGCCCATATAGAAATAAGAAATGTTTCGTGTGCCAAAAGAATGGTCACAAAGGATCTTGTTGTAAAACGAAAAAATTCAAGAGTCGAATTAGACAAACAAATTCGAATATCAAATCAGATAGAGATTTGAGGAAATATGTGACGACTGAAATATTCAAAAAGAATATCAAATTTCAACTCGATTCAGGGTCAGATTTAACAATAATGAACGATAAAACATGGAAAATTTTAAAAAGGCCTACAATAATGAAGTCAACGAAACTCGCTCGAACGATAACTGGAAAGCAAATTAACTTCGAAGGCGAGGTTGTACTTCCAATGAAATTGAATGGGATCGTTAAAAAAATAAAAGTTTTCATTCTGAGAAATGGAGAAAACTTGTTGGGTACAGATTTTATTGAAACATTCGAATTGTGGGATAAACCGTTAAACTCATTCTGCAGAAAAGTAGAAAGTAATACGCAAACAAGACAGGACATTAAAAAGGAATTAAAGAAAAAGTCTCCGGAAACCTTTACACCTGCTCTTGGAAGATGTAACAAGTTTGAAGCTAAATTTGAATTAAAAGAAAATACTATGCCGATATTTAAAAAGAAACGAAACGTGCCTTTCGAAAGTGTAGAGAAAATAGTAGTACCAAAAAAGTTGCAGAAAAGAATCCTACGGGACTTTCATATGGGTCACCCGGGGATTAATAGAACAAAAAGATTAGTGCGAAGTTTTGTATATTGGAAAGGAATGTATGTGGATATCGAAAACATGGCTCATCGATGTAAAGGGTGTGCGTTAGCAGCTAAGGCACCACCTATAGTACACAAACCATGGCCCAAGACGGATCATCCGTGGGAAAGATTACACATTGATTTCGCTGGTCCAGTAGAAGATTATTACTACTTAATAGTGGTAGATAGCTTTACAAAATGGCCGGAAGTACTACGCTGTAAAAAGCCTACGTCCAATACCACAACAACTTTTTTTGCATGAACTATTTGCACGGTTCGGTGTGCCAGAGTGTATTGTGAGTGACAATGGTACACAATTCACTTCTGACGAATTTAAGGAATGTTGTGAGTTATATCAAATTAACCACATAACGACGCCGCCGTATCATCCGAGATCCAATGGACTAGCAGAAAGATTTGTAGATACGTTAAAGCGCGCTCTGAAGAAAGCCTCAGGAGTTCCAACGGAAAAGGCGCTTCAGCAATTCCTACAAGTATACAGAATCACGCCTAACCAGAGAACACCAAACATGGCATTAGCAGAACTAATGTTCGCTAGGAAAGTTAAGTCAGTGTTTGACAAGCTTTTGCCAGGAAGAAATAGAATAAAGAACACTATGTATACAGCTAGAAAAAGATACACCCCCGGAGAGAAGGTCTTTTTCAAGTGCTATAGAAACAACATTGAGTTCTGGGAGCGAGGCATAGTGGATAAGAGAATCGGTGACCTGATTTACATAATAAAAGGGCCGAAGAATACTCATAAAAGGCACCAGAACCAACTAAAAAAATGCTACGTGCTAGAGCATGAAGAGAGTATACCGGATGAGGAGGAAGATCCCATTGATGTAATGTATGATACTTTTCAAGTAGAACCTCCGCAGAGTGCTCATGAACCGAGAAGATCCGGTAGGAAACGAAAGTTCACGGACCCATTGGACGTGAATCCGAAACGAAAAAGATATTGAAAAAAAAACAGAGATACATAGGAACTATGCAAAGGGGATCTACAAAGAAATAATCATCATCATCCCATATAGAAGCCAGTTTGAAATCCAAAAGGATTCCAAGGCTTGGGAGGGGGGTGTTGTGTAGGATCTACCTAATCTGCATAGGTGACTACCAACTATATAAATAATGGTTGATACCGGAAGAAGGGGAATCACGAGATCCAACTAGAGACTCTGATCGACTGCGACTAGTCAACACATTCTCCAGGAACGTCTTCCCAGAAATATACAGAAATACTATATGTACTTATTGTGTACACTTTCTTGTTATAATACATTCTTGTTCCAAGTACATTTTGTGTTGCATTATTATTCCATGCAATAGGCGAGATTCAACATTGAGTCAAGACTCAACAGTTAGAGAGTGCGATCATCCTGAATAAGATCGAAAATGATCCCGGGATAATATATATATATATATATACTTGAACATAATTTCAATTCTCCATGAGCTTCCGATCCTAAGCTATGATTAATTAATGATGAACATTTTTGTTTATGATCGATTTCATCACGATTCTTTTAAGCTTGGAGAGCAATTATACATTCTTACTGCACAAAGTAGAGACCAATAGTGTTATAAAAAAAAAACTCGGAGAATTCCAGAAACATATATTTAATCATTTTTAAGAAACAACGGTTGCGAAATTATTCTAACAATTGAAAATTTTGCTGTTACACCATTCAAAACATTTCGCTATGTCTAAACACACGTTTACTCTGAAAGTATAAAATTCTGTACAAAATATCACCAGTCGAAAGCATAAAATTACTTGCAAAATTTTTAGATTTCGACATTAAATAACGCATAAAGGTTGATATACTGTCAAACAAAATTAATCAATCAACCATCCAAACAACCAAGGCGAAAGAACTTTCATGACATTAGCCCATATAATATTCTACAATTTCTTATATCAAACGGTATTGCTAAACAAAACTACAACATAAAACACACATATCATCACCTCTATTAATCATGTCCGCACAAAAGCTGAGTATCATCTACCATGTATTCAATTGTGAAGGCAGAATAACGTATATCATATTTTTATTACTTTAAAGCTCTCAAGAAATTTAAATTTTGGCATTAAATGCCAATAAGTAGTTAAATGACCCATATGTAGTGAATAATATGCCGTTAAACCAATGGTTCCTAAATAATGCGCCCCGGCGCACTGGTGCGCCCTGTAAGATTTCTAGGTGCGCCCTGGCATTCCCGAGAACTATGTGTCCAGATATAAGAAATAAATGTATTTACTTTATTATATTGCTGTACCCGTTGTGGATTGCCCTCGAGGAAACCTTTGGTGATAGAAAGTTTTTTTGTTTTTTTAATTGAACTGGTAGGAGTTGCTGGTCGGTCCTCCAGGTCTAGTTCGAGAAAGTTGCTTCCTAAAAGATGTATTAGGTAACATAAAATGATGACAAGGATTAAGATTGTTTATTTAAAAGTTGTCTTATTTATACTTTCATCGTAATTCATCATTTATAATTTATCACTTATTTGTCTATATGCAAATGTGATAAATTAGTTACTTTATCATAAACACGTCAATCGGGATAACTTATTCTATTCTAAATACAAGAATGGATAAACTTAAGGTATGTTTCATTTGATATTTTTATTGCATTATTTCCTTTCTGCAATATTTGACTTTATTATTACATATTTTTCCGAAATTTGTATATAGTGCGCCTACAATTATTGATAGGATTTCAAGTGCGCCCCGACTTCAAAAACTTTCAGAACTACTGTGTTAAACAAAGAAATCAATCAAAATCCAGTGACAGAAATAACACTACTTGCAAATAAAACATAGAAGAATCTAGAAACTTAGTAATTAAACGTATTATAAAATTCCTTCTGTTAATTATAGTATGGGAATGCCTTTTGCCAAAATGCAAAAGTGTCCTATACAGAATTGAAGATCGGATAAATGCAACGACGCACCGTGGCGTTCTGAAGGATACACGTCTGTCGTTCAGACGCTAGCTATCGAATTCAAGAATTTGGATATTCCAAAATGATCAATCTCACCCACCCTGCCATGCTGCACGATCCGTTTCAAATTGGTTTTCCACAAAACGAATCGACATTCTAGATTGGCCAGCCAACTTTTTCGATTTAAGTATAATAGAAAACGTCTGAGGAAAACTCAAGAATTCTTTAGGCGAAGAATTGAAACGAAAAACCGATGACTTGAGACATTTTATAGCAGCCTACTTGGGAGAACACAATAAGAGAATACCAAGAGACCTTGTCAATACCGAAAAATATTCAAGAAATATTGGCATCTGCAGGATTAAGTACAAAATATAGATATTTTCTTGTGAGAATAAATAGTAATTCAGGACTAAATGAAAAAAAAATGGATGATTAAACTGGAATTTTTGCCAGTTATTAACGATAATTTAAATATCTTGGAAGTGTTTTAACAGAGGACGGAAAGTGCAACAATGAAATCCGAAGACGTATTGGGATAGCGAAAGATGCCTCCCAAAAGCTATGCAAAGTATTACGAAACAAAAACAAAGAAAAGAGTGCTGAACTGTTACGTAATATCAGTCCTCCTATATCACAAAGAATACTGGACAATCTCCTCGCAGACGACGAAGAGACTGGAAGCGACATAAATGTGTTTCTTCAAAATGATGCTAAGAACACCATGGACAGTAAATGAGATCACTGACGAAGTTATAGAAAGAAAGGAGACAAAAATACACTTATACATAGCATTAGGAAGTGACAGTTGAAATGTCTAGGGCACATAATGAAGAAAGACGGCTTGGAAAAACTGACACTCATAGGGAATATTGAAGGTAAACGAGACAGAGGAAATCAGCGCATAACATAACTAGTGAGTTTAAGTAAATGTATGGCTGAACAAAATTTAGGAGATACAAAAATAAAGAGAAAATTTATTAAGAGCTACAAAGGACAGGAAACTATGGAGAGCCATGATCGCCAACGTCCTGAACGAACACGTCACAAAATTTGCGATATGCTTTTATTATCAAGACTTACGGTCATATCCCGCTGAAACACATGTTCTTTTCTGATCATCGAAGTTAAGCAATGTCGAAACTTGTCAATACTTACATGGGGAATTCTACTTGCTGCAAGCTTGGGTGTGCAATGTGGAGGAAGTATAATGGCTTGGAATGAGAAATTGGGGAATCGAGTTCCAATTCCAGTCGGGTTCGTTATATTCAATTACGAACCATTTCCCATTGGGTTGGGAAAGGGATGAATCCACCACCTCTCCCCTCCCAGCTATGGGTTAAATGATAGGAAATGTATTTCAAATAAAAAAAATTATAATCTAAAAATATTTGCGTCCTGGATATGACGATAAACTACAACCGGCAGCAAGAACTCTGGTCAGGAGTTTTTGAGGAGCGTGGAATCACCTCTTAATTGCTGGTGTTCTCAGGTCCACCCTGGCCCGTGTTGGTAGCACCTGTTAGGGTGCCAGCTATGGGCAAATAGTTAACCCCAAAACTGTGGTCAAACACTATGAAAGTGTAAAAATAGATTTTAATTCTAGCAATAATTTTTTTGTAAAAACTTATTACGAGCAATAAATATTTGAAGAAAAAATTATTACCAGTAATACATTATTACCATCAATACATTTTAGAAAAAAATATTACCAGCAATACCTTTAACATTATACATTTTTGAAGGAAGAAATGTTACCAGCGATGCATTTTTTAAGTAAACAGTTTACGACACATGAGGGGAATAGAGGCTTAGAGACACACTAAACACACAATACATTTTTGAGAAAAAAAAAAAATTACCTGCAATATATATATATTTTTTAAAATATTACCAGCAGTAAAATTCTTGTCGGCATGAAATAGCCTATTGAGGTTGATACTCCATAAAACAAACCAAACCAAACCGAAAAATATTTGCTGGTTTTAAATAGCATCTAATCCGTTAAATACGAATCAATCGTCGCCGAGCCGAGCTAAATTCTATCTAGTTTCCTTCGTTCACTTTCATACTTAGAAAAGGCATGAATCTTAGTCATATTTATAAAAGGCATAAATCTTTCTCATATTTACAAAAGGCTCAACTCGAAATTAACAACCGTGGAGGAGGCAGCGGGAATTTTTTTTTACGATTGTTCCCTGACAGCAATTCACAGATATTAATGAAAAGGTCAGCCATTACTGCCCATATCCTGAAAGAAAACTGCATTTTAAAAAATGCTTTAGCAAATTTTGGCATTCAATCTGTATGCTGACCTTTGAAAACCCAGAAAAGGAGATAATCGATGATCAGAAATTAACGCATTGCAAACACAACAAGACTTTATTTATATCTAGCTTAAAAGCCGCACGCCTTCCGCACTTTTTAACTTGATCTTGATATATGAGGGCTTACTGGGCCACCGGTCCAAAAGTGAAGAGACCTCTGGTCAATCTTAGAAAACAGCAATGATAATCTGGAAGAAATAACTTTGAATTCTTCAATTCATTCCATGGAACTTCAAAACCTCACTTTAACTCTGATTCTGGTTACAAGTTCATTTCTGGCCAAAAGATTGATTTGGGCCGAAAGTGCGATTTGGGACTATATTCCAATTCAAGCCGAAAACTTGGATCTTTTCCTATGGAGAGAATTTATATGACTTACTGTCAACTGGTTTACCAAACTGTTCGCATCCTAAGCTTCCCCGATTCGACTGCATGCTTATTGCTTATAATAAGATAGCTTTAGTGACAGCCAGTGATATGCTAGTGATTAAAAGATCACCTTCCGGGTTTACTAATTTATTTACCTGGCTCCTCTGATTTTCTGGTGTGACACGGAATGCAAAGGTTAATTTGGTATCTCTTAGGGTGAACCCAGTACATATTAGGGATACAATAGATCAACTTCTCTTAGAAAAAATGATGCTTACTGATATTAAATGTCATTAGGACCTCGGGTGTTACCTGGCGTGAATCACATACGACAATAATATTCGTCCTTTTATATGGCAGCAAATGAAGAAAAAACTTGCACAAACTGAGATGATGTTCTGTCGATTGATGTCAAAATTGCCATTGTTAGAACTTTCCCCAAATGAAGGTTTTAAGAACATGAACTACAAATGAACCTTTGCTAAAAGATATCAGAAATAGATGAAAGGTTTACGACACATGAGGTAGATAGATGTCTGAAGAACATAATCTTCACAGGACACAATAAATACACAAAATATTGAATGCACTTTCACTATAAAATGTATTTCTAAACTTTTAAAGTGTTTTGACTCCAGTTTGAGGGTTCACTATTTACCCATAGCTGGGACCCTAGCAGATGCTACCACCCCAGGTCAGATTGGCCCTTCGAACAACAGTTTACGACACATGATAGGGATAGAGGCATAGAGACACACTAAACACACAAAATATTTTTTTTTGCTTTTTTTTTGTTTTTTACAAAAACATATTACTGGTATTTTTTTCTATAAAAATGTATTGATGGCACCTTCACTATAAAAATGTATTTCTAAGCTTTCAGTGTTTTGACTCCAGTTTGGGGGGTTTACTTTTTGCCCATAACTGGAACTCTAATAGTTGCTACGACTAAGGTGGACCTTGGAATAACAGTAATTAAGAGGTGGTTCCACAGTCCTTAAAACTTCCCTATTAGAGATGTAGTTGTCGAGTGTAGTTTATCATCATACCCTGGACGTTGTTGCGTAGGGTGCCAAATTATGAGTTCTGTGAAAGCACTCAGTTGGTTTACCTAGTAAAAAATAGTATTTTATCATGAGATACACCGACTGAATCCCAGACGTATATACGTTGTGGTGCAATGGATAATGCCTCGGAATGAGAAATTGGAAAGTTTAGTTCGATTACCAGTTCGGGTTCGTTGCATTCACTTACGCGCAAATAATCTTTAGAAAGGCATGAATCCATCTCTTCTCCCTATGAGTTGAATAGCATGACAGATTGGGGCTTATAGCCCGTGTTGGCAACTGATCTAGCGTAGAAAGAAACTGCAACCTAGTCAATCATGAATCGAAAGAGCGATGATGGCCCAACGTTTGTGCTTAACGGATTGATCCCATGCATAAGGGTTTGATCTCTCAAACATGCCGAGGAGATAGCGAGATTCTCGCAAACTCAAATATAACAGCAACTAATATTTACCTACCTACTCTTTCATAAACAATAAATTTATACATCTCGACATTAAATAACACAAAGATTATGTCTTCAAATCCAGGAACCCAAATTCAAAATAGTTTCAAATCTAATTTTAAAGATATTATTCGGACATTTTGAATTAACTCTATAATTTGTATTTTTTATTCAAGCTATCCAAGCTACAAAAAGAAGTGAGCTATCAAATAATTTTATGTCTAAATATTATTAGACTCAAACTGAATTTCGTTATTATTTCTGTCCAGCGTGATATCTAGGAAGGGTAAACTGTTAGATTCAGATTTAAAGATAAAGACTTGTGTTCTCAACGTTATTTAGTTTGATGACAAGATCGGGTTAAATTAGGCCTTGTGGATATATTTAAGAGCATTAAGAATCTGCAGCCCTCAATAATTACCCAAAGAAGAACTATACATAGAAAACATATTCAAAAATCTCCATTGTCCTTATTATTTTATCCACAATGCTACGAGACAGGCATACAGATTATACGGCCGCAGAAAAATAACATTATTAATAACAACAATAAACTAGATAAAAACAGATATATAATATTACCTACTATCTCTATAACTTCCATTATCCAAAACAATCTATCCAATATAAACAAAATCAAAATAATTATAACCACATGCAAAACTATTATAGATATGATTAAAAACCAAAAATATCTATAACAATAATAATTGTGAAGCAGGTATATACAAAATAAATTGCTCACAGAATATTAGAGAAACTTGTGTAAATTTTAAAATCTATGAACACAAAAGGGATCTTATACACAATAATTTATCAAATGCATTAGTTATACATAGAAATAAAGTCAATCACAATTTTGATCTAATAAATGCCACACTCATTAAAAAGAGAAAGTAACTTACTTAGAAGGAAAATTCTCGAGAGTGCAACTATCGAATCTTATTAAAATATAAATCAACGCTGTGGATTTTTTAGAATATCTTCATTCTATAAAAATGTTAAAATATTGGAAGAAAACATTTAAACCCTTAACCTCATGTTATTCATTAAATAACACAACAAGGATTATGTCGTAAAATCTAGGAATCCAAATTCAAAATAATTTTAAATTTAATTTTAAAGATATTTTGGGGGCATTTTGTATCAACATTTCTCTCTAACTTGTATTTTTATTCAAGCTATCCAAGCTACAAAAAGAAGTGTGCTATCGAATCTTTTCTAGAAATAAATATTTTTTTAGTGAGAATATCTAATGAAAGATTTATCTTTTGGTCTTCTAGCTTTAATTAGATTTGGTATCGGTTTAATATCTCATTATATCTGCGAGTCTCCTCAGACGAACGATAATTTGGGATTCTCTGTCATTAACAGTCATTTTTTAAATCAATATTTGTTCTTTCAAGATTAATCTTGCCTCTGATTGCAGATATTTATAAAAACTAAACCTACCCAGAATATTGGGGGAAAAAAACTAACAATGGTTTTCTATCTCTACGGTTGTCACGTACTCGCTTACATTATGCCTGAATGTTATTAGATTCAAAGCCAACGAAATGAGTCGGCTGGAGCCTGACATAATTTCAATATCGTTTATTTGTCATTTCTGACGTTACCGATGTTCACAGAATCATTATTGGATAACGGTCTTTAAAAACCTTATCAACGCCATTGGTGAAAAATACCGTTAGCAATCGACATAAGAAAACGATGCACATGCTGCCAATAAAATTATCACACAACAAATTATGTTCTTATCAGAAATATATTAGAGAAATTATTAGATTCATATCTATATAATATTGCAAATGTCAGTGTGTTACACTTTTTTAACTTTACTCCTAGAGACTGTAACCCAACATATCATACCATTTTGGAATCAGGCCGACACCGTGAGCAAATTCAAACCATTCCAGACCGGATTCTGACTCGCAATCCTGAAATGCTGTCTTCCCAAGTTTTCATTACTGCGATTGTTTGCGGAAATTTATTTAAATGATTTTTTGCGACGAATTTTTTGTACTATAACAATTTTTATAACTTGGAAATATAATTGTGAATAATACAAATTAATTTCGAAATTCAGCGAATGCCACCCATGAACTAAAAATAATTGTTTGTACGAAAAATAAGAACCTACGTACATCAAATTGTCTTTAAATTAAGTGGAGACAGAAGAATTATCCTTGAACTTTTAAATGGTAAGCTTACATATTAATGTAATGCAGCGATCAATTTTCAGTTCTTCTGTAGTTTATTGTTGCCTATTGCATCTAATCTTCCCTACCTATTGTGATGAAGGCCCAATCAAGGCGACTTTTAAGCCAATATATATATATATATGTATACACACACACACAAACACACACACACATATATATATATATATAGAGAGAGAGAGACAGACAGACAGACAGACAGAGAGTGTGTGTGTGTGTGTGTGTGTGTGTGTGTGTGTGTGTGTGTGTGTGTGTGTGTGTGTGTGTGGGAATAACATATCCTTTCATGAAAGAATGATTATTTCCAAAGATACCTTGAACATGTAGTAAATACAAATAAATCTGATAAAGTGTTTATAATGTCAGATAAAACAGCAAACTTTTATAAAATAAAAGCCAAGCATTATAATACTCTGATTAAAAAAATAACAAAAAACGATAAAAAAATGTAAATAATAATTTAATTACTTTGGTAGAAAGTATGTATAATTAAGTTATAGTTGTACTGATAATCTAGAAAAAATTATAAAAAACATAATAAAATTTTGATTGGAAGCACGAAAAACTCATTTAAAAGAAATCAATAAAACCCCTACAGTAAAATGGAAAATTTTTTTTTTTAAAAACGAGAATTTATAATTCCTTAAATGACCCATACCCCTAATATCTACATGAAAAGCTACATATTATTAAGTTTCCTAAAAATAACGATCTATTAAATCAGCTCAATGAACTGAATGTATTAGGTAGGCATTATACAATATTTACGTTAGAATATACTTAAGGGATTTATCATAAAGAATCTATTTATTACAATTATATATCCATAATTTTATTATATAATGGTATATATAATATTGATTTAATTTCTTGATTTTTAATTTTAATAGTGTCACGTATTAAGGCCCATTGAATAAAATGTGTATTGTATATTTGGTTCAAAAATATATAAAAATGATTTAATCATACCAGTCGCCCCTATAAGATATTATAAAATATATAAAAACATTTAAAAAACAAAAACTAACCTATTGTTAGCGATATACATACCTCTCAAATTATTTCTTTGTAACTTAAATATATATTCTTAATCGGAAATATGAAGTGGTGTCTTAATATGACAGTATCCAGAGACATATATGAATACCACATACACCCAACATCTAACCTATATTTTTAACATTTCTGCGTTAGCTTTGACCTGTCTTTTAATTAGTCAAAAGATACATTCTCCAATTTTTCTCTAACACAATTTATTGTATATTCATGACGGTAGGAGGAAATAAATAAATATACTGTTTAGTAAATAAACGGAGCGTCTACTTAAATACGAGTATCCACGAAAAAACAAAGTTTAAGTAATATATACTGGGTGCAACAGAAAAATTGTCTAAAACGTATAAGAGCATCGGATGATTGTCCATCCCACAAAACGTTTAATATCTAAAAAAAAAACGCTAAAATAATTTAGTTTTTTTTCCAGATATTCAGATAAGAGGTGCAGCCACCTTGACACAATTTGCCAAAGAATCACTAAAAAAAACTTTGCGTTATCCAGCTAGAGAGAACAGGTTAAAATCATTTTGTGTCAGTCGAACTCTGTCTTCCCAACTGAGCAATGGTGAGATGAAAAAGATCACTCAGGGCTTCAATAATAGTATACATATCCATACTCTGGCTCCCATCTTCAAACTCCATTGAAGAGACATCAAGAGAACTGTGAATAAGTTTAAACAGAGGGAGCAGTAGTGTGGAAACTAGACCAGGTAGTCACAACAGAAAAGGGATCATAATTTCAACTTATCGCTAAATACATTGTTATTGCCCAAAGTAGAGACCAACAGTGTTGTAAAAATCTCGTATAATTCCAGTAAGATATCTTTAATAATTTCTAAGATACAACGGTTCAAATCTTAAGCTAACAATTGGACAATTTTGTTGTTACACGATTTAAACAATTTTGCTGTTACACCCAGTATATATATATATATATATATATATATATATATATATATATATATATATATATATATATATATATATATACGACAGACTCTTTCATGCTGTTGACTTCAATGTTCACTTTTATATATATCTATCTCTGATATTAAGCACTTTATCCCATATATATATATATATATATATATATATATATATATATATATATTAGCATATTCAACCATGTTAAAAATCGCTACACAATTACAACTATGTTTCGACATCATAAATGTGTCCCTTCAGTATTTTAAACTACTGTCGAACGAAAAATGTATTTAATTTTAAAAAGCAGAATACTTTAATGAAATAGGCTTGTGAGCTTTGCCGTGATTAACCAATCGAAGGTGAACTATGCTAAATTCAAATTCACCGGAAACAATTTTCTAATATAGGTCATGACACGAAGTTGTCTGCATATAAAACCTAAACAATTTCCCTGTGGGTAGATACATATTGTTATATTATTTCGTAAGATGTACCAAAGTCAAACTTTCCAAGAAGCAAAAGAGATGTGGTAATTTAACATAATCCTAGCCAGTTATAAGCTCATTCAGCTTCTTTCATAAATTGTGTTAGTTGATAAATAAAAGAGCCCTTTAAGTAACTAGCAAATAACTTAACCGTTCGAAAAAATGGATAAAATATACAGAACTATTTTGGCAAATTAATATGCAACCATTAAATATCGAACATGCATATAAGATGTTAATAACACCAACTAATCAATGTAAGGTGTTAATAATACCAACCAAACATCTGTATATCCATATAAGATGTTAATAATACTAACCAAACATCAATACAAAGCAATATTAAATCAAAATGCATCATACAAATAGAATAGTAAACCACATAAGGTGCACAGCAGTTCATCTACTGGTTATTACTGTAAAAAGATATTATCAAACTCAAAGTTTAAACATATTGTAAGGTAAAATGAAAGCTATGCCTACAGTTTACAGTCAGTTCAATCTTGGGTTAATAAGTAGTTTTATCAATAAATCTCATGATTTCTGTTTTCTCATGTACGCATAGAAATCAGCGTTCATTACATATATCTACATGTTGTAGCTTTTTTTTTTAAAATCCTGTTTACCTTAGGAATTTTATTAGCTTCTTTTAAATTCCAAAAATATTTAGGAGATGTACTATTTTTGTAAGTACTATTGGTGAAGCATAACACATGTTGATACCACCCAGTCTTAAACGAATGCATAGTACTACCAATATAAAATGTTTCAACTATCAGATTCTCCACTGTAGAAATATTACTGAAATAAACAAGAGAGTTGGTTAAACATTGTTTTCGTAATGGGCATTCGTTAGAATCCTTGCGATTACATTGGTTAATATTATTAACAGTATTTGTCTTGGGATGTGTATTATTATTCAAATTTTTAAACTTGTTTGAAATTTTATTGTTATGATTCTTTATAATCTTCTCAAGATCATCAGTGCAGCTTTTACTTAGTTTTAGTACGTTACTGTTAAATATTTTACTAAGAAGGTTACTTTTAGGGAAATGTTTATCAATTAAATGGAGATACTTCTGGACTAACTTAGTACTGATTAAATGGTTAAATGGTTGGAATACCAAATGATTTTCCTATACATCTGTCTTTTCATTAGATCGCTATTATCATATTGTCTATACTTCATTTCAGCGTACTTGTAACCACTATTATTAAAGTAGTATTATAAACACCGCTGTATTTATCAAACACATCTTTATCAAATGAGTTTTTGCTAATACTAGATTCTATACATGAGGGTATATATTTGATTAAAGATGGATGGTGGTTAGAATTGGGATGAATATACATTGGGTTAGCATTATTTTTCATATAAGTTTGGAATATATCATTAACAAGATTTAATGTAACCAAGAAAATTAACACCTTTAATATCAGTAGTTACCTTAACCTTAAGATTTAAGCTTTTTTAATTCCCTATGACTCATTTTCCTTAATTTGTCAACTTTTATTTTAGTAAAATTTCTTAATACCATAAGGTCATCATCTCTGTATAACCCTATAGTATCAACATTAACATCCTCATAAACGCTAGGATTATACAGGATAAATAAACACACCGGGTCAGAAGACTGCGGAATCAAATTCTCCCACAGAGATATCAAAGTGATCATCAGAGTTTTTAAACTACTGTTCTTTATTGATAATGAGAACAGATCTTCTACAGTTTATTAGTATATTTATGTCTTCACTGGAAATATTAGAGTAATCCTTGGCAAATTCCAAAGCTAAGGAAAATAAGTCTATTTTTTAAAGTATTTTTAAAGCTAAAGTAAATTAAGTCAATATTTTAAAGTATTCTGCCTTTTAAAATTAAATTAATCTTTGACTCGATACTAGTTTAACATCGCCTAGACACATTTATGGGGTCAAAACATAACTGTAATTGTGTAGCGATTTTTAACATATTTTAATATCTTATTATAAGTAATATATAGCTCTACTATGTATTAAGCCCTACTTTAAATTACGTTTAGTTTAGTGGAATCATAGTCCATTTGTTCTCATTTTATCTGTACATATATATATATATATATATATATATATATATATATATATATATATAGGCAGTGTATAATTATTGAGGTATGTGTTATTAAAGACTATAGAACTTTTTCATTTAATAACCTTCCTTTCGATCTGTTTTATTCAAAAAATAAAAAGTAACCCACTTAAAACCAAAAACATACAGCCATGATGACGATTGATGACAACCGAAAGTTCTCGGTGATACACCATAGACTGGGGTCTTTTTTCGACAACTTAGACCAAAATACAACGAAGCTTTCGAAAAAGAAAGATCGAAAGGAAGATTATTTGACGAAAAAGTTCCGTAGTCTTCAGTAATGCATGCCTCAATAATAATAATAATAATATATATATATATATATATATATATATATATATATATATATATATATATATATATATATATATATATGTTTTCCAACTAGTTAAAGCTTTTCCGATGTTGATTCAAATCATGAAAAGACATTACTTTTTAAATCTTATTCACTAATTATTTCTGTCAAAATTTTTTAATAATAAGATGGCCGCAGGAATCGCAACCCACTAACACAAAGGCAATGTCCAGAATCATTTGCTGGTGTTATATGCAGCTGCTTGGTTCAATTCTACATGAAAGCAATTTGCTGACTTCGAAAATCTCCAAAAACAGTTTGCTTATAACGGAAACAGTATCCTTCTTATATCGCAACAACGTTGAACATTTCCGCAAGTTTTCTATATAGCTTTAATGTTTAATGTTTATTGCACTGACATTAAAGGAAGACTCGAAGCATTTAGTCTGGCTAAAGTTTCTTTATTAACTCCTCAAGTCGAAGCTTGAAATGCGGACTTTTCTAAACATCTGCACTGAAGTTCTATGAATATTGAGTTACGAAAAAATGGATACTCCGGTGGCGTGATAGTGGCTCGCAAAATAAAATCAGCTAGCCGAGTTCAAATTCAGATCGCATTGATCACATTCTCTTTCGCACAAATAAACCTTAGAAAGGTATGAGACTGTCCCTTCGTAGCCTTAAGTGCAATAATTGCATTGACTGGAATCTCTAAAAATGGTTAGCAGCCACACTAGTAGAAGAATAACTCTGAATTCAACACCGTGTGTAGCTATAGCGTAGCGCTCACTATACAACCAACAAAAGGATGATGGTGTTCATATTGAATCTATAATCTTGATTCTCGATCGATAGGGCAGATGGATATGAGTGAAAATGTGAGAACTTTAATCAGTTTTCTGATATACGATTATGACCAATAGGAGATTTTAAAGCAGATATAAAGTCATATATTTTATTGTGTACATTGCTTTAACCTGCCTGCGTGTGGTGTTTTTTTTTTCTTCTTTTATTCGGCATATTCCTACAGTGCGTTGGCGATCATGGCTCACGGCAATTTCCCATATTTGTGTTGCTCGGAGCAACGCTTGCATCTTTATTGTCTTTTTCCTTGTTTCACCAACCATTCACATACAATTTCTTATATGTCATATAGGAATGAAGTGTCGCTGTCGACACTTGAGTTTGAACATAGTTCGCCACTGAGCAAACGCAGGTGATCTCATTATTGAATTAATTAGATAACGTGACCATAGAGGAAACGCATAAGTAGGAACTAGTTTGGCGTCTAATTGATCGTCATTCTAGTCTATACTGATTACTATACGGACCGCATTTCTGTTCTATCCTCTATTACTATACGTACCGCTATTCTCGACTCTATTCACTATACTATTTCTCTATTCAGATCACTATACGGATTACTATTCGAGCGAGTATTATCGAGTAAGTACTATTAGTGCGCGTGATTATTCGAAGGCGTCTTGTTGAACGGCGTTACTACAGTTGTATCTGCGATTACAAAGTCTCTACTACAACGAGTATTACGAAAGTGACAACGAGTATTCGTTGGCATCACAAAAGTGGCAACGAGAGTTCGTTGACACCACAAAATTATGTTATGTTGCTTTAATCACACATTTGACTCCTTACTATCCCTCACACAAAATCCTTAAGTATTTTACTCGCTATTTACTCCTGCTTCTCTTGCGTTCAGTATGTGACGTGAACGTCAGGTCTTTTTACGTTATCCTTAAATGTACGTCAAGTAAAACAAAATGAACAGATTGAGCAAAGTTTTTGTCATTTTCTGATTGAGCATGACCTAATGATAGATATACATGTGGAAATCTCCATCATATGAAAATCAATTTTCAAATGCGGACAAATGAAATGAAATTAACTTTTAATATTTAAAGAAATAATAATAATAATAATAATAATAGTAGTAATAGTAGTAGTAGTAGTAGTAACGTCAATATGATGCACGGTGGAGTAATGGACAGCGACTCGGATTGAGAAATCGGAGGGCCGAGTTCGAATTCCACTTGAACACATTACATTCACTTACATCCTAATAACCTTGGGTAACTAAGCACGTAAGTACTAGCGAGAGAAATATTAATTTAATTTCAAAAAGCAGAATGCTTTTTAAAAAAATAGTCTTATTTTAATATCCTTGGGTAATAGCACGTATGGTATGAATCCAATTCTTCTCCTCTATGGGCAAATAGCAGGAAAGACCGGGTTCTATAGCTTTGGCCGGCAACTGGTCTAGGATTCTAGATTCTGAATTCAAAACCGATCCTCCAGCCGATCCTCACAACCTACTCATTTAAAAACTGGCTTGTTACAGAAACCTCAACGATATCTTGCGGCCCTATGTTTTTCAAGGAATTTAAAGGAATAATACACACACACACACACACACACACACACACACACACACACACACACACACACACACACACACACATATATATATATATATATATATATATATATATATATATTAATGACAATAAAACTTTGAAATTCAATTTTGAAACTTAGAATTAGTGTTCGTTCATTCTGAAAGATTATAAATTTGAAATATGATAATAAGATCAAAAGATTTATCAAATATCTCGCCCTGGTGAGCGTTTCCGAAGTTAAGTAACGTCAAGCCTGGTCAGTAGCTAGACTGGTGACCGCTTCGGTATGCCAAGTGCTATGAGTTTAGAATTGTGGGTGATATAATAGATTTCGTTCGCATTCGTTATATTCACTTACATAAATACCATTGGAAAACGTAAGCACACATCTTTTCTCCTCTGGTATGGATTAATTATTACAACTTGTATCAGTAAATCATTCATTCTTATCTCCAAAAACTGTTTACCTCCTAAAACCGACCTTCAGTTATGTACCATGCATGATACACGCTTGGGCGCTCATTTATCTTTCGATATATGACTGACTAGGTAGATTTTTTTTCCCGCAGTAGGTTGCCATTTATTTCCGCGGTAGACCTGTTACTATCCAAGGCTATAGAACCAGGTATGTTCCTGGCATTTACCGATAGCTGGGTTGGGAGAGAAGAAAAAGACGATTCATACTTTTTCCAAGGGTAAGTGAATGCAATGGATTCGACTGGAATTCGAACTCGGCTCTCCGATTCCTTCATCCGAGCCGCTATCCATTACTCCACCAGCTTGATAAACCGTAGTAGTAGTAGTAGTAGTAGTAGTAGTAGTAGTAGTAGTAGTAGTAGTAGTAGTAGTAATAATAATAATAATAATAATAATAATAATAATAATAATAATAATAATAATAATGAATTAATCTGCTGAGCTGTTCAACACGAAATTTTTGAGCCAGAATTTTTGTAGCAAACAAAAGACAGACAAAACTAGAAAAGCAATAATAAAGATTTTCAAAAATAACGGATTCCACATTGATATAAAAACTAACCTAAACGAAGTAGATTTTCTAGATGTTACCTTCAACCTAAGAAAAGGCACATACAAACCATACAGAAAACCCAATAATAAACCACTCTATATACACACATATTCCAACCACCCGCCTTCTATAATCAAACAGATGCCAAAATCGATTAACCGCGGGCTTTCCGACAATTCCTCCAATCCGTATTTAACAAAGCTAAGAAAGACTATTGTTGTGGTGGGATCCACCTAATCTGCATAGGTGACTACCAACTATATAAATAATGGTTGATACTGGAAGACGAGGGAGTGGAATCACGAGATCCAACTAGTGTATGTGTGTGTGCGTGTGTGTGTGTATTTATTTATGTATTTATGCATTTATTTATTCATACATTTTAGGATATTGCAACAAAAACATATAAGGATCGCTATATAATTGCATTCGTGTTTCGAAACATAACGATGGTTCTCCTCAGGAGATTTAATTTAAATGTATTGTGTCCTCTTTTAAATTAAATGTTACGAACGTTGAAAGTGTACACTATTCGTTTTCATATCATCTTTTTGACTTGCCATATTATTTCAAAGAAAAGTTTAAGAAGGAAAGCCAAATCAGTACTGGAAAGAGTGATAATAGTTACTGGACTACCTATTTTCATTTAAGACGAAGATTTTATCAATTCCAAACAACAGCAACACTGGCTCTTCGGCCAAAGAATGTCGAATGTTTCCTTATAAAGAAACGACTAATATTAACTTTACTTGTTTTCTTCCCGGCTTTACATATAAACTAAAAACTCAATTGCACTCAGTTGCTCGGGTTATTTGGTGATAAACAATGTTCGTATTCAGTGTAAATCACATTACAATATCAACGGATCTTTTTACGAGGATTATTAATATTCTTCTCATGATCAGAGCAAAGTTATGTTTTTGTCTGTGTTTCAGGAAGCAGGTGCAACATGATTATATCGTTTTTCAAGTGACGGTCTGTACGCGACTACGCATGCGCACTTGACTACCTTCTTGTGCATGAGAGAGTTTGTGTATGACGACGCATTCGGAACTAACAATGTCCTTCTGCACAAATTGATGAATGATTGCCTCAGAACGTATATTTATGGGATTGACGGTCTATACTGCACCGCTTGACCACATTTCTCTTCGGAAGAATGCGGGTTCATGCACGTATCCACGAATATCCAATTGTGTTAGAATTTGAGTTCAACTAATCAGGTTTATTATTTTGCGGCTCTTTTGACGCCATCTTTTTGCACTTCGAGCAGACAACAGATAACTGAAAGTTAGCCTGGTAACCGAACTACTGTCTGTAATATACCACTTCCATATTTCGTTACGAATTAATATAAGAATTCAATTTTTTAGCGCCAATGTCTGAGTAAAAAAGCTACGTAAAAAATGTATCGCAGTTCACATCCGCGTTTATACTGAATAAATGCTCTGGGTAAATGAATCTTTAATTACAGGGACTAGAATTTATATTTAAATCAAATTAAACGGCCCTTCTCTTAATGTTCTTTTCTTAAAATCACGCTGAAGCAACAGTCCTCGCACAAACCACTGATGCTTAACAATATCGTCGTGCCAGGTCAGTACCAAGAAGGGTGACCGATTGGGAATACCATATGCTATAAACTTAGATATGCGTGAATAGATAACGGCGCTGAATTGGAAATAGAAGAACGGGGTTCCAATTCCAGTACGGTTCGTTATATCCATTAGATAGATAAGTACTTGCTTGGAAATACAAGAAGCTGTAAGCTTGGATATACAGACTGTGTAATGGTTAACGGCTCAGAATTGGAAATCGGTTCCAAAGATCGATGATAGGTAATGGATTTTAGAAACGTCTTTTCCTGAAACATTGTTTCAAGAGAAAGATTTTATATGTTTCAAACGATAGTAGTAAAAGCTACTCGGTCAATGAATGCAGAAGCTTTCCTCAGAAGGCAACACCAGTCGTTAGTATTGCTATTACAATATACAGGTCACAGTTCTTCCGGGGCGATATTGTATTGACAATGGTTTTGACTACATGTTAAATTAATGTCTTTCAGCTGTATAATAACGCTGTTCACTGGTGATATTTTGTCCTCCGTATCTATTGTAGTTACGTGCAAATGACATCGTCTGTTTCATTATATATTCTATTACAGTTATATGGAGCATTGTCAACCAGTAATGGTTGCAGTGAATGCTGAAAATTTTCCTTGACAGGTGAACAGACTTGAGATGACAGAGATTTGGTTTTACTGAAGTGCAATGAAAATAACATGGGGGGAGCTTGTGAATGACAAAGAATATTTGAAGAAGTATTTTATTTAAAAAAAAAAAAAGGACGCGTTTATACTTAGAAAGCGACAATTGAAATTTCTCGAAGTCAACGAGGAAAGAGGGCTTTGAGAAATTGACTATCACAAAACATAAAATCTTCAAAAATTTAAATGCAATGTCAATCGCCATCTTCTGCCTTCTTGAACCCTGTTCCTTCTTTTTTCCTATCCTCAATCATTTCCACTAAAGTCTCCTGATTCTCTTTCCCTGTAACCTCCAACCCCATATTGAGTTCTAGTTGCATTATCGCCTTGCTTGGGGTGAAACAATTAAAAAAAATAAATAAAAGAGTTGGTTCATTCGTTTTCTACGGCTTATCAACCCTTTGATGGTTATTTAAAGCCAAGAAATATTTTGTTTTACATTGGTGGGGGGAGATAATAATGGTTTAGTGATACAAGTCTTAATTAACCCATAGCGCGGGGAGAAGAGGTGTATTCATAGCTTTCTCAAGAGTATTTGCGCGTAAGCGTATGTAACGAACACAACTGAAATTGGAACTTGGCTCTCCGATTAACAATTTGAGCCCTTATCCATTACACCTCCCGCACATCCTAGCTTACAGACCATGGTCACCTATCTAGGTACTGACCAGGCTTGACGTTGCTTAATTTTAATGATCGTACGAGAATGTACGATTCAACGTGATGTGGTTTTAAGCGGAAGGTAAGAGGGTCACATCGAGTAACACATCTAACGAGATCGTCTAAATAGATGGCAGGACAGGGACTGGAAGATGTTGTAAGGGGACTATGCTTAGTGTTACAAACGATAGGAAATTGTCGAAATCCATGATCGTCCACTTCCTGAAGGGACTCGGTACATAAAATTTGAATTATTATTAGTAATATTAAATGTTATTATTATTATTATTATATGAAGCATTGTCATTCATTACTAATTTCTGAAATGTATTCCGTCCATATTAAACCAAATTTCTTTCTATTCTTTTGTTAGAAGAATTAGTACTGAGGGTGTGCGGGTAATATAATGCATATCGGAGCGGAAAGTGGAGCCTGCAAGACGGGTTCAAATCCCGTGTTAATCTGTTACGCACATTTTGGTACTGTTGAAACTGGGAAAGGTTTGAATCTGCTTCTTCTCCTCTCACCACTCTCCCTTATATGGGTTTAAAGGCAGAGTAAACTGGGAACGCTAGACTTGGGTCGCATCCAGTTTAAAAAAGGAAATCTCTGAATTCCAAATCGTGGAGAAGGCAACAGGAAACAACTCCACTATGTTTCCCAAGAAGGCATGTCAATTCACAGAGAATAAAAGAAAGTATATGTGGATGATTATGATTGTCTATGTCCTGGAATGCCTTATTATTTAATTAAAGACAGTTTAAATAGTAGGGTAGACTGAACGCACTAGTCGTGGGTGGCAGCCAATCTAATAATGTGTGGAAGACAATGGGATTACACTCCGATATCTTTCCCAAGAGTGTATAACAATTCACAGATAATATAACAAAAGAAAAACGATAGCTATGATTGCCTAAGTCCTAAAAAGATATGACATATAAAAATAGTATTAGTAGTAATATTTTATTGAAAAGTAGTTCGATCATCCTAATTTCAGTAGTTTTTATTCGCGTCTACTTACACTGTCAGTTTATAGCTCTTAGTAAAGAGACTACGTTTTCAGAAGAACTTGTACCTGATCTCTTTTGTCTGGAAAAACCTCTCTCTATATGACACTGTTTTACAGCCTATGCGACGAAAGACAGATAACATCCAACCATTGGATTCCTTATTTTCCTAATCGCTGCCATATTTCCTATTTTCCTTTTCATCGCCATATTTGTTTTCTTTTTTGTATGCACGAATATTTTTAGTCGTAAGATTGTTTGTTGAGTAATATATTTTAAGTTATTTATTATTTTCTTTTAAATATTATTTTTATTATTAATATGATTTTGCTAAGTCTTGGGGAAAAGTCATGAATAAATCTGGTTAAATTTGATATTCTGCAAAAGCTGGCAAACGGAAAAGTGAAAAAGAAATATAAATCCATGAGATATTATGGCAGAATAGTCGGAAGGAAGACACGTTTTAATCTAGTAAATTTGAAGCAGAAAACAGCTAAAGACTTCAGATGTTGTAAAGTTCTGGCGCATTGTATTCTCTTCGTTTCAGTGTGTTTTGATAAATTATCGCACTTCGATGGTGTATGTGGCTGGAAATTATCGAACTAAGAATTTTATCTGGATCCACCTTCCAGTCGACATCTTGCAGGGTTTCTTTTATCCTAGTTATTGGGTGCAATCTTACGGTCATATCACGTTGAAACACCGGTTCACGTACAATCACCGAAATTAAGCAACGTCGAGCCTTGTCAGTAACTAGAGGGGCGACCTCTTGCGAATACCAGCTGCTGTAAGATTAGATTTGCGAAGGATTTAATGGATAACGGCACGGAATTGGTAATCGGAGAGCCTGGTTCCAATTTCAGTCGGGTTTGTTATATTTACTAGATGTGGTGACCGCTTGGGAATACAAAGTGCTGTAAGCTTGGATATGCAGGTTTGTAATAAATAACGGCTGACCATTGAAAATCGGGGAGCCGCGTTCCAAGTCCAGTCTGGTTCTTTATGTTCCTATATACAAAAAATGCCATTGGGAAATGTGTTATTCAACATCTTCTCCCCCAGCTATGTTTAAATTGTAGGATTTGGATTGGTAGAATCCCTATCATCTCAAAAAAACTATTCCAATTCAAAATTATTTTCGGCTTTAAATAAGCTGCAAAAATTTAATAATCCGTAAAAAAAAGAAATCAATGTTAAAAGATTGGGATAATCATAAATAATTAGGCCGAGAATCTGATCCGCTAAGTAAATAAATAAATAAATGACGAAGGACTTCCGATTCGAGATGGTTTGGGAGAAATCTGGTCTCTTCTACGTGATTCTAGAAGCATCTCAGGACGGAACCGGAAGTGTTCCACCACACAAAAGGCGAAATATAAAAGGAAGCGTTTTGGTATGAATTCGGGGACGGTAGAGTTTACTGCCGATATTCGCATAGGCAGTTAAATTGAGGAGAAAATTGTAAGCGAAACATACGAACTGACCCTTGAGTCGCCGGACAGAATTAAGATGTCACCCCTGCAGAGAGCAGTTTAATAACCTGCCGCTAGGTTCGCCATTAGTCGTTTTTCTCTCTCTCACTTGACAATTCACACGAGCGAAAAAATAAACCAGGAAGTAATCAATCTAGGTCTTTAACAAATTGGCTTCCGCGTCTTTTTCTTTGTCTTTTTTTTGTTTTGTTTTGTTTTTTTGTAAGATGCAGCAACGGAATTTAGTGCCATCGCTAGCGACCACATCACACACCATGTTTTAGAGCAATGAGTGGCATTGTTTACATCAGCAGCAGCAGTACCTTGACCAGGTGTGTTCATGAGGATGCTGCGGAGTTCGGTAACTAATCCGCATCCTCCATAAATGACGGTTACATTCCATTGTCCGTGCCTCTATGAATGTTCTTCCAGTCCACTTGGTGACAGTGTCAGATCATTTTCCACATTGCCTGTCACTTTTTTGTCTACGGTGGCAACTTGTAGGATGACAGTGGGAAGATTATTGACTCTTACTATGTTCCTATACCATTTTAGCTATGAGATCTTTCTTGATTGATGATGTCTCTAGCTAAATCATTTTTGATTCCGTCTACGTAAGTGATGCGCCAGCATTTTTTTAACGATTGGATTCTTCGCGGTAATTCTCCTGTTAATGCTCATGTTTCTCACGCAGTCGTGAATATATATTGAAATGTTAAGTGCGAGCAAAAGTTTTATCCATGATTTTAAACAGGCCTAGTCTTTTCAGATAGTTTCTTAGTTTTACGACAGCTTCCATTTTGAATTTCCGGCTTTTGAATGCATTTCAAATGCAAATTGATAAAGTATTCCACATGGATATCTGGCAAGTCAAACAAATTCGATGTTTGAATGATTTGATAATAAAAAATTTCCAAAATATTAATTTGCATAATAAATTCTTCATGCTTAATTTATATTGTTGAAGAAAGGTGTCAGTTTGAAGACTTAAACTTCTGTTTATTTTAGATTTATTCAGTAATAAGTGGAAGCTCATCCAATACAAGGCTCAAGAGCCACTCATGGTACAGTTTTACTCAACGAGGTGAGTCATGAATGTAAAAATAGATAAGAGGAAGTAAAGATCGTGAAGATAATGTTGTAAAAACGACAAGGGTATAATGGGGTTGGAGGAATCACGTAACCGATTGCTCTCCTAACAACTACAGGGTAACAGACAGAGAACGAAAAAAGACGGGAATCAAACAAAAACAACACTGTCCCAGAAACCGCGGCACGTAACTTGAGGAAACAAATATGTCCAAGGGACCCACTTCATAAGACACCGAGTGTCGCTGACTGCTGGTTTTCTCATCACGTTTATTGTCAGGTTATAGATCAAGACAATTTACAGGGAGGTCCGTATCTGGATATGACAAGATGTTCTACTACTAACGGGGAAAAGTCCCATATACTAGTCTTGAAGATATATCTGCACGCGATTTGGGGTCTCTTTTGCCTCTTTTCAGAACTGCGGGTATCAATTGACCCTTGACTTGAAAAGAGTAAGGAATAGTTTGTTACACAAAGTTACAGTTCTTTGGCAAATGCTGAATGGCCCTTCTTCTTACAAATGGAATACAGAATTAAAAATGTGAGTTATTCGACTCCATAGACGTAGCATGAAAATGGAAATAGCGAAGGGCTTCCAACGTCGCCTATGTGGCAAAGGACGCCGTAAAATTGATTAACGGTGGAGATCTAATAGTAATAAGTGAATGCTGGACAATCTCTTCGGAGATGAAGAAGAGCGTTGAAGTAACAGAAATGTGATTCTACACAAGGATGCTGAGGATACCATGAAGCGAACATGTGGGAAAGCACGATGCTTTAAAGACAATGGAAACAAAAATGAACATACTTAACATCAGGATGAAACTGCGGAAATTTCTGGTTGGCATAGTGAGGAAGGGGGATTGGAAAAAAAATGATATTCACTGGACAGACTGGGGGCAAGAGGGACAGAGGACATATTTGATGAACATGCGTAAATGGATGCCGGGACAGGGTTTGGGAGAAATAACGAAAAGATAAAATTAATAAATTTACAAGGGACACGTTATTGTAGAGAGCCATGATTGACTACGAATTGAAGGAATGCAGCATATAAAGAATAAAAATGGTTTTTGTGGGCAATTTTGTTTAATGGCATATCAACCTCTAATGGTTATTTAATGCCGAAATCTAAATATTTTGTACCCAATTTTATGGCTTCAACTACAAATAATTTTTACATAGTTTTATACTTTCAGGGCAACCGTATGTTTTTTTTAGATATATAGTTTGTAGATGATAAAATGTATTGTTGGCATTTTTTTAATTATTGCCCGTGATTTCAATGCAAAAATGTATTGTGGGTAATCTTTTTGTAAAAAACTGGTAATTTTACTAGAAAAATGTATTTTTATTTATTTTTTTATTTTTTAGCGTTGTATTTATTGTCATTTAACTATAAAATGAATTAATAATTATTTTATTATAACATGTATTGTTTGTCTTTTTATATAAAATCTATAGTTGGTCATTTTGCTGCAAAATATATTGTTTGTATTATATATCGTTGTTATAATATTATATTATGTTATTGTTGTGGTGCAAATTCTGAGTGCTCTTAAGTATAATCCAATGACTATTCCGGTTTTTCATCTTTTTTTTTCTATGATGGGAACAGAAATTTATATTAGTTGATTTTCGGTTGAGCAGATTTTCGTTCCGATGAGATGAACATCTCGGTGTTCATTAAATAAAAATTATAAACGAAGTGGATAATTAAAGTCTCAGTCTTCTTATTATTAATATTATATATATATATATATATATATAATTTGTGTAACAATCCTTATTTCATGCACATTTCATTGAATACGACAGACAAGGTGCTTTGATTGCAAAACAATCTAGGTAATTAGGTTTGGTAATATATATATATATATATATATATATATATATATATATATATATATATTGCTGTAGAGCCTATATTCTTTAATGAAATCTGTTATGTTACCTGGATCAGTATCAGACTTGCGAGCCTGATTATTTCAAAAACAGCTACTAAGATATCCACATCCAACCATCTACAGAATTTACAGAGAATAGTAAGAAAGAGACAAATAATTCCAGTAGGCGGTGTTTTTATGGTTGGAAATGATTTGTTGATGTGGGCGCTCAGAAGAGAATGACCAGACTGGTACAATCTGATAGAAAGGTAACAGTAACACAAGTAATCACTCTTTACAACAGAGGAATACAGAAGTTTCACACGTCGAACCATGAGGATGGGCCGTAGCAGCAGAAGATCCCCCCTAGAAAATAGAATTCACTCAGGATTACAAAAATTGTATATTTCAAAACCTTTGCCTGGTCTGCCTTGTCCCGATTTCATGCTTTGATATTTGAATCGTAAGTCAAGAATTTTCGGTAAACAGTGAAATTACGGATTCATCCTGGCGTGTATCAATGGGCCAGACGGGTGGTGTTGGTGTACAATGGTTTGAGTAAATAGGTTCTTGGCATATATTAGGGAACTTGTTACCAATAATAGATTCTTTCAATTATGCAGCCTAACTAGACATTGTGGCTGAACAATGCCTCAATTATATTGCATCTTACCCACTGGCAGCCACTTACGGCAGGAGTACACCGATTCGCAAATCCAAAATACAGGGTGCGATGGATAAATTGCCGTCTAAATTACGCAAAATTGAAAATAACACTGATATCTCCTTTTAACAGATATATTTAACAAAATTACACAAAAATATCTTGAAATACTAAAGAGTAAATTGATTCAGCAAAGTCGCCATTGGCTTCAACCACGTCCTCCAGACGACATCGGAATCTCCAGCATCTCTTCTGGACAGTCTCCTTATTTATGTTGGTGAATGCTGCCCCAATCCTTGTCTTCAGATCATCTCTGCTGTTACAAAGAGTTTGTTCGTCTACCGCTCAACTGCGCCCCACACATAATAATTGCAGTCTGGGGAGTAAAGTGGCCAGATGTAAGGGGTGATGAGGTCACAGAATTTGCTTGACAACCATGATTAGTTTCTTCTGCTTGTGTTGCATGGTGCAGAATCCTGTTGCCAGACATAGGGTCTTCCACCAGCCACTCTCTTGAACCAGGGTAGCACTACCTTCCTTGCTATGGACCTGATTCATTTGGAGGGATTGTTAACAATCATTGTCTGGATGTCACCAACAAATTTGGGAATTCTTTTCTTATCAGAACAATCAGAGTGAGTTTTCCGAGCTGCCGTACCTTCGTAATCACCTTTATACTCACCCAACTCTTTCCGAATCCTCTACACTGTCCTCAGATTCACATCCAAACACTCTGAAATGTTGGTATTGAATCTTCCGGTGCGAATGCCAAGCTGTACAGCATGCCGTTTCCAAATTTCTAGCGGAGTGAATTGCGTCACGGTGTTCTTTTTCTCACAGACGGTGCCCAACTGACCCTACTATACTGTTCAGTTGATAAAATCAAAAACAAGCAACGCTTATGCGCGAAACTAAAAATATAAAATGGTGAAAATTTACCCATCGCACCCTGTAGTGACAGGTGTGTTCAGGGAATAGAGCAATGAGATCTATTAAAGTAGCCCTCAGAATCAGATGATCTCAATTCCTAAAATGCTTTTTGGGGTGTGGTGAAAGGGAAATTCAAATTCTGGATATACAATCAACTCATCTAGAAGTAATGCCAGCATGAACCAAAACAAATTTAGAAATTCGTTTTCCATAAAATCATCGCATTATTTGTCAATTGTCTAAACCAGTACTAATGAGGCATACCTAATTAATTAACTTGAGTGGTTGGTGAAAAGTTCTTGGCCCGACAAAGAAACAATACCCGAAATGAATTTTTACAGCAACCTTTTTTTAACTTCATGGTGCACTTGTAGAATAAATAAAACTCTTTGATGCACTTTAAATTTTATTAAATTAAAATTAGTGATGAAATTTGAAAAATATAAAAATAATAAACATTTATCTTTAAGTCGATACATTGCTTTAAATAAAAATACTTTTGTTCAATATAAGAATATCTTCATGACTTACTCTACCGTTCAGTTGGTACGCATCTGACTAGATTTCAGGGCGCACCGGTTGATAAATACTGCTGTAGAGTGTGAGCAATCTAATTTTTGTTGGGTATTTTGGTGTGTTGGTCTATGAAAAAAAAAGGTTTTACTTTCATTTCCGTTATTGTTTCACAAACAGCAACGTTATAAATGTTCATTAAATCATATGTTGTTGGTTTGATTTTGTTGTTTTGTTTAGCGGCATATCAACACATCTATGGGTTATTTAATGCCAAAATCAAAATATTTTGTACGCAATTTCATGGTTTCAACTACATATATGTTGAACGCAATTTTATAACTTCAGCTACATATATTTTGGACATAATTGTATAATTTTATAATGTATTGTTGATAAATTTTACATGTATTGCTAGTAATTTCACTACAAAGATACATTGTTGGTATTTTTTGTCAAAATGCATTATTGGTCATTTTACTATAACAATTGTTGGTCATTGTTGTGACCAAGTAAATGATTAAGTAATAACAAAGACCAGGTTTGCAGATATATAGTATATTAAACAGTAAGTACACCAGAAGAGTATTACACGACTAGTGAGAGTGTTTCGAATGAACTAGCGCTCAATCTATTCACTGTTCACTGTTCCCTGTACCTTCTTTCTTACTAAATTTATAGTAGGCAGAAAAGTCTAACATACTTTTAGAGGGAGGACACCACAACCATCATTTTATTATAAAGTATATTGTTCGTAGTTCTACTATAAAATATATTGTAAGTCATTTTTCTATAAAAAATCTATTGCTGGTATTTTTACTATAAAAACGTATTTTTATAATTTCCTTCTGTTTGATTTTTGTTTTGGGATTAAGTATTTGCCCATAGCTAGTACCCTAAAAGGTGCTACCACACCGGGCCAGAGTGGACCTGAAAACAACAGCAATTAAGAGGTGGTTCCGTGCTTCTCAAAACCTTCAGTCTCCCGAACAGTGGCCTTGCTGCCGGATGTAGTTTATCGTCATATGTGCTTTCAAAGAAGCGTATCAACGGGATGATAAGTGTAACAGTTGAAATAGATTTAAAACTAGAACCCCTAATCTATATTTACTTGATGGCCCCCTCTGAAACAATAGCACCACCCTTAGCATTACACGCAAGATTAATGAATAGAACAAATAATAACAGGCCAAAGAGATATGGCACAAGTTTTTTGCTGATAGTTCATGAGAGGAAGCTGATCACTATATTAATGTTCCTGGAAGAAGTTCTCTGCAAGTATTATCGATAAATTCAAATAAAGGCTGATTGCAGGATCAAACAGGTTCCAGCAGAAACGGCAAGCTAAAATATTTCCAATAGCAGGGTTCAGTTAAAGTGGACGAATAAAAATGTGGTCCTGCTACTGGAAAACGATGGACGATGAAAAACGGTTGAAGCAATAATTCTGCTTTATTCATGACTTTTGACATCAACATGGGACGGCTGGCACTCGGCTTTGAAAAAATTAAACTTCTGAGAGGATTTATTTCTCCTTGCACTGGTTCGGCCAGTTGCCGTTAGCTGGTGAAACGTTTCCTCTTTTATGGTGATCACTCCTTTCCTCTGTCAGCTCAATTAAAAAATGTCATAAATCTACACTCGTTCAAGCCGGAAATTTATGAGTCGAGTCTGATTTGAGGGAGATAGGAGTCTCGTCTCCAAGTCTTCCGAATTGGCATACCTAGTTAAAGGGTCTCTGCTCTACTCCCATTTCGTATATCGTTGTGATCGCTTAAAAATTAAATAGCTGTTGGACCAATGGATATAAACAAACGCTCCAGAGAGGAGCTGGACAGTTTCTCATACATCACAGACAGAATGTAAGGTCCACGTAACGAAGAAGGGGCTCCACTGGAGACTCACAAACACATATGACGAGAGTAAATGACGAAATATTGATAGGAACAAAATGAAATGTTACGTATGAAAGAGTCAAATCTCGTGTGGTTCATTGGTCCTCACATGTTAACGTTTAATATGCGCGTTCACCTTATGACACATTCACTAAATGATATACACATTTGCGGCGAGAGTTGAATAACATCTTACATCTTAAGACAATGACTTATTTCTTATTAATTTAAATGTAAGAATGATTTTGTTGATGCTATCTTATGACAACGTCCATCTACACAATATATATTTTTTGTTTGGGTGTATATTGGTCTTGTGTAATCATTAAAACAAAATACACAGAATGTTGTTAAATACAAAATAAACCTTTATAAACCACAATGTAATAATACAGAATATAAAACTCCTGGCGCATATGAGCGAGAGATAGAGAGTTCCAGAGAAAGTATAGAAGTTCTATTCAAACAGCATCTTCCCGTGAACCATTGCCCTATGGAACAGACACCCTAAAGGATGTTTCCGTGATCACTACAATCTTAACTTGTTCAAGTTTAGAGTCAACCGTTATGTTCTCCTCTTATCCATATAAACTACCATAAGTGGCCCCCGGGCCTTGTACAGACTGAACCTTATATATATATATATATATATATATATATATATATATATATATATATATATACAATATTAGTGGTAAATATACACATACATATGCAATTATATTATATACACATACATATATGTATAAAAATAATTCCAAGAGGATATGATCCAGGTAGAACTCATATATATATATATATATATATATATATATATATATATATATAGCCATCCACAGACATACTGTTTCGCTGTATCACAGCTCATCAGTGCGGCTAGGATTGAAACCCAGCTGAATTCACGTCAGTCAGAGATTCTACCTCTAAGCCGTTGGTGCACAGCAGGGATGATTGAATTTAAGCATATTTATTTTTTGATAAACATACAGTGGCTGAAAGGACTCGATTCGCTTTACCAAAGAATCTTGAATTATTACCAATAATAGTCACTGTTTACAAACTGACACTTCCTCCCCAGAGAACTCAACCGAAATAAACTTTTCAGGGGCATATATATATATTGTCATACACAAGCAGACTGTGTGTGTGTGTGTGTGTATATATATATATATATATATATATATATATATATATATATATATATATATATATAGTAGCAGCCTGCTTAACAGTGCCCATAAAGGGAAGTATGTATAATTTCAAATGTATCAGCGGGCTACATAAATGATGAAGAAAGAAAGAGTGTCTTTTTTTTGGGGTTTTTTTAATGTAACATTTCAGTTCTGATAATGTTACGATGACCGAGGCATCGGAGAATAGACTAAATTTATTCGGCGATTCTGCTTTTGGTTGGTTTTCCATCTCATTATATACACATACAGAGACCAACTTCGAAAGCGCCGCTTCGATTCTCATTTTTTTATCTATCAATGCAAAGCTGTATTTAGTGCTACACTGTGAAGTTTGAGTAATGTTTTGCGCTACTATTGAAGACAGTGAAATTATAGGCCCCGTCAAAGTTGAAAATGCTATCAATATAAAAGAAGAGCAATATTGTAAGTTCTAAGTCATTACATTTTTAACGCTACAGGTCACGGAGAAAAAGCTTAAGATAAAGAATATATTCATGCAAAACAATGATCCTTTATATTATAAAATGCCGACTATTGTCAACTTGGCAAAAAAAAAGCTTCAAAGACACTAAATTAATGAATGAGTTTCCGGCCGCTCTGAATAGTAATCCAGCAGATATCTTCTGATGCATCATTTAAAAATATGTATATGAGAATGGAAAAAATATTCATTGATTAATCAATGAAATAGGAGCATTAACAAAATCAAAGGTTTAAAAATGATGAGTGTCATAGAATATCAAATAGACCATATTAATAATATTATTTCAATAAATTAATTTATTTAGGAATATGGCATAATCAAATGTTTCTGTAGCTTATATCCTTTGAACATCTTTATAAATAACAGTCAGTGGCTGCACTGAACATTTCGCTTAGTAAAATCCAACACGTCCAAAAACGTTGATTTCGACATTCGTTAAAAGTATAGATATTATAAACTGAAACCCCCACGATATACAGGGTGTCTCCAAAAATTTGACTTTATTTTAAAAGCAAATTATCTTGAAAACTACTGAGTCTAGCTCAATGAAATTGAACAGTTTAGGTGTTGAATATCATGTTTATTATGGGACCGATTTCATACGTGTTCAATATGTGCACCGCCTGTGACACGGCACACGTCAAGTCGGTAGTCAAGCTCTTGCCAAACACGCTGTAGCATGTCTCCGGTAACATTATCCAACGCGGAAATGATTCTCTGCTTGAGTTTATCAATGCTAGCAGAACAGGAGCTACATCGACCAGTAACTTCACATATCCCCATAAAAAGAAATCACACGGGGACAGGTTCGGCAGCCATTTCATCAGAAAACTGTCTTCATCTCCACCACGCCTGATCCATCTCTCTAGCAGATTCTCATTGAGATAACACAAATGATACATTAAATATAAAATCTTGATCTGTTTCAATATATTCTGTAAAAATTTGAGGTTATTTCAACAAGAATTGCTAAAATTATTGACCTGCGGAATTATGTCAATTTTTTTGGCACACCCTTTATTTAGAGATTCTTGATAAAATTCAAAGAAGAATCAGTGATATTATTGACCTGCGAAATGATGTCAAATTTTTTGAGACACCCTATAAAAATAATGTATATATATAAATATTCTTTAAATTCTACCAACATGAATTGCGTAAAACTAATTTATTTATGAAAAAATCTTAGTGTTCCAATGATGAGAGCCTGGTTCGAATTTCACCATAGTCGATTTGTCAAATGATATTTCAAGTAGACACAAGTCTACGGCTTTTCTTTCCCCGTGGGTTGGGGGCGCTTATATAACTTCTCATCAGGTTGTCCAGCGTGTGCACATCTAAATCTCAGATGCGTTGCACGTGTCGGGGTTAGCTCCTCCTTAGTTCCTTAATCCTTCAACAGGGGTCTCTCTCCCCTGGCTATAAATACTGTACGACCCTTCGCCTCTCTCTCTTTTTCGATTGAGGCCTTGGGCCGCTACCTCGTGCGGAGGTGAGGTAAAATCTCACTCTTTTTCGACACAGGCGTTGGGCCGCTACCTCGAGTGGACGTGAGGTAAAATCTCTCTCTTTTTCGACTTAGGCCAATACGTGACCTCTCACAGATACAGCGTTTCCCAAATTCTGGGAATGCGCTAAGAACAATATACGTACATAGAGAACACTTACAACACACACATACACATAATTTCTCCATACAAACTCTATGTAACAGTCCATGTCTTTGTTTAACTTGTTTTGTTATTAATATATATTTGTTTACCCACGTATATCGGTCTTGTTTGTTTTTTTGTCTTCTTTGGACTTAATTAAAGTCCGACATTCTCATGTAGCTGGACCCGCCAGCAGGAAAGTTTAACCTTCTGATATCTCTTCACATCTTCACCCCCACGGTCCGCTACACACGTACGCTTAGTTGTCAGAGGACCGATTCTACACTTGATGGCTATAAAATCAACTCTCTATCTAAACCCTCTAACACATCAGGTTGCTCTGATGATCTCGTGCTCTACCGAGTACAAAGCCTAATTTGATATATCTTAGTTTGAGCACAGTATATTTTCGGTTATATGTGGATCAACTTAATTTAGAATATATCGACATAAAACGCGGTTCAAATAACTCGTTTTCATTGCGTGAATCGCATCATATAGTGTTTTTAACGCCTTTAAGATATTATTACTTTCTGAAGAACATAATAAAACTACTAAATTCTTCATTGATTGATTTGGGTTTTTTTTACCGGCTTATCAACCTTTTTCCGGTTATTTAAAGCCCTACAATATTCTTAGATTGTAAGAATATTTTGGAGATAATAATGATTTACGGATACAAGTCCTACTAATTAACCCATTAATTGGGGGAAAGGTTGATTCAGACATTTAATAAAGATATTTGCGTGTAACAAATCTGACTAGAATTAGAACTCGGCTCCCCGATTTTCAATTCCGATCTTTTTTCCATTAGACAACACGCACATCTAAGATTAGAGTACATGCTATTACCAAGCTGTCACCCGTCTAGGCTCGATGTGGGTTAACTTTGGTGATCGTACGAGAACCGTTATTTCAACGTGATATGACCGCAAGCCTACAAATGCTAAAATAAACGATGCGTTCAGACAAATACATATGAAATCTACGTCGAGGAAAAGTTCATTAATTAAATTAATAGTTGAAATTGAATAACGAAAACTTTTTAAATAGAATCTATAAATGCCGGTGCTTCCGGGGGAGACTCGAGTTCCAGGTGTTGTAAGAAAGTAAGCAAATGGCAAAGCGCCACCATATCCAAAAGATGAATGTCTGTATGCAAAAAAAAAATGTGGGGAAAGAAAGGAAACGGAAAATAAGAAGATTAAAGATGGCTGCGTAAACACAGCTAAACGTGGACAGAAGTCTTGGATGGAAAATAAAATGACGAAACTATACAAAAATGTCGAAAAAAAATCTCCTACAAACAGAAAGGAAAATATCAAAGGGAGACAACTCAAAATCAGTAGGAAAAACAAACATGATGAACATTCAAATAACGGACGGGAAAATATGGCAGTGAATATATCATGGATATTGCTTAAAAGAGAAAACCTTACAATAAAAAAGAATTAATATGATTAATAACAGAAGCACAAAAATATTACGTCAAAGTATATCAAAACAAACATGGATAAGATTTTATGATAGCGTCGAATATCTTTTGTATGAGTCAGAGAGTCGTGTAATGTATCGGTTTATTTGAGACTGTCACAAATATAAGCGTAGAATCATCTCTTATTGTCCAGAAGTTGCACAACCCAGTATCAAACAGAACAAGAAAAGCAACACGAACAGTTTTATTATATCTTTACAAAGAAATAAAAGAGAAATATGGCCCAGAGACCGCGTTAATAAAATAACCTCTAGTTAAATATTGTGCGATTTGGATGTGTAAACTGATTTCTCTCTTCAAGCAAGGAAACCAAATTTTATTGCCAACAATTTAAAAAGCAAAAAAAAAAAAAAAACAATTAAAAAATTGGATTTGGCTGTAAAAGTAACAGTTCTAAGCTCTGAGCTGACAAATAGATTTTAACCAACTTTCTGTTTCGTCCGATTATGAAAACTGATCGAAATGATTTATGGCTTTCATCTGTCAAAACTAGCAATAGACATAGAATCCATTTTAGTGTCACTGCATGATAAGAATTTACCCTTTCAGAATTTTGTTTATGTTTACTATCATTACGTAACAGTGACAAAAAATATAGCTAAGATGAATGGTGATGATACGGGATAAAAAACAAATTGGATTCACGATATCAATGAAAGCATTGCTACAGTTCCCTATAAAACAAATTCAACTCTGTCGGCTATTACGTTTCACAATCTAGTTAGCACGACACTAATTTTGGTTGTGCGCAAAAGCGACAACCAATGAGTGGGTTTACATAACGGGGATGTTAAAAGTAAATAAGTACTGAAATTCGACTCTCTGGAAAGTGTGATAACAGGCGATGTAAAATGTGACATAGAAATTCGAAGGCGCATTTGAATAAAGACAAATACTTTGCAGAAACGGAGTAAAATTTTTAAATAAAAAAACAACTTCAGAAACGGAGGAAAAATGTCCTCGTCTCTGTAGTCTTTGATTCCCGCCAGGAAACATCAGATGATCTGAATGAAAAATAAGAAACCTTTGTTCTAAAAGGAGTTGATTTGTGGTAACCCCAATATGTCCTGGGCTAACCTTAAGAGTTGGCAACGTATATTTTACACCTGATTATTAGAGAAGCCAGTTGAATCAGTGGGTTCACCTGTAAGATAACCTCATCGCGACCAAATGCATATTTGTGAATCACAGGAGATTAGTATTTACACATCCCCATTGCAAACAAATCGCTGACCCATATGCTTCTAGATTGTGCACACACGGGTGCAAGCGGATAACAGAAATATATACGTGACTCATTGCAAGTGCAAAGATGGACTTCCTCACATCCTTGTGAGAAGGATATCCATGTTTGGAAAAAGCTCCTAACGCCTTACGCATACTCCTTGATATGGATTGACGAATTCTTTTGGTGAATAAACAATAATCTTACGTATCAGAGATTTAGTCACACGTTCTTTTTTGTCTTTACAAATGATTTATGTCTACCTTCCTATATATAATCAAATACTGGACAATTCCTTCATAGATAGTGTTGAAACTGGACTAATGCATGGAATAATAATGCAACACAAAATGTATTTAGAACAAAATGTATTGAAACAAGAAAGTGTACACAATATTTACATATAGTCTTTTGTATATTCCTGGGAAGACCGTTTGAGTCGCAGTCGGGCAGAGTCTCTGGTTAAATCTCTTGATTCGTTCCCCTCTCTTCCCGGTACCAACCATATTTATATGGTCGGTACTCCACTATGCAAATTAGGTGGATCCTACCACAACACCCACTCCCAAACCTTGGAATCCCTTTTGGATTTCAAACTGGCTTCCATGGGATGATGATTATGGCTATTTCTTTGTAGATCCCATTTGCATAATTCATATGCATATGTCCATCCGCTTAATTTTAATATCTTTTCCGTTTTGGATTCACGTCCAATGGGTCCGTGAACTTTCGTTTCCTACCGGATCTTCTCGGTTCAGGAGTATTCTGCGGAGGTTCCACTTGAAAAATATCATACATTACATCAATGGGATCTTCCTCCTCATCCGGTATACTCTCTTCATGCTCTAGAACGTAACATTTTTTTAATTGGTTCTGGTGCCTTTTAGGAGTATTCTTCGGCCCTTTAATTATGTAAATCAGGTCACCGATTCTCTTGTCCACTATGCCTCGCTCCCAGAACTCAACGTTGTTTTTGTAGCACTTGAAAAACACCTTCTCTCCGGAGGTGTATCTTTTTCTAGCTGTATACATAGTATTCCTTACTCTATTTTTTCCTGGCAAAAGCTTGTCAAACACTGACTTAACTTTCCTAGCGAACATTAGTTCAGCTGGTGCCATGTTTGAGTGTGTTCTCTGGTTTGGCGTGATTCTGTATACTTGTAGGAATTGCTGAAGCGCCTTTTCCGTTGGAACTCCTGAGGCTTTCTTCAGAGCGCGCTTTAAAGTATCGACAAATCTTTCTGCGAGTCCATTGGATCTCGGATGATACGGCGGCGTCGTTATATGGTTAATTTGATATAACTCACAAAATTCCTTAAATTCTTCAGAAGTGAATTGTGTACCATTGTCACTCACAATACACTCTGGCACACCGAACCGTGCAAATAGTTCATGCAAAAAGTTGTTGTGGTATTGGACGTAGGCTTTTTGCAGCGTAGTACTTCCGGCCATTTTGTAAAACTAACTACCACTATTAAGTAGTAATAATCTTCCACTGGACCAGCGAAATCAATGTGTAATCTTGTCCACGGATGATCCGTCTTCGGCCATGGTTTGTGTACTATAGGTGGTGCCTTAGCTGCTAACGCACACCCTTTACATCAATGAACCATGTTTGCGATATCCACATCCATTCCTTTCCAATATACAAAGCTTCGCATTAAGCTGTTTGTTCTATTAACCCCCGGGTGACCCATATGAAAATCCCGTAGTATTCTTTCCTGCAACTTTTTTGGTACTACTACTCTCTCACCATATAATAAAAATCCGTCACATATTGAATAAATCTCCTGCACTTTTTAGTCATTTGCTACCATTTTACTTTTTATTTCTAAAATGAAATCATCGCTTTCAGCTTCTTTTTTGATTTCCTTTGGTGTAACCGGTAGCTCTCTTACAATGTTGTTTACCATGCTTTTCACCCCATAATCTGCTCTGATATTTGCAATAATTGATTCTTCGAATCTTTCTTCTTGACTCGGTACGAGTCTTGATAAAGTATCCGCATGAATTATATTTTTGGATGATAGGTGCTTTATGTGAAAATCATAATTGAGAATAATGGTTCCCCATCTTAACAGTCGATTTGCCGTATCAACGGGTAACCTTTTCTTTGAACCAAAAATAGTGATCAGAGGTTTATGATCCGTTTCTAGCATAAAATGTCTGCCGTAGATGTATCTATGAAATTTTGTTATGGCAAAAATGATACTCAGAGCTTCTTTTTCTATCTGTGAGTAACTTCTTTCTCCTGGGAGTAATATTCTCGAAACATATGCAATTGGTTTTCTAGAACCATCTGGCATTATGTGTTGAATACACGCTCCTATCCCGTATGAACTGGCGTCACTTGCCACTATAATATCAAGTTTTGGATTGTAATGGGTTAAAAAGAGGTCGGATGTAAGCATTTTCTTTATTTCATCAAAGGCTTCCTGACATTCTACCGTCCATTCCCATGCCTTGTCTTTTTTTAGTAGTTCATTCAACGGAGCTCTTAGATTGTACATTCCTTTGATGAACGCTTGATAATAATTTTCGAGCCCCAGAAATCTCTGTAGAGTCGCCACATTAGTGGGCGTCGGCATGTCTCTAATCGCAATCTCCGGATCTGGAAATCTGCCATTTTTGTTGATTATGTGACCTAAATACTTAATTTCCTCCAACCCAAATTCGCACTTTGACTCTTTGACTTTAAATCCAAAGTCCTGAATCTTTTTAAATACTTGATTGAGGTGCTCTCGATGTTCGTCGACGTTTGCACTCCTTACTATGATGTCATCTAAGTAGGCACACGCAAAGTCTAAATCATTCAACATGACGTCCATAGCTTGTTGAAAAATAGATGGTGCCACTTTAATACCAAAAGGAAACCTGTTGTACTTGAATAAACCTCTATGCGTGTTTATCCCTAGTAACTTCGAACATTCCTCTTCGACGGGTATTTGGAGCTAGGCTTCTGATAAGTCGATTTTTGAAAATATAACTCCGCCATTTAGTTTGTTAAAAATCTCCTCCGGACTCGGTAACGGGTAATGGTAGTCCTTAATTACCGAGTTCAACCCTGTCGAAAAATCAACGCAGACTCTGATTTGGTTTGATTTCTTTTTTATACACACAATCGGCGCAGCCCATGAATTAGATTCTACTTTCGAAATCATTCCCATTTTTTCCAACCTATCAAGTTCTTCGTTAATTTTCTCTACACTTGCGAAAGGCACGTTACGTTTCTTTTTAAAAATTGGCATAGTATTTTCCTTTAATTCAAATTTAGCTTCAAACTTGTTACATCTTCCAAGACCAGGTGTGAAGGTTTCCGGAAACTTTTTCTTTAATTCATCTTTAATGTCCTGTCTTGTTTGCGTATTACTTTCTACTTTTCTGCAGCATGAGTTTAACGGTTTATCCCACAATTCGAATGTTTCAATAAAATCTGTACCCATCAAGTTTTCTCCATTTTTCAGAATGAAAACTTTTATTTTTTTAACGATCCCGTTCAATTTCACGGGAAGTACAACCTCGCCTTCGAAGTTAATTTCCTTTCCAGTTACCGTTCGAGCGAGTTTCGTTGACTTCATTATTGTAGGCCTTTTTAAAATTTTCCATGTTTTATAGTTCATTATTGTTAAATCTGGACCCGAATCGAGTTGAAATTTGATATTCTTTTTAAATATTTCAGTCGTCACATATTTCCTCAAATCTCTATCTGATTTGATATTCGAATTTGTTTGTCTAATTCGGCTATTGAATTTTTTCGTTTTACAACAAGATCCTTTGTGGCCATTCTTTTGGCACACGAAACATTTCTTATTTCTATATGGGCAATTTACCTCCCAGTGTCTTTCGTTGCAACGTCTGCAGTTATATGGTGGGACCTTTTTTTCATCCTCGTTCTTTTTATTTAATTTTTCTTGTCTATTTTTAAAATACGCCGAATTTTTACTCCAATTTTTTGCTGATGGGTAATTTGACTGTTTTTTTTATTTTTTTAATATAAGCAATGCCAGCTTCTTCGATTTTTTGAGACTCTTTCTTTAAACTTACGGCCCGTTGACACTCCTCTGCTAACTTTTGCAGGGTAAGGTTTTGTTCAGATTCGAGTTTAGACAAAACTCTACGTCTTATTTCGGCACTCTTACTGGATACCAGTCCTTTAGCAAAAATTAAACACTTGAATTCTTCAACCGTAATCTCTGCCAATCTGAAGTTGTCACAATGTCTATTCACTATAGATGCATATGTTAAGTAATCCTGATCGTCGGATTTAGAGACATTCATGCATAACCATCGCTTATGCCAAAGCGACATATTTGCTCCAAACAGCTCCTTTAGCAATTTCACTGTTTCCGAGAATTCCAATTCATGCGTTTTTCTCGGTAGAATAAAATCTACAAATTTGCTATGTTCTGCTGTACCTAGCTTTCTTAGTAATAGACTGACTTTTCTTGAATTCGACCAGTTTTCACAGTCTGTGTAGAAATTATCTTCATATCGTTTAAAGTACGCTTCAAACGTTTTTTCTTCGTCTGGCACATAGTTGAAAGTTTCCAGCGAATTAAATATGGTGTTATTAGAATATGAAGAATTTCCTTCATTTGCCTGATTGTTGTTTAATTTCTCCAGTGTTAACTTTTGAATTTCTAAAACCTTGATCTGCATTTCTTCCTGTTTTCCCAGCCTTTCCTCTTGCTTTTCTTTATATTTTTGCTGTCTTTCATCTTGCTTTTCTTGATATTTTTGCTAATTAATAAGGCAAACTGTTCATTTTGACGTTGCTGACTCAACTGCTGGGATTTGAATAATTCAGATATGACTTTGGATAATTCATCCATCTTTAGCTGACAAAGAACACACTTTTAATTTGTGTATCCACGGATATAATATAAGCTGACCAGAAAAATCGAAACAACTTACGACTTTTTTATTTTATGTCTTGCTTTTACATTCAGGCCCGTGATAATCAACTTTGGTATTTTTTTCTCTTTTTTTTTTTGTGAACAGAGACCGTCGGACTTTTTTTTTGTTTTCGACTTCTGTTCGCGTATTTCAATGACAAACTTCTGATTTTTATTATCAGAGGTAAATTCGTCACTATAAAATATTGTTGAACAAACAAAAAAAATAATTTTTTAAAAGTTCGTTACCTTTCAAAGTCGACACGGTGTATTTGTGCGCCTTTTAATTCCATGCATGTTTTTATAGTCGGCCAGTTTTTTTTGTTTTTGTTTTTTAACGGGTGTCTCGTTATAGATAACTTTTTCAATTTAAAATCACCGTTATTCGTTTACGACACATTTCAAATTTTTCTATGTGAACGTTCCTTTATGCTTAGTTGTCCTTTAACGAGTTCTAAATATCCAGAAGTTCAGAATCCTTCGTCGTTACGTTAAATGTTGGACTTTTAATTAATAATTTTTTCCTCCAGCCTGGGTTCTTCAATGACTTGTCCCAATTGTTGAAGGCTCTCAATCATTAATTCTTTTTTTTTTTTCGTATGGTTCTTTCTACCTCGTCGCCATTGTTGAAACTGGACTAATGCATGGAATAATAATGCAACACAAAATGTACTTAGAACAAAATGTAGTGACACAAGGTCGGAGTTTAATGTGGGAAGGGAGGGGGAATGGACCCGAGTTTTCACCCGGGCCGCAGTGCTTTGGCTTTAGCTGGTCTTAGCTTGTCCAAGCTGGTCATAGCTAGTCATAGCTGGTCATAGCTTGTCCAAGCTGGTCATAGCTAGTCAGACGTAGCCGCGATACTATCAGCGCAGGGAGACCCCATAGTGAAATCCCTGCGACCGGCCTGTATCGGAGAGAACGAATCCTAGCCAAAAGGCGATCGTCCAGCGAGTAATCTGAGAACAGATACTACACCTTGATCTTAACCTTGAGGCCAAGAAGAGACCGAAATCTCTGGATTCGCTCCCCTCTCTTCCCGGTACCAACCATATTTATATGGTCAGTACTCCACTATGCAAATTAGGTGGATCCTACCACAACAGATAGATAGATAGATAGATAGATAGATAGATAGATAGATAGATAGATAGATAGATAGATAGATAGGACCATACTTACAAACTAATGGCTATGAATATATATTTACTTTATATAATCTGTATGTAAATGATAGATAGATAGATAGATAGATAGATAGATAGATAGATAGATAGACCATTTTACATAAACACATCTTTTGGCGAATAAACAATAATCTGACGTATGAGAGATTTAGTCACATGTTCCTTTTGTCTTGACAAATGATTTATGTCTACCTTCCTATATAAAATTAAATACTGGATAATTCCCTCATAGATAGATAGATAGATAGATAGATAGATAGAGAGATATAACATTTTACATACACACATATTTCAATCACCCGCCAACAATAATCAAGAAGATCCCACAACCGGCAGATTATCTGGCAATTCTTCCAATGAAACTATCTTCAACACAGCCAGATACAGATTATGAAATAATCCTAAAAGATAATGATTCTCGGCAATACTTACTGACACACCACACATTACGAAATAGCAAACAGAAATAGAAACATCATATGGTTTAATCCACCGTACAACAATAACGTTAAAACAAATCTAAGAAAAATATTCATTAAACTCATACACAAATACTTACGCTCCTATCAAGAAACACAAGATATTCAACAGAAACAGATTAAAAATCAGTTAGACTTGCACCGAGAACATGACACAAATAATAAAAAACAAAACAGAAAGATAGCAACACATTACCCACACAAATAAAACCACGTGTGAACGCAGAGCAAAAAACGAATTATTGTCTTTGTTTCTAACGATATTTTCCTGATTCTTATTACATTTTTTTATCTTTTGGAGCGCATAATTGAACAAAAACCAGAAAACATGATATTTATTTTTTGTTTCAGGCTCACTTTACTCTGTTTTGTTTTCTCGACTTGGTAAAATTATAATGTACGTTCCTCTATCCCGTTGTAACAGCACAGAGCATAACCCCAGCGCAGAGTATATCCGTGATTATTCTAGGTTTGACTGTTTTATACATGTAATATGTTAAGCTAGATCATTTTATACCCCTAAATATGTAATGGGCTAAGCTAGAATATACTCGACTAGGCGATATTATACCCACCACTTTCCTCCTATTTAATAAGATGTAAATCATTGTGATCACAGACGATAAACAAGGGATGCCATGATTTATGCAATGTCATATCCCCAGCACAGAGTATGTCGGTGATTATTCCAGGTTTGGTTGTTTTATACATGTAGTATGTTAAGCTAAGCCATTTTATACCTCTAAATATGTAATGGACTAAGCTACAATATACTCGACTAGGTAACATTATAACCACAACTTTCCTCCAATTTAATAAGATGTAAATTATTCTAACCTATACTGATATAGTCTCTCTTCGATGAAAACTGAGGAAATATCACTAGTTAACTTTATTGTTATTGCATTCTTGTTATATTTTTCCATTCACCATTATATGATATGCAATAAGATTTCTTACCTTTGCTCTGCTTCCAAGTCTTCTAAAATATTTGCATATATATGATCAAGTACTCTTAAAATGTCCGCTTTTAAGTATTAATGGCATTTCTTGCAACCCCGTCCTACAAAACAAGATTAATTCAGAGAAAGGCTGCAGTAGTCACTTAATCAATTTTTCTTGACTAATTAATTCTTGACTTTATTCACCTCTTGAACATAGCGTCGACTTTTCAAATTGGGTGTTTGGTTATTGAGCTGGTGCATAATTATCAGGCGTTTTTGTAGGCCAGTTATTTGTTAATATTGTTGTTTTGTTTACTTTTTAGTATAAAAATATTAATCTATCTTCAGGTTAAAAAAAATGCGTGTCGATAATCATACGCTCCGGAATAATCATTCAAAAATGTTATTGCTGAATTATTATGATTCTTTTTTCATCATAAATATTGTTTAAAAACGCTTGATAATTATGCACCAACCTAATAAATTGAACGTTTTCATTGGCCTGATTAATCGTTTTATCATATTGATTCTTGTAGGATTGAGTGTTTGGTCAAACTGAATGTTTTTCGTTGTATTGGTCTGATTAACCAGGCGACTGAACTCCAGCGTAATCTTGTACAAAGTTAAATGAGAAAGGTTTTCATTTTATTTTGTTCGGATTAAAAGAGTGTCGAAGTTGTAAAGTCCGGACGTTTGGACCCGATATTATATTTATTACGTTACTATTTTATAATTTATAAATGGTTTTTAAAAAGCGGTGAAATATTTTCTGCATAACTGAAAATGAGAGACCCTCGGTTTCCATGAAAAATCAAATCGGCTGTTTCAATGGAGCTAGAAATAATTTTCCTCTTGCCGCGTTTGAAAAATGATTAACGAAACTTCAAATAGATTATGATATGAATGTTCCAGCTCGTAGAAATCTTAACTTGTCAAATAAGAATAATAGTAACCCTCTAGAGAATATTTTAGGCCAAATGTTCCTCTTTTTCGAGGCCAAATTAAAAGTCATCGAATTCGTCTTACATTACTCTCATTTTACCTTGTAGCTCGGCTGATTGTTGTTTGGGTGAGCGGCAGCAATTTCTTCAAGTGGATCTATTATGCCTTAAATAAGGTATTCGCTTCATGGTCGTGGCGAAATTGAGTTCTTTGTGAAGCACATATTCTTCCAAAGTGCTCGTTTCCTGGTAATGACAACAGCTAAAGTTGATTGTTCGATTTTATTTTTCGTATAACGTTGAGCTTTTTCTAGAATGTTTTTTTTTTAATTTCAACATTCACGCGACCTTTCCACGACTGCATTAAATCCAATTTAATCCGTTTTTTTAATATCTTACAGATTAAAAAAGGTTCTTTTTTTCTTCTCAAAAGATTCTCATATCAGAGGTCAATATAACGCCGATTCTCTGTTTAAAACTTATTAGGGTTTTTTTTACATAGAAGTCTATCCCAATCGCGGGTTTCTGGTATTCGAATCCCTAATTTTTTTTAATTATATCATCCCATAAAAGGCAGTAAAGCCACTAAGACACAAGGGGTTACTGTATGTGTGACAGAACAAGAAAAACATTATTACGGATCGAGAACAATAGAAGAGTAATTGAAAAGATAGTAGATAACGATTGACATTGCATTTAAATTATTAAATTTGGCTGGAAAGCATGGAGCCGGAAGAATGTTCTACAATGGGGATCTGCGAGAGAAGAAACTGTTAACATAGAACTTACGGTTGCGTCTAGATAATTCAACTGTAAATAATGAGAACTTGTTGCCATTTTAGTCAGTCAGTTATGTGTCACGCGTGATACACGCTTAGACGATCATGTATCTTTCGATACAGATATTGATACTGACGATGCATATTTTTTCCGCAGCAGGTTGCCATTTCTTTCTGCGGTAGACCAGTTGCCATCCAAGGCTACAGAACCAGGTCTGTTCTGCTATTTACCCATAGCTGGAGTTATACCTTTACCAAGGGTATTAGCACGTAAGTGAATGTAATGGATTCGACTGGAATTCGAACTCGGCTCTCCGATTCCTCAATCTGAGCCGCTATCCACAACTCCACCACCATTTTAGTACTGCGCTTAAATTTATGAAGAGAGATCTCATCCGAACAATTACCATGAAAATATTTATATAAAATACACAGGGAAGATATAGTATGTCGGTGGGAAAGTGACTGAAGCTGAGATGCCAGGTTACGAACAATAATATTGCTAATTCTTCTTTAGATTTTATCAAAAAATCTCCAAATATACAGCAGGAACTACATGCGAAAGCAATAATCAAAGCATGGACTAATGATTGACTTATAAATATATAAGATCGTTTCAGGGGAGAAAGATTCTCTTGCACGAGACAGTGAACCAAATTTCTTAGCAGCAAACCTTTATAATCTTCCCACTTTATGTCAGCCAACAATGTAAAACAGAGAAGGGGCAACGGGTCACTCTCAAGGAGATTAGAATCAGTCATGCTGATGGGAGACAGGACGGGGGTCTTTCAGGTGATTAATAGAGAGAAGTTTTGTTCTGGGGGCGTTAAAACTAAGAAGCCATTCATTGCCATAGTTAACAACAAACTCTACTTCATTTTTGTTTTAAATCAGCTGCCAATTTGATCTTATCGAACTGATCGATTTACTCCTGTCTCGATTTACTATCGAGACAGGAGTAAATGATTGTGACATCAGCATAGATATCATTTTGAGAACCTGGAAAATTTAAAATAAATACGCTAAATGATTACCAAAGACCATCGGATTTAATAGATACCTTTGCCTTTAAAACTTTATACACCCCATCGAGCAGATGGACGGCTACAACGCGACGGAGCGTGATATTGTTGCGGTTTCGGGTGGTGTTGCTAGCCCTATACACGGCTGGTTCAATTTCAGAATTTTTTTTCCTAGACTGAGGTCCATCCAAGGTTAGAGAACCCAAATTGCACTGCTATTGTACTCATAGTTAGAGAGAAAAGAGATGGATCGATGCATTGACGAAAGGTATTTGTACAAATCGAAACTCAGCTCAACATTTCCATTTTCAATGTGTTAACTATTTCATTGATCGAATGATTGACTGATTTGATTTTTACAGTTTAACAACCTTTTGCGTGTTATTTAAATCCAGAAAATGTTTTTTAGATCTTTCCGAGATAATATTGATTTCACTTATAGAAGACCGGCTAATTAACTCTTAGATGGGGTGGAGAATTCCTACCTTTCGCAAGGTTATTTGCGCGTAAGTGTATATAACGAACCCGACTGGAGTTTGAGCCCGGCTCTATTCCGAGTCTTTATCCATTACACCCCCTGTACAGGCAAACTTACAGCTACTGATATGCCCAAGCTGTCACTCATCTGGGTACGGACAAAGCTCGACGTTGCTATTTTTCTTTTCTTTTTGCAATCGGTATCGCCCCACGCAAGGCAGTACAGCCACTAGCACGCAAGGGGTTACAGGGTGTGGATGAATGAGAAACGGAAACGTTAGTAGTGAGAGGAGAGGAAAGTTTGCTTGCTTTAGGCATGGTGACACCTTTACGCAGTGATTGCTAATCTCTAACTGTTATGGTCCAGGTTAGGACCCAGGAAGAACAACACGAACACAGGAGTAGAAATAACGAAGATATATTACACGGAATAATAATACAAGATGTGGAAGGTGTTAGTACGACTGTCAGTCTGGTTTGGAGTGAACTACTATCGACTCGACTCGATTCGTCTCTCTCTATCTCTATCTCTCACCCTATCTCTCTCTCTTGAGAGGCGTAGTATACATAGTGTTAGGAAGAGTTCATTCTGTAGTTATAGGTAAGGACCCATAACACTAACTGAACTAAAAACATTGGAATTACCCTAGATCTAACAATTTATATCCACTGGTCTTATAATTTTGATCAGGAGAACAGTAGAGGATGAAGGATATTGCATTTAAATTTTGGCAGATTAAACTTGGTTAGAAAGTATGGAGCCGGGTCGGGGGTGGTTCCACAAAGGAGAAGTACAGATAAGAAATTGTTAACATAGGTGCCGGCTATATCCATCTCGCTCAACTGTAAATTGATGAGACCTTGACGCCAGCCTAGGATTTCACTTAAATTCATACAGTTTAGATACCATAGCGGCGAGCTCATCCGAACAATTACCATGAAAGTATTTATAAAAAAAGGCACAGAATGGCAACCTTACGGTGGTGGGGAAGTAACTGAATCCGAGCCACCACATCAGGACAAATAATATTGCAGATTCTTCTTTGGGTCTTATCAAGGAGCTCTAGATAAAATAGCAGGGCTCCGGACTATATGTGGCAGTAATATTCTAAGCATGTATGAATGGTAGACTCATAGATATGTAAAATAGATTCTGGAAACAAAAATTGTATCACACGACACAGTGAACCGACTTTCTTAGAAGCTGACCTAGCAATGGATCCAATATAGTCTTTCCGCTTCATACCAGCAGGAGGATATACTCCTGATCAAAAATTTAAGACCACTTGAAATTTTTTTTAAAAAGACTGTTTTTCATGGAAAGATTTCAAACATTTCTTACTTAAGGTTACTAATTTTATAATCTAAAAGGTTATGTAGACAAAAAGTTATAATCCAAACATTTTATTGAGAAAGTGACATTTTTGTAAAATGGGGCGTTTTATACTTGATCAAAATTATAAGACCAGAGACAACAATTCTACGAAATTGTACGAAAAGTGTGCTAAAACATTCAACAACCAAATTTAATAATGAGTTCTACCTCCACTGGTTTTGATGAGTTCAAACATTCTTTGGGGCATGCGAGAAATTGGTGTTTCCATTAAGCTGCAAGGAATATTGCTCCAGCTTCTGAAGATGGCTTCACGGAGTTCATTTTTTGTTGAATATTGTTTGCCATTTCGATAAACATCTCTTGCCATCCATCCCCAAACATTTTCATTTGGGTTCAAGTCCGGTGAGCATGCAGGAGGTCTCAAGAGATGGACCCCATTTTCTTGTAGAAATGTCAATGTCCAGCATGAAGCGTGGATTGCAGCATTATCGTGTTGGAACAACCATCCATCCCCACACAAACGATGACCGACAGTCACCAACGATGTTTTTTGTAGCATGCTAGCATAACCAGCCGCTGTATGATCACCCAGCACCACCTCTGTAAGAAAAGGCACCCCATACCACTAAGAACCCTCCACTACTATGACGTGTGGAAAATATTTCAGGAGGCATGTTTTTGTTATGCCAATATCGTTGGAAGCCATCAGGACCATCTAGATTGAATTTTTTTCTCATTTGTATCCTGTAGAGCCGTGTCCAAATTATGGTCCTCAGGCCCTATAGAAGAAATGGCATTTAATTGATAGCACTTTTCTTAGTATATGGGATGTTTTTAGTTGGGTGGTCTTCTGGGCAACTTGTATGTTGATTGTACCTAGGACACTATTAGTAAAATTGTCTATGCCTTTTCTCACGAGGCCCAGTGCTCCGATTACTATTGGTACGACAGTCTCAGTCTTCAACCCCCCACATCCTGTTAATCTCGATCTCCAGTTCCTTGTATTTGACAATTTCTTGATAATTTTCATGAAACTGTTTCTCTCAAATTCAGGAATTGTATGCTTATTGACATAATAGATGTCAATAAGCATACAATTCCTGAATTTCTTGACTTTTATGATAATATCAAGTCTGTTGGATTTTATTATTATTATTATTATTATTATTATTATTATTATTATTATTATTATTAGCATTTGCGTTATGTTAAGTTTCCTGCTTTGTATCCTGTAGATCCGTGTCCAAACTATGGTTCTTAGGCCCTATAGGAGAATAGTCATTTAATTGATAGCACTTTTCTTAGTATATGGGATGTTCCTCGTAAGGCGATCTTCTGGGAAACTTATATGTTGATGTTACGTGGGACACTGTTAGTAAAATCATCCATTCCTTTTCTCACGAGGCTCAGAGCTCTGATTACTATCGGTACAGTCTCAGTCTTCATTCCCCACATCCTGTTGATCTCGATCTCCAGATCTTTGTATTTAGAGAATCTCTCGATAATTTTCATGGAGGTGTTTCTCTCCGATGGTACTGCTACGTCAATAAGCATACTTCCTGAATTTCATGTGTTTTATGATAATATCAGGTCTGTTGGCTTTTATTTCTCTGTCCGTTTGAATTGGCATGTCCCAAGGGATAGTTACATCGTTAATTTGGCTAACTCTGTCTGGTTGGTGCTCATACCATCTCTCAGTGGTTTCGATTTTGTGCTTCTTGCATATCTTCCCGTGCACATATGTCGCTACATTGTTACGTCTGTGGATCTATTCATTTTATGCTAGTTCCTGACATCCTGAGATAATATGGTCGACAGTTTCATCATGTCTTCCACAGATCTTGCATCTTGTTAGTTCCATCCTTGATCATGTGACAGTGACAGGATATAGTTGCGAGACTTTCGTCCTGTGCCGCAATCATTAGGCCTTCTGTTTCATCTAATAATAATTATTATTATTACTCCCTCCGTTCCGAAATAGTTGTACAAAAAAGATTTTCATGTTCTTCCAAAATAATTGTTCCAGTAGATAAAAAAAAACACCAAAAAGAACAAAAAATATCATTTATTCCCATACTCAACAGTGAATGAGTAATATTAGTGAATTGTCATATAAATAAGTGTGAAATATATCGAAACCGATATACATAAACAGTTAAATTAATAACAAAAATAACTGGGGAAGGTTTACGTTAACAAAATCAGTTTTTGCTGCAACTCATCAGAAATAGAAATGGATACTTCAAGTTTTCCTTCTCTTTCAAGCTTCTCTTTAGACATGTGCCGGAGTTTATAGTTGTTATCGACGTCAACTAAAATAACTTGTTCCATTGCTAACTGCAAACTTAGAAAAGTATTGTTAAGCTTCGACTACTGAATTTTACTGAAGCTTTCTTCCACTGCTTCAATGAGCTGGTTAACATTATTTGGAGCTTGCTCGTGCTGAATTGATTGGATTGCATTAAAATAACCCAGATCAAGGACATTGAGATCAGGACTATTTGGAGGCTGGCAAGCTAATTCAATTTGCAAAACCAGACGTTCTGCAGCTACGTTTAATTCATCTGCAACCTGTTTTATTGCACCACGCTTCAGGACACGATCTGTGAATCTTTCCAGTAGTGTTTGCAACACAGCACTACGTTCATTACTTGTCAATTCGTGCTTCTTACAATTTCGTTAGGCATAAGATTTTCCCGTAGTAGGTCGCGGTTTCTTTTTGCGGTAGACTGGTTGCCAACCGAGGCTATAGGGCCTAGTCTGTCCTGTTATTAGACCCATAGCTGGGGGGATGTATTCATAGAGAAGAGATAGATTCATGTGTATTTGCGAGTAAATTGTTGTAGAGTTATTTCCACAGTGGAAACTGTATTTGGACTAAATTCGGTCCTAAATAGGTTCAACGTACAAAAACGTTAGGAACGTGTTATAAGTATTACGCAGAGTAATCGAGTTGTGGTAGCTGACTACTTTCCGTGTTCGACTCCCACTGACTCCTACGCATATTAGATGGGAGAGTCTATTATTTATAGACTAGGTGTGTTTCACCATAACACCCCACTCCTAAAACTTTACTCCGTAGGAGTAAAACAGTTTTCTTAATTTTTTATTTAATATTTTTTTTGTTTTACAGAAAAGGAGAAAAAAAACAAACAAAAAAAACTACATTTTTTTAGCAACATCGTAGCGTATCTCCTACGTTTTGGATCCATTTCCAAATGATCAGTTGCCTTTCTTTTTCTCCTGGATAGGCGTACCTTAGGTAACATCGTTGCTGGCGTTGGTAGATCAAATGTATCAAAAATCACCTCCATAGGTGTTTCTCCCGCGGGACCGTTGTCAAGCACGTCTGAAGAGCGTAATCGAGTTGTGGTAGCTGACTACTTTTCCGTATTCGACTCCCACTGACTCCTACTTATATTAGATGCGAGAGTCTATTATTTATAGACTAGGTGTGTTTCACCATAACATAAATGAAAGTAACGAACCAGACTGGAATTTGAACATGACACTCCGATTTCTCATTCCGAGCCGTTATCCATTACCCCACACCGCACATCCGAGCGGCGGCAGTGGCATTATCTCGTCTTCAAGAATTGAAATTCTTTTTTGCTGATCACTTCCTTTATGATGATGGTGTTGATGACTGCATTCCTAACCAACGTGCAAATACAGGACGAGAAGCTTCCCGTTTCACCAAAACCTTCTCCCTTCATACATTCTTATCACCGTTAGGCTTTGCAAGAGTTGGTTGGAAGTGAAAGAAAATCCGAGTAGAAGAAAGTGTCGATAGCGTGAATTTGTTTAAGGTGTCAAGAAGTGTCAAGAAGTGACCAACATACTTGATTTCATGACCTTCCTCCTCTGCAGCATATAAGGAATGAGACATGCAAATCCAGTTATGAAACTGCAACTGACTGCCGCTGACCCTTACATTTCAAAGAAATCATTTTGTGTGGCGCCTTCTGTATCAGGTTTACCATGCGTAGCTCTCTTCATCTGTTGGTTCAACTGTTGAAATTTGTTGTAATCATCCTCCGCTTGTTCCACCGTTGGGCTCTTTGGGTACTGGCCTTGCTGCCATACCAATATTAACATACTATATAGATACTAAACAATTCTTGTTGGATAAACTTTGAATATATATTAATATTTATATCAGGATAATTGTTATACCGTACCTATGGACTATAATGCACATGTCCCAATCCTTATAAATACAGTGGAATATGCTGTATGGGGATTCACTGGAATTCATTTCCTGGTGTAGCTGTCTAACTCTCTGCCCGAAGGCAAAGAGGAACCCAGACGAGGCAGAGTCTCGTCTGGGGTGGTAGACAGCTACCCGACCCATTTTTCTTTCGGGATCTACGGGGAAATTTTGGCCGAGCCTAAACTCGGCCTTGTGCCACATCTGACCGCGTGGGGCGGTTAGTGAATATCTCACTGGAATTCATTTCCTGGTGTACCTTATCAAACTCTCTGCCTCCGGGCAGAGAGGAACCCAGACGAGACTATGCCGAAGGGCAGAATCTCGTCTGAGGAAACAACTACCCAACCCCGTGTATGCGGGGTCTATGTGGAATTTTTGGCCGAGCCTACGGGCTCAGTTCGCCCTACATTAATTTTGGCCTTGTGCCACATCTGATCGCGTGGCGAGGTTAGTGAATATCTTGATTGGGATTCACTTGCGTTTCATTTCTAGCTCATCACGAGCAGTTGATCACTTACTACACGCCGCTGGCGAATCTTGTACGTTGTTCCTGTTATAAATATTATCGTTCCATTTCCAACCTTCGTTTTGGTTATTCTTATTCAGTAATCTTTTCCTAGGTTACAACAATAATGTATAATGTCTTTCAGTATATAATATACTTCTTGTTGCCCTATGAAGAGACATGGTACATGAAGAAGGTCTGGATTTAGAAGCTTATGACCATGTCAATCAATGTTTCAGCAAATATTACTAATCGCGTGTATGGTTTAAAAGTTATATATATATATATATATATATATATATATATATATATATATATATATATATATATTTTAAATAAAAACAGACCCCTTTAAGGTTCCATATAATAAATTATTTCACCACAGCCCTTTTAAAGGACAGCGGATCATCAGATTTTATAACGTTATAAATGTGTAAATTTCATTTCATTTTTCGTTTCAACCTTTGGAAATAAAATCTGATGATCCGCTGTCCTTTAAAAGGGCTGTGGTGAAATAATTTATTATATGGAACCTTAAAGTGGTCTATTTTAATTTAAATTATTAGCTCTGATTTACATTGAGCTCTCTGGATTTTATCCTCCTTGGGTCTACCCATACGGATTACCTAGTTTTTCGTAAACTATATATATATATATATATATATATATATATATATATATATATATATATATATATATATATATATATATAATAGCTTTTTTTAATCGATATAAACGCTAATTGTAAAAATGAATGGAATACAATTTATGGGAAAATATACAATTTAAAGATTTAAGCATAATTGCGCAGAAGCGAAAGATATTTATTAAAAGAAACTCTATACATGCCGCGCTTAGAAGAAATCATCCTTGATGTAATCTGAAACAAAATTACTTTGTATGAATTAGTCGAAAAGTGAGCAATAATTAAGATACCTGAAAGAGTACACACGTAAGAACAGTTTTTTGACTTTCTTAGGGTGGATATCTTTACTTGATAAACAATGATTTAAAAAATACAACAGCGGGTTTTGATATTTTGCTTAATATGTGAACCTAACTAAAACTTCTGAAATTTTCCAGCATTTCGTTTACTATAAATTCGTGGATTATGTGAATAGTCGTCATTATCCAAGCTGTTTATAAACGACACGAATAAAGATAATATGTGGCAGTTGGAAAGATGGTTTGGGGGGAAAAAATAGCTGATTCAGATCAGACAGGTATATAAAAAGCCAGAGATGTGATTATAGTTTTTTTTTTCTTTACTCATTTTGTCTTTGTTTCGTTTATATTTTTTTATCTTTTTGTATGCGGAATTGGAATTTCGTCATGAAGTGAGAAACCCAGACATCTCCATGGATAGCTGATTACCTTCCGTTTTTATGCACATTTAACATTTACGTTTGTGTATGTGGCAACTGAATTTTACACACACAAACGCAATGACGGACGCGCGCATGCACACAACAGACACATACACACACACTCACATATGTATATATATTGATATATGCAAATAAATGCATGTTTGAATGAGTAATATATACCCACAGTATAAGCACAAAAGACTATCTCTCTTCCACGCCTCTTTCACTCATGTTATATATATATATATATATATATATATATATATATATATATATATATATATATATATATATATATATATATATATATATATATATATATGAAATGGACAAAGTCCGACAGTTGTTTTAAGATATTTTTATGTTTATACATTCTTTTTATAGATACAAATATTTAAGAAATTTTCATAGAATATATTCGTCCTCCGACATGAATCGAACCTGTATACGTTTACTGTATACAGTTCCGTATAGGATACAGGTTCGATTCCTGTCGGAGGACGAATATTTTCTATGTAAATTTCCCGGACATTCAGGCCGGTAAATATTATTAATACTGTTTATTATAAAACAGAACATTTACTTAAATATTTGTATCTATAAAAAGAATGTATAAACATAAAAATGTCTTAAAATACATACATACATACATATACACACACACACACACACACACACACACACACACACACATATATATATATATATATATTTGTGGGGGATGTAGGTGTGTACATTCTATATGTAAATATAAAAGTGGACACTGAGGTCAATAGCGAGTGGGGACAGTCTGCTTCATTCTTGAATACTTCAAACATGAAAAAAAGACTGTTGCGACTCGTTGGCGTCAGTGCCCACTTTTATATTTAAATACGCCCTATCCTTCATAATGAGCAAGCCAGTATATGATAGATATCGAGATATTTCAGCAGATAATAAATGTCATAGATAGATAGATAGATATGAACTGACTTGGACAGATAAGCAAGAAAACATGGATTTAGATAAACATATATATATGAACAGAATGAGATAAAAAGCTAGTTAAAGCATAAACATAGATAGATAGATAGATAGATAGATAGATATGAAAAGGACTGAGATAGATAGATAGATAGATAGATAGATAGATAGATAGATAGATATGAAAAGGACTGAGATAGATAGATAGATAGATAGATAGATAGATAGATAGATAGATAGATAGATATGAAAAGGACTGAGATAGATAGATAGATAGATAGATAGATAGATAGATAGATAGATAGATAGATAGATAGATAGATAGATATGAAAAGGACTGAGATAGATAGATAGATAGATAGATAGATAGATAGATAGATAGATAGATATGAAAAGGACTGAGATAGATAGATAGATAGATAGATAGATAGATAGATAGATAGATAGATATGAAAAGGACTGAGATAGATAGATAGATAGATAGATAGATAGATAGATAGATAGATAGATAGATAGATAGATAGATATGAAAAGGACTGAGATAGATAGATAGATAGATAGATAGATAGATAGATAGATAGATAGATAGATATGAAAAGGACTGAGATAGATAGATAGATAGATAGATAGATAGATAGATAGATATGAAAAGGACTGAGATAGATAGATAGATAGATAGATAGATAGATAGATAGATAGATAGATAGATAGATAGATAGATAGATATGAAAAGGACTGAGATAGATAGATAGATAGATAGATAGATAGATAGATAGATAGATAGATATGAAAAGGACTGAGATAGATAGATAGATAGATAGATAGATAGATATGAAAAGGACTGAGATAGATAGATAGATAGATAGATAGATAGATAGATAGATAGATAGATATGAAAAGGACTGAGATAGATAGATAGATAGATAGATAGATAGATAGATAGATAGATAGATAGATAGATATGAAAAGGACTGAGATAGATAGATAGATAGATAGATAGATAGATAGATAGATAGATAGATAGATAGATAGATAGATATGAAAAGGACTGAGATAGATAGATAGATAGATAGATAGATAGATAGATAGATAGATAGATAGATAGATAGATATGAAAAGGACTGAGATAGATAGATAGATAGATAGATAGATAGATAGATAGATAGATAGATAGATAGATAGATAGATAGATAGATAGATATGAAAAGGACTGAGATAGATAGATAGATAGATAGATAGATAGATAGATAGATAGATAGATAGATAGATAGATAGATAGATATGAAAAGGACTGAGATAGATAGATAGATAGATAGATAGATAGATAGATAGATAGATAGATATGAAAAGGACTGAGATAGATAGATAGATAGATAGATAGATAGATAGATAGATAGATAGATAGATAGATATGAAAAGGACTGAGATAGATAGATAGATAGATAGATAGATAGATAGATATGAAAAGGACTGAGATAGATAGATAGATAGATAGATAGATAGATAGATAGATAGATAGATAGATAGATAGATAGATATGAAAAGGACTGAGATAGATAGATAGATAGATAGATAGATAGATAGATAGATAGATATGAAAAGGACTGAGATAGATAGATAGATAGATAGATAGATAGATAGATAGATAGATAGATAGATAGATAGATAGATATGAAAAGGACTGAGATAGATAGATAGATAGATAGATAGATAGATAGATAGATAGATAGATAGATAGATAGATAGATAGATAGATACGTATATGTTTGGATATATAGTCTAGCCAATTGTATTTAGTTTATTTTCCTTTTCCCTTATGCTTTTAACACCTTAGTTATTAAATATCCCACATTGTGATAACAGAAATTATGATTTAGTAACTTACTTTCTCTTTTTATTAAGGGTGCATTTAATTTATTTTACTTTTAATTAAAAGAGAAATCAACTTACACAGACGAATCTTTATAAAAAGTGCTTTAACCTCGAGATCATTCAGTGTATTGGGTCCGATATATATATATATATATATATATATATATATATATATATATATATATATATACAGAAATATAGTCTTAAAGTGTGCTATATTTATGGGGTAAAGTGCTCAATATCAGAGATAGAGCGTGTGTAAATATAAAAGTGGACATGGAAGTCAGCACTTAGAGGCGACAGTCTGTTTCATGCTAGTGCAATCGTCAGGCGATTGCACTAGCATGAAACAGACTGTCGCCTCTAAGTGCTGACTTCCATGTCCACTTTTATATATATATATATATATATATGCAAATATGTGGATGTAGATCCGACGGTATGATGAAAAAATATGGAAAAGACAAAGCAAAATCCGAATATGTAAATTTGCTGTTTTAATTTTGTTTTGCTGTTGACGTCAGACGTTTCGGTCTAGTAGACCATCTTCAGGACATGGTTATTGGAGACATATTTATATTTAAGTTAACATGAAGAGACGATAGACACAAGACTAGTCAGAAACAGAAAAACTGAAATTCTAAAATCAGCGTTCTCTTTTTGGATTCGATTTTATCTTAAGTGGAAAAGAGGAATTCTATTTGAAACTATAGCTCATCAGTACGTTTATGCTTACGTCTACCAGATCCCTTGCAGAGACTGCAACTTAAGATATGTAGGGGAAACAGGTAGGTCCATAAAATCTCGTGTTTCCGAACATAAACGAGATATTCGCCTCGGTAATTTAAGTAGTGCTTTATTTGTACACTTAGCCAAATCTGATCATAATTTCGATTTCGGCTCTGTGAAGATTTTAAAATATATCCATAATAAAAACCTTAGACGGATTTATGAGGCAGGCATAATATCCACTTCACGTACGATAAATACTTTCCTAGCCAGATTAATGCTTGACAAACGTACTGATAAGCTATAGTTTCAAATAGAATTCCTCTTTTCCACTTAAGATAAAATCTCTTTCTTGGGAACGCGTTTTCGCAGCATCGCCCGCGCGACGCCAACGTGACCGAATCCAAAAAGAGAACGCTGATTTTAGAATTTCAGCTTTTCTGTTTCTGACTATCGTCTCTTCATGTTAACTTAAATATAAATATGTCTCCAATAACCATGTCCTCAAGATGGTCTACTAGACCGAAACGTCTGACGTCGACAGCAAAACAAAATTAAAACAGTAAACTTACACATTCGGATTTTGCTTTGTCTTTTCCATATCTTTTCATCATATATATATATATATATATATATATATATATATATATATATATATCCTTCACCCTTTCTCTGACCAATGTTATTTGTTTATTTACCCACTTCGCAGAAGAATATTTTCTCCACAAGTCCCCAAAAAATTGGATTACTACTACACATAAAAGACAATGACTAACATCAAAAAACATAAATTCCTTTAAATAATATGTGCAAATAACCACCGTTTGCCTGATGAAGTTCAAAAGACCCGAAACACGTGTAGCAAAAATATGGAAATCAAAGTATAATACATATTTTTTAAAATCCACATTATAACCAAAAACACGTAATATTCAAGCAGGTTTGGTTAAATAATTTAGACATATCATGTCTTATGTCTATCAAGTAGTTTTTATTTTCCCAAGTACTTTGAACTTTGAAGTCTAGAACGTTACATAACCAGTAAAAAAACGAAGAGTTGAAATGTTTTGAAATTACAGAAGCACGTGTACATACTCAAAGACAACTTAACCCCCTGAAGATGGTCTGTGATGAGATCGAAAGTACTTGGGAAAATAAAAACTACTTCAAAGAAATGTTTGGTATTTTTCTTAATCAATTTTCAAAATCTACCATGAAATTAATCCGCGAACTTGAAAGGATCACAACGAAAACTAATCGACAACCTGTTTGAATTAAAACATGCTACCTAAATATACACAATATATATATGTGTGTGTGTGTGTGTGTGTGTGTGTGTGTGTGTGTGTGTGTGTGTGTGTGCATATATAAATATATATATATATATATATATATATTTATATATATATATATATATATATATATATATATATATATATATATGCTCATGTTAGTGACGTGCTGACTAGGTAGGCAAGGTAGACAGTGCCTACACTGAATAAAATAGATCAGCAGCTACATTTTCCTTCTATGCCACAATATGCACCCCAAAAATTATGATGGTTACACTGATTATTATGCATAAAATGCAAAGTATTTTATTTTTTATAGATTTGCTACATAAGTGTCACAAACCGCCTACCCTGAGTAATTACTGACAGAAAATGACGATATATATATATATATATATATATATATATATATATATATATATATATATATATATCGTCATTTTCTATATATATATATATATATATATATATATATATATTCATTTTCTATATATATATATATATATATATATATATATATATATATATATATATATATATAGTCTTAAAATGTGCTATATTTATGGGATAAAGTGCTCAATATCAGAGATAGAGCGTGTGTAAATATAAAAGTGAACATAGAAGTCAACACTTAGAGGCGACAGTCTGTTTCATGCTAGATGCAATCGTCGGGCCATAAAAATGTTCATATCTTCATGTTTGAATGCAATGTGTCCTGACGATTGCATCTAGCATGAAACAGACTGTCGCCTCTAAGTGTTGACTTCTATGTTGACTTTTATATATATATGTATATATATATATATATACAGGGTGACCTTAAAGTATGGGCACATAGGAAATCTCATTAACTATGTTTTTACCTCCACAGATTAAACATGGTTTTGTTGAAAGAAAAAAAGAATTGACTTCTTTTTTCTGGGTTATGCTAAAAAAAGAAGACCTACACAATGAGAGACGCAACACACTTGATTGAACGCACAATGAGTGACTGTTATAAAATTGACGACAACTTGCATCACAAATGATGGAAATCATATTGCTAATGTTATTTGTTAATAGTCCAAGTCAATAAAATGTTGAAAATTTCATTTATTAAAAATATGCATATTCTGTCTATGTGTCCATTTTTGGGACACCTTGTATATGAAAATAAAAGTTAAAATGCAACTGAACACTTTAAGAAATATTTATTTACTGTCACTTCACTGATTTAACAGTTCTATGATTTTCAAAGTTTATATTGAGATGGAAAGATGCCTGGCTATGCTCTGGTATGTCTAGTATTTAACTGAAATTCGAGTATTCTTTCTGTCTCATGCAAAAACATGGCTCAGATTGCTATGTTTAACATGGAATCTGATTGGTTGATTATGTTCACGACATCAGGCATAGTAATATTGCGCCCAAAATTTATGACTGTAAAATATTTTTGTGAGGAGTTATTGATGATCGGAAAATATTTCTTGGGGGCCCTCCAAAACACATGAAGACGAATATCCCATTTAAAAAAAAAGACATAGTAGAAAAAGAATAGATTACAGAAAATAGATTAGTATATTTTTTATTAGTATAAATTTTAGGTTTCTTATTTTACATCGAGTACAGTTTTACGCCAGCACTAACTGTGTGGTATTTGATATCTCTTCTCTGCTCTGTTCTCTCTCTCTCTACCTTTCTCTCTCTCTCTCTCTCTGTATATATATATATATATATATATATATATATATATATATATATATATATATATATATATATATATATATGATAAGATAAAGAACAAATAGAAAACGTTTATCAATCTAACGTTTCATTTTTATTAAAGCTTCGTGAGCTTTAACAAAAGTGAAACACGTTAGATTGATAAACGTTTCTTATTTGTGCTTTATCTTATTACTCTGTCGAATTCCGATCTATATTTGATCTATATTTAGTCCCACCTCATAGATAGATAGATAGATAGATAGATAGATTCTTTATTCTAGATTCAATACCATCACTTGATAAGACAAGTGTTGCAACAAAATGTCTATTTTTGTGGTGATTTTATAACCTGTTTATGTTATAATTTTCGAATAAATTATATTTGCTCTACTCTGTATTGAGCAATCTTTTAAGAATAGTATTTTTTGTTATTGGAATTTATTCGGTATACACCAGCCTTATACTTGGATATATATATATATATATATATATATATATATATATATATATATATATATATATATATATATATATATATATATTAAAGAAAAACAGACCACTTTAAGGCTCCATTGTAATAGTTTATTTCAACAAGGACATTTAGCTGTCCTTGGATCTTCAGACATCACTTTCAAAAGGTGAAACGAAAAATGAAATTAAAATTTACACTTTTGACGGGCAGTATTATGCTTATATAAGTTAACTTAGAAGGTATCGAGTAATGGTGTGAGGAACATGATCGAGTTAAGAGAGGGAAGGGAGAGTTTTATAATTTCTTTCTTTATAATACTTAATATAGAGGAAGGACGGGGTGTAAGGATCAGACATTGACCTATTTAATCGGTCAAATCAACGGAAATGATATTTGGAAGGTGAGGGGAAGAAAAGGAAAAAGAAAAAATGGGGGAAGTAAAGAGAAAAGAGGTTTTCGGAGGAAGAGGGGTGGTATAGCTTTAGCAAACTAGATAAAAACAGACTTTAACTTTTGATAGTAATTTAAATGTTTAAAATCTCCATGAAAAAATATATATATATAAACTTACACACACACACATATATATATATATATATATAAACTTACACACACACACACATATATATATATATAAACTTACACACTCACACACACATACATATATATATAAACTTACACACACAAATATATATATATATATAAACTTACACACACACACGCATATATATATATACATATTAATATATATATATATATATAAACTTACACACACTCACACACAGACATATATATATGTATATATATATATATCATACTTATTATAAAACCCAGGTTGTGTGTGTGTGTGCGCGCGCGTGCGCGTGTTCGTTTATATATGGGATCGGATTTCCTACATTTTTCAACCGATTTCAACAAAACTTCACGATGGGCGATGTTTTGTTACCGAGCCACCAAAACAAAGCAAATGGTCCAGTTCCTGATAGCACTAACGCTTGGCTATCTAACAAGTACCAAATTGTTTGCAAGATATTCAAAGCCGCTTGACCAGGGAACCATAAACGGGGGTACTAAGGGACAGGATTTATCCCTCACTGGCACAGGATGTACAGTTTTGGTTTGATTCAAATGAAATTTACGACACACTTGCGGCTTACTATCGCCTTTATGTGTGTCAAATTACAGAATTTTTCGGCAAAAATAACCATAGCTGCACGCGGATCAATCTTTTTTGTGACTTCCTTACACACACACAGCTGCGTACAACCGAGTCCGCGTGTCGATACCGAGACTGCTGCAAGCCCATTCGTCGCTTTCACAGAGCTTGACCTTGGGGCCTGTCCAATCATCGCGCAGGATTTCTCACACGTCATAGCGCCCGCGTGATCGCGCGTCAGCTTATGTGTAAGTGCCCTCAAGGTCGACCACCTCTATTGCGTGACTCGAGCGTGCTTTCACACTTTTGCGTTTATTGTTGCACTTGGATTAATTTATTCGCCTACTTCGGACACCGCAAGTTGTTTATTACGTGTTCTAGCTGCTTTTTGGTTTTATAGTTCCAACCCAAGCCCACACACGTTAGCCAATTGTACTAAAAAAACATTTCCTTTTGGATTTACCCTTGATTTACCTTTTTAAATTTCCACTTTTTTAGTTTCGAGTTCCCCTTTAGTAACATCTGAACTCATTTTACTGGGTGTCCCCTTTTTGTGTCTACGTTAGCAGTGCACGTTTTTTCGTTTTGGATTTGTCGAAATCTCTTTTTAAGCTTTACCCTCTTTGACGTTTTTACTGTTTGGATGCCCCTAAAAGGAGGAAACTTTGGGGACGGCACACGGCAGCTGCCTCCGCTGCTAGAGCAGAGAGGGCGAGTGAAAACCCTGAACAGACTTCTTTGCGTCTTTCATGCATGGCCTCGATCTCAGCTGCTCGCTTATCTACGGAAAGCGCCGCTGCGCGGACTGAAAGGTTGGCTTCAGCGGCTTCAACCATGTCCGCACGCCGCGCCAGGCTTTCAGTTCAAGAAAGTTCTCTTCAGAATTCACAGGACGCAGTTCGCGTGGCTAGGTTGGAGGCTTCACAGTCCCCAGCACAGAAAACCCTTCGTCGTTTGCGGGATGCCACCGCTAAAGCTTGCTCCAGGGCTTTAGAAAGCCCCGAACAAACAACTTCACGTCGTCTTAGGAATACTAGGGCTACAGCCTCCTCTAGAGCTTCGGAACAACCCCAAGAAACCGCTCATCGTCACTTTAGAAATGCCTTATCCACCGCGTCTGCCAGAGCCTTAGAAAGCCCTGCACAGACCACTGTTCGTCGCGTTAGAAATGCCCCCTCCACTGCATCTGCTAGAGCCCTAGAAAGCCCTGCACAGACCACTGTTCGTCACGTTAGAAATTCTCTCTCTACTGCATCTGCTAGAGCCCTGCACAAACAACTGTTCGTCGCGTTAGAAATGCCCGCTTTACTGCGTCTGCCAGAGCCCTAGAAAGCCCTGCACAAACCACTGTTCGTCGCGTTAGAAATGCCCGCTCTACTGTGTCTGCCAGGGCTGCAGAAAACTCTGAAGTACGCCGTCAACGGCTCGAAAACATTAGCCAACTTCGACCTTCTTTGAATGGCGTAACTTCGCCGTCTGTATCATTTTGGTCAAATGCCACATACAAGTATGGCTGCACTGTCAACTATTCCGCTAGGAGAAACATACAAATAGGGACCATGGATAAAGTTTGCACTTTTTGCAACGCAAAAAAGTGGGCCGGTGAGCAACCTGGGCTTTGTTGTTCTGGGGGCAAAATCAAACTCCTTTCTTTAAACGAATCTCCCCAGCCGCTAGAGACCTCCTTCTGGGTACAACTTCGGAGTCAACGCATTTTCTTGAAGCAATACGGAAGTAAAACTGTTGCTTCCAGATGATGTCTTTTGGTGCGAAGACTATTAATGAGGGGGGATAGATGCCTACTTTCAAAGTGCAAGGCCAGGTTTATTACTTAATGGGATCACTTTTGGCTGATCAGGGAGAGCCACCTCAGTTCCTACAAATAAACTTTCTCGCTGACTACAACGAGCAGGTTGATGCGCGTCTCGGCATTCTGCCTAGCGATATTTCCGTCGGTCCCCGTAGAAACATTCTGTTCCGTCTACAAGACATGCTTCACGAAACTAACAGTTACATCCGAAGCTTAAAGTTTGCGTTGCAAAACAACTCTTTCAGCGTTGTCATCGATGCAGACAGACGGCCTCACGGTGAGTATGAGCGTCGCTTCAATGCTCCTGCATGTAATGAAGTAGCCGCAGTCACCCACGGTGAGGAGCATAACAGCCGTGATAGTTGTCATAAGGTACCGGGGCCGTGGTCTGCGCCGCATCAGTGAAAGCCACCGTTCATACGACTGTCTCCAGTACCCCCTTCTTTTTCCATACGGAAGCGGTGGGTACCACTTCAAAATCCCAATATACCAGGCAAGCAGCGATGCCATGTCGACCTCAAAGACGGTCTCCAGTAGGGCTTACTACGCCTACATGTTTATGCTTAGGGAGGGTGAATTTAACCAATAGCACAGGTACCGTCAACTATTTCTTCAATTCGCTATTCACATGGCTGCAAAAATGGAGTCGGAGATGTTAGGATTCATCAAGTTAAACCAATCCAAACTTAGAACCGACTCCTACATTCACCTTCGTGATGGTCTGCGTTCTGATGGTGATCCACGCAATCTCGGCAAACCGTGCATTTTGCCTTCCTCTTACACTGGTGGCCCTCGATACATGAATGAAAGGACACAAGACGCAATGACCTATGTCCGTCATTACGGGAGGCCTGATTTGTTCGTTACGTTCACGTGCAATCCGAAATGGGTTGAAATCACACGCGAACTTTTTCCAGGTCAGCAGTGCTCACACCGCCCTGACCTAATTGCTTCGGACGCGTTAAGTGTCATATGTATACAGTGGAATGGCAGAAACGCGGTTTGCCTCATGCCTACATTCTGCTGTGGCTCAACGATAAGGTTGACGCAAACAAAATAGACGATTTTATTTTTGCTGAAATTCCGGATCCTGCGCTGGATCCTTTGCTCCACGAAATCATTAAAAACAATATGATACATGACTCCTGTGGCGCGAATTACGAAAAAAGGTAATGTTGGTCAAGCGGCCCCACTTGCGCAAAAGGGTTATCCCCGTAAGTTTATCTCAGAAACGCAGACTGCGACGGATGGTTACCCACTGTACAGACGTAGAAGCCCCGCTGAGGGCGGCAGAACTATGACAGTTAAGGGGCACACTCTGGACAATCGTTGGGTGGTGCCTTATTGCCCGCTGCTGTCCAAGACTTTTGGAGCCCACATAAACGTTGAATACTGCCACTCGGTTAAATCAATAAGTACATCTGCAAGTACGTTAATAAAGGCAGCGATGCTGCCGTTTTCGGTATCCGGCGCGACAATTGCGTTGACGAGGTAGCCAAGTACGTGGCTTGACGCTACCTCAGCAGTAGCGAGGCCATTTGGCGAATTTTCGGATTCCCCATACACCAAAGGGATCCAGCCATTGTGCAGCTTGCTGTTCACTTAAAAAATGGACAGAGAATGTACTTCACCGAACAAAACGACCAGCAGGTTGCGGAAAACCCTAAAGACACAGCCCTAATGGCTTTCTTTAAATTATGCTCAACAAATTCTATTGCCAAAACATTGATGTAACCCCAAGTCCCGTCCTACTACGTGTGGTCAAACAACCGGTGAGTTCGGCGAAAGGCTGGCGACCCTGTCGAGGGTTATCCCGATGTAAGGTCTAACTCTTGCCATGGACGCGTTTATACTGTGCCCCCAGCCAGCAGGAGTGCTTTTATCTCCGCCTTCTACTTTATGAAATTGCTGGGCCGACGAGTTTCACAGATATTCGCACTGTCAACGGCATAGAGTGCCAGTATTATAGAGGCATGCTTTCGTTTGGGATTGCTTGAAGACGACCTCCAATGGGATGCAGCCATGGTGGAGGGTGAACTTCTCAGAACGCCATCACGGCTTCGAACGCTGTTCGCCATTTTGCTTTTTCGATGCGAACTAAGCGATCCTCTGTCGCTCTGGCTAAAGTACAGAGAATCCATGTCAGAGGATGTGCTGTTCTCCGTTCAGCGTAACAGCCCAGGAGTTGAATGCGGTTTCACTGACTTCATATTCAACAGAGCGCTGGTGGCACTAGAAGATGTTGTTTTCGAACTGGGAGGTGCCTCTTTACCAAATTACGGTTCACCACCACCGCTCAGAGACGGTTTTGACACTGTACCAACTGAGTTATTGCGGGAAACATCCTATTCCATCGAGGGTTTGAACGCATACATTACCGAAAACGAGCCCAAACTTCTACCTGATCAGAGGGTTGCTTTCACTACCATAACAGACAGAGCAAACGGCTCCAGTGGAGGTATATACTTTTTAGATACGCCCGGATGAACTGGCAAAACTTATGTTACTAAATTAGTCTTAGCAAAGGCACGGCGTTGTGGGGAGATCGCTATTGCGGTCGCATCTTCCGGGATTGCTGCAACGTTGCTACCGGGAGGTAGAACCGCTCATTCGGCTTTTAGGTTGCCGCTTGATCTATGCCGGTCACAAACTCCTCTCTGCAACATAACAAAGAATTCGCCACAGGCTGAAGTTCTGCGGAGATGCAAACTTATAGTTTGGGATGAGTGCACGATGGCACACAAGGGCGCCCTTGAGGCACTTGACCGAAGTCTCCGAGACATCCGCGACTCCTCCGACCACATGGGTGGAGTAACCCTTCTCCCCGCAGGCGACTTTAGGCAGACTCTACCTGTTATTCCTAAAGGTACACGCGCTGACGCTGTCCGCGCCTGCCTGAAATCGTCTGCCCTTTGGCGCCACGTGGAGACTCTTAAACTGAGCACGAACATGCGTGCCTACTTGAATGGGGACTCCAGATCCGCTGATTTCGAACGAGACCTTCTTGCTCTTAGGGAGGGGAAAATGCCATCTGACACACAGAGTTTTGTGCAGATGGATCAGCTTTCCACCACATGAATTGATGAATGCAGTCTTCAACAAAATATCCACTAATTTTGCCGATGCCGATTGGCACCGAAGAACTGTACAGTTGATTCCATCAACCTTAAACTGTTGGATTGCATTCCCGGGCAATGTCATATTTATGAGTCCATAGACAGAACTTGATCCGTCTGAATTAGCTGAGTATCCCAAAGAAGTTTTGAATTCCCTTCAGCCGTCCGGACTCGCACCACATATTCTTCGGCTCAAAGTTGGTGCTCCGATTATGCTAATCAGGAATTTGCTCCCACCTAAACAGTGCTACGGGACACCCTTCATTATTAAATCCCTTTCACCGAACCTGATTGAGGCGACCATTGCAACTGGCTGCGGCAAGGGGGAAGTCGTTCTGATTCGCAAGATGCATCTTGTTCCGTCAGACGCAATCATACCAATCAACTTTCGTCGCTCACAATTTCCCGTGAAGCTTTGCTTTGCTCTGTCCATTAACAAATCACAAGGACAGACGCTTAGTATCGCCGGTCTGCATTTATGTGAGCAGTGCTTCTCTCACGACCAACTTTACGTTGGGTGCTCAAGAGTTGGGTCTAAGGACAGGGTTTTCATTTACTCTCGCAACAACTGTGCTAGAAACATAACCTACACGGAGGTCCTGTAGACAACCCGCCCGGTAGCGTCTAAGCGCCATGCACACATATGCAGTCCGATTGCATGGCAATTTTTTTGTTTGTCATATTGGTTTTAAAGTTAGGTCGTCGTAGTCTCCACTTGCCATTGCTAAGACATCTTTGTAAAGGTTATCCCGCTCTTTTGCTGCCTTCTGACTTTCATACCTTCACCCGCCATCATCGCGTTTGTTTGTACACTATGATAACCTCACCGTATTCAGTTGCAACACAAGGTGCTAGATACATGAATACCGGCATTAGACATGATTGCTCCACTAAAGTTCCGGTTTCATTAACAGTTGATCGGAGCACCTGCAATTCGTACCAGTGCATACAAGCACATTCACACTTGAGAAGCTTCGGAGTTCGTTTAATTGTCACAAAAGTCAAGTGCGTCTACGAAATTCAGGCTTCTGCTTCCATATACACTTTACGGCTGCCATGGTTGAAACATGTCAGCCATACGGCTCTATTGTTTTGTTTGTAGTCGTGTAAAAAAAACTAAAAACACACGCCAAGTACGGCTATCCCGGTCGGTTTTCATTAGCTCTAAGCCGTGATGTTGACTGCGACTGAAGAGAAGGCACTTTTTCATCGCAATTGAGGCGCTCGGCTGTACGGCGACCCCGGTCCGGTTCCATGAGCTCTCAGCGTGATGTTGACTGCGACTGAAGAGAAGGCACTTTTTCATCGCAATTGAGGCGCTCGGCCGTACGGCGACCCCGGTCCGGTTCCATGAGCTCTCAGCATGATGTTGACTGCGACTGAAGAGATGGCACTTCTCCATTGCAATTACGATGCTCGGCCTTACGGCTACCTCCGTTGCGGTTTTAAGGGCTCTCAGCCGCGATGTAGATAGTGACAGATCAGAATAAAGGAAGTTATATTACAGAAATTTTCTTACCATGACACCCCGTCACTGTTCGCTCTTCTCTCGGTTTTACGGTTCTGCTTTGTGGGCGTGGCAGCGCCGTCTTTTGGGCATAAGACGCGTCTTTTAGTTAGACAAGCGGTTTGTTTGTGATTGCGCACGGCACATACTTTATGCCTAGGGCTTCCTCACGGCACGTTTCCCCTTCAATCCCTATGTATGTTGCAACTGAATCGTGGTTTCTTGACTACTTGCCACAAGTGCTTCCAGTAATACTTAACGGTCCAATTGGTTAAAGCAGTAACTGCTGCCAGCTTTTACTCACAGATGTCTTAGTAATGGCAAATGACTGATGCTACAACGGCTTTCCGTTACTTCTTTCGATACCTTCGAATACTTGGACTTGCATGATGTCTGCTTAAACTTTGTGTGCATTACGTTTCAACGTTTTGTAGAAACTTAGTTCCTGTCGACTTACAAAGCACATCTTTCAAAGCAACAGCCGTTCCCAACTCTGACTGTTACATCCCCGAGCAACGCCGGGCTCTACTGCTAGTGTATATATATATATATATATATATATATATATATATATATATATATATTGGATATCTCTGTTATTTCGCTTTAACTCAACTCACCAAGTTTCTGGTTCGCCACTGCTGTGTGGCCTGGTATTGAACTCACAACTCTTTGGGTCTAGTCACTGAATCTAATCAACGTCTTTATCCACTGGGTCAGGTCTCCTTGTTTAAATAATATAATATTAACTTCTCTGGGTTTTTTTTTCGCCAGACAGGATGGCGTGGTTAATTTATTATAGCACGCATGATATCATGGCTGTCCTTCGAGACACTGCAAAACTTTCTGACCAGATCTCTCCAAAAGATCGCCGACTCCTGTTCTCATGCGTCATTTCAATATGACAGAACACAGAGAAAATAACCGCAGAGTAGATTCTATTCAGCTTGAGATGTTGAAGACTTCCTTGAATCGATTCACGATGTTTTTTCTCTGCCTGAATAAACACTCTTTTCATTGTCAACGACTTCTCCAAACAGTCTGCAAGCAAAGAAATACAATTGTTAGAATGCGATAAAAGATTGTTCTACTGTGCATATTTGAACCAGTTTATCAAATGCTATTTTTTCTTTATATCGAAACACATTTAAATGACACTGTAATTTTGACCGTTGCATTCTCCGTCCTTCTACAGGTGGAAGTACTGGTGATTTTCTAAGCGTAGCTTAGATGTGGCACAAAACCGAAAGTATGGGGCACCCAGTGACGATCGAACGCACGACTCAGTCGTAATTGATTTATCAAAATAAACTTGCTAACGATGCCAAAGGGCCCAATGATGAATATTAAGCGTAGCTTAGATGTGGCACAAGGCTGAAAGTATGGGCACCTAGTGAGAATCGAACTCACTACTCAGTCGTAATTGATTTAGCGAGATAAGCTTGCTAACGATGCCAAAGGGCCCAATTATGACATATTAAGCGTAGCTTAGATGTGGCACAAGGCCAAAAGTATGGGGCACCTAGTGAGGATCGAACTCACTACTCAGTTGTAATTGCCTTAGCGAGATAAGCTTCTAAGCATGCCAAAGGGTCCAACGATGACAAATTAAGCGTAGCTTAGATGTGGCAAAAGCCCGAAAGGATGGGGCAAGCTTGCTAAACACAACACCTCGACGAAATTATCCTAAATGATTTTCTAAGCGTAGCTTGGATATGGCATAAGGTCGCAAGTATAGAGCACCCGGAGAGGTTTGAACTTTCAACTCAGTTGTAATTGTTCTAGCGAGACAAGCTTAACCATTACACCGCTTTTTGTCTTGGAAATAGGAATATTCATTCAGCCTTTGTTAGTTGGTGCCGGATCCCTTCAGGACGTGTACGATCATGGCTCTCCACAACTTTCTATCCTCCATATGTCTGTTTACTATCCCTTCCAGTCCATGCTCTGCTCTCTGTAGGTGACTCGCTACTTTCCTCTGTCCCTCTTACGATCAGTACGTTCTGTGAGTGTTCAATTTTTAACCCTTCTTTTCTCATTATATCTTCCAGAAATTTCTTTAAACCTTCCTTGTTGCTTATATGCTTCATCCTTGTTATTATCAGCATCTTTCTGTCGAACAAATATCTGTTGCCTTCTTGACTTTTGATAAAATTGTCCAGCATTCACTGTCATGTAGGAGGATTAATATTACTTAGCATTTCAGCGCTCTTTTCTTCGTTTGTGTTGTTTCAAGTATCCTCTTCTTCTGTGGGAAAATTGTCCAGCATTGTCCGGTTCAAAATATATTTAAAAGAACAGAATTCAGTAAGATAGAAGATGGCGATTGAAGTTGTAAATAGAGTTTTAAAGATCGTAGGTGGCCAGGAAGAAATGAATCGGAAAAGAGAGGAGAAACTATTAGAATAGAACTTACGGTTACATCTATCTATTTAGTCATTAAAACGGTGAAATCCAGTTGAAAATCTATGGCAGCAACATCAAATGCGTGGACTAAAGGTTGGTTCATAAACGTGCTAGGATTCTGGCAAGACTATATTTCTTCATATATATATATATATATATATATATATATATATATATATATATATATATATATATATATATATATATATTGAACTTTATTTCAATCCTTCATGAGCTTCCGTTCCTTAGCTATGGTTAATTAATAATGAACATGTTATTTTCGTTTATAATCGATTTCATCAGGATTCTTCTGCTAAGTTTGGAGAGTAATTATACATTCTTTTTGCTTAAAATGGGGTCCAATAGCCTTATAAAAAAAAACTCTGGGAATTCCAGGAAGATATTTTTAATAATAACTAAGATATAACGGTTCAAAGGTTAATATAATAATTGAACAATTTTTTTGTTACACGATTTGTGCCTGAGTGATATTATAGTCTTGCTTTGTAGAAAGGATTTAAAAAAACAATCACTCCCACCAAAGTCATTAGTTTTAGAATAATGTAATATTTATTTACAATATGATTAACAACATTTGCGTTGCATAATAAAATCTTACACCACGAAATATAAATTTAAACAAACCTAAAGCTTATACAAACACATATTTGGTTCATACCAATTTTATTGTGAATACGTAAACCTGCAAATATGATATGAAAGGTTTTAACAGACTACGGAAACCTTGACGCAGAAATACGAAGGCACATTTCAATAGCGAAATATGCCTTCCAAGAGTTAAGCAAACTATTAAAAAAATAGGAAAATGTTGCTAAAAACAAAGAAAATATTGCTGAACTGCTATGTAATATCAATTAACTGATACGTGATATCCCCTCTCACAGATAGTGAACTGAGAACGCTCACAGATCGAGTAAAGAGTTTGTCGCAGTTAGCTCCCCTTCATTTTCTTAACGCTTCACCAGGGGTCTCTCCCTCCCGGGAGTATAAATACGGGCTGACCTTTCGCCTCTGCCTCTCTCTTTTTTTCCACAGCTCTTTCCACGGCTGCGCCCACGGGCGGCCAACTGGCCTCGCTTGCGGTCGCCAACCGTCGCACGTGGTGCGAGGTATTTCCAGTATGTGAACTCTCACACACAACTAGCGTTTCCCGTGTTCAGGGAATACGCTAAAACAAAATTCACCAAACCGTACGGACATTTCGACTCAAACACACACACAATAACTTTCCACACAGACACTAAACGTTTTATACATGTTTTAAATGATGTATTTGTAAATTCGTGTATCAATCTGTTTTTACCTGTTTGTTAATAATATATATTTGTTCGCATACATATATCTGTCTTGTTTGTTCCTTTGGACGCCATTAAAGTCCGACAACATTTAATGTGGCTGGACCGGCCAGAGATAATTCATCTTCTCTACTTCTTCCATTCTCACACGGCCGGTCCACTACAAGTTTATTTCGAAAATTCACATTATTGGATACGGTAGACAGCTGAAGAAATCCGTAACACGCAGCGGTCAAAAGGTTGTGAGAATAACAACCAAAATATGGATCCTAATCCGACTAGCTTAATAACAAGTCCTCTTTTCAGAAAGTAATTTAGTTTCAATGACGAAAAATAGATTTTTGCATAAATTGCCTTCCTAAAGAGAACGTTTTTAAATGTGTTTTTTTTTTTCTCTTTTAAATGGCATGTTTCTTCTAGGCGTAGACGATAATGGTTCACCGCAGATTCCTTTTCATCATCTGTGAATTGCCAGGATTGTTTGGGAAAAATAGTGGAATCGTTTCCTGTTGTCTTCTGTAGCGAGGAGTGCCACTTAATTGGAATAAACAATGTGGATGTGGGTCGCGAATTTGTAACCTGAGAAGTTACTACTTGTTATGACTGAGGTGAAAAACTTTCAAAGAAAATGAATTCAATACTTTCGAAAAGAAATAAATTTCAGCACGCGAAGGAATATTACATATATATTTTATATATTTACATGTCACTTATATATTTATGTTTTATATATTGATGCTATTTGCATATTTTTATATAAAGAACAACATAGAAGATAAGAACATATACTTATGTGTACAGAGATAGTTGAGAAATGAAAAAAAAATCATTTATAGGCATTGCTGATAGAAAGTGTGTGTGTGTGTGTGTGTGTGTGTGTGTGTGTGTGTGTGTGTGTGTGTGTGTGTGTGTGTGTGTGTGATGCGCCACGTGGTTGGTTGAAAATGAGAAAACCGCCTGCTGAGAGAAGAAATCTCCCCACCGGCAAAGATGGTCTGTTTTTTTCTCTACTATATTCTGGAGTAAAAAAAAAAGAAGGCGCGAGTCTTTTTTCTTTTATAACACTGGTTGTTATGCCATTTTCCCATTGAAAATTGTGCCACTGAGGTGTCTCCTTGTGTGAAAGCCAGTACCAATGCTTTCGTGTCATCTCGGAAATACCAAGTCAAGCTGCAATCTTTTCCTCGCTTCACTAGTGTCTGTTCGACAGTTAGGGCCCACAGAAATCACTTCTTCCAACAGGCAGATCTTTGTAACTGCTCATAATTATTGTAAGCATTGTCATAGTATGTTTTTTGGGTTGTTTTTTTTTTGTCCTAAAATATATTTATATAAAAAAATAACATAATTTAAGATGAGAGAAAATATACCTGTGTGTACATAGATATCTGAAAAAGGCAAAAACAACAGTTATAGGCAGCGTGTGTGCGTACAGATGTGTCTGTGTATGCGTGTGTTTGTGTATACGTGTATATGTCTGTATGTGTGAATGTTTATGTATGAATGTGTGTTTTGTAAGCATTGTCATAATTTTTTTGTTTTGGGGGGGTTTTTTTGTCCAAATATATATTTATATAAAAATTAACATAATTTAAGATATTTTATGTTTGAATGTGTGTTTGAGATGCGCCACATGGAGAGAAATCCTGCTGTTTTCGTTACTACATCCATTAATGGTAAATTGATATACTAAATTTGTTATAAATTTCAAGTTGAAGTGCCTTGAATACAATGTTGTACTTCTCCTGTGCTTTATTGCTAACTACGGCTGAAAAGTTCGAGTTTTTCATGTCATTTAACCCACAGCTAGTGAAAGAAGCGATGGGTTCACACGTCCTGCAATGTAATTGGCCCTGATCTGTCATCTCGTCTGCAGTCGCTCTCTCACAGACGCGCCGTTGCCTCGCTCTGTCTTTTTTACAAATACTTTCACGGTAACTGCTCCGATGAGCTGCTTTCGCTGGTCCCCAGGCCTCATGAATTTAAGCGTCCTACGAGGCTGGCATCCCGTTCCTACCCCTTCACCGTTGAAACTGTTAGATGTAGACGTCTCTTTTCCTCCAACAGCTTCATGTCTCGCACATCTCGCCTGTGGAACTCCCTTCCTTATTCCTGTTTCTCTGACCAATATAATCTCCAACTATTTAAGTGTAACGTCAATCGACATCTCCAGTTGCCTTGATCTATCCACTTCCCTTCTCCACATCCTTTCCCCTTTCATTCCTATCTGCTTTCGCTCCAAATCTTCTGTAACCCCCTTGCCTTGATCGATCCACTATCTTTCTCCGCATCCCCTCCTTTACCACTCCTACCTGCTCTTCCTCCAAACCTTCTGTAACCCCTTGCGTGTTAGTGGCTTCCAGTCTTGCTTGGAGTGAAAAGCTTAAAAAAAAATGTTATTTGTATGAAAGTGAATGCAAATAACTCGGTTAGAATTCGAACTCGACTCAACCATTTTTTCCTTCCGAGCCACACACAGTTACTAAAGCCGCACATTCATCATCCATAAATTATTGAGGCGAGACATTATCGTCATATATTGGCCATCAAATATTTTCAGTTGTGTTTCTCTTGACAGCCATATTTTAACTATCATTCCATCTTCCAAAGATATGTGTAACAAAAAAACAAATTATTAAAATTATTGTTTTGATATCGCACAGCTTGCAGTAAAGTCGTATCGTGTTTCAAGATACGAAGAACAAGCAAGCTTATTGCTAGGTGTATCGTGCTAATTGTTGATAATGCGATTTGCGTTCGTTAACGTTTCTGAATGCTAAAATGATGGCGCTTCTAATGACGCATGACCAAATAAAAACCAAATTCAGTTTAGAGAAACATTAATCTTGAGAAATAGGAGAATAATAAATGGTCTCCAAGTTATTAATATTTTCAATGACATATTTAAAAAAAATAAAGATATAGCGTTCGATAAAGTACGTCACTAAGATCCGCTGGAAATGCTGAGTAACGTTGACATATTTGGGAAGAATATTAGAATAATCTAGAACCTTTACTTACAGTAAACCGCTTGCATACGGATAGAAAATGGGTTCCTCACAAGTACAAAAATAGAAAATGGTATAAGACAGGGATGTGTCATCTGACTGGATCTAATCAATCTATAGAGTGAAGCGATAATGAGAGAATTAGAAATCCTACCAGGATTCATCATTGGCGGACACAATTTTAACAATATAAGATACTAGCAGCATGGCCAGGCGTTGACCGTGCTTGATTAAAAAATTGTACGACTCATACAGCAATCGCTATCACTTGACTTAAAATATTTTTACCCTTCCTTGCCTTTAAAGGAGTGCCCTTTGCCGTGCTGATGTTGCAACATGCCTTACTTCTTGCCTAACTCACACTGCGCATTTTTCTAAGCTCTATACTAAACATTACATCTGTTACGAAAAAAGAACCAAACAAAATGAACACAAAACGATCAGCTTTAAAAAAGGACTCGTAACTGGCAAAACCGAATGAAAAAAGAATGTTAACAACAAATACTTTTTCATACCCAACCCAGTTGTGTGGAGTCAGAATCAACGTTGAGTTTAAGCAAGCGAATGAGCCAATTGGAGTAAAGTTCCATGCAGATTTAAATTTTTCCCACTTGTGACTAATGCAGCTATCGATTTTTTTTGCATGCTAGCATGCTAGTTAACATTCGCGTCAGTCAGCTGTTGGCTCTCACGCCTTGCCAGTAGAAAATGGCCACAAACTACATGAAAACTGCCGTAGAAGCATGAAAAAATTGATAATTTCCACTATCGATGGGAGTTGAGAAATGCAAAGTCGGTCTTGGCCTTTTCAATAACTTGGAGCATGTGCATGTAAATTTTGGTGCAAATCCGTCGAAAATTGCGGCCGTACATTCGTTACACACACGCACACATCCTGCCTTTTATAGATAGAGATGCAGATTTCTATAAATATAGATAGAAATTGGTATAAAATAAGGATGTGTCCTCTGATTGGATCTGGTCAAGCAATGCTGGGAGAATTAGAAATCCTACCAGGATTCATCATTGGTGGACACAATTTTAACAATATAAGATATGCAGATGATATAGTGTTGATAGAGGACACGGAGAGAAAACTACAAGACCTACAGTAGATGATGTAGGAAAACAAGACGAAAGAATTTATCATAACTTGCAAGAAGACAGAATGCATGGTTATTAGCAAAAGGATGAGCCCAAAATTCAAATCGAAGATACCAAAATCAATCAATTTAAATTTCTATTAAGTGTTTTAACAGAGGATACAAAGTCCCACACTGAAATCCGAAGGCGCATTTGGATAGTCAAAGATGCCTTCAAAAAGCTAAGTAGAGTATTAAGAAATAGAAAAATTTCATTAGAAACAAAAAAAACGATTGAACTGTAACGTGATATCTGTCCTATCTGGTAGTGAATAATGGAGCATTTCCCCAAAGATAAAGAAGAAATTTAAAGCAACAGAAATGTGGTTTTACAGAAGGATGCTTAAGATAGCATGGACCGAACACGGGAACCACGACGAAGTCTTAGAGAAAATCAAAACAAAAGGGTAACTTATACTTAATATCAGGAAGTGACAGCTGAATTTTCTAGAACTCATAATGTGGAAAGAGGGTTTGAAAAATCTGATACTCGTAGGATACATTGAAGTCAAGAGGGACAGAGAAAAATAACGCATAACATACTTAGTGAGCTTGAGTAAATGGGTGGTGGAACAAGGTTTAGGAGAAATAACAAAAAAATTATTAAGAGCTACAAAGAACAGGAAATTATGGAGCGCCATGATCGCCAACCTCCTGAAGAGACACGGTATATAAAAGAAGAAGTTCTTGATTTTAATTTTTTTTTTTCTGGATCCTCATAAAAGCTATTTTTCCTTCGGGGAAATAGGCGATCATGCCTTATATTAATAGCCTCCCACAGCTAGAGGTCAGTCAACTAGGCAATTAAGTCTATTCTCTTTCATTAAATACCATGTATCTTCAGGACGTAGTTGAAGATGACTCTCCACAGATTGTCTCTTTTTAATATCTGTGAATTGCCATGCATTCTCGGGAAAAATACCACGGGTTGTAATTTAGAGTATTAGTATTAGTATTTCTCTTAGTCTGATAACCACGCAATGCTAGAGAGGCCAGTTTACTCGACTATTTAACCGTCTTCTCTTTAATTCAGTGCCGTGTCCCACCTATTGGACACGGCTCTCCACGGATTGCATTTTCTTTATTATCTTTAAATTACCAATGCTTTCTTGGAAAAGAAAAGCGAGAGTAATGGTGAGTTTTTGTCTTCTCTATCGATTTATTTTCTCTTAGACAGATTCACACACAAGGATAGAGATACTAGTCTACTCTGCTATTTTACACATAGTTGGGAGGGAGGAGAAGAAACGGATCAATGCATTTACCAATCTTATTTGCGCGAAAGTGAACGTATGGGTCTCGACTGGAATTTGAATGCAGCTCACCGATTCCACTTTCCGATACACCACCCGCACACCCCCAGTGTAAGAATGGTGCATCACAATATTTTAAGGAAAAATTAAAGAAAAAGGCATAACGCGGTGCATGACTACCCACTAGAGTGGCCTTAATCCGACAAGGAAGCACGTAAATACTCAGGTCTGTCATATACTGTCGGAACTCACATATTAAAAAAAAAAAAAAAAACCGGAAAAAGAAACTTCACCTTCCAGCGACTGTTCTAAAACTGATTCAGCATATAGAAAGGCCTCAAAAATTGACAAAAACAACGAATCCGTACCAAGGATGAAAGAGTAGTACCTGTTCCAACAGCTGACAAACGGCTCACGACTCCAGCCATCAGCAGCAGCAGTCCCAGTTGTTATTATCATTCGCAGCTCCCGCCCGCCATTGGCCGCCACACCAGCCAAGCTCCAGCAGGCCTAGAACGCCAACCAGTAGCAACGATATGGGATAAGCTGTTCTTTTCAGTTCAACATTTCTCAAATCTTTTTCAGGGCATTTTTACCACTACAAAACTGTCCTTCTCAGGATAATACACTTTTCTCACCCTCTATATGAACATGCAGAGATATTTTTGCCTTATCAACCGTAACCTTATTTTTGTCGTTCTATTGTCTTTAATAAAAATAAACTTAGCAATATATATTTTTTTTTATTTAAGTCTTTTGTAATAAATAATTAATCTAATATTTTTGCTATTGTCAACTGGTGTTATGCATTTTTTATAAAATTCTTAATTCCAGTTTCGAAACTAGAATTAAGAATATTATAAAAAATGCATATGTCTTACAAAAAAATTTAAAACCGACAACCTTATAGATGAAAATAATAATTCACCTCTTAGAACAAAATTAAATAGGACAAATATTATTTACGAATTTAAATGTCCATTAAGGAATTGTATTCCTGATCAATCAAAATTCGTAAATACTTATATAGGCCATACTACAACATGTTTGACTCGAAAACTCAGACTACACCTTTCTGACCATATCTCAATTAGGTCTCATTTAAATACTCATGGAAACCTACGGGAAACTATTCGTAACATATTTGTTAACAACAAAAATATAAAAGCATCATCTACAATAAAAAAAAGTTAAAAATAATGGAAGCCTTATTAATAAAAACAAAAAACCAACACTTAATAATATCAAATATGAACATGGACACAATATCTTGACCGTGTTTTGAAAATGAAAACATTATATAAATGCATACATACAGCAATCTATTTCTTGTTAACAGTTAATATATTTCAACCTTTCAAGCTAAATATATAGCCGAAAGCGCTCGGATAAAAAGAGCAATTAGACAGTTTTTATATAATTCATCTTTTGAAAAGAAAAAAAAATAAGATCACATGTGTAATTGTATAAAGACCAAAATCAAAGCACCTTGTCTGTCGCATTCAATGAAATGTGCATATATATATATATATATATATATATATATAGAGAGAGAGAGAGAGAGAGCGAGAGAGAGAGAGAGAGAGAGAGAGAGAGAAAGAGAGGAGAGAAACCGCAAACGTTTTTATTTGTAATCTCTATTCTTTTTAATATACACTCTTTTCTCTCGCTGGTAGTACTATAACCTCTTTCCTTTATATATATATATATATACACACATATATATATATATATATTTTTTGACTAAAATATTGACCCTGAAGATGAACAATGATGTTCGAAAGCGCTAGGTCATCGTATGGAAAATACATATTTCGGAACTATTTTCAAATAAAAAGTCTCATTAGAGAATATGAGAAAATTCAAAAGAAAATATGTAAGACTATGTTGTCTTTAACATTCAACACTACATGTTTGAAAGAAAAGTTGCTGCCAAATTACACACACACATATATATATATATATATATATATATATATATATATATATATATATTAAGACATTTTTATGTTTATACATATCTGCTCAAAGCGTATCCAAAGCAGATATGAATGTACGAGGGAGATTCATGGAAGATTGAAGTTTAAAAGCAGTAAACTCATCCTTGTCAACCGAACGATTCTCCGTGGCTTGATCGGTTAAGGCACGTCAGGCTAAACGACGTTTCCGTATAGGATACAGGTTCGATTCCTGAGGGATAACGAATTTTTTCTATGAAAATTTCTCAGACATTCAGGCCGGTAACTGTTATTAATACTGTTTAATACTTAAATATTTGTATCTATAAAAAGAATGTATCAACATAAAAATGTCTTAAAATAATTGTCGAACTTTGTTCATTTCATAATGTGCGACGTCATTTGTTTACAGTGGAATACGCTTTGAGCAGATATGAATGTACGTGAGAGATTCATGGAAGCAGTATAATCGACCTTGCTAATCGAACGATTCTCCGTGGCTCGATCGGTTAAGGCACGTCAGGCTAAACGTTGGTTCCGTATAGGATACAGTTTCGAGGGAACGAGTATTTTCTATGAAAATTTCTCATTTAGGCCGGTAAATGTTATTAATACTGTTTTTTATAAAACAGAGCATTTACTTAAATATTTGTATCTATAAAAAGAATGTATAAACATAAAAATGTCTTAAAATAATTGTCGAACTTTATATATATATATATATATATATATATATATATATATATATATATATATATATATATATATATATATATTAGAGCCATTTTTTTAGTTTTATGGATCGAATTGCGGCACATTGGGATGCCTGTTTTGTTTGCTTGCATATACATATATGCACGCATATATACAGATGCACATATACATATAGGTATACACATACGCACACATGCACATATACACACATACACTAGCACACACATACACACATATACATAGCCGTTAGGGCCTGTGGGTTTTTAAATCAGTCGACTCCTAGTAGGTCCATGTCTTTCTCTCCACCAACTCGTATACCGCATTGTGCTATTATTGTCTCATTGATGATCGGCGAAATGACGCATGGTCTTGGGTTAACTGTTGAGAACTCCGAGATCAGTACACTCCCAATGCATTTTTTTCTCAGTGAATCCTGTTCTCTTCTGATCAGAGTGGCATTTTTTAAGTCAAAACTGTGGTCAGATGTATTACGGTGATCCCTCCACTGCGTTCAGATTGTTGTTATGCAGAATATCTCTTCAGTGTTCATATAATCTCTTTTTCAGGTTTCTGGCTGTTTCGCCGATGTAAATCAATGGGCATTTTGTGCAGTTTTGTTTCGTATGTCCCTGCTTCTGTTCTGTTATTAATATCTCGTTAAATGTTAGCTATATCACTTATTGTTTTTGACGTGGTGTTGACGAATTCTATGTCATGGTTCGACAATTTTTTTTCGATGGTGGTTGTTAAGCAGTTAGTAGGTAGAATTATGTGTTTGATTTTGTTATTGTTGTCGGGATTTTTGTTATTTGTGGATTTTTGTATTTTTCTGCTGTGGATTTTGTAGGCTTTGCGTTTAGCATTGTGCAGGAAATAATTCGAATATTGAAAACGTTCGAAGATGTTTTCAATGTATTTCCCTAGTTCGGAAAGAAATTGGGGCAACAGAGTCTAAGTGCCTTTAAATAAAACCCTATAACCACTCC
>OZ038493.1:96325471-96400471 GCA_964036315.1 Acanthosepion esculentum | reverse complement strand
GATTCTAGTGTCCATCGATCCTAAAAGATTGAACATGGACAGTGAGTTTGGATATGTTATTGTTGGCGGTGTGGGCAATTCTAGAAGTGGATTGATCGGACAGTAATAACGTTTATAGAAATAGCTCTTTCCAAAAAGAACATGATTCTTGCACGATTATTGAAAGTGAATGAAAGGCAGAAAACACAAAAAAAAAATGCATGTAAAACACAATGGAATTAGTAAATTGTTCTTTTTTTTCTCTTCTGTGGGTGATGGTCTTTAATTTTGGCTGAAACAACGAGTGCTACCGTAGTTATATGCTTGATTGTCGTTTTGGGGAGTTACGTGCGAAACTTGTGCTGATATCTGACTTATGAAAAGGTGGACAGAAGCATGTACTGATTGAAATCAGTACCACCACTACTGCTACCGATATGTCGTCTGCTTTACAGCAATTTCTTCTTTTCTTAATTCAGACATTGCCTTCTCCGATATTTGTCACCTACCATCATCGTATCATAAAATGTCCGAATTACAAGTTCATTACGTTGGACCACCATTAGAAAATTAATCGTCCTTATTCAAAAATTAGTAAAATTATTATACAGTATCACCATCATCATTGTTCGCGCTTTCTCGGGTAAGCAGACATGATATGTCATCGTAAGCAGAAATGACATGACAGAACCGATAACGTTGACAAAATCCAAAGAATCTGCAACGTTACCGACCGTCACCTGGCATTTCGGCTTCAGTGATTTCCTCACCGCCGTAACATAGTTTCCCTGCGTCATTTCTATAAATATTTTCATTTAATATCTTCTCGTGAGCTTTGCTCTTCGCAATCTCGATTTTATGAATTTAAGCGTAGTACTAGATTGGCGGCTAGGCTTCATCATTTTACTCTTGAAATTGCTAGATGCAGCCGTAAGTTCTATTCTAATAGTTTCTTCTTTCGCATTTCTCGTCTGTCAAACTCTCTTACGGTTTCTTGCTATCCTATAAACTACGATTTTCAAAAAAAAATTAAATGCAACGTCAGTCGCCATCTTCTTGCATCCTAATACCTGTTCTTTTACTGTCCTTTCTCCTCGCTAACGTTTTCTCGATTTCAGCAGCCAATGACTTCTTAGTGTCTTTATCGCCTTACTTGTAGTGAAATTATTAAAAAAATATATTTATATATCTAGTTTACACATATAAAAATTATGACTTCATATTTTGAAAACTTACTATGGAGATAGTCGGTCAGACCAGGAAAGAAATGAAAGAACAGGATAGATATTGCGAAGTAGGTTTTCAACATATCATCATATTTTGACAAGGTTTTCACGTGTGAATCTATAAATATATATTTTTCAAATTCTTTAATAAGATTTTATAGATGAGTTACCTCCCTTGAATAACGTTAGATTTTTTTTTCGAATTTTACAGGGTTCATGCTCACATATTCATGACTAACATTAGTTTTTGTCTTAGAAATTAAACCAATGAAAATGATCTTAGATAGGATTGAAAGTAATTGAAAAAATGAAAATAATATGCATAATATGCGGCATTTTTTTATCAATTTTGTACAGACAGTAAAAAGTGATTTTGGAAACTTGAAAGGATTAATATATATATATATATATATATATATATATATATATATATATATATATATATATATATATATATATTACGCGAATCATCCATACGAAAAGCAGATAATGACTTTAATGATATAAATGGCAAGAATCACTCTCGCAAACCATTTTTAATAATAAAATACATTAACCTCGAATGTTTGCGAGAGTGATTCTTACCATTTATATCATTAACTTCATTATCTGCTATCTGCTTTTCATATGAATGATTCGCGTAATGTAAATTGAACCTGCACCACATAATTGATATTAAAATAACCGATCCGACGTGCGAATTCCTGATAATAACTTTGACATTACTCTATTTATTGAACAATTTAGTTCATGCCACCTTTACTAAAAAAACCTACTTCTACAAAAGAATTCTCATATTACTATATTAGTACAAGAACGCACAATTTTAAAATTTAAAAAAAATCAATTTCAGCGTCGTGACTGCACGCTCCAAAAGTATTTCTTACAGTTAACAATATCATATTTCTAAAAACACTTCTTTCGGAATACACTTTATCTTTCGATGTCCTGTTATTACCTGGATGTAAAAAAATTACCTATTTCCCTACCTGAAGATGATTGTATGAAACAATTGAAAGCTAGTAGTAAAAAAGACCTTATAAAACGGGAATTTATAAACAAGGATCATACCATTCATTAACGGATTCGAGGTTAATGTATTTTATTATTAAAAATTGTTTGCGAGAGTGATTCTTGCCATTTATATCATTAACTTCATTATCTGCTTTTCGTATGAATGATTCGCGTAATCTAAATTGAACCTGCACCACATAATTGATATTCATCCCCAAAAGATTTGATTAAAAAGAACTGACAAAGTCTGTTTGTTTCATTTTTATTAGATTTTTTCCAATATTCGAATGTATTCCGTATTCTGCTTGAAGTGTTGGCTAAACAGTCCGAAATTCATATTTTGTTATTTTTGTACAAGTACTTTCGACTTTTATTTTTTTTAGCCAATCAACAATCAGAAATCATTTATTGAACAAAGTAACTAATAATAACAAAACAAAAGTCATTGAAACAAAGCAAGTTCAGTCGACCAATGATGACAATTCCAGAACAACGTAACTATAAACAATTTTTTCTATCCTCTGCCAGCCGCAATGATGGAGAAAGCATTACCCCGAACAGTCGCCAGTGAGACACGCTGCAAGAGCCAATCCGTTTCGCGAGGCTCGTTCCTTAATCGAGACGCAATCGTGCCAATCCTCCGAAGGAACGCCATCGAACGAGGGCCAATAACCCCTGAAGTCTCCACTGCCACAGGAGTAAAAAAAAATCTATCAGCAAGAGAAGAGTATTTAACTAATTTTTCATCTCTTCGTCTCGGGCGACGGATCTCGGCTCAACCGCGGACCTGATCAAATTACCGGTTGAAAATGTATCCGCACAGGTCGCATTAAATTATTTTATTTTATTTTATCAATTAGTTATTCTTTTTTCAATTATAATACTATGTAGTATGTGTGCAGATTAGTTAAATCATATGCATCATCTCCTGTGGTAAATGATATTTTATTTAATGTGGGCTGTTTATTTTGTATAATAATATCTTCTAGTGTTTTGAGTCTTTCCTTGCATTGGGTTCTGTAGAGTATTTTGTGTTACCTTGTAATATTTGTCTTATATTGATAGTTATAGTTTGGTCGTCCATCATGTGCTGCTTAATGTGTGCACGGATTGCACTGAGTTTCGACAGATGACAAGTCAATTTGCGAGTAACTGGGGTGTATGTGCGCCCAATACAATTAGTAAAATCGTTTTGTAAATATTAAATTTGGAGATATAATCTCTCAGGGGCATGAGAATTCATAGACAACACGGTTTTTTTTGTAGAAGTGATTTATTAGGCCCTGTGTTGCTGGTAAAAAATAAGTCAGTTATTTTAAACTTTTGTAGCAGATGCTAAATGTTATGTGTTTGATAGGATCATTGAGTGATATGTACAGGTGAATACGTACACTGGAAAATATTATTAAAAATAAATTGACAGACCTTGTCGGTTCTTTTTAATCAAACTTACATATTATTTAATTAATGTTTTATGTTACTGACACCAATATATATACAAATTAATTTATTGAATTCGCTTTCCCATTTTGAGAATGATAATAATAATTCAAACAATACATGCATTGAGTTGACTGATAGATAGATAGATATGAACTGAGATAGATAGATAGATAGATAGATAGATAGATAGATAGATAGATAGATAGATAGATAGATAGATGTGAACAGACTGAGATAGATAGATAGATAGATAGATGTGAACTGACTGAGATAGATAGATAGATAGATATGAACTGAGATAGATAGATAGATAGATAGATAGAGAGATAGATAGATAGATAGATAGATAGATAGATATGAACTGAGATAGATAGATAGATAGATAGATACATAGATAGATAGATAGATGTGAACAGACTGAGATAGATAGATAGATGTGAACTGACTGAGATAGATAGATATGAACTGAGATATATAGATAGATAGATAGATAGATAGATAGATAGATATGAACTGAGATAGATAGATAGATAGATAGATGTGAACAGACTGAGATAGATAGATAGATAGATAGATAGATAGATAGATAGATAGATAGATAGATAGATAGATAGATGTGAACTGACTGAGATAGATAGATAGATAGATATGAACTGAGATATATAGATAGATAGATAGATAGATAGATATGAACTGAGATAGATAGATAGATAGATAGATAGATAGATAGATAGATAGATAGATAGATAGATGTGAACTGACTGAGATAGATAGATAGAGAGAGAGAGAGAGGGGGTAGAGAGAGAGAGAGAGAGAATATCAATACATCAACCTTACTTGATTCCTCATGTTTTTCCTTAAGATATTTCTTTCGGCAGGCATCCGATTAAATATCTATAATCTTGTAAAATATCATTTCTTCTTTACAACGACCTGTCCATTAATATTCCATGCCATTACCTGCCAATTGCAATTTTATGATCTGTGGGAATGAAAAGATGAGTGTTCTGTCAATATGGCCGGCTGATCGCTGTTTAGCGGAGGCTGGAAGTTGAAAGAAGTAAAACAAGTGTCATATATATAGTAATCAATGTTTCGCCCATTTTCCAGTGACCAGGTTTCAAATAGAAAGAAAGAAAGCGTACTTCAACCGTTCATCAATCACTAAAATAGTTCAGTTGATTTCTGTCTTCCAGTTTAAGGTGATACTTTCCGTGCATTGAGTTAATGTTTCGTCAAATAGTGCGACATAAGAACTGGTTTTGGAAATAACTTGTATCGTCCTTGCTGTGATTGAACATTTACGCAGGTCGTGGTAATTTTTTTTTATCACCCCAAGCAAGGCTGGAAGCCACTAGCACGCCAGGGGTTACAGAAGGTTTGGAGGAAGAGCAGATAGGAGTGGTAAAGGAGAGGATGTGGAGAAAGATAGTGGATCGATCAAGGCAAGGGGGTTACAGAAGATTTGGAGCGAGAGCAGATAGGAATGAAAGGGGAAAGGATGTGGAGAAGGGAAGTGGATAGATCAAGGCAACTGGAGATGTCGATTGACGTTACACTTAAATAGTTGGAGATTGTATTTGTCAGGGAAACAGGAATAAGGAAGGGAACTCCACAGGCGAGATGTGCGAGACATGAAGCTGTTGGAGGAGAAGAGACGTCTACATCTCACAGTTTCAACGGTGAAGGGGTGGGAACGGGATGCCAGCCTCGTAGGACGTTTAAATTCATGAGGCCTAGGAACCAGCGAAAGCAGCTCATCGGAGCAATTACCGTGAAAGTATTGCATTCAATTTGAATGTTGGGGTTTTCACATGATAAATAATGACACAAAATATTCTTTTCCAAGTCGTTAGTTATTTTTAGACTTATTTAAAGATTAATAAATATTAGCATTGGAATTTCATTCTGGTGACCAGTGAAAACCTTATAGGACAGCCTTGTAAAATGTATAATCTACTGAAGTATTAGAAACTATATCGACAAAATGCATGGAGCAAGCACATTATTACTAAACCAGTGTACCGTCAAATAAGACCTTTATTTACTTCAAAGGAAAATTATACTGAACGATTTAACGATATTATGATGTAATATGTTATACAGCGCAGTATTGATTTTCAATAAACAATACAAATTTAAAACATTTTGTCTTATAATTTGTGTGCAGCAGTTTTATGATGCTGTATACACTTTTTTGGTTGTCTATATTAATTATGATCAAAAAATGATCTAAAAAATCTTATCCATTGAGTAGCTTTTTGTGATCTTTTACAATTTTTAACACAGTTTCTACTTATCGAATACAATAAAAGCTGCATATTTTACTTGAGATGATTCATAATCAGAATTCTGGTCGAATATATTTTCCATTCAATGCATCTAATATAAAATATATCAACTTTATTTGGATTTATTCTTGAAATAGTAAAATTTGAAGTCAGTTTGTAAGCAAAAACATGCGGAAATTAGGCATTTTACATTTAAAACTGAATATTGAACTCAAATATTGGTGAAAGCTATCAATGTAACTTTTAGTGTCAGTACTTATCTCATCAAACTTCAGCTTTTACATCGAATCCAATGCTGATTTGCTAAAAAAAAAAAAGGTATCGGGTTATCTCCTCTTCGTTTCGTAACCCTTTCAACAGGGGTCTCTCTCCACGTGTATAAATACTCGTTCATCCTTCTCTCTTTCTCCTTTTTCCTGCTTACGCCCACGTGTGAGCAACTACCTCGATTTCGGCCGCGGGCCGAAACCTCGCACGTGGGGCGAGGTACAAAAACTTTCTCTTAACATCTCCAATATGGGAACTCTAATACACCACCAGCGTTTCCCATATTCAGGGAACACGCTAAAGACAAAATTCACAACCGTACGGACATTTCAACTCAACACACACACAAACAACTTTCCATACAGACACTAACGTTTTATTCATGTTTTAAATGATGTATTTGTAATTCTTGTATCAGTATGTTTGTCATTAATATATATTTCTTTTGTACATATATATCTGTCTTGTTCGTTTTATTTTGCTTTCTTTGGACTCCATCATAGTCCAACATTACTATGTAGCGGGACTGGCCAGCAGGAAGTCCTAGTCCAGAGATTTTATCCTCGCATTAACCCGCCGGTCCCCTACAAAGGTGAAAAATCAAACTGCCCTATTTTACATACGAGCATGACAACAACGCAACCTCAGCTTCAACGGAAAACAACATTGAATTTCTTTCAAATGTACCCCTTTTTCTTGGAGGTAATTTTATTTGAATGCTTACTATTGATACCAAAATATAATACATAAAAGACTTAATATTCTTCTCAAGCAAATGCAATTTACAAATCTAGCGTACTTTATCTTAACAGAAACCTCACAATGTCTGCAATTCAAAACTGTAATTCCATGCTTGCCTCAGACGACTGTAAATGGCGCTTCGCGACGAAAAAGACGAGATAGCGTAAGGTTGTTGTTGTAAATCCTTATACGAATGCAAGAGTAAATTCATTCCATGGTATATTCTCTTCTAGACTTGGTCAGTTAATGTCAACGAGAGAGTATGTAATTTTGGAGATTGTCTTCGAACGTGCATCTATTTTTCTTCTCGCAAGTACGTGATATACTCTACTTTTTCCCTTTTCTAGCAGGGTACTTTTAGAACCACCTTTCATCTGGTTGCCCTGCGTGGGCACATTTTCAAAGTTCAGTTAGGTCGACTTCCTGTTTACATTATAGCGGTAGCCACTGACACCCTTTCAGACCCGATTCTGAAACTATTGGTAATGAGATCACCGTCCAGGTTAATGCACTTGGCCCCTCTCGTGGTCTAGTGTGACACCGAGTGAAAAACACACTTTGATATCTCTTAGGGTGAGCCCAGCATATATTAGGCTTACCGCACATCAAAGGTTCTTTATTGACATTTAATTAGATTCTTACCTCTGATATTTCTTAGCATGAATAGTATAGTACAATAGTAAATATAGACAAACTGCCCCAGAAAGCAACAGCGGTGCTGGTGCGTACTATCCGTGAACCCTCCGATACTTAAGACTGATTAAGGGTCCCGTGGGTTGCTTTGTCTTCCTTACTATCTTATCAACTTTGTTTTTTTCCACCTATATTTATATACGTTACAAATTAAATGAAGCATAATTGACTATGAAAAGATAAAAAATTTTCGCAGATTTTGAAGTAATTCGGGTTTTTTTCCAAAATCGTGAATTTGTTTTGCTGATCCTAAGGCTCCAAAAAACACTATATAAAATTCACTATTTTTTATCTATAATGTTGTAGGTGTTAAAATTCTTTAACTTTGTAAAAGGAAAATCTCAAGTTGATATTAAAAATTGAAGCAAATCATTGTTGATTTATTTAATGATGGAAAGTATTTTCTTGTTTTGTCGGTGTCAGTTCCTTATTGGCTTCTTCCAACAGCCTGTATAAGTGTGCGTATCTGTATATCATTTTTTTTAGGGAGATGGACACAAGTACTACTGTTGTTTTATTGATTTGTTGTTGATGTGTTTTACTGTTCTGTTTTGCTTTCTTGTATTTTTTTTTCCTCTTTTTTTGTCTTCCTCTTATTGTCATGAAAAAACATAAATTGGCGAGTTGGGCGGAAGAGTTCCTTATAGGTAAGTCGCCGCTCCCGTCTAAATTCTGTGTATATATATATTTTTTAAATCTGATATGAAATAAAGACAATTTATTATTATCATTATTATTACTATTATTATTTTATTTCCTTTGATTTCTGATGTGTACTCATTTCTTTCCGGGTACCACCCAGGGACCTAAGGTTAGAAATGGCATCATGACACTTTCCAAAAAAAAAAACACAAAATATCTTACATAAACAAAGGCCCTTCGTAAGGTGTGGGCTGTACTCGGGAAAACAATTTTTTGTATTACTTTAAGGCATGGGCTTCCAAGAATCCCTTCAATTAGTCTACTGGAATCTTTTCCAACCAATCCGATGGCACCAACTACAGCGGGAATTGTTGATGTTTCCATATGCCACATGTTTGAGATTTCGATTTCAAGGTCCTTGTATTTTGATAGCTTTTTGAAGATCTTGAAAGATACATTGCAGTCTGCAGGGACTACCATATCAATAAAGAGGCACTTTTTGTGTGCGATCTCTAATAACAATGTCTGAGCGGTTAGCTTTGATTGTTCTCTCTGTGTGTATTGTGTAGTCCCATAAAATTGTAACAGGCCCTATCTCCGTAACCGGGTCTGGATGGTGTTCATACCACTTTCTTTCAGCTTCCTTCCTGTAAAAGTTACATATTTTCCAGTGCTGATATTGGCCAACTGTGTAATGCCGGGTTTTATATTCAGTGGGTGCCAATACCGTGCAACCTGACTGATGATCGATTGTTTCTGGGTAATTATCACAGAACCTGCATTTTGGGCCAATACTATATTTTAGTATGTGTGCTTGATAATTTCTAGTTAACAAGCACTGATCCTGTGCAGCAAGGATAAAACCTTCCGATTCAGCTTTGTATTATTATTATTATTATTATTATTATTATTATTATTATTATCTATTATGACATGTCTCTAAAATTTGTATTTAGATACATTGTATTTATTTTAAGTTTTTCAGGCTGAATTGTCCACCTATATTGCATATGATCCACTATTGTATATAAAAAGGTTACAATAAAATGTGTATTTTTATGAATACGACCTTGTGAAAATTGAGATGTAGTAGAATGGGAGGCTCCGTATCATAGTTGCACCAGTCATGAGCAACAGACACAATAAAGGGTAAACAGTTATCTATTAAAAACTGAAAATATCATGGGTTTGACGATACTGAAAAATGCTAACAAAAAAAGCACAACAGAAAGTGATTTGGAACATAAAAATTAGAAAATACTCCGTTTCCGACATCGAGAATGAAACTGGATCAGTTTATGCTAAATACAAACAAAAAATGATTTTTACAGATCATGAATGCAGCTGCGCCGGCAGAACAATGGGTGAATGTGAGGGAGAGTGAAAAACTGACAAATACCAGGAACTTCCCCGGGAGCTGAAAAAAAATATGGATTATGATTATTATAATTGTGCTCGTCATATTAGGTCGCACTTGGAATCGCGTCGAAATCAACAGAAGCCTGATTAGATGAATCATATACGCCGGAGGGTCGCTGGAACGTTGCTATAATACTGAGAAGAGTGCTAGAAATTTGAGTAAAACTACTCTGACTCAGTCTTCAGAAATAACCCACAAGTATTTGGCGTGATATTCAGACGCAAGAATAATAGCAATAACAATAATAATAATACAGAAAAAGGATCTGTAACAATTTTATGGGACTTTACAATGCACACAGACAGAATAATCAAAGCTAATCGCTCAGACATCATAATCAAAGGCACAAAAAAACAGAATGTGCTTTCTTATTCACATGGCTGCTGGAAGGCCCTGTGTCTGGGAACAGGACTCTACACCATGCCACACAAGCAGGAAAACCCGTCATGGCTGTGGGACAATTTCTGCTACCTCATCACTCCTTACATCTGTTCACCTAACTCCCTAGTCTTCCATCCCTTGATTATTATGTGTGGGGCGCAGTTGAGCGATAGTAAAACCAAAGATAAACTGAAGTCAAGGATTATGACAGCATTCACCCACTAAAAAACGGAGACTGTCCAGAAAGTTGCAGGAGATTCCGAAGTCGTATGGAGGCCGTAGTTAAAGTCAATGACGATTTTATTGAAAATAATGAACTCTTTAGTATTTCAACATATTTTTGTTTAATTTTGGTAAATATGCCTGTTAAATCAAGATGTCAGTGTTATTTTCATTTTTGCGTAATTTAGACAACAATTTATCCATCGCACCCTGTACATACATATACGTATATATTTACTTCCGGCCTCTCTCTCTCTCTCTCTCTCCCCCTCTCTCTCTCTCTCTCTCCCCCTCTCTCTCTCTCTCCCCCCCTCTCTCTCTCTCTCACTCTCTCTCTCTCTCTCTCTCCCCCTCTCTCTCTCTCTCACTCTCTCTCTCTCTCTCTCTCCCTCTCTCTCTCTCTCTCTCCCTCCTCTCTCTCTCTCTCTCTCTCTCTCTCTCTCTCTCTCTCTCTCTCTCTCTCTCTCTCTCTCTCTCTCTCTCTCTCTCTCTCTCTACGCGCCAGGACGTTCGCACTTGAACTCTTGAAGCTCCCAACTCATCGTTCTTTAATTATTATATTGGGTTTTATAAAGATTTATATTTTATTCATTAACACTCCACGCGCTTTCTTTTCATGATTACGCAAGAAGACCAATGGCGACAGCTTTATTTCTCTTATCCAAGAATTTAATTTCTTCCTTACTGATCGAATTCTTTTGTGGTGATGGCGTTGATAACTAAGCAGACCAAATTTTGCATGGATGAGTCTATGATATTGACTGGTAGAGAACTAGGTTGATTTTGTCAAGCATTTCTCACTTGTTTGACTTCTTCCTTTCCTCTTCTGTTGGCTTCGAAGATTTTGGATCCGATAGTGATGGAACACCGCCAGATGATACGGTCTCAAGTTGTTTCAAAAGATTTCGGCTCAAGTCCAATGGTTTTCAGCGTTGTTTTGGGTTGGTCTTTGTATATTCGAAGAGAGCAACTAGATGGCCTTTTCCCAGAAGTCAGCTCATTGAATAAGACTTGATATTTCCATTCTTGCTCCATGTCCTTACCATCAAAGACGGTATTTCGTGATCAGCGATGGGATACTCTGACTGTTGGCTCTTTCGAAGACTTTGTTGTTGGTCACATAGTATACCCATTTGATATTCAAAACTGAACGAAGATTTTGCTGGTAAAAGTGTTCTAATTTTTGGATGTCGCTGTTGCAGAGTTATGAGTATTGATTTAAAGAATTATTATCAGAAGGCTTTTCTTATTTTTGGTCAATTGTAGTTGATTGGTTTGTGTGAAGAAAACACTACAAACATTTAAATTTTATTGCCCGCCTGGCACAAGGTCAATAATAACATTTTTTTTAATAAATGACAAAACGACTCCGTTTGTATGTGAGGAAGAGATATTCGAATTTATATACAGAAATTTACAATTGGTTGTTGCTGAAATAAAATTCAAAAAGAATTTATCTTTTGAAACCCTTTATGATTTTTCTTTTTTGTTGTTTGTTGACGAGAAAGTTTCACTATTTTCTTTTAAAAGATATTGTTCATAAATATTTCTGTGACAGTGAATATTACAAGAAACTGTCTTTTGGTTTGAAACATTTCAGTCAATGTAAGATTAAATGTTTTGATTTGTTTGTTTTTTTGTAAATCAGTTTTAAATTGCAAAATATTGTTCTTTTAAAAGAAATCAGTAAATTTCGCTCGTAAAGATATTTTCATAAAATGAATAAAGTTTAACTGTCAATGGTTCGCAGAGATATCCTTTTTTATATTCATTTCAATTGCATCACATACTAAGAAACAGACTTTAAAAATAACAAATTCGAGAATGAATGAATTTAACAAATGCTGTGAGTCTGGTATGCGGGCTTGCAAGATGATAAATTTGTTATTGAAATAGAATCTTTTTATTCTTTATGAAATGTGTCAGTTATATTTTAGAAAAAGTTGTAATTTGAAATTGAGTGTCTGCGTGAGAAAAAAACGTTTTTAGTGCATTACTTGTCATGCAGTTTTTACAAATGTTGATGCAACTTCTTTATTGAAGTCAGCGTTGAAATTTTCTGATGCAGTATTTGAGAAAGATTTGCTTAGCTTCACTGTATTCGGTTGCAATGATCACAAAATGTTTCAGGTTTCCTATTGGAAACTTCTGGTTTCACTGGCGCATGACTCGCGCACTTTAGTTTATATACTTACTTGGACCACATGGTTACCCAAAAAAGGCTAAACCCTTTACCAAGAAAAATCGTTAGAATTCTAAGTAATGCGTAGGGGTTATACAGTTTTAGATTAAAACTAGCCACTGATTGGATGAGCCTACTTTCGTATCAATTTTAAGCGTAAAATTTTACCACATAAAATTTACATTTAAATTATTTCGAAAACAGCAATATTTGCTGAAATACATCCATGTTTCAAAATTAATTAAAGATAGAACTCTAAATGGCGACGATAGAGAGTTCAATTTTAGCAGCCATATAGCAAGGTTGAAATGACATCATTGTAGACCATCATTGTTGTTAAGGCCAGATCTTTTTTTTTACATTTGTTTACCAACTGGACGCTAGTTGGGCTTTACTATCGATTCTTACTTCCGGCACTCTTGCCGTTTATTACTCCCGGCTACCACGAACCCTTATCTTCCTGCATTCCTAGCCTATACTACTTCCGTCTACTACAGACCTTTAATTCTGGCTACTACGGACCCTTATCTTCCGGCAATCCTGGCCTTTATTACTTCTGGCTACCACAGACTCATATCTTCTAGCATCTTACTTCCGGCATTCTTGGACTTACAACTTCCGGCTATCTCAGATCCTTACTTTCGGCAATCCTGACCTAAACTATTTCCGGCTTCCACAGACGCTGTGCTTCCGTCTAAACCATGGTCCCTACTTCCAGCATCTCTATCTCAACCTAACTCACCTTGTTGACCGGCGTTTAATGGACCGGCTTACAACATCCCTGAACACATCGGTCCCGACTTCCGGCATCTCCATCTCAACCTAACTCGCCTGGTTGATCGGCGTTATTGGACCTGCTTACAACAGCCCTGAACTTCCAGCTACATCATGATCCCTTCTTCCGGCATCTCTAGCTCAACCTAACTGAACTAGTTGATCGGTGTTAATGAACCTACTTACAACAGCCCTGAACTTCCAGCTGCTCTTTGGTCCCTACTTCCGGCATCTCTATTTCAACCTAACTCACCTGATTGATCGGTGTTAATGTACCTGCTTGCAACAGCCATGAACTTCCCTCCTTCCAGCTTTCCTGTCAACCTAACTCACCTGGTTTAAGAAATTGCTGCATGCATATCGTCCAGACTCAAATAACCTACTCTGTACACTACGATTAAAATACTACGGAAGGTTCACCATTTAACTTAACCAGCAATTACTCAACGCCAGCACCGCACATTTAAATGAAATGGAACTTTCTTTTCCTTGGCTATATTATCCAGACATCAAGCTGTGGGGTGCTAATGGTGTTGGTAAGAAATTATCAGAAGGTTTTTGTCGAAGGTTGCGTTTTGAGATTTAACACTCGACATTCAATTTGCAAAGAAAACACAGAAAAGAACAACAAGAGATGATTGAATGATCAACAAGTAAAGTGTATATTGAAACAAATATATATACAATGACAATAAAGATTAAGTCGTAAAAAGTGATTTCCCTTGTACCGTGTGGGAAATGCAAGTGTATGTTGTAAGGACTTTCTTTGTTGAAATTTGTTGTACTTAAGAATGTTTGATGTTTGAATTTGAAAGTTAGATGTTTCTGCAGAAGAATGTTAAAGTTCTGAATAGTTCACTTGGCTTTGATAACAGACAGTTCACTGTGTTGTGTGAATGTAGTTAATGTCTGTGTGTGTGTTTGAGTAGAAGATTCAGAATACACGTACGTGGTTATGATTGTGAAATTTTATAATCTATTAATTAAATCTTAAATTTCTGCTTTATATACAAGTAAGGTAATCTACTAAAGTGTCTTCCTTAAATTTCTGCTTTATATACAAGTAAGGTAGGCTCCAAGAACGACCGCGGGAAGAATATTGAAGAAAGTGTCAATTTATGTGAATGGCCAAAAATCGACCAATTGTTGATTTTTTTTACTATAGCAAGTTTGGTGAAACAAAACACAAGAAATTTTTATGCGGCTCGTGCGATGCGTAAAATGTCTTTACGAATAGTACTGTTTATTTATTGTCCAATTGCTGTTGTGTAATATGTGGGCGTGGTGTGCGTAGGCGTCCACTACAAAGCAACCTACTCTGTACACTACGATTAAAATACTACGGAAGGCTCACCATTGAACTTAACCAGCAACTACTCAATGCCAGCACCGGGCATTTAAATGGAACTTTCTTCGCTATATCGTTCAGACTTCAAGTTCAAATAATCTACTCCGTACACTTCGAAAATACTTTGGAAGGTTCATAACCAACAACTTTTCAACATTTTCGCCGGGCATGTGAACTGAACTTTCGAACTGTGGAATTTAACCTACAAGGACTCTACTTTTAACACTTAATCCCAAATATATTATCTAGATCTTCTAGCTGGTCAGTATTTCTCAATTTACTCAATTCTCCCTCCATTACTCAACTCTTTGTTCTTTTAAACTGATCACTACTATTATATCCAATGTAAATAAATTTTGTATTAATTTTAAATATTGTGGACTCGTCCATTTACCTTATCACCCCTAGCAACAGGAACATTCAATTTTACACGCCTACGTGAATCAACTTAACCAATCAAAAACCTTGTTGTGCTAAGCAGCGAATTCTATTGGCTCGCAACATGATAATTCAAAAACTCCACGTGAGGAAGTTAAATTGCGCCAAAACTTACTTGAGCCGATTCTGACATCTATCAGGGGTATCTCCTCTTCGTTTCGTAACCCTTTCAACAGGGGTCTCGCTCTCCCGGGAGTATAAATACGGACTGACCTTTCGCCTCTTTCTCTTTCCACGGCTCTTCCCACGGCTTCGCACACGTGCGGCCAAAACTGCCTCTCCTGAGGCCGGCAACCTCGCACGTGGTGCGAGGTACTGAAAAACTTTCTCTAACATATCCTATATGTGAACTCTAATACACAACCAGCGTTTCCCATATTCTGGGAACACGCTAAAACGAAATTCACAACCGTACGGACATTCAACATACACACAAACAACTTTCCATACAGACACTAACGCTCTATTCATGTTTTAAATGATGTATTTGTAAATTCGTGTATCAATCTGTTTGTCATTAATATATATTTGTTTTGTACATATATATCTGTCTTGTTCGTTTTATTTTGCTTTCTTTGGACTCCATCATAGTCCAACATTACTATGTAGCGGGACTGGCCAGCAGGAAGTCTTAGTCCAGAGATTTTATCCTCACATTAACCCGCCGGTCCCCTACACATCTAAAACCTTATATAAGGAAGATTTCCAACTCAGTCCAGCGAACAAAGAGAAGCGCCAATCTAATCCACGTAACTTGCGATTATAATTTTCCCGCGCGAAAAACCACAACTGACTCATCCACAACTGACTCATCCACAAACTCGACTCGAAGATTACTGTGTGAATACAAAGAACTTCAAACTTGCAAGACTTTACTTATCTAAAGTGAATTATTAACATTCACTATAATTTAAGTAAATACTATTATCGAACATATTACATACCTACGGTTAAGGGTAGATTACTTCTGATGACTCAATTCTAAACATTACAAAAACAATACGGACATAAATAACGCTGTTTAAACACTAATTACGATTTCTTATAGACTGTAATACAAATAAACCAAAACACCAAAAAGCAAACAAAATCTTTGTCCACTAACAAACATAAGACATATAATACCTTGCAATAACATTTTGTAAATAATATTTGAATTGTATATAAATGCATTTGTTTGTTTGAATTGCATACATGTTTTGTCTTGTTTTATATTGCGAATTATTTATTGTTGTGGATGCATGAAAAGATCACGCAACCTGACGAAAAATCCTTCTGATATATTCTGACACTCAAGCAAAAATCTTAGTTCATTCTGCGCATCCCCAACAATATCCTCGTTCTGTTGTCCATTTTTGTTCTACCTATCAGATATCACATCTGTTAGTTTTATAAATATTAGCGGGCCTCATGTGACTATCTTTATTTGGGCGCACAGGCCGTATTATATCGCGGTTCCTGAGGGTATACTACACATTTTTTTTTTACGATTACTTTGTACTTGAACAATATAACTACCATGCAAAAAATAAAAAATAAATAAATAATAATAATAATAATAATAATAATAATAATAATAATAATAATGATAATTTTAAAAAAAACACGTCTCGAATATAATCGGAAACCATGATGGTCGTAAAAAACATGCCGGACCATTTTTATTAAAGGTACAGTGATCTACACTTCACCGGTTTCGGTCTCTGTAAATTTTCAGTGGTGAGAGAGTCGTTCATGTAGGGATGGGTTCCGGTAGCTAATCCGTGTCTCGTATTTTCGGTTTTGTATTTATTATGTAAGTATGAAAATATATTGCGCAATTAATTCGCTTATTTATGCCGCTATTAAGCTTTCATCATTTTCTTTTATGATTTCCCCCCCGCCCTTCAAGTTTATTTGATGATGTCTCATCATTTTTACGGGCGTCGTTGTCATCATCCAAAAATCAGTAGTTTCATAAAACTAAAACATGTGGATATTCTGTACTTTTTAATTTATTTGATCAGTAATAAATATATTTCTAATTACAATAAAATATTTATATAGAATAATATATATAATACGGAAATTTTAATTTTATCGTATTTTTAAAAATATGACGAAGTGTTTTTTTTTTAGTTTTTGTGTAGTCGTTTCTTTCTTCTATGGTAAAAAAAAAATAAAATACTCATTTATTAAAAAAAGATTTTAAAAATATTTATTACTAAAATTAAAAATGAGAATCTTGTATTCATGGCATGATTATTACTATTATTATTAGTTAATTAACAACAATTATTAAATTATCCTTTTTTACGTCTCGCTTCATTCAAAAATGCTAATGTAAATAAATTATTATTTTCAATTTTAGAAATTATTAGAAATTTACGTACAAGTTTTCTGTTTGAATTTTTTTTTTAAATTTAAATACTTAGAAAAAATAATATTAGTCGTTGTTTTTTGTCCAAAGACATCAAATCTGAAGGTTAGGGAAACGAAAATTGATTTAAAAAGAAAAAAATAAGTGTGTTTCTGTTCGTTGTAGTAAATACATAATAATAGCTTTGTCGTCGTTTAATCAATAATCCTTTATGGCCTTGAGGCATGATTAAACTTTACGACAAAATATAAAAACATTTTCAACAAACTAATGTATCTAGAAAAGAAAATCCTATTGTACTCGTCCATCCATCGTTACTTCGTACGACCGTTACGCTATGGCAATATTCTTAAAATCTTAGGTAATTACAAGGTTTTTTTTTTGGTTTTTTTTCATATCTAAAAGATTTTCCTGCTCGAGAAAACATACAAAATAGTACCAAATTTACTTGCTAGCTCAATTAGCTACTGAGTTATATGACCATTCAAAGTTCGTCGGATTTTTCGTACGAGTTTTTAGCCAGACATGGAGTCCAGATATTTATCTTTGTGAAACAAAATCACAACAGATTTCAACGTTTATAATCCCACCGAATAATAAAACTGATAACCTTGTACATTTTACCTGCAAAAAGACATTTTCTAAATACCTTTTTCTTCCTTAGACATTGCTATTATTTTAACTACCTTCACTTCTTGGCAAAGTTTATTCTTTTAAAAAGCGATAAATTTTAATAAAACCTACCTGATGAAAGTGTCACACAAAAGGATGTTTATTTTTCCCTTGACACCAGTATTATTTTAAACTACCTTCACTTCTCTCAGCAATGTTTATTCTTTTAATAAGCGATGATTAGAATTTTAATAAAACCTAACCATATGATGAAAGTATCAAATAGAGATGGTCTTTCCTTTGACACCGCTATTATTTTAACTACTTTCACTTTCACTTCTCAGCAATGTTTATTCTTTTAAAAAGTGATGATTAGAATTTTAATAAAACCTAATTATATAATGAAAGTGACTTCATACATTTTTGTTCTTGAGATAATGAAATATTAAACACTAGTTTATTTACAAAAATAATTTTATATTTAGATTCTAAAAACCAATACATTTGTATTAAAACTAATGCTATGCAATATTTGTCAGTTGCCAATTCATAAAGAAGTAATAGGAAAACAATTTTTTATTCATAAGTTTATAAACATTTACTAAATTATACAAATATGTGAACTAAAATCTCTATTATTTACCATTTTATAAAGTTTGAATCGATTAGTAATAAGCCAATGTTTTGCCAACTATTTCAATAAACAATCTAATAGTGGCATATTCCATTTTTGGTCTGATCTGACTCTTTTAAAGATAGAGCATGGTAGCTGACATTTGGTGGAAGGATGGGTAGCAATAAAAGGAACCAACCCTTCTTCCAGCATCTTTTGAAATGACACAAATATGTGTTACATTTGAGGCCGAGAGTGAGCGTTAGCCCTAGTAGGCATTCAAGGCAAGGAGCCTCTTTGAGAGCTTGACGGCTCATCAGGATTGGTCCAGCTGTAGGGTCTGCTCAACAGTGATGAAATATCTCAAGTTTAGATGTATTGAATGACATCAGCAACTTTGATCAGATTTTGGGAAATGGTTTGGGCTGAGAACTTTTCAGTACCCAATTATAATTTGCTGGCCCAGCATCATAAATCTGTAATCTATAATGAGACAAAATATATAATACAATTCTGTCTAATAGATAAAACTCAGTCTTTGTGTTTGCACAAATACATTGAAAATTAATTAAATATATAAAGTTGGTGGTCTGAATATCTTTGTGTCTGTACAAATATATAAAACTATGACATCAAACAAATTCCTATCATCATTTAGATCTAGCGACTTCACAGTTCTTGTATAACAAAGATAACTAATTTGCATATCAGCTGTAAAAATCAAATTAATTTCAAGTCTGATTTTTTGTTATCTTTATAAGTAAATAATTGTTTTGTTGATGCTTTTTATAGCTAAATTATTTGGTTAGTCAAATAAAATTACTTTCTGCTTTGAAAGTGGTAATCACTACTGCATTTTGATCACAGCTTGACAGTAAAGGGAAGTAAGCAATATTGATATTTTTATAGTATATTTTGAAATTTTGTATTAAATTATAGCTTAAATAAATGATTATTTTGTTGATAATTTTTTTATAAGTTGTTTTGTTAATCAATTAAATCCATTTCCTGCTTTGTAATTTGTAACCCCCTTAACATTTAGATAACATCTTCGATGTAAAGGGAGGTGATCAATGTTGTCTTTGTTATGGTATATTTTGAAATAAAATTATAACACTAGAAAGGCCTGTAAAAATTTCAAAGTTCTCCTATTTTAATTTTCTGATGAAACTTAAATTCTTCACTTAATGACTGAATAAACCCTTGACAAGTCTTACTACAAAAAATATCCATAGAAATTCTCCTGTCACATTGTTAAATATGTGAACTTAACAACTTCAACAAAATATTGGAATCAGTCAGTCAGTTAAATGCCATACAGGGTACATGCTTGGGTGATCATGTATCTTTCAATAGATGACTGACAAGGCAGATTTTTTCTCCGCAGTAGGTTGCTATTTCTTCCTGCGGTAGACTGGTGGCCAACCAATGCTAAAGAACCAAGTCTGTCCTGTTATTCAACCCATAGCTGGGGGAGAAGAGATGGATTCATAATTTGCCAAAGGGTATTTGTGCGCAAATGAATTTAACAAACTCAACTGTAATTCAAACTCGGCTGTCAGGGTTCTCACTCCAAGATGATATCCATTACACTTCAATGCACATCCACATGAATATTGGAAAAAAACGGTCATAAATATGAATGCTGGTAATTATTTTAAGAAGTGAGTACAAAGGAAAAGACTTGAAATTGATAAATTTTCCATTTTGCTGACACAGTCGTTAAACACTTCAATCTTCCTTTCTTTCTTTCTTTCTTTCTTTATAACTAAAACCAAATAGCAAATGTCTTTTGTTTTCTATATTATCAAAATGGAATAGTCCATTTATTTATGAACTATTGGCAGAAGACATTAAACAGTTCTATCTTCCCTTGATTGCCTAACTCAGTTTATGTCGTTTCATAATGTGCATCTGAAAAATGACACTTTTATCACAATTGCCAAAAAATCTCTGCTTTTTGGCTGGGATCAAAGTGTAGTATCTGCCCTTGGGCAGATAAGCTATATTTCATCTCTCAGTTGTGTCCCTATTTGCGGACAAAATGCTGTTCAGTTGTGTCCCTATCATCAGACAGAGCACAAGTGAAAATAGTATTGAGAGGTGCCCAGTCTCGGTAAATAGCTGCTCGAAGCAGTACCTACATCACTGCACTAAAGAGATCGGTAGTAAAACCGATGCCAGTGCAACCAATAGTTGTGAGGTCTGGTCTATTTTTTGCCTGGCCCAGGTGCACACACCAGGGCTGGCTCCCCACATTAACTGACATTATGTCACCTCCTGCCAAGGGCAAGAAAATACAATCGCTTCTCGGCCTTTAGGCTAAGATCAAAGTGTAGTATCTGTTCGCAGATTACTCGCTGAATGATCGCCTTTAGGCCGGGAGCGATCACTGATACAGGCCGGTCGCAGGGATTCGTCCCTGCGCTGGTAGTATCGGGGGCTACGTCTGACTAGCTATGACAAGCTAAGACCAGCCATGACCAGCTATGACTAGCTAAGACCAGCTCTGACCAGCTTGGACAAGCTAAGACCAGCTAAAGCACTGCGGCCCGGGTGAAAGCTCGGGTCCACTCCCCCTCCCGTCCCACGTTAAACCCCGACCTTGTGTCACAACCTGACCGTGTGGGAGGTCAAGTAAATCCACGGCCTTTAGGCTAAGATCAAAGTGTAGTATCTGTTCGCAGATTACTCGCTGAATGATCGCCTTTAGGCCGGGAGCGATCACTGATACAGGCCGGTCGCAGGGATTCGTCCCTGCGCTGGTGGTATCGGGGGCTACGTCTGACTAGCTATGACAAGCTAAGACCAGCCATGACCAGCTATGACTAGCTAAGACCAGCTCTGACCAGCTTGGACAAGCTAAGACCAGCTAAAGCACTGCGGCCCGGGTGAAAGCTCGGGTCCACTCCCCCTCCCGTCCCACGTTAAACCCCGACCTTGTGTCACAACCTGACCGTGTGGGAGGTCAAGTAAATCCACGGCCTTTTGGCTAAGATCAAAGTGTAGTATCTGTTCGCGGATTGCTCACTGAATGATCGCCTATGGGGCCGGGTTTCCTTCTCCGATACCGGCCGGCGGCAGGGATTCGTCCCTGCGCTGGTAGTATCGCAGCTAAGACTAGCTATGACCAGCTAAAGACCAGCTTGGACAAGCTAAGACCAGCTAAGACCAGCTATGACTAGCTAAAGCCAAAGCACTGCGACCCGGGTGAAAACTCGGGTCCATTCCCCCTCCCGTCCCACGTTAAACTCCGACCTTGTGTCACAACCTGACCGTGTGGGAGGTCAAGTAAATCCCGTGTAGTATCTGTTCGCGGATTGCTCACTGAATGATCGCCTATGGGGCCGGGATTCCTTCTCCGATACGGGCCGGCGGCAGGGATTGGTCCCTGCGCTGGTGGTATCGTGGCTGCGTCTGACTAGCTATGACCAGCTCTGACCAGCTTGGACAAGCTATGACCAGCCAAGACCAGCTATGACTAGCTAAAGCCAAAGCACTGCGACCCGGGTGAAAACTCGGGTCCATTCCCCCTCCCTTCCCACGTTAAACTCGACCTTGTGTCACAACCTGACCGTGTGGGAGGTCAAGTAAATCCCGTGTAGTATCTGTTCGCGGATTGCTCACTGAATGATCGCCTATGGGGCCGGGATTCTTCCTCCGATACGGGCCGGCGGCGGGGATTGGTCCCTGCGCTGGTGGTATCGTGGCTACGTCTGACCAGCTTGGACAAGCTAAGACCAGCCAAGACCAGCTATGACTAGCTAAAGCCAAAGCACTGCGACCCGGGTGAAAACTCGGGTCCATTCCCCCTCCCCTTCCCACGTTAAACTCGACCTTGTGTCACAACCTGGCCATGTGGGAGGTCAAGTAAATCCCGTGTAGTATCTGTTCGCAGATTACTCGCTGAATGATCGCCTTTAGGCCGGGAGCGATCACCGATACAGGCCGGTCGCAGGGATTCGTCCCTGCGCTGGTAGTATCGGGGGCTACGTATGACTAGCTAAGACCAGCTTGGACAAGATAAGACCAGCTAAAGCACTGCGGCTCGGGTCCACTCCCCCTCCCGTCCCACGTTAAACCCCGACCTTGTGTCACAACCTGACCGTGTGGGAGGTCAAGTAAATCCACGGTCTTGTGGTTAAGATCAAAGTGTAGTATCTGTTCTTATCAGCCTAATCTGATTCGCTCTCTCCACTTCTATATTCCCTTCCTTTCTTTCTTTCATTTTCTCACTGAAACCAAGTAGTGTCTTCTCCCCTCTTTCCACACAGTTAAAATGGGATAGTTCATTATTTATGAGGTATTGACAGGGCATAATTTTCATGCGATCTAACAAAGAGAGGGCCAGTCACAATTATAATAGGACTAACAAAATATTTAAAGCTGTCAAACTAATGCAATTTTACAGCATAATCAAATCACTCAGCACATCTTTCATTCATTTTCTCCTTATGCATACATACATACATAGATATATATACTAGCTGAGTTACCAGGTGTACATGACTGTAATTGTATAATTGCACCATCCTGTCTAGAAATTTCTGTCTACATCCCCGCTTGCATGCATCGTCCTTTGGTATACTAACCTACTACCCCTTACCTCATCTTTTTTACGGTATGTCTTTCACAAGGAATAAAGGAATTCCATTGTTAAAACCTTCTTGTATGGTCATTTGCTTGTGGTTAAATTGTTTCAATGTTTTAGATATTCAGTAAATTTTCTATGGCCGTAATTACTTTCAAATAGTATGGCACAAATCTAATAATCAAATGAAAACTGGGACGAAGCGTCAGAGCCTGATTCCAATGCATGAACGCCCCCTCCTTCTTTGCACGTTTACTGTAAAGCTGGGGTTAATACAAGGTTCTTTGGAAATATTTTATCCCTTTTAACACTTCATTAATACTTCTCAAACAATTTTTGCATCAAACGTTGTTTGAATGCCAATTTAGGATGGAATCATATTGTAACACTATTTAGGAACGGCAGGTTAATTAATCAATTAATTAACCACAGAAGTTAATTACGGGGATACTTAAACCGATAGATATAACGAAAGACATACTGAGCGATTACTTACACCGATAGATATAACGAAAGACATACTGAGCGATTACTTACACCGATAGATATAACGAAAGACATACTGAGCGAGTACTTAAACCGATAGATATAACGAAAGACATACTGAGCGATTACTTACACCGATAGATATAACGAAAGACATACTGAGCGATATTCTTTTTGTTTTGTTATTTTCCCAAACAGAGTATTGGTGAAAAAAAAAAGATTTTTTGTTTTGTTATTTTCAAGTGCGATTCAAGATAACCACTTTACTTTCTCGCGGAAGTGTGATGCTGAGATATGCCAAATTATCTGCGAGGACAAAAGAAGGAAAGAGAGAAAGAAGAGAAAGAAACAGAGGGACAAGACTTAACAACTTAGATGATAAGAGAAGAAAAAAATGCCACCCACAAAAGCGATGTTGTTTTGGGTGATGGAATGAGGAAAATTCTGATGGTCATTTTTTTGAGGGATACCAGAGCTTCTGGGCAGATAAAACATTGGCTGTGTCAGGATGACGAACTTGTGTTATCAGTAGTTGATGGGTCGTCTGCCGACCGCACACAGGGCCCTGGATTGAGATGTCGCCTGGACAGGACATCTGCATTCTGTTTAAGTTTGTTTGTGATAACGAAGGCTATGTTAGGGTATTTTAATTAACCCAATTTCGCCAAAAAGAATTGTCCACTTAATGTTGACGGAGAAACTGGGTTGAGAAAAAACATATCCCGTGAAGTTGGATAAAAATTGAGATTATCAGTTGACGCCTATTGGCCGAATAGCCAGACGGAGATGATCATGTGTCGCAGAGAGGAGGCCTGCCACCGCCCATTGAGAGGATAGGTATGAGATGTTATTGCGAGGAAGTGGGAAAACAGATGACGCTCTCTAAAGTATGGTGAGATACCCATATGAGAGCAGAAGAGGGTGGGAGTGGAATAAGATTTCCAAATACGGAAAATGATAATTATTTTTGGCCGAAAACAAAGAAAATCCTTATTGGGGATTTGAAATCAACGTGGTGGCCACACCACGTCCGACCCCACGCCAGGTTTTGATCGGCGTCCATATAGGCAAACATCTACGGGTGTTTCGTTGAGTCGAGTCGGGTCGAGTCCAGACAGTGAGTCAGAAGTCGAGACAGAGAGAGTCCAGTCAGTGAGTGAAGAGTACAGCCAGTACAGTAAGAGAGAGACGCGCCTAGCACAGGTGACCGCACGATTCCATGCCTTCCGACTTAGACTTCTAACCAAGAACAAATTTGTTGAAGTCCGACTTTAGATTTTCCACCAAAACAAGTTTCCGACTTAGACTTCTAACCAAGAACAAATTATAGAAGTCTGACTTATATTCTCCATCCAGATATCCAAAACTAGTTAAGGAACGCAAAAGTGTTACAATCCACATTTTTTTTTCTTCGGGCTGGGAGAGAAAGAGAGAGACGCACTCCTGTAACTCAACAAACCGACATAAAATTAATCACTATTCCTAACCAGTCGCTCGCCTTGAAGTTGTTGTTTGTGCTTTTGTTTTTTTGTCTACATTTATTGTGCAGTATCACCTTGACCCGGATTCGGCTGGCACTACGGCCCGACGTCTGATTGATCTCGTCAACCTAAGATCAAATCACAACGTGGGTAGGTTGAATCGAGATCAAAGCAGTTGCTTCGGTGACCAGGCGTTGGAAGCGAGCCGAGTACGACAAGTTGGTGCTAGAACCCAGCAAGACTTCAACCGATGTCCCAGGGTTAGCCCGTCACAAAGGACCGACGTCACATTTTGGCGTTGTGACTGAAAAAGGAGTTGGGTGTCACAAATGGTGCCGTGACCAGGACAGAGGAGTTGGGTGTCACAAATGGTGCCCTGACCAGGACAGAGGAGTTGGGTGTCACAATATGAAGAACCAATTGGTTAAATGTCAAAAGCCGATTTGGGACCTAGTTTTGTCACAGAGTTCATCCACTTAAATGAAATAATCTAAACCAAACATTCAGTTCAAGACAATTTGTGTGTCATATGTAATTTACATGGCAAATTTGAACAGCATCAAATGAAAAGTCAGGGTGTTATGGCCAAACAAAAGAGTTTTTTTTAACAGTTTTTCCTGGTTTTTCATTATACAGGGGGAAGAGAGCAGGACTAAAACCACACCATCTTATTGCTTGCATGATGGTAAGTTTTTGCGACATGTTTCAACAAAATCAGATAAAAATGGGGAAGTTATTCAAATTTTTATTTTAAATAGTAAGCAAAACTTATGCAGTTACTGATATAACAGAAGTAGTCTGTATTTATTCAATCGAAGTTAGCAGAGGACATGAAGGGGTAAAACAGGCAACATGAAGACCCCCTTCAGACCACAATTATTTTGGAGATTTTGGAATTCAATTTGTTACCAGGGATGTAAAAGAGAATACATTTATAAAGCAATTGTTAAATTTGATAAAAACTGGTTGAAAGTTCAACAAAAAATCAGAAATAAACCAGTAAAAATCACCATTTTTCTCTATTTACACGAGTTTTCACTATATGGAGGGACTCAGTTATCAAGTTAAATTACTGTTAAACAATCAACTTATTGTTGGCTACAATTCAGTGAAGTTTGTATTAGATTGCTTGAAAATTGAGGGAGTTTTTAGTTTAAAATTTGTGTTGAAATAGATTTTTCAGTTTTTCACTAAACGCAGTTTCATAGAAATAAAAATGAGGTATCATCATGATGAAAGTAACCTACATACCGAGTTTGAACAAAATCAATGGAAAAAAGTTGAATTTATCTATATTTGATCGGCTTTATCAATTATTGATTTTTTTTTTAAATTATCAATTATTGATTTTTTTTTTACACACTAAGAATCTATATTTTACATTGTGCAATGTATATGCCAAGTTTGGTCAAAATCCATTGGATGGATCTTGAGTGAAAATATATCAGACAGACATCCTTTGTTTTATATATATATATATAAGAGAAAAAGAAAGATATGGCTATGATAAAAAACATATGTATATGCACCTATACTTGCACATACATATATATAAATTTTTTTCTCAGGTGTTATAAAAACAGTGCTCAATATTATATAACAGTACTATTAAGTATATATCGTGAGTATCCTGCACCTGAAGATTGCGGATTTGCATGAAACTCCGTGTCATGCTATGAATGCAGGATATTATGTATATTAATCCGAAATATATATATATATATATGTATATGTATATATATATAGGGTGTCCCGAAAAATTTGACGTCATTTTAAAAGCAATTATCTTGAAAACTATTAAGTCTAGCTCAATGAAATTGAACAGTTTAAGTGTTGAACATCATAAGTTTATTTTGGGACTGTTTTCATAAGTGTTCAATATGTGTACTGCCTGTGACATGGCACACGTCAAGTTGGCAGTTAACCTCCTGCCAAACACAATGTAGCATGTCTCCAATAACATTATTGAGTGCAGAAGTGATTCTCTGCTTGAGTTCATCAATGCTAGCAGGAAGAGGAGGAGACATAGACCAGTCCCTTCACATATCCCCAGAAAAAAAAATCACAGAGGAACAGGTCTGGAGATTGAGGCAGCCATTTCATCAGAAAACTGTCTTCATCTCTACCATGCCGGATCCATCTCTCTGGCAGATTCTCATTGGGATAAGCACATACTGTTCTCTTCCATTAAATATAAAATCTTGAACTGTTTCTATACAATCTGTGAAAATGTGAGTTTATTTCAGCAAGAATTGCCCAAATTATTGGCCTATGAAATGATGTCAAAGTTTTTGGGACACCCTGTGTGTGTATATATATATATATATATATATATATAGTAACTTAGAAGGTGTTACTGAATGAAGAATAACCAAAACAGATGTTGGAAAAGAAATGGTAATCTTTATAACATCAACAAACTGCAATACTCACCAGCTGCATGAAGTAGGTAAACCACTGCTAGTGGTGGACTACTTAGACAGCACATTACCCCCATTTACAATAGTGTCCAACATATTTATGCAGATTGGGACATACCAATTAGTGTTTATAGGTACAGTATATAACAATATATATAGTTAGAAAGTCTGTGTATGTCATATATACAACCACCCGGCTCTCCAGAAGATTGACTCTGCATCTAAATAATACTAGCTCCATTAAACAACATATTAAGTCACATACTGTTTCCCTTACGCAATCTGATATACGTAAAATACTTGTAGAAAATACTAAAATTATAGATAAACATACAGACATTAGACGCCTTAAAATCTTAGAAGCATTACATATTAAAAGAAAAAGACCTCTTATTAATCGTATAGATTATAATATATCTGGTAATATATTGCAATGTTTATAATATATTTAAATTTTGTAGCGTATTCTTCGATCTTTTGGCTTGTGTATTGGAAATCTTTTTCACACTGTCACATGATAAAAATCTACGCCATGCACGTGATATAACATCATCGCGTCTTTTGAATTTAAAAGGATTTTAACGTTTTTAGTTTGTAAAAAAGTAGCAACATGATTACGCTACAAGATAATTGACAAATGTTTGTTTAAAAAAAAAAAAAAATTTTGACTAAAATATTGACCCTGAAGATGAACAATGATGTTCGAAAGCGCTAAGTCATCGTATGGACAATACATATTTCGAAACTATTTTCAAATAAAAAGTCTCATTAGAGAATATGAGAATATTCAAAAGAAAATATGTAAGACTATGTTGTCTTTAACATTCAACACTACATGTTTGAAAGAAAAGTTGCTGCCAAATTACACACACACACATATATATATATATATATATATATATATATATATATATATATATATATATATATATATATATTTGCCTGGATATCTGGGATGAAGTGTTATCCTTATTTACATGCAGACTATTATCCTCATCTTTATTATTTTTATCACAGTGTTTTGGCTGTTGATCCCTCTGGCCTTCATCAAGTTTATGCCAATCCAGGTAACCCACATGGAACTTCTAACTGAAATTCCTAGGGGTAGATTCCACTGCCCACATCTTTTGATAATAGCCTACTAGATTTAAATGCTGTTCATCAATTTGGTGAGTTCAATCCCTGAGTCGAGCAGTGTGTACTTGGACTCCAGGTGTGCAGCAACTGAGCAGTGCTAAAATAAGAACTTGATATGTATTGGCAGTGGAACGAGAGCTATCAACCCCCACAGATTGAATAGGGGATTCAGTTTGAAATCCACTGTGGCTTACCTGGATCAACATATGCATGTTGTCTTTCCAGTATCATTGAGATTCTTTGGGTATTTACTCGCCCCCTCCTGAAGTCACGTTTTGACACAAGGTCAGTTTAATGTGGGGAGCCCAAGCGCATACATCCGGGCAAAATGCCCCAAGCCCCAACAGCCATCGGTTGTGCTGGCCTCGGTGCAAGCACCAATCCCTCCCTCTATTACAATGAGAGGATGTGGCCTAGGGCCGGCACCTCTCAGAATAATTTTCCTTAGTTGCGACTCTGGCCATTCGACGGAGCTGCCTCTGAGCACACTCTACCCAAAGACAGGTATGCAACTGAGAGATGATAAATAAACATATTACAAACTACTTTATAGTAATTACACACATTTAGATTCTTTTTCTTAATGTTTCCATCACTTTTGTTATTAAATATCCCACATTCTGATAATGGAAGGTCGGCCAAGAAAAGTGAAATGCTTGTAAGAACCTGGGCACAATTTCTTTGTGGATGACCATGCGATTAAAGCAATTTCTGAAAATTTTCATCTTAATGAATTGTTTTCTCTTTTAATTCTACCAAGATTGCGGTCAGACTCGAAAACGGTGAGAAACTATTATGTTTAATGTGTTGTTCTTCTGCAAAATATCCCTTTTGAGTATATTCAATTTTTTATTTAAAATTCTTATCATTTCTCCCGTGTATTCTTTGTGGCAATCATTAAGGGTAATGGTGCAATTTTCTCATTCAAATTTTAGTCTATTGTTTTGTTTCTTATTGATTAAGTCTTTTATTATTTTATCAATGAGAAAAACTGATATATATATATTTTTATGCACCGGAACAATGAAACATTGAACGAGTCTATCAGTTTATATATGCTTAATATAAAATGTATTACAAACACTTCTAAATCAATAAAATACTTTATTAATATAAAACAAAATAATAACTGTTTATGTGATTACTCATGCACATGAATGAAAGCGAGATGCTAAGTATTTTAAATTTAAAAATATTTTTTATACATATTTTGAGTATATAATCACACTAATTTCATTTAGATTCCTTTTCTTTTTGTTTCCATCACTTTTGTTATTAAATATCTCACATTGTGATAATAGAAGATCGGCCAAGAATAATGAAATGAACCTGGATTTCTATCTTAGTAAATACCTTTTTCTCTGATTCAGTAAAATTCTTCTTGATATTTAAAAATTTATAGATCATTTTCCCATATATATATGATGGATTATCACATCAATTTTGACGTATGAGGATCCCACAACCTCATTTAGTTTTTATATTTGTGTTGTATATGACACTTCAGTTCTATTAGTGACCTGCCTACAAGTCCAGATATTGTGCAGCAGCAAGGATCTCAGGATATAGCAACAGGAATATTTAACTGATGCTTTTCAACGTTTTCTTTCGTCTCTTAGCCAGTCAATACAACTGATTTCGAAATATCTGATACCACTCTGGCACAAATATCTGCTGTTATTTCTATCCAGGACAGCTTGCTCAAAGTTAGTATGAGGTAGATTGACAGATGAGAGGTTACACGTTAACGTTTCTTTATACCTGAGCCGCTGCCGTCCAACAGTCCTTTGTCCACTATCAAGCTGGCTATACATGAGAACCTTACGTATTCTGTTTTCATGCATCCTTGCAACATAACCAGCCCAGCAAAATTGTGACTGCATCAGAAAAGTCTCAATTCCACCAATGATTAGCATTGGACACACTATCATCAAAAGTGTAGCCACAGATCGTGAAGAGACAACATCTGTGAAAAACATACATCTGATTGATTTGGGACATTATATATATATATATATATATATATATATACGTAGAGGCAACAGTCTGTTTCATGCTAGATGCAATTGTCAGGCCAGGCCTGACGATTGCATCTAGCATGAAACAGACTGTCGCCTCTAAGTGTTGACTTCTATGTTCACTTTTATATTTACACACACTCTATCTCTGATATTGAGCACTTTATCCCATAAATATAGCACACTTTAAGACTATATTTCTTCATATCCATTTATCCATTACCCAACCATGCCTCTGTGCCGTATATATATATATATATATATATATATATATATATATATACACATTTATTTTCTTATATATATACACATTTATTTTCTTATATATATACACATTTATTTTTATATATATATATATATATATATATATATATATATATATATATATATATATACATTTATTTTCTTTTATATATATATATATATATATATATATATATATATATATACACATTTATTTTCTTTTATATATATATATATATATATACACATTACTTTCTTTTATATATATATATATATATATACACATTTATTTTCTTTTATATATATATATATATACACACATTTATTTTCTTTTATATATATATATATATATATATATATATATATATATACACATTTATTTTCTTTAATATATATATATATTTATTTTCTTTTATATATATATATTTATTTTCTTTTATATATATATATATACATTTATTTTCTTTTATATATATATATTTATTTTCTTTTATATATATATATACATTTATTTTCTTATATATATATATACATTTATTTTCTTTTATATGTATATATATATACATTTATTTTATATATATATTTAGATATGTATTTTACTTTTACACAAATCTCTTGTTTAAAATTTCTTATGTTAATGGTAATAATAGCCCTTTCCTTATAAGTAAACATTTGGCATCCGTTGAACAAGCAATAGTGCCACTGTCAATTGAAATTTCTAAAATATTTCTCTTAAAACAATTTTTCAGGAAAATGGGTTTCTCAAGTTCCCTGTTATCCATCTTTCCAGTTTTGATGGGAGTTTCCTTCCTAACCTTTTGTCTGAAGTAGGGTGGAATGTAAACATCTTGATTATGTCATTATTTTCTCTGTCCCTTTTGGCTATTGCTGTTGTTGAAAGTCCTCGGGTGATGTTGATTCTGCTATTTGCTACAGTTCTTTGTTTTTACCAGGTCGCACAAGTTTTAAAGAAGGATGTTCCTTGCTGAGACCTACATGTTCCCTTCACTCAAAGCCATTTTTCACCATTGATCTGAGAAAGCAATTGTACACAGCCAACAGTTTAGATGTTTCTACACGACTTTGATATGCATGTCATCTATATGAAAGCCTCGATCAGATGAGGCTATTTAATAACATAACTCAAGATTTTTAGATTGCCTCATTGGTGGTGTTTTCCAAAAATGTCATTTAGAATGCCATTGTACAACAATAACAGAATTTGTGTTGCTTAATTCAAATGCACAGATAGGCTCAACAGCATCTGGCTTCACTGCTTGCCAAATACTCACTGACTATGGAAAATCTGGTGGTGCCAAATTTGCCTGTCAACTAAAAAAAAAAGAAATGGTAACCACCTTTGCATTTAGATCACAGCTTGGGAGTAAAAGGAATGTTTCCCTATATAACTGTCTCTATAGGTGTTAATAACTTTAATAATTTGTATATAATACATTTCTGAAACCATCTGTTTCTTTTTCACTCTATATTTTGTAATCACTCTATACAGCTACAGTGAAAACCAAACTCATACCATTCAGAGCTTGACAAACGCTTTCTCACCTTTACACTGTCTCTATTAATTTGCTAAAATGTTATAAACATGATGATGTTTAAAAATATCATCTTTTATCATAACTTTAGTCCAAATATTGATCTAAAGGTGAAACCTAAAATGCATGGTGGTAAGACCCTCTACAAAAAGCCCATACTACAAGATGGATGCTTGTATATTCCAATATGAACAACCATTTTTTATAGACTCAGCTATAATAAAAAGAAAAAAAACACAGAATGCAACATTAAATGGCCCAGCAAGAGTTGATATAATATCTACCCACCTAACCTAATTCTTAGTTCAACTAATTAATTTTTATGCTAATTTGGTGATTGAAGATAACATTGCATTTTTTTTAGTTCAAATTAGATTTTTCTCCATCACTTTTTTCTTGTAGTACTCTGTATTATTTGCATATATTAGTTCCCTTTGTCCAAGCCTCCCACCCACAAGTGCAGTAACCACATTGTCAGTTATATGTTTTTTGTTGCCATAGCAGGACACAACAACACAACAAATAAATTCAAACACTGTTTATTCCGCTTCACTGTGCTAAAGGTTAATACATACTTGTAGATATTTGCAATGTTTTTGGCTCCTTATTGTCATCTCCATTCTTACCTGATGTGTTCTTGTTTAATTATTAAAACAATTTCAGAATTTCCATTTAGGAGATGGTTATCATTATAATTCAGAAATCTAGATAAAGCTGTGAAAATCAGTGATTTTACAAGCTATTCAGTTCCACAAATGTACACATTAACAAAGTTTCTGCACTAACAGATTATCATATTTCAAAATTCTTATCTACATTATTTACACCCAGACTATTGTCTTCATCTTTGTTGTTTATTATCACAACTTTTCAGACTGTTTCCACTGAGCAATATTTAACAGATAGATTGTAATGAGAAATCAAAGAGCCAAGTTTGAATTCCAGTCAAGTTCATTACACTCACTTACACACAAGTAAGCTTGGGAAAGATATGAATCCAACTCATATTACTCCAGCTATTGGTTAAATAGTAGTACTTGTATCTGGAGAAATAATTGTTATATCCAAAAATTGTCAATACAAGAATAAGAAGAATTATTTTTACAATTCTTTAACCTTTAACATACTGGAATTGATTTTGCCTGCAAAGCAAAAAATTTATCCTGCCACTGCAAGGGACTCAGATGAAAGAATAATAGCATATTTGAATTTTGCAGTTGTGTTGTCATATCCTTCTAATGCAACAGAAAATGGCCATGACTGAATTTAAGTAGTGCAGTAGAGGAGCCTTGAAAAACAATGCAGTGGAAAGGAAAGTAGTGAGTAATGCAGTGTGTTAAAGGTTAAATAGCCTACAAAGGGTTGATAAAGTCATATAAAAAACAAATCTATCAATTCCACTGAGCAGTGCTAAATACGAACTAGGTGAGATATCCCTAGACACAGTCAGCAGAAAAAGAACAATCTATTTGTGTAGATTAAATAGTGTGTTCATTTTGAAATTACCTGAGTTTTAGCTGGTTTGAGGCAACAAGGAATACATGATAGCAGCTCAGATTGAGGAATCAGAGAGCTGAGTTTGAATTCCAGTCAAGTTCATTACATTCACTTACATATAATTACCCTCAGGAAAGACATGAATCCATCTGTTCTCTCTACCCCCAGCTACAGTTAAATAACAGGACAAACTGAGTTCTTTAACCTTGGTTGTAAACTGGCCTAGGAGAAGGACAGCTCTAAATTCAAAACTTGAGTGATTAGCGACTAAACTGGCTCCCCCACCAGACCCTGGTCTGATGAGGAGGGTAAGTGGAACTCCCAGCAGCATGAAAAAACAATGGCTGTTAAAGGGTAGATGAACTATTCAGTGTCAACTGCCACCCTACCCAACTATGGGTTAAATAACTTCAATCCACAATTGGCCAAGCATAGTGAGTACAGCTACATCCTTGAAGACATGATCAATCAGGGAGGTGTTCCTCCAACAGGAGTGAGAAGGCTCTGAATTTGGATACTTGAATTGACATGCATCTGATGAAGGCCACAAGGCAAAACGGTTGAAACAATGTGAAAATAACAACATAGATGAAGACAATTGTCAGAGTGTAAATAATAAACCCTCATCCCAAAACTTTATTCATATATTTTTTTTTTTTTTATCGCCAGGTGAATGAAAGTGTGTGGCTATTGATGAAAATGGCCAAAGTGTCAGCTGAAAACTTAGCTCTCATCCTTATTGACCTGCAAAAGGCATTCGTGTATGGTCAATGGAAAAATTTCTTTGGTAGCCAAGAGGTAGCTCCAATAAAAACTGGCTTTGATAATTGTGTGTCTCTCTTGAAAGAGCTGTCACCCAAAGTTCCTGTCTTGTTTACCCAAGTTCCATTTCCCAGACCAGCAGATTTTGCATTCTACAATGGACTAGAATCTATTCACCATGAAAGGAAATATTCTACATTAATAAAACATAGCACAAATATAATGAAAGCTGTCGGCATTGAGCAATGGCTAGAGATCATCAATCGCAAGAAGATCTCAACCGTGATCATTGGTGGCTGTGTGACTACAAGCTGTGTTCGGGTCTCTTCTATTCAACTTTCCAATTATTGTAAGAAAATATCCTATCCGATTCACTTTATTGTTGATCTTCATCTATGTGCAGCGAGGGCTCATAACTACATCCCCCGCTGTCCATCTTGTATGGACAGATACTTAAGTGCTCCTTATTATGTTACCTCGTTGTGTGGCCAATGTGAACTGTCCAAATCGCCTCTTGAATCGCCAGTCAACCGAGCAGTGTTGGATATGGTTGAAAATGGTGTTAGTGTTACGAACCAGTATGACTGGGGTCCTGTTCTAAAGAAATAAAAACTTTAGTATGTATTATTTTGTCATTTTATGGCCTCCTTTCTGTTTCCTTATCCCAAAAGAACGAAATTATGTCACTTGGAGCTTGAATCTCCTATTTAAAAAAAAAATAATTATTGATCCATTATAAATGAAAAAAGTTAAAAGTATATATAACACAATGCCCTGAATAATCATCAATATATATATATATATGTATATATGTATATATGTATATATATAAAAAATTGGACATTGAGGCCAACACCCAGTGGCGACAGTCTGTTTCACATATAAAATCACTCGTCAGGCCAAATATATATATATATATATATATATATATATATATATATATATATATATATAGGGTGACCCAAAAAAATGGGAATTTTTGAAGTGCGTATTGCCAGACATGAGCAAGTGGCAACACTGCGAGACAGTGACCTTGAGCAAGTAAACATTTCGCTAATTTAGTAACAAGAATGAAATTCACAATATCCCAGCTGTGATGTTGCATCAGTAAATAGGGGTCTCAACAGCAGATTTCAAGAATGCATTCGTACAGGAAGACGCCATCTACAGGACATAATTTTAAAAAAATAAAAATTCCATCATTGTTTCTTAAATGGCATGTTTTAAGGTTTCAATTACTATGAATTAGATATTTTTCTTCCATCACTCTTATTTTTATTGGATTGTTAAAAAGTTCCCGTTTTTTTGGGTCACCCTATATATATGTGTGTGTGCATGTGTGTGTATGTATATATATATATATATATATAAGAGTATATTTTCATTCAAACATGTTTCATTGAAGTTTGTCTTTGTAATTTACTCCAGAAAATGATTTTAGAAAAAGTCAAAATTACTTGGGTTAAAAAAACTACAGAGCCTTTCTTGATGAATTTCATCTTAACATCATGAAACGGATTAGACAACTGGAAAGGATCAGTATAAAAATAAGTAGACACAATATGTCCATATTATTCAGTGACACAAACACACACGCACGCACACACACACACACACACACATATATATATATATATGTATATATATATATATGTGTCAAATATATATATATATATATATGCACAGTACTTACTGGAAAGCATTCAATATCAGTGGTAGAGCTAACATATTTAGTTGGATTGATGTGAGTTTGTGACCCTGGGTTTCACTCTATTTGCAATTGTCAGACAAACTGATTAATTTTTAAATTTGGTTACGTATATAGGTGTTTTTATGGAAGTGGGAGGAGAAATTGAAGTACGCAGACACACACATGCATGGTCACTCACCGGAGCTCCTACCTACATAAACGTATGTGAACAGCGAGGGACTGGGCATATATGTGCACAAATGTGTTGTTGCGCACATACATACACATTTGGTCGCTGCTTTCAATGTTGGATTGTGTAGCGAATATTTTTTTGTTTGTTGGAGGCTTTGAGGTATGTGAAACCACCTCTTAAATGCTGTTGATCCCAGGCGTGTGCAGACAGGATGCCAAATGCACTTTTGCCAAAGGACAAGAAGCCGAACATACAGAATGCCGAATGAACAAGGACAAAAACATTCCTTCCTACGTAGTTTAATGACCAATTCACCGATTGCAATTTTTTTTTCAAATTGTTTTATTTATTACATATCGTGACCTAACAAAAAATATGATACCATTGATGATAGGATAAAAATCATTTGTAGATCTTATAATAAAAAAGAAGGATTGGTATTTCTACGATCTTTGGCCCACAATTTTTAAATACTCTTATTTAATTTTATCCGATCACATTTTTGTATGTCTTTCCAGGCGTCTTATCCATTCAATTTTATGTCCATTCTGCTTTTTGACTTCGGCTTACTGTCCTTTGGCAAAAATGCATTCGGCATCCCGTCCATGTACGTTCCCAGGTTCGCCCTAACCTGGGTTGCGCGTCCTGGGTATGATGATAAACTACATCCAACAGCAAGGCCTCTGATCAGGATGTTTTGATGAGGTCTTAATTGCTGGTGTTCACACATCCCAGGGTAGTAGCGCCTGTTAGGGTCCCAGGTATGGGCAAATACTTAACCCTCAAAATGGGGTCAAAATGTTTAAAAATAGATTTTAATACTAGCCATACATTTTTGAAGAAAAAATTATTACCAGCCATACATTTTTTTTTAAAATACAGTAATACATTTTTGGGAAAACATTACCAGAAAAAATGTTTGGAAAAAAATACTACCAGCAATAAAAATCTCTTCAGCATTAAATAACCCATTCAGGTTGGTATGCTGTAAAAGAAACCAAAACAAACCAAAACCTGGGTTGGTAGCACTTGTTAATAGTACCAGCTATGGATAAATAGTGAACTCACAAATAAAACTCAAGAGTGCATTTTTATAATAAAATGACTAACTTTGAAAGAATAAAATGACATACAAAATATATAGATTTCGGCATTAAATAACCTATAGAAGTTGATATGCAACTGAAAAAAATCAACCCATCAATTCCCAGTCATGAAAGCATTCCTGAAACTCCTTTTTCGGTAAAATGAGCAGCTGCCTTGTCGCATTCACTTGGATCATCTTGGCATCTTGAAATCATGTTCCTTTCAAGTGCGATTTAATTTTTCAAAAGAAGAAAAATCACAAAGAGGAAGATCTGTAGAATATGGTGTGTGTTGGAATTTGGGAATGTTGTTCTTAACCAAAAACTGCTGCACAAGCCAAGGCCACTGATGGAACCTCTGCTGTGTGGTGAAACGGCCACACTCTACACATTTTCCTTCTAAGCACTGCTATAAACAACAGAACTGAGCTAGAACATTATATCTTAGTGTGCATGCACAACAGTTCAAGGTCAATTTGTGCCAGGTCATTTTGCGTACTATAATGATATTACCATAGCAACAAATTTAACAATTTTTTATCAGACCTCATATATATATATATATATATATATATATATATATATATATGATGAAAATGTGGAAAAGACAAAGCAAAATCCGAATATATGAGTTTACTGTTTTTATTATGTTTTTGTTTTTGTTATAATAATAAAAATAATAAAAACAGTAAACTCATATATTCGGATTTTGCTTTGTCTTTTCCACATTTTCATCATACCGTCGGATCTACATCCACACATTTGCTTACATATATATATATATATATATATATATATATATATAAAAACAAAGATGAGGATAATAGTCTGAATGTAAATAAGGATAACTCTCCATCCCAGATATTCAGACAAATATATATATATATATATATATATATATATATATACTTATTTTCGAATTTGATTATTTCGTTAGCTGCTTAACCAACTACTATACTGTATAAATATTTAGAAACAAATTAGAAATGTTACAAATGGTGCATTTGAGGCTTTAAAGCTCATTGGAATGGAGTTTGGTTGAATGAAGAGTGTCTTTATTAGCTTGTATGCATGAATATCTGATGTTTACTCCAAAAGTAATGCCTCTTATTATTTTTGCCCTCTGTGTATCAGGAGCAAAAGTTTATGGTATGTCATTATAAACTGAACCTTCCCACTTATAAACCTTTTTTTTCTCTCGCATATATATAAGTCTGATTGAATAAATTACAGACATTATAACTACTAATTTTTAACAAAATCCGTGTATTGATGTTAAAGGATGAGATAAATGTGCTATAGCTGTTTAAATTTCTTTTATTTTCATTTCAGGAAGGTTATATATATATATATATATATATATATATATATATATATATATATATATATATATGTATGCTTTAAAAATCAGGAGACCAGTTGAATCCGCTACCTTGGTCTCAACCTTTTGGTATCCTCAGTCGATTTTTATCAACTGATCTCTTAACGCTTTAGTAAATCTTAGGTACTCTACCAAACTAGCTGACCATATTTGGAATTTAAAAGAAAAAACAATAGTGATAAGATTGTAAACCGTAAAACTTTTTAAAAAGGCAAAGCCTTATAATAACCACAATAATATTTACAACCTCTGCCAACAGGAAAAAGAAGCTTTTGAACCAGAAAACCAAAGTCTTGAGTCCTTACTTACATATTAGGAAATTCCTTTTAAGCACATATGAGGCTGGATAAAAAAAGAAAATGTATGTTTTAATTAACTCCCCTGTAATACATTTATAATACCCTTGCTTTTCTTCTCTTCCCCCTTCACATCCTCCCCCTCCCTTTCTATTACACCCAACATGTGTGTTTGTTTATTTTTAAAAAAATAATATAGTGTTCATCAGATGATTTTTTTTTTTTTTTTTTTAAAAGCATTCATTTGATAAAAATCCCCTAAGGATACCGTAAGGTTGAAACCAAGGTAGTGGATTCAGCAGACCTACTTATTTTTAAAGTTTAAAGCTCTACATGTTATTTTTACTTTTATTTTATTTTTTCACACGTGTATTTAGCACTTTTCAATACCACTGTTCCCAGGTCTGATTCAACTCTGACCACTAATTTTTTATGTATTATATATATATATATATATATATATATATATATATATATATATATATCATCGACTCTCCCGTCGAATTCGACGTATCAGGGCCAAGCAGATCAGTTCCTAGAAACTGAAAGCCCAACGCCGGCACATGAGATTTGATTATAGTCGTGAAGGTTTCGTGCAGGACCATCCACACTTTTTGAAAGGATGAATACAGAGACCTGGTGCACTGAGTGCCACAAGGTCCCCAAACGACCCTCCGCAGGTTTTGAATTCAGAGTTGACCTTCACCTAGACCAGTTGCCATCCAAGGCTATAGAACCCATTCTGTCCTTCTATTTACCCATAGTTGGAGGGAGAAGAAGAGGATTCATACCTTTCCCAAGGGTATTAGCACGTAAGTGAATGTAATGGATTCGACTGGAATTCGAACTCGGCTCTCGATTCCTCAATCCAAGCCGTTATCCATTACTCCACCATTCCTCCATATATATATATATTTATCCCAAAAAAGCAATACCTAATTTTTTTTTAAGAAAAAAAATATATATTTAATATATAGAATATAGTATATTTGTATATATTTTTCATAATAGTGACTATGAGCACATTGTGTATTGGTTAAAAATCAAAAGCAAATGCTTTTAGTACAACTTTGAAAATTTGACTTACAGCTGCAAAAAGGAAAATTACAGAGACTGATCCATCTACACAAAAAACAATACCCTGCCTGGTGGCGCCAGTGGTGGCAGTACCACCTTAGCTACCAAAACTGTGTTAACTCCCCTGATTGGTAGCTGATGAGGGCAGGGTATCACATGTGCTTTCATGTTGTATGTAGAATGAATATATATATATATATATATATATATATATATATGCTGTGGACATGGCCCTTATTGTTCAATGTTAAATCAGATGTTTGACCCATTTATTAAGGAACACGTCTATCTTCCACTATCTTCCATTTTTCTTTCTTTATTTCCTGTCTAGACTGCGTCTAATCGTGACTGAAAAATGATGGAAAAGAATTTGGGTTGCTTGACAACAGACAGATTGACCTCCTAAGAAAGTGCATAAAAGTCAGTCACCGGTGCTCACATGACATACATCAGCACGTGGGATTTTTGGTATTGTAATTTCAGTTTCCTGATAATCTATGACCGCAACAGATTGCGAGCAAATTGACTCTCAGCGATCTTTTACGAGAGATCCACTCATGAAATTATTCCATTACTTGTTGTGTAAGGAATAAAGGAATATTATCCCAAAGATCTTGGATTTATTTAAATACTTGATCTGTCATAAATAAAAGAAGATATTATTTCTGAAGACCCTGGATTTTGTTCAAAGAACTACAAAAAAATATTACACGCAAAGAAATCATCCTAATTTTATCTTGAATGCAGTCTAATTGCCAGAGGGAAACAGAATACATACATTATTTCAAGGTCTTGGACCTTGTATTCAGAAAGAAGAATTACTGACTTTTATGTGAACATTTTACAGTGACTCTGTCTATTGGCCATTCGAGACATTTGAAATTAGAAATTCATAAAACACAAGTGCTTGAACTGACACCTAGCATCAAATAAGTGTTTTACATCTGTCATCCAACACACTTTCCATCTTTTGTTGTTTTTTGTTATATAAAATTGTTATAAATCTTCATTTTGTGTTTGTTATTCGTCAATACCTGTTCATGTGGTCCTTTTTTTTTTTTTAACCTAGGGTTCACATTTCTACGTGTTGCAGTCTGGTTGTGTAATCAATAGTGGCTCAGAATGAGAAATTACAGGGCCAAGTTTGAATTCCAGTTGAGTTTCCCTTACACATAAATACCCCTCGAAAAAGTAGGACTCCATCTCTCTCTCTAGCTAGATAGAGACCTTTAGCCTTGGTTGGCAGCCACTCTAGGAGGAGGACAACTGAATCCAAATCCTGAGGAGAAATGTTTGAACTCTTTGTGGGCACCAAATCTTTGTATTCAGTTCTTCTGAAAAATTTGGCTAGGTCTGCACAAACCTTTACTGCTAATATCAAATCATATGTGCAGCTAGTTTGCCTGTTTAGTTTTAAGAAATGAGCTAGTGAACTCTCATGCATTGAAAACGATGGGAGAATTGTGTGTGTGTGTGTGTGTGTGTGTGTGTGTGTGTGTGTGTATGTATGTATGTATGTATATATACATATATATATATATATATGTGTGTGTATACATATAATGTGTGTGTATATATATATATATATATATAGTGTTTATGTGTGTATATATATATGTGTGTGTTTGTGTGTGTGTATATACGTGTTTGTGTGTGTGTGTATATATATGTGTGTGTGTATGTATATATATATATATATATATATATAATATCTGGATAAAATAAATGAAACAAAATTGGGTGTTTTTTTTATGAAAGTATTTATTTCTGTGTGTTTGTATATATTTACTTATTTAATATTTCAGACCACCTAGGTCTTTCCTCAGAAAGATTTCTGAAGAAAGACCTAGGTGGTCTGAAATATTAAATAAGTAAATAAGTAAATAATATTAAATAAGTAAATATATACAAAAACACAGAAATAAATACTTTCATAAAAAACACCCAATTTTGTTTCATTTATTTTATCCAGATATTATATACATATCAAGAAAGTATACGTGGCCTCTCATTATGCTATATATATATATATATATATATAACGCTATATCTCTGTCTTCAATATTGAGCACTTTACTAATAAAGCCTGCTTGCCTTGTCAGTAAACCACTGAAAAACCAGTAATTTTTGCCCTCAAACAGTTTTTCAAATTAACACTAATATATATATATATATATATATATATATATATATATAATGAACACATCCTCTATGTAAGAAAATGCCATCTCTTCATTGTTCATCACATGACAATGCTATTCAACCCAGCCTCACTCTTGCATGATTATTTACAGATGTGACATTTGAAAGTCACCTTTTAAGGTCACCAGCTGGGATATATCTATGTCTTCCAGCTGACTTATATACTAAGCCACATATAGGACAGATATGCAGTGTTGATAGCAGATATGGAAAGATAGTGAAGGAAAGAGAGAAGAAAGAACTAAACATCAGCTGCATCATGCAAACAGAATTCAGGGTTGCTAGCAAAAGGATGAGCCCAAAATGCAAATTACAAATTAGAGATACCAAAATCAAACAAGTACAAAAATTTAAATATCTGAGAAGTGTTTTAACAGTGGATGGAAAGAGCAACACAAAAATCCAAAGGTGCAGTGGGATTGCCAAAGATGCCTTCCAAAAGTTAAGCAGAGTATTAAGAAACAAAGAAAAGAGTACTGAACTGTTACATGATATCAGTCCTCCTATATGACAGAGAATGCAGGACAATCTCCTCACAGATGAAGTAAGAGACTTGAAGCAAAAGAAATGTGGTTCTGCAGAAGGATGCTGAGTATACCATGGACCAAGCCTAAAAACAACAATGAAGTTTTTGAGAAAATGGAAAAAAGAAGGAAACTTATACTTAACATCAGGAAGAGACAGTTTGAAATTTCAATTTGAAGGATAATTAATCCAATTTGAAACAGATATTTACTTTAAGTTTAAAATATTGCACACATGCATTTTTAACCCAACAGTAGCTGTTTTGACATGCTGATGCATCTAATGTTTTACTACAGAGACTTTATCTGTAAAAAAATAATTGAAGAAAATAGAGTACTTTTTCTATATAATTTTTAAGTAATCTTAAAAATTTAGGAAAATATTCTCTATAATCTGATGTTTTACTTACTGTAAGCCTGGATGTGCAGGTGGTGTAATGGATAATGGCTAGGAATTGATAAATGGAGAGGTGAGTTCCAATTCTAGTTGGGTTCGTTATATTCACTTATATGCAAATACCTATGAGAAAGGTATGAATCCACCTCTTTCCCCCCAAGCTATCAGTTAATTATTAAGACTTGTATCATTAAACCAATTTTATCTCCCAAAAAATCTTAAAATTAGAAACCTGCACAAAAAACACACACCTAAGGTTTAAAATGAATTTTTGAAAAAGAAAAATCTTAAAGTTTTATTTTAGTTTTAATTTCAAGCTAATAGATTAAATTTAATATTTCCAATGATCAAAATACTTTGCTGTATTTCAAAAACTAATTTAAATTGACTGAAAGGAGTCTTTTTTTTTTTTTTGCTAAAATAGCTTTTTCAGTTGTCTTTCATCACAATATAACTATTTATTAAAGATTTTCTGAGACTTAAGAATTATTATCTGATTTAAAGTATAATTAATCTGATCTGAAACAAATATTATTTAAGTTTAAAATATCACAGGAATGCATGTTTTAACCTGGCAATAGCTGTGTTAATGTTCTAACAGTGCAATGACATTTCTAATTTTGTTCTACAGTGACTTTATCTGTAAAATATAATTGATGAAAATGTTGTAATGCCATTTTTATATCATTTTTAAATACTCGGTAATCTTAAAAATTTAGGAAAATATTTTCCATAATCTAATGTTTATCGAAATTTAGAGATGTTCGCTTTAAATTTACTATAGCTCACATTCTTATTTTCTGATTATGTCATGTATGGTCTCCGATACTTACAAAAATCAGCACATTTATACACACAAAAAAATTTAAAATTGTCTTAAAAATGTTGGTGTTTGATTTGTATTAAGCTTTTCCATTTATGATTAGTAAAAATAGCTTTCAGTTAATAATAATGTAATCTAAAAGGCAGAAATTTAAAAGATTTAAAATTTAATAAATTTTTCTAGAACAAGATTTTTAACCAAAATTTTGAATGTGCTAGATTAAATAATTTAATAAAATATTCAAAAATACCTTGGTCTTTTCTTTTAATAATATAAACATTTTCATGATAAAACATTGTTTTATCAAGTTTGGTACCTTTTTGAATATCTAATAAATAAATAATAAATATATATATATATATATGTATATATATATAGTGAGAGAGAAGCTGCAAACATTTTTGGTTATAATGTGGATTTTTTAAATATATATTGTACTTCATTTTCAATAATTTTGCTACACACGTTTCAGGTCTTGTCACCTTCATCAGGCCAAGCGTGGTTATAATAAAGTTTGCAAAATGAAATGAATGAAATGCCCTGTTGAGACCAAACAAAAACATCAAATGCGTTGAAAATCTCGGTCACTAGGATCTATCTTAGATATTTATAAGTCTATCATCCATTGAATATTGCAGTCACACCTGCTTCCTCTATGTATTTAGAGATTCTAGATAAAATACAATGAAGAATCTGCTGCAATGGTATCAATCCTGACCTGTCATCTCAGCTTCAGTCACATATCCTCTGCCATAATGTAACCTCTCTCTGCCTTTTCTATAAGTATTTTCATGTTAATTGTTCTAACGAGCTTTCCTCTTTGTTACCTAGACTTTTATGAATTTAATTGTCTGACTAGATTGGTATCAAGAATCAAGTAACTTTCCTAGATTTTATGAATTTAAGCGTATGGCTAGATTGACAGCTATGTCTTCTCATTTTGCAGTTGTAATAGCTAGGTAACCATAAGTTCTATGCTAATAGTTTCTTCTCTTGCACTTCTTGCTTGTGGAACTCTCTTCTGGCTTCTTGCTTTCCAGTCAACTTTGATCATCCAAAATTTAAATGCAATGTTAATCATTATTCTGTAACCACCTTAGTGGCTTTGTTGCCTTGCTTGGGGTGAAATGATTAAAAATAAAATTGTTGGCTGGTTATGAATTATTTTTGCTTACAATTGTCTGTTGCTATTTAAAGTAATCTGCATAACAGCAAAAATCTTTTTTGCTGTAATGCAGATTAAATAATTTTAACGAATGTTCGCTCGTAAATTTATTATTAATTTTTGCTTGGAGATTACTTTTTCATTGTTGCTTCTTAGAAATACGATGTCGAGTTGATAAATTTTATTATTGAATTTAAAAAAATTGTGACACTGTGTGTGGGATATCCACATAGAGGAGGAAAATGATTTTATCTCTGTCTCAAGCATTTCTGGTTGGCAGATGGTGTCTTTGAAGTTGAGTCTTCTAATTGCAATGTCAGTATTTAACTTCTGTCTTCTTAATTCCTGTTCTTTTATTGTTCACGTATGTATATATATATATATATATATATATAATTACGTATATATACACACACATGCTCGTTTTAAGAGTGTTTCTCACATAATAACCCTAACACATACATCAGACACACGCATCCACAACTCTATCACATAGTCTCACATAGTGCCTTAATGACACCAGCACCATAAAAAATCATCCTGTAACAACACACTTCACTACTAGTAACATATTCAAATCATTTGAAAAGAAAAATCTTAATTAACAGCACCGAAATCCTCCATAAAAACAAATGCAAAAAATGATTACAAACTCCTGAAGCCATCCTAATGCAAAAACAAAAACCCAACGTAAATATAATAGCATTTAATACTGGCAGAAACATCTTAAACATATTTAATAACTATTCTTCCAAATTATAAACACCAACCCCCCTCCTTATTCATAATGAAATAATCCAACCACAATGTCTAAATACCCAAAATATTATCGATAAAACTAAGATAATAAGCAACCTATTTCATATCAAAACATACAGCCATGGTGATGGTTGACGATAGCCGAAAGAACTCGTCAAAACACCATGGACTAGGTTCAACAGCTTAGACACAAATATAAAAAACTTGTGAGAAAGCAAAAAAAATAAAATAGAAAAAAAGATTATTAAACGGGAAAGTTCCATAGTCTTTAACAACACATACCTTTTTTTTTTTTATATATATATATATATATATATATATATTTGGGCACCTCGACGTGGTGTAATGGGTAGCAAGCTTGTCTCGCTAGAACAATTACGACTAAGTAGTGAGTTCGATCCTCACTGGGTGCCCCATACTTTCGGCCTTGTGCCACATCTAAGCTATGCTTGGAAAAGCAATATATATATATATATATATATATATATATATATATATATATATTTTTTTTGTCATCCACAGACAGACTATTTCACTGTTTCACAGCTCATCAATGTGGCTAGACGTCCAGTTGTCTCTAGCTAGGATTGAAACCCGACTGAATTGGCGTCAGTCGGAACTTCTACCACTAAGCCGTCAGCTCACGGCAGGGATGAAGGTAAATTTTAGTGTGTTTATATTTAGATTTAGATAAACACACAGTGACTGACAGTGACTCAATTATGACCAAGGAAGATGTTACACATTTTCGTTGAAACCTGTTTAATTCTTAGCAGTCCTTTCTTAGAGTTTTTCTCTTTGCTTTTTTTTCTGCTAAAAGAATAATTAAACTTGTTTTGAAATCACTAGACAATGTTGATTCTTATGTGCCCACTGTTTTTTCTTTTTTTTTTTTTTTTAAAGTTTTTAGAAATTACAAAATTTGTGGCTACTCTTGTAATCTTCTTCAGTTCTTATTTTTGAATATATGTTTTTGTTTTGACCAAAGTAAATTTAAAATCCAGCAGATGTTAATGGCCTCACTGCAAAAATCACCACTCATTTGGTTGTGGCACCTGATACACAAGGCACTTTGCACTGTGGTCATTATCATCTGCTAGATTTTAAATTCATCACTCTGTTGTTAGCCTTTAATTTGCATTCAGAATTTCTCGTATGATGCACAAGAAAATGCAGTAATATTTATATGTACAACACGATTTTATTAGATGAATCATTGTCAGCTTTTGTTATTTATTTTGATGTGAGCTACAAATTAAAGACACTTAAAATCAAGCAAACATTTCACCCCAAGCAAGACAATAATGCCACTAAGATGACAAGGGGTTACCTACTGTGAAACAGAATGTGAAAACTTTAGTGACAAGAAAGGACAATAAAAGAACAATTCAGGAAGACAAAAAACAATGATTGACATTGCATTTAAATTTTTGAAGATTGTTCGTGAACGGGGGTGCAAGAAAGCAAAGATGAGTTCACAGTTGAGACAAGAAAAGAAACTATTAGAATGGAACATACAGTTGCATCTAGCGAGTTCCACAATAAAACGATGAGACCTTGTTGCCAATCTCATAGAACGCTTAAATTCATGCAGTCGAAGCACCAAGAAAGAAAGCTTGTCAGAACAATTGCCATACAAAGACAAGACAAAGGTAAACCATATCACATCAGTGAGAAGGTGACTGAAGTCAAGATGCCTGTTCTGGATCGATTACAGTATGGACTCTTTGCATTTAGTCAAGAATCTCAAGATATATAGTAGGGACACCAAACCAGATATGGCATCAAGATTCAATTCACAGACAAATGGTAGATATATAAATGTGCAAGATGAATCCTGGCAAGAAGAATTGTCTGGCATGGCACAGTGAACCAGGTTTCATAGCAGCAAACTATTCTTATCTACGAAGAGAATGGAAATATGACTTGTATAAGTAATAAGGAAATGGCTAATATTACCATTACAATTAATCTATGTGATTGCTGTCATTGAATTAAGAGCTTTGACAAAGAAGATAATTAGGTTTTAAAATATTTTTGTGTAAAATAAATGCAATTTTAATCATTAGACTTACTAAGGTCCCTACAAAAATAGTTTCTGTTTCAAAATAGTTGCAAAATATATTTTTTTAAGATTTGATTTTTCTCTCCCTCTTCCTCCTGTTTTGTTTATTTAAGAAACAATATCTCCACTGCCAAAATGTCTGTGAAAATAACTTTGTCAAAAGGTTAAACTTGTCTGTTTGTAAAAAAAGAACTTGAATTTGAACAAGTTCTTTACAAAAACACTGCAGTTTACCCAATTTGAAAGGTCACTTTTTTTATATCCTAGAAATCGTGTATTTTTTTTTTTTGTTATGTAGAAATTTGTTTAATTTTTGAAATCAGAATAATTCTCTTTATGAATTAGGAAGAAATTACTTGAAGAATATTATTTTGAAACTATTCCATAATCTTTCTATATTAATAAACACCAAATGTTATGCCTATAATTTTAAAGTACTCAGTGTTTGGGTGGGGGTTGTTGGGGGGTAATTCCATGTTCCTTCAAATCAAATGTAAACATGGCTCTCCACAATTTCCTTTTCTTCATTCTTACTGAAATTTGCATGACTTATTGGAACAGATGACTAGTTTTCTGCTGCCTTCTCCCTAGTTTTGAATTCAGACTCATCCTTCTCCTAGACTGGCTAGCAGCCAGAGCTAGTGCACTTAATCCATCTTGTTATTTAATCAATAGCTGAAAGAGAAGTAATTGAGCCCTGACTTTCCTAAGCTTATTAGTGCAAAGTGAACCAACAGACTAGGCTGAAACGAACCCAGCTCCCCATTTCCAGCTTCCTGATCAGTAGCCATTACTCTGCTCACACATCTTAATTTTAAATGCCATGCCAGTTCAGGATGTTAGCCAATCGTGGCCCTCTGCAGCTTCCTTTTCTTTCTTTTCTTTGGATTACTATGACTTCTTTGGAAGTAAGAGTGCAGTTTAGCCTTATACTTTCAGTGGAAATAGTACTCTAAAAACTTTGAACCGTTTCAGTCCTTTTGAATACGGATATGTTAGACATGTTTCATGGTTGAATTAGTAACCCTTGTAAAATATGCCGGCCATAAGTTTAGCTATTCTTGAGTTAGCAGTGACAGGTTGACCAGCAAAAATAACATTTGGTGAATGTCTTAAAAGTGCGCAGACCACCGCAACCTTCAAAACTGTCACAATCAAATTTTCAGTTTTATTGTGCCCAACCGATTCAAATTCAGGGCACAAACTTAGAACTAACACAAATCATATTGAGAGTGTGCTTGTCACTCTAGAAAGTCCACAAACTGAGGACTCCTGCTCAACTCAAGTATAGCAATTTCTTTTTTTTTACAATGATGTTCATCCTATATAACGCCAAAGAACCACTCTAGGTAGAGAGTAAGAAGCACAGGTAATGAAGGTATGTGGGGAAAGTAATGGTTAACCTTAGATTCGAATAGGTTAATATTGTAGTGATTGGGAAAGCATACTCTTGGAAGTCAGTTCCAGGAATGCAAATTATACACAATTTAAAGCTCTGACCGGTTAATATCTGAAGCCATGAGAGCCGTTCCTAGTGTCATATCAGAGCATTTATTACTACAGGTTGAGAATCCTTTATCTGAAATTCTTGGGTCTGGAAGTGCTTCAGTTTTTAGACTTTTTTTTTTTTGATTTTGGAATACAGGCTATTTAATTTGTATATAGCATCTATAAAATGGGGTAGCTTGTGAATGGAACCCAAGCATAAGCACAATATCACTTTTCATAACACATACATATATCCTGAAGGTAGTTTTATATGAATAATATATATATATATATATATATATATATATATATAATACTCCTGAAAGGATTTTTGTATAAAATTTAATACTTTTTGTGTATATACTGATACTGGTAATGACATGAGTCATATGATACTCATACAAATTTTTAAGTGGTGCAATTAAGATTACATGTACAAGTAATGTTTTGTACTTTCTATATGTGTGCAAAAATACATGATCACTACTTACAAAAAAATATATAAATGCAACATTAAACAATACTTCTACATCAGGTGTGAGAAACTGAAGTGAGAGGGTACATCATCAGTGACATCACTGTGAATGTGAGAAGGAAAATTCGGTAAGCTATCAGTCTCTACCAACAGTGCTGTGTTTTGGTTAAAATGTTAAAATACATATAGGTACAGTATTTGTCTAAAAACATAACACGGTTTGCCGATTACAGTTAAATTTAATGAAAACTGAAAAATGTCAGCATCTTATTTGTAACACTCCAACGCCATAATCATGCCACGGGTAGCCATGTTGCTTTCTGAAATTTTCCATCATGTCAGCAGCAGAAAAACTTTCAGATTTTGGAGGTTTTTGGATTTGGGAATTTTGGTTAAATGATATTCAACCAGTATTATTATTATCATTATCAATGTTTACCATTGGCTTAAAACTTAAGTTAATAAATATTTGTTTTTGGACTTTTTTTTTTTTTCAGTCTTAGTTTTCATTATTTTTAATAATAATGAGAGTGACTCATTGCTAATTCTCTGGCTGATGTTTTCAACTGACAAGAAGTAACAGCAACTGCTACAAGATTGGATGTTGGACGTAAGCTTGGATGTGCAGATGGTATAATGAATAATGGCTTGGAATTGTGAAACGGAGAACCGAGTTGCAATTCTCATTGGGTTCATTATATTCACTTAGGCACAAATACACTTAGAAAAAGTATGAATACTCCCTTTCTCCCCCAAATATGGGTTAATTAGTAAGACTTGTATTGCCAAACTATTATTATCTCTCCACAAAAAATTCTTACAATGTAAAAATATTTCCTGGTTTTAAATAAACTGCAAAGAGTTTATAAGCCATAGAAAACTAATCAATCCTTCAATGACGTGACGTGGAATAATTATATTAAATCAATAGTTAGATCTGCGTCTACAAAAGTTGATTCACTGTCTTGTTCGAGACAATTTTTCTTGCCAAATTCTATCTTACAACTTTATAGGTCTACCATTCACCAATGCATTAAATATCGCTAAGACATCTAGTCTGGTGCTTATATATCCAGACATTCTTGATAAAATCCAAAGAAAAATTTGAAATGTTATTGATCTCAGCTTAACATAGCTTCTCTGTGCTTTTTTTTTTTTTTTTTTTTTTTATAAATATTTTCATGATATTTGTTCTGGTTAGCTTTCCTCTTTGATATGCCAACTTTATGTATTTAAATGTAGTACTAGATGAACAACTAAGTTTCACCATTTTACAGCTGAAATCGCCAGATGTAACCATAGATGCTCTTGCACTTCTCACTTGTGGAACTCTTTTCGAACTTCTTGCTTTCCAGTCAACTTTGATCTTCAAAAATTTAAATGTAATAATATCAATCATTGTCATCTTTTCTCTCCTTGAACACTGTTCTTTTATTGTCCTCTCTATTGTGTCTCTTTAATAATGATTTTTCTCACTTTCTATCACTCTCAGTAACCACCCTCACCTTGTGTCTTAGTGGCTTTATTGCCTTGCATTGCATGAAATGATTAAAAAATAAAAATAAACTAAAAAAACATTTCCAAAACTATCGATAAAAATGCAAACTTGAAACTTAATTTCAGTCATAAAACCATACAGTTTTCTATTTAAGTTAAAATTTGTATCATGGGCTGGGATAAAAGTTTGCCACATTTTTCAATAGGTGACATTTGAACAGGATTTTTGTTTCACACATGGCTCAAATTTATGACATACATATTCTGAAAGGTGACATGTATCTTCCTAGAGGATCCGTGTGTTTTGTGAATTTTAAATGTTCGTACATTAAAAGTGTAAAGGGGGGGAAATTAAATGCACTATCATCATTTGATGCTTTTTCTGGAAAGGAGAAAATAATTTACAAACAGAAAAAAACGATATGTGCCATTTATGGAGAAGATGCCATAGCTGAAAGGATTGCTCATATATGGCTCACTAGGTTTAGAAGTGGAAATTTGGATCCGAATGACTTGGAATGTTCTGGCAGCCCAGTAGTTGTTGACCAAATGGAAACACTGATTAAATATAATCTAGGTGACACAACACACAACATCACATAATTACTCAACGCGTCTCTTATGAGTACTGTAATGTGGTGCTACTCAAAGTCTGACATACCGGTGACAGTTCGCGAGCCATCATCTGCCAGTCATTTGAGAATATCTAGGAAACAAACAATAGTCACATTCCGTGCCACAGGAGATAGCTGGGTGGGTATCTGACACATTTTTTTTTGTTTTGTTTTTAGCATTTTCATTTTACTTTTATATTTATTATGTTTAAATCTTTCAATTACTCATTCATATTAAAATTCATTGTTACTCAACTAACGATTGCGATATAATGAAGAGCAAAACAGTGAACTGAAATACATAAGAAAACATGATGATGTGTCGGATGACTGTGTGGGAACCACACCTAGGAATACCAAAAGGCTATTTTTATGGTCATATATTTGTACAAAATCAATATAAAATAAATTTAAAAAATGTAGCAACTTTTATTATATTCGTTATATTTTTCTGGTATAAATGAATAATTCTACGAATGTTCAAATCATATTTTCTTGAATTGTTATTATATAATTATATGGCTCAAATATGGCAGCAGTTTCTGGCATACTGTAAATAGTGTACACTGGGAAGAGTTGTTATTTGAATGATGACTGGCCTTAGAATGAATAAGACATCATGTCTTCATGTTTTGAACAGAGGGCCTCAAAATGAGCCTGAAACAGGACATATTTAAAAAATAATGTTTTCTCAGACCATTATTATATAATTATATGGTACCAGTCCCTGGCACATTGGACGACTTGTTACGTCAAAGATTACTTACCTTAGAATGTATAAGGCATCGTGATGTCATGTTTAACACTGATAGCCTTAAAATGACCCTGAAAGAGGACATATCTCAAAAAGGTCACATCAGTTAGTTTGAGAAGCACTGATTTAATGCATTTGGAAACACTTGGATATGTGAATCAGTACAATTTTTTTTGGCTGGGGGGGGGGGGGCTCATGAGTCAGAATCCGTATTCATAAGTTGTAACAAAATAGAAACGCCTCATTTACTAGGGTAGGTATTTTGTATAGATTTATTTTGTTCACTTCTCCAAAAACGACCTACAGTGTGTTGTTAAATGGGGCAAAGAATGGCATGTTAATTTTTCACACCTCCAAAATGAAACATCTCTCCAGAATCTACCTTTCACCCATGCGTATAATATTGCTGTCAAATACGGTCCTGTTCTCCTGCAGTATATCTAGAGATTCTTGCTAAAATCCAAAGATGAATCAGCAATATTATTGTCCTGGCCTGGCATCTCGGCTTCAGTTACTTTCCCACCACCATATGTATCTTCCATGTGCCTTTTCTCCAAATACTTTCATGGTAATTGTTGATTGGATGTACTCTTCACTCTGACATGTCAACTTTATAGAATTTAAGCACAGTACTAGATTGGTGACAAGATATCAATTTGCAGTTGAATTGGCTAGATGTCACTGTATGCTAACAGTTTCTTTTCTCACACTTCTTGCTTGTGGAACACACTTCCGGTTCCATGCTTTCCAGCCAACTTTGATCTTCAAAAATTTTGATGCAATGTCAATCGTTATCTAGTGTCTTCTTGATTACACTTCTATTCTTCTCACTCGTTAATAACATTTCTATTTCTAATTCTTTCACATCTAGGAACCACTTGCATCTTAGTGACTTTACTACCTTGCATGGGGTGAATTTGATTAAAAAATATATGATTAATTCAAATAAAATTTGTCACTTAGCTTATTTATATTAAATTCAGCACCTCGCTCAAGAGTTTTGTAAATTCACATTTTTTAATTATTCAATCCACTCTTCAGGACAGTGCAGAAATTAACTCTTGTTTTTCTCATTTTGTCAATCATTATCTACTGTCTTCTTGATTATTCATTTTTCTCTACCAGTGCACCCAGGTATACTAATACACCGTGAAAGGCAGCCATGTGTGCCCCAAGTTATCAGAAGAGTAATTTATGTATTATTTTTATGTTTAAAACATATAAAAATAATTTAAATGCAACATCAATCACCATCTTCTGTCATTTTCAGCAGTGTTTATTTTTTGCCCTTTCCCCTGTTCTCCCTATTGTCAGTCTTCTCACTCGCTTTCACTTGCATTCCCTGTATACCCCTTCCACCTTCCCCCCCGTGTACTACTGGCATTGCTACCTTGTCTGGGGTGAAATTATTAATACACACACGCACAAACATATATATATAGACACACACACACACACACACACACATACATATATATATATATATATATAAATATATACATATATATATATATATATATATATATATATATATATATATATATATTTAAAGACATTTATATTATGTTTAACGTTCTTTTTATAGATACAAATATTTAAGCAAATGCTCTGTTTTATAATAAACAATATTAAATAACATTTACAGGCCTGAAAATGTTATTTAATACTGTTTATTATAAAACAGAGCATTTGCTTAAATACTTGTATCTATAAAAAGAACGTTAAACATAATATAAATGTCTTTAAATAAATTGTCGGACTATGTCCAATTCTAAAATATATATATATATATATATATATATATATATATATATATATACGTATATATACATATATATATATATATATATATATATATACGTATATATACATATATATATATATATATATATATACGTATATATACATACATATATATATATATATATATATATATACGTATATATACATATATATATATATATATATACGTATATATACATATATATATATATATATATACGTATATATACATATATATATATATATACGTATATATACATATATATATATATATACGTATATATACATATATATATATATATATATACGTATATATACATATATATATATACATACGTATATATACATATATATATATATATATATATATATATATATATACGTATATATACATATATATATATATACATACGTATATATATATATATATATATATATATATATACATATATATATATATACATACATATATATACATACATATATATATGTATATATATATATATATATATATATATATATATAAATGTAATTAGAATATAAATTCAAGCATTCATAACATTAATTTAAAAAATGGCTCAATATAAAAATAGAGCTATAATTCTTTATTATAGGTTATTACATTCAAACATGCATCTTATCAAGTAGTGTTAAAATGAATACATATATATATATATATATATATATATATATATATATATATATATATATATATATATATATAGATATATATACACACACACACACACACACACAAAAGAAAAAGTAAAAAATTTTTCTTCTTTTATGTATGCCATGTTCCTTCAGGACATAGGCTATCATGGCTCTCCACATCCTTCTGTTCCTTGTATCTCTTAATATTTTTTTGTCTTTTTGTGAGTTTCAGATTTTCTAAGCCCTCCTCCTTCATTACATGTCCCAAAAATTTCAAGTGCCTCTTCCTGATGTTAAGTATAAGTTTCCTTTTTGTTTTCCTTATTCAAAATACAAAACTTCATTTTTGCTCACATGTGCAGCCCTTGGTATCCTCAGCATCGTTCTGTAGAAGCACATTTCTATTGTTTCTGGTCTCTTCATCTTTGAAGAGATTGTCCAGCATTCATTGCCAGACAGGAGGACAGATATCACGTAACAACAGTTCAGTACTGTAATCTTTTTCTTTGATTCTAACGAAAAGTTTTCTGTCTGTTAATAGTCTATTTAGCTTTTGGAATGTATCTTTGGATATCCCAATATGTCTTCAGATCTCAGTGTCACACTTTCCATCCTCTGTTAGAACGCTTCCCAGATATTCAAATTTCTGTACTTGTTTGATTTTAGTGTCCCTGATTTTTACAGTGGTGTAAAAAAAAAAAAAAAAAAAATGCTTCAAGAATTTAGATTTTTAATAACTTCTGTATAAAATGAAAATCGAAGACAAAATGTCACCAGAAGCAAATTATTAATGACTTAAATAAATTATTACTAAGTCATTTTTCAAAATTTCAGTTTTCTTGACAACTCAACTCTCTCAAATTCTGAGCGAATGACATCAATTGTTACAAAAGTAAATTGCGTTGACTAGCATGCTATTATAAAAAGTCAAAACAGAACCAAGAACATACAAAGGGGTGCTGAAAATTTTCTGTCTGGCCTAATTTAACAAGAGAATAATGTATCTACATCTTTAATTTTTTTAATTTAAACTGTAAACAGCTTTTGTATTTCTTTCCACTCCCTTTTCCTATATATATATATATCTATCTATATACCCAAGTATAGGATTGGTGTATACAGAATAAATTCCAATAACCAACAAATACTATTCTTAAAAGAGTGCTCAATACAGAGTAGAGCAAATATAATTATTTATTTGAAAATTATAACATAAATATGTTATAAAATCACTACAAAAATAGCCATTTTGTTTCAACACTTCTGGTGTCTTATCAAGTGATGGTGTTGAATGTAGAATAAAGGGTTTTAAAAGGTTCAAATCAATCAAACATCCCTTGCTAGGAGAAACACTGTTACATAAGCTGCAATGACCAATCAAAATACAAGTATATGAGAATTCAAAAAACTTGACAACGACCTATGGTTATAATAATTATTTAATGCTTTAATGTTGGGGTTAGATTAAAATAGAATTTATTCTAAATAATAAATATTAAATTATACAATAAGATTTGAAATTAAAAATTACCCATTTTAAAATTTAAATTTAATCTATATTAAGTTTAAAATTATAAAATTACTGAGGGGAAAAAAAATACATATGTTATTCTATTTATTTTGTTTTTATTGAAATTAAGTTGGAATAGACGTTAAGATCAAATGTTGCTCTGAACTTCATGACAACATAGATACATTTGAAGCATAAACAGTCGCAGGGGAGGATGAAATCTTGCAAAAGACAATACATACACAATCAGATTATAATACATAAGCACGCAGACATATTTAGATATATAAACATGCAAAAAAGCGACGAGACAGGAAATATCTCCACGACCCTTTATATATAAGTATGTTTTTTTTTATTTAGCCCACATGGTTAAAAATGTCACTAGAGTCTTTATAAATATTTTTGCCAGTTTCACAGTTCTATGATTTTCAAAAGTTAAACTGATGGAGAGGTGCTTGTGATATATATATATATAAAGAAATATAGTCTTAAAGTGTGCTATATTTATGGGATAAAGTGCTCAATATAAGACATAGAGCGTGTGTAAATATAAAAGTGAACATAGAAGTCAACACTTAGAGGCGACAGTCTGTTTCATGCTAGATGCAATCATCAGGCCTGATGATTGCATCTAGCATGAAACAGACTGTTGCCTCTAAGTGTTGACTTCTATGTTCACTTTTATATTTATTTATATATATATATATATATATATATATATATATATATATATATATATATATATACTTAAAGCTATATCACATTCTCATTCAATTGCTGAAGATAGGCACTGTCAAGCCTGATCAGTACCTAGATGGGTAAATGGTTAGAATACCAGTTGATGTAAGCTTGAATGTGCAGATAGTGTTATGGATAGCAGCTTAGAAGGAAAGTAAAAAAGAGCACAGTTTGAATTCCATTCAGTTTCAAAACATTCACTTACATGCAAATGCCCTTGGGGAAGATACAAATCCATCTCTTCCCTCCCCAAATATGGGTTAATTAATAGGACTTGTACTTGTGAAATCATTATTATCTCAAAAAAATTGTTAATATTCACTTGCTAAAAGAAAAAGAATTATTCTTACAACCTAAAAATATTTTCTGGTGTTAACCTACAAAAGGTTGTTAAACCTTAACAAAAAAACAAATCAATCTATAAACATTATTTTTATATATATTAGACTGAGTGCATTAGTAAAACTGTTATTAGCCTGAATTCTTGATTGGGACAAATTTTTCCATGATGTTATTCATGTCACCATGAATACTCTCATATATATATATATATATATATATATATATATATATATATATATATATATATATATATATATATCATACAGTGCTACATTAGAACATGTAAGTAATTACTACAAAATTGTACATTTTGTTTTGACGTTTAAATAAAACGTCTCTTCAGGTAATTAACAATGATGGTAAACCATTTAAATATTTATTACTCTACTCTGGTATTGAGCCCTGTTTTAAATTAATGTTTTTAACATTGTAATTTTATTCTTCATTCTTTTACATTTGGAGATATATATGTGTGTGTGTGTGTGTGTGTGTGTGTGTTTTGCACTTAATGCAAAACATAGCACATGTTACAAGGCTTATGTAGACTGCTTGATAGATTTTTCATGCTTCTTAAAATAAAAACTTGAATAACTTCCTCATATTTCATCTTATTTTCTTCAAACATGTCGCAAAAACTTTGCCATCATCCAAGAAATAAGATAGTGTGAATTTAGTCCTGCTCGTTTCCCCACATATAATGAAAAACCACAAAAAATGTTTAAAAAGCCCATTTTTTGGCCATAATTCCTTGGATTTTATCTGATGCTTTCCAAATTTGCCATTTAAATTACATACGATGCACAAATTGTCTTGTGTGAATGTTTGATTTAGATTATTTCAGTGAAGTGGATGAAATATGCAACAAAGTAGGTCCAGAATTGGCTTTCACCATTTAGTCAATGGTTTCTTCATATGATTTCATCCTAAATTAACATTTGAACAACCTTTGATGCAAAGATTGTTTGAGAATTATTAAAAGGGAAAACTTCCTGAAGAACCTCTTATTAATCCCAGCTTTGTAGTAAACGTGCAAAGGAGGAGTTGGGTGCGTTCATGTGTTTGCACTTGCAGTTGAATCAAGCTCTGACGCTTCACCCTTGTTTTTGTTTGATCATTAGATTTGCAAACAGTGCCATACTATTTGAAAGATATTATGGCCATAGGAAATTTACTGAATATCTAAAACATTGAAACAATTTAACCCCAAATAGCGACCACACAAAAAGGTTTCATTGATGGAATTCCTTTATTAAGAACAATCAACCACTTGCAAAGGACATAGCGTAAAAAAGATGAGGGGGTGAGTAGCTTAGTATACCACAGGATGATGCATACAGGCAGAGATGCAGGCATACATTTCTAGACAAGGGGGAAGGTATACAGGGGGTGTGGTTACACAATTGCAGCCATGTATACCCGGGTACCTTGGTTGTATATATATATATGTATTATAATAAAAAGAAAGAACAGCAAGATATATAATCCGGTGTTCTTATTGATTTTTTTTAATTTTTACAAAACAGTGCTCAATGTAAATTTACAGAGCATAAATATTTTTTGAAACATTGTAATTCCTGTGTAGCGAAGAAACCATATTTTAAATCAGTTAATTTATAATATATATATATATATATATAAAAGTGAACATTGACGTCAACAGACAGAGGCGACAGGCTGTTTCATGCTAAACACAATCATCAGGCCTGAAAAAGCCTGTCGCCTCTGAGTGTTGACTTCAATGTTCACTTTTATATTTATATATATAAATTAAACCTAAAGAGCCAGACAAACCTACCACAGTTTCACCTAAGCAGATCGTCAGGGACAACTGGCTAAAGATGTAAAGTGAGAACGGAATATAAAAGCCTACTGACATAAAATCCTTACCACGTGACCAAAACAAAAGAAAAAGAAGAGAATGAGAAAGAAAACACAAACGACGGGATGGGTAAATCTTTATTCCAAATAAAACCAAATCAAAAAAAAAGAGAGCGTTTTTTTTGTTTTTTTTGAAGGACGAATATTTTCTATGAAAATTTCTCGGACATTCAGGCTAGTAAATGTTATTAATACTGTTTATTATAAACAGAGCATTTACTTAAATATTTGTATCTAGAAAAAGAATGTATAAACATAAATGTCTTAAAATATAAATATATGTCAATAAAAAATAATAGCACAATTATAGATAAAGAAAAGAAAATTAATTCATAATTTAAGATTATAATTGATGTCGGCAAGAAGATTTATTTTCTTGTGTTTTATTGTCCTAAAAGTTCTTTAATAAAAGGTTACTGTGTGAGTTAATTATACTGTGTATATTACTAGTACAGGAATAACTAATTTTTAGTGTTTTTCTATTAAAATTTTTTCCTAAAAGATTGTTATGATTGAAATGTTTGTTTATTAAATTTAAAAAATATCTGCCAGTATTAATATTAGTTAATTTACAGAAAGTTGGATTAAGCCATATTGTCTTTCTTTTTCTGTTTTGGTTTTATTAGTTGAATTGTTTTTCAAAGTTTCCTGATAACTTAATTCTTGTTTGAAATTACTTTTTTTGAGGGCTTCATTACAATTTATTCTCATTGAATATTTTTCTGTTATTAATTCTAGTGTTTACAGTGTTACGGATTTGATCACTTATTGACTTAGGGTGATTGGAATTGACATTAATATAAATGGGCACTTGATTTTCTTTATGAAATGGTTTGAATATGTAATTAGAGAGGCTGAAAGTGATATCTGAGAAATTAACTATTTTAATGTTAGATGAGATTTCAGTTTTAAAACCCAGAAATTGGAAAGCTCTTATAATCTTTTTCTGTATTCTAGAAGATAGAGGACCATTACTATTTGGGATGAAGATAAATTCATCATCTCCATAAAGACTTACTTGATTAGGGTCAATAATTCTACTGAGGATGTCTAATATATATATATATATATATATATATATATATATATATATATTAAGTAATTCATTGAGTCTGAAATAAACCTCAACAGAATGCAGAAAGCACTGGACGTCCGTTTCGTCCTATATTTGGGACTCATCAGCAGTGCGCATCCACTACTGAGAAAGGAAAGAGGGAATTAAGCAAGTCAACAGGGTAACCTAGAAATGATCTTTTCTTCAGGGGACTTAACAAGTTAAAAAACAGGGTGGGGAAAGGAATAATCATATTCAAAACAGATACATTGAAATTGTCTAGTCATTTTAAGCAGCAAAACTATCATCATCGCATTATAACCGTCACAAGTATAAATTTATAATAATAATAAAAAATTTTTTACGTGATTTTTGTTGCAACAAATTTCTTTGTATGATAACAATTTTTATAACTTGGAAATAAATTTGGGAATAATGGAAACTAATTGCAAAATCCATCAAAAGTTACCCATGAAATAAAAATAATTTTTTATACAGAAGATAAGGACATCAAATTGTCTTTAAATTAAGTGGCAGCAGAAGAATTATTGTTGAACTTTTAAGAGCTAAGTTTAAATATTAATGCAATACTTAAATGCAGTGATCAATTTTGAGTTATTCTGTTTCTTATTGCATCTACTCCTCCCTACCTATTGTGATGAAGACCCAATCAAGAGCCCTCCACAGGAGCTAGCTTAAATGCCTCTCAAGAGGGTGAATCTTAAGCTATATATATATATATATATATATATATATATATATATATATATATAAGGAACAATATTGGGAAAAAATGTAAGGCAAAATGGAAAAAGTTTTCTTGCAATGCCTTTTGTCCTTTAAGACATCATCAGACTAAATTTGTTATGTTGGTACGACTGCACCTATATATAAACCAGGGATGCTAGGAATTTTAAATTTTTTTTTTTTTCTAGCTGGTTTCATTTATGTTCTTTTTAATTTCATCACTTTTGTTAGTAGATATCCCACACTGTGATAATATAAGTTCAACCAGGAATGGTTAAATATTGTAAAACCCTGGGCATAAATTTATTGTAGATGATATTGCAATCAAGGCACTCTCTAGACATTTTCAAGTATCATTTTTTCTGTCGAAGCAACTAACTCTATTAAATCAAAAATTGGTAAGAATCTACCTAAACTCAATATAAAATTTGTTACAACTACAAATAAAACAGTAAAAAACTTAGTCAACACTGAACAAAACAATAAGCAAAAGGAGGAGTTTACTCCATTGCCCGTAATAATTGTCACAAAAAACACATAGTAGAAACCTCAAGGAATCTGAATAAAATGTAGTGAGAGTGTATGTATGAGAGTGTGGGACGAATGCTAGAGTAAATGAAAGCTATAGGGAGGGGTAACAGATGAGAGAAGGACAGGAAGATCTAAAGATGAAGGGGGGGATTAAAATTTAACAGAGAGAAGTTTTAAAGAGGGGAGTCAAAGACGGTTTAAGTGAGAGAAATAGGAATATTTTAAAATGTCTAATACATTAAAGATTCACCAGAAAAGAGTATACATTTTGTGGTGACATACATGCTACACACAATAGATGATATAATCTTAAAGCTCAGAAGATATATATATATAGCACAACATAATCTTCAGATACTATTTGAAAACTATTTTTTTATTTAGAGATATATGTCGTGTAGATGTGTTTTTGTACATTTTTTCTTTTTTATATGTGTATATATTATTTATTTATTTTCTGTTTATTTATACCAACTTTTTATTGTTATTTTTTTTATAAATGATATGGCTGCCACAGCTACACTATTTCTTTACCCCTTACTTCACCTATGCATCATCTAGCTAATTCATTTTCTACAATGGGTTCAATGTGATACCATCCACTGTCCAGCTATGTTTAATTTGTTTTGGCTTTTTTCTGAATTGATTATTGCATATAATGTTTGCATTAGACTGAACACTGAAAAATTTCTGATCTTCAGGTGATAACCAACTAACGTGAACTGTGAAAGCAGACAAGATGGGGTCAACAGACAATGTGGCCCTTATTCTGATTGACCTTCAGAACTCTTTTATCCACGGCAAATGGAAAAACTACTTTGGGGATCATGATGTTGTCAAGATTAAATCTGCTTTCAACAGGTGCGTGTCTCTCCTGCAGGATTTGCCACCTCAGATTCCAGTGCTTCTTACCCAAATACCATTTGATATTCCAGACGATTTCGAGTTTTATGGGGACCTGAAAAAGATTGTACGTGAGCGACACTACAGAACAATCATCAAACCTTGCAAGAGCATAATGGAAGCGGAAGGCATTGAAGAGTGGATGCAGGACATTATCAAGAAAAAAATATCATCCGTCATGATTGGGGGCTGCGTTACAACCAGCTGTATTCGGGTATCTTCCATCGATCTCTTTCAGCGCTATCAAAATGTTCCTGACCGACCAACGTTTATTGTTGATTTGAATTTATGTGGTGCCCGTGTCCAGAACTATGTTCTCAGGTGTCCACTGTGTATGGACAAGTATTTGCAGGAGGGCTGTGGCAGGCTGTGTGGTCAGTGTGAAAGTTCGGGCTTGCCTCTTGAATCGCCAGTTGACCGAGCTGTTTCCGATATGAAGAAGAGTGGGCTTGTTGTTGCCGACAACTATGACTGGTCTCCTATTTTGCAAAAAGCTACAAAAAATACATGAATGCTTTCCGGATCCGTGAAAAAATAGAAATAAAAAAAAAATAAAATTCCTTGAAAACTTTTTAACCTTCTGTTCGTAGCACATGGTGTTTGAACGTCTTACAGTGTGGTTTCCTTTAATATGTAGCGTTGTGATATGTTTATATATATATATGACCATTTCTAGATGTCTGTTTGTTAACATGACCTCACGATTTATATTTAATGCAAAATACCACAAAATATTAAACAACAAAAAGGAACAAAACCGGTTTTATAACAACAAGATTTATATTTATTTTTTGTGTAAGGATGCACATGCGTAGAGGTTACTATTTTGTTGGCGTCATGTCGCTTTGACTGATTTAAAGTTTTACTGATGAAATTGAAATATTTTTTATCTGAGCTCACAAAAGTTGAATGAATTATAAAGCTGAGAAATTCTGAATATACTTTCAGCTTTAGATTAATATTTCAAAGAGAAAAGTTCTTGTTGCTTGTTTGGAAATGTTTCATATGTTTGTAATGTAGTTTGGAAAATTTTGTACGTACGTGCATGCGTGAATATGCTTTCATGGGCATCTGACCACACATGGTCAAGACGCAAATCCTTTTTACAACTACATCTTGTAGCGAGAGAAATCAAGGGAGAAGAAGAGGAAAGCAGCAAGCTTGTGTCTGCTATTTATAGATAATGTAACCAGGTGACAGGCTCCCAGAAAAAGAGTGGGAAAACTTGACTTGGTCACTCGCTGGAAAAAATATTTGTACGTTGGTGGATTGCAATGCCCACTTGTGTGTTTATTGACCATTTAGAAGCTGAGATTTCCTGAAAATCTGTATGAAGCTGGGTAAGCTCTTTGATCCACTTTTTGCACAGATTTGTTCAAAATTCAACATTAATAAGAAAATGGTATCGAGATGCTAAAGTAGCAAGTGGAATATCAAATTTGTCATGATTAGTTAAATCGTTTTCTGAATGCCTCTGTCACATAAGTATAAGAAGTTTTTGGTTTTAGCCATAATATCTGTTGGATTTACAAGTACATTAGTATTAATATAGGAGTCTATTGGATATAAAGTAGGGGATCAATATGATATTGTTATTAAGTAATAAACTGATCCCCCGGATTTACTAAATGTCAGTGTAATAATTAGAAAAAATATTTTTGACCCTATGTTGGGACTGTAAAGTGTTTGAATGTCCCACAATATGTTTTTCCTTGATGTTTCACAAGTTTTTATGATTATTCAAGTCACTTTCTGAATGCCCCTGTCAAGTAAGTTCAGGAAGCAGCTGAAATAAACACCTCCTACATAATGGTAAGACATTAGTTAGATGAAAGCTACTGTCTTACTAATATGTTGGAGGTATTTCTGCCACACCCTGTATGAGGAGTATCTAGTTTTAGTCATAATATATTTTCTTTTGTTTGATTTGTTTTCCATGGCTTATCAACCCTTTGCAGGTTATTTAAAGCCAGAAAATATTTTTAGATTTTAAGAACTTGTTTTTCTTTTTTTGAGATATTAATACCTTAGTGATATATACATATGTATGTAGCCCTGGGAAAGCACATACTATGCAGCTAAAGAAAGGATCATTCACAGTGACTCTATGATCCCGAATATGATAGACTTCCTAGTGAGACAAGTCTTACTAATTAACCTATAGTTGGGGGTTGAAGAGGTGGATTCATACCTTTCCCAAGACTATTTGGGCATAAGTGAATATAACGAACACAACAAGAATTTTAAGTTCTCTCTCTGTCTCACACACACACACACACACACACATTAACAATTCCAAGCCATTATTCATTGCACTATCTGCAAATCCAAGCTTACAGCACCTGATATTCCCAAAGTAATCACCCATCATGGTAATGTCCAGGCTTGGCATTGCTTAACTTCAGTGATCGTACATATGCCAATTACAGGCACATAACCATAGAGTAAGTACTGTCGGTAATAATTAGAGTAGAAATGTATTCAAAGATCACGGTAAACTTCTTGTTCATTGCTTGGAATATAAGAAAAAAACCATTAAAGAGGAATCAGGTTGACCAGAAGTTGTTTCAAAGCTCTCATGGAAAATAAAATTTAAAAAAATATTATTGCATATTTGAACTTTTGAAAATTACAAAATTATTTTTAGTATTGATCTTTTTAATTTGATTTTTCAAAATAAAACCTTTTGTTTTCTTTTTATGTTTTGTTTTTTTATCCTACAAGACCAGAAAGAAGTTCTCAAGGCAATATATTGACTACTAGATTGGCAGCTAAGTCTCATTGTTTTTCAGTTGAAATGGCAAAATATAACCATAAGTTCTATGCTAACAGTTTCTTCTGTTGCACTTCTTGTTTGTAGAACTCTCTTCCAGCTTATTGCTTTCAAAAAAATTAAATGCAACATCAACCGTTATCTTTTATCTTCTTAGTTCCTCTTAGTACATTTTTCTCATATTGTCTAACACTTAGTGGCTTTATTGCCTTTCTTAACGTGAAATAATTAATATATATATATAACAAGAAAATTAAAAACTAAATGATACATCTGTCTATATTTCTGAGATGAAGTATTGTAACTATTTATACATGGACAAGTGGATAAAATTGTTGGTTGAGTAATCCAAAAAGTAACTTGATCCACAGTTGTGAGTTCAATACCTGCAGAGAGAACAAAAACTTGAAGGGTTGAGTTACTAAGGGTAATTAACTGAAACTGAGATATCCAAAAAAAGGCATGGCATGTGGAACTAGAACAATCTACCCTTGTGGGCTAAATAAAGGGTTCAGTTTGAAATTCCAACATATATCACCTGAAGAAGGTCAGAGCATACAATGGCCGAAACATTGTGAATATGGCAATAAAGATGAGGACAACAGTCTGAACAATGTAAATAGTAAATGATACGTCTATATTTTAAATGAGATGATTCAAAACCACCACCTAACTAATGCCATGACCCACATTACTAATGGAGTGTTAAAACTATTTTATTCAAAGAAACTTAAGTTAATTGGTTTAATTAACTTATCTTGTACTGATATTTGATTTTAAAATTCTGTCTAATTGAATCTTTAAAATGGTGAAAGTTCAGTTGTATCCTGAATGGCCATAACAAATTTAGTACAGGAGATCAAGTGATAGAACACAGGACAGGTTGTGCCAGAGGAAGCTCTGTCCAACCTTGCAAGATGCTAAAAAGCCAAAATATTAGCCTGAGAACTCGTCATGTTCTTAAATAGGTTCGTTAGTTCTAGACTCTGATGTGGAGGTCATGTATTGCACCCAACTTGTTCAGAAATGTCTAAACCAGTGATTCTCCACTATCATGCTGAAATATTGTCACAGCATACATACATATATATATATATATATATATATATATATATATATATATGTGGAAGTAGTAATGGTACAGCATTGGTATTTGAATAAATGAATAAGTATTAAACATTTTTTTCCAAATAATTCTTTTCACTATTCTTCGTTTATGTTATTTTAGTTTTTTTTTTTTTTTTGTACAGCATATCAGCTGCAATTGATTATTTAATGCTGACAAGATTTTTATTGCTGGTAATGATTTTTCCAAAAATGGATTTCAGGTAATAATATATTACTAGTAATATTATTATTTTTTTTTTCCCAAAAATGTATCACTAGTATTAAAACCTATTTTTACACTTTTGCAGTGCCCTGACCCCAGTTTGGGGGTTAACTATTTACCATAGTTGGGACCCTAACATATGCTAGCACACCGGGTCAGGATAAACCTGGGAACACCAGCAATTAAGAGGTGGTTCCTGACTTCTCAAAACCTCCTAATCAGGGCTGCCGGATATAGTTTATCGTCATACCCAGGGCGCCTAATTGGGGGTGGGGGGCTTAACCTTCTGCAAAGGTGCACTCAGTATATTCTGAAGCCCCAGCAAACGTTATTTTAAATACTTTGTTTTAATATTCATTTTTTTTAAGTATTTTTATTTTTTTTAAATAGCTGAATAGAAACGTTGAAATAAAGTTAGTTCACATTTATGTGTGTGTGTGTTTTTTTTTTTAAATCTATGGTTTTATTTCATAATATTTACATGTGTACCCTTTGAAAATTTTGCTAAGTGTACCATATTTTCATTTGCTCCTAGGTGTGCCATTGCTTGAAAAAGTTGAGAAACACTGCTCTAAATTGTCAGCTATATACAACTGTTTTCTAAGATCAATAATTCAAAGAAATAGGACTCAAGATAAACCTTTCCTAAACAGAAACTATTATCTGAAATTGGAATGGAAGCAGTGCTGGCATCTACCCTGAATCCATCATAAAAATAAAAGATGTGAAATTATTTGTGGCAAAGAATATGAAGATATAACAAGTCATCCCCTAAAAGGAATACTAGAGGCACATAAAAAATATAGTGAGGAATAAGATAAGGAAATCGGTCATGTCTGATAATGTATAGCGGGAAAGTGGTAGTCACCAGCCCATGTGGAATGAAGTGTAAATAATGGACAAGGAAAAACATTGGAATGTTAGGCTCTGAAAGAATCAGCACATATGTTATGATATGGGGACCTCCTTAGCAGGCCTGACATAGAAATAAATACAATATGGAAACTGCTAATAAAGAAAGGAAATCAAATAACAGCAAATTTTCAATAGAAGCTGCAGTCAAACATGCTTGGCATAATCTCATTTGATTTGCTTTTCACCTAATTTTTATACACGTTAAAATTTTCATCATAAAATTACTATTATCAAGTGTTCCAAGAAATGGGACTCAAGATAAACCTCTCCAAATCAGAAACTATGATCTGGAACTGGAATGAAAGCAGTGCTGGCATCTACCCTGAATCCATCATAAAAATACAAGATGTGAAATTAGTAAATACTAAACACCTCAAATATCTTGAGGGATCGATCAGTTATAAAAAATTTAGTATACAAGAAAAGGAAAATGAACACAGGGTTGGACAGTAGTACGTGTAGTGCTGTCCAACCCTGCAAGGTGGTGAAAAGCCAAAATCTTAAAGAGAACTCCAGTTCTGTTCTTAAATCAACTCATTAGATCTAGACTCTGATATGGAGGTCTTGCATGGCGTCCAAGTCATTCAGAAATGTCTAAACTGTCAGCTATATACAACTGTTTTCTAAGATCAATGATCAAAAATGGCTTCAAGCGAAAGAAGCCTGTAGGTGTTTAGTAAAGGTCATCCTTCATTAGATCTTATAGAGTGGTGCTACAGAATGACAGACAAAGACATTTACTACTTAAAGACTTCCAACAGCTGCAACAACTAAAATTGGTAGCATATGTTACTAGAAGGGAGGAATAATGATAAAAATATAAGAAAGTATAGAATCTATCATTATTATTTGATTTAATATCCTCTCTGAATCTGATGTTTCAACCAAATGTTGATGATCATAGCCCCCTCCTCGCAGCTTAGAGACACAACACTATTAGAGCATATGAGCTATTTGAAGCAACACTGCCACTTGTGTACTCCCATTGATGTTGGCTGTCTCCAAGGTAAACACATCAAAGAGCTTGATGTATGGATAAAATTTAGTACAGGAGATAAGGAAAATGAAGATAGGATAGGTTGTGTTGGGGTAGTTCTGTCCAATCCTGCAAGATACTAAATTGCTGGAATATTAACCTGAGAACTAGAGTCAATTTCTTAAATAGCCTCATCAGATCTAGCCTCTGATATGAAGGTCATACATGGCATCTGTTACAATCATCATTATCATCATTGATGTTGCTATAGGCACTTCCGGTCCCACTAGGGAATTCTGGGATCAAGATGGATCCAGTGGGCAGTTTTAAATGAAAAATTGTTAAGTTAACCACATGTCGTGTTGTCTTTGTGTTGCTTCGACTTTTCAGTGGCCAGTCTCATATATCTTTCCACCCTAAGCCCATAGAATAAAATTGGATGAAAAAAATCTTGAAAAACTGAAGGAACAGTCAAATCAGGTCATATGTTTTGACAACTAATCAAGGGAATTTCCAAAGAAATAGGAAACATTTCATTTTCAGGTTTTGAAATAAACCAATTAGTGATCATTACAAGCATCTTCAAACAAATAATAATACAAGGGAAAGTACTGGAAAAACAAAGCAAGGACAAAAAATACAAACTCCAAAATATCAGTTTAATTTCGCAGAGTTAGTTATTGGCTTTGGACTATAACCAAAGCAAACTGTGGAGTAAAGGATAGCGGCTCAGATTGAGAAATGGGAGAGCCGAGTTTGAATTCCATTCAAATCTTTTACATTCACTAACGTGCTAATACCCTTGGGAAAGGTATGAATCTACTTTTTCTCGTCCCAGCAACACTTATTTTGCAAGAAAAATAGAATTTACAGTTGCCAACAAAAGCGACATCCCAACATGCAAATTTTAGACACTGAAATCAACCGAGTACAATAATTTAAATATCTGAGAATTGTTTTATCAGCGAATGGAAAATGTGACAGCAAAGACATACTGGGATAGTGAAAGTGGCCTTTCAAAAAACTCAGCAATATATTAAGAATCAAGGAAAGTTTGTTATAAACAAAGAAAAGAATACTGAAATGTTACGTAATATTAGCCCTCCTATATAGCAACGAATATTGGACAATCTCATCATAGATTAAGAAGAAACTTGAAGCCACATAAATGTGCTTCTCCAAAACGATTCTGAGAATACCATGGATTGAACATGTGAGCAACAGGAAAGTTAAGTGGGAATGGAAACAAAAAGGACACTTGCATTTAGGATCAGACAATTGAAATTACTGAGGCATATAATGAGGAAAGATGGCTTACAAAATGTGTCATTCTCAGGGCATATTGAAGGCAACACATTGGGACACATAATGAGGAAAGAGGGCTTGGAGAATCTGATACTCACAGGTCGAATAGAGGGAAAGAGAGACAAGGGAAAACAATGCGTGATATACCTGGCAGGCTTTTAAGCAAGTGGATGACAGAACGTGGTCTTGGGGAGGTAGCAGAGGGAAGGAACTTGTTGAGAGCTGCAAGGGATAGGATGAAGTGGAGAGCCATGATCGCCTACGTCCTGAAAGGACATGGCACATAAAAAGAAAGAAATTGAAGGCAAGTGAGATAGAGGAGAGCTTATGTAAATGGTTGACAGTACAGAGATTATGAATGATGGCAAAAAGACAAACCTTACTAAGAACGAGAAAGGAAAGGAATCCTGCGGGTACACATCACAAATATGACCCAGGGGAAAAATTTGTGATATTATGTTTCAACCAGAGAGTAATAATAATAAAAAAAAGGGATTGTCCATGATCAGGAATTAAAACGAGCATTGTTGTGACTGAATAGAACTTTCATATTTATAATATATTAACATTTTTTGGGTAAATGGAGCTCAACAGCCCAGGAAGGCAGTGCATCTAGGGCAGTGGTTCCCAAACTTTTTTTTTCTCTGGGCCACATTTTACAATTATACAATTGCTGAAATTTTGTGAATATGACAATAAAGATGAAGACAATAGTCCGAACAATGTAAATAGTTACAATACCTCATCTCAGAAATATAAACTGAAATTTCTATGTTTTATTATATTTTAATTTGTTAAATAAAAAAAAAAACTCAAAATGACCACCAATGTATTTTTGTGAATTCACGACTCTAAAAAAAAATAACTGAACAACTTGTTTGCTTTATATATGCAATAGTCTTTTGCTGACAAATGTTTTGTGCCTTAATCATGAACTTTTGCTTATTCTGATCTCCCAGAAGAAAAATAATGCGAACATACTGTGGCCAGAACTTGGGGGTTCAGCCTTTTTGAGGTATTTAAAATTTTTACTAATACATTTTGCTTTTTTTCTTTTGCCTTGTGATTCAAATCAGTCAGCTTCTGGTTTAATATTATTCATGTCTAATGAACCATAAATTGTAACTTGATATTGTTTGAAAGGATGAACTATATTACCAATAAAAAATTAAAATTCCAAAATTCTTTTTTTTTTCATTCATTTTCAAGGGCAGATGAAAACTCACAATTTTCATCCCAACTGTGACTATTAATATAGATCAGAAACTGGAAATCCTCAATGTCCGGCTTTGTTGTCACTTGGCCCCCAAAAGTTATCTTTTGTTTATTTATTCTTTTCTTCTCCTTCAGTCAAATTGGTGTTGCTTAGAAAACCCAACTTCAAAAATCTCATCTGCCAGCCATAAACCAGAAACCCTTGAGACTGAGATAAAATCACATTTTCCTCGCCTATGTGCGTATCCAACACATAGTGTCACAAAGTTTAAAAATTCAATAATAAAATTTATGAACTTGACCTTGAATTTCTAACAAGCAATAATGAAAACCTAATCTCTGAGCAAAAAATGAATAGTAAATTTATGAGTGAACATTCGTTAAAATTCGTTTTTGCTGTAATGCAGATTACTTAGTTTTGTTCATTATCTAATTTCATAAGCAAAATAAAGTTTCTTAAAATTTGATTTTGTTTTATTCTCACTTGTTCATTCACATACTCTTTCATGCATAAACAATGATTAAGTAAAATCTTTCTTGAATTATGCAAACTTTCTGGGAAACTAACGTTGCTGACACTTTAAGCCATTGGTGATTTTTATTATGGAAGATCATTACTGTAAACATCTATTTATATGCTTTTGAAACAGGAAACGTTCATAAGAACTTTTTCTCTAAAGAAGAAATGTTTTCATTTTCAAATGAATAAATTAGATATAATTTCCACGCATTGACATGTGATAATCAAACTGCCATCAGTGATAATATTATGCCATGACTTCAATCTTTTACACTATTTACATTATTCGGACTATTGTTCTCACCTTTGTCGCCATGTTTATCACAACGTTTCGGCTGTTGTACGCTCCAGCCTTCTTCAGGTGGTTGGAATGTCGAAGTGAACCCTTTATTTCGCTCACTGGTGTAGACTGTTCTAGTTCCACGTGCCATGTCTAATGGATGTCAGTTATCTCCTGTTAATTCCCCTCCAGGAGATAACTGACATCCATTGAGTGAAATAAAGGGTTCAGTTCGACATTCCAACCACCTGAAGAAGGCCGGAGCATACAAAGGCTGAAACGTTGTGATAAACATGGCGACGAAAGTGAGGACAATAGTCCGAATAATGTAAATAGTGTACATAATACCTCATCTCAGAAATATAGACAGATTCAATTTTTTAATTATAAAAAGTATTTTCTTAAAAAAAATTTTCCTACTTTTACTCTACGTTTATGCATATGGTCTTCTGTAGTGAAGATAGTTGAGGTACCTACTATGAAAGTAATCACTATTACCTTGAAAGTGTTTAGTAGTATAGCCCAACTTGTGGTAAGCCAAAGATCATGTGGCCCACTACTCGAAAAAGATTGCTCATGCCTGTCCTAAAGGATGGATCATGTCAGATGAACAAATATTTCTGTTTTGTCATAGATTTTATTAACAGATTTATAGATTCTTTCTTTCTTTCTTTCTTTCTTTCTTTCTTTTTTTATTTCTTTCCTTTTTTCTTTCTTTCCTTTTTTCTTTCTTTTTATTTATTTCTTCTTTTTCTTTCTTTCTTTCTTTCTTTTTTCTTTCTTTCTTTCTTCTTTCTTTCTTTCTTCTTTCTTTCTTCTTTCTTTCTTTTTTCTTTCTTTCTTTCTTTCTTCTTTCTTTTTTCTTTCTTTCTTTTTTCTTTCTTTCTTTCTTTTTTCTTTCTTTTTTTCTTTCTTTCTTTTTTCTTTCTTTCTTTTTTCTTTCTTTCTTTTTTCTTTCTTTTTTCTTTCTTTCTTTTTTCTTTCTTTCTTTTTTTCTTTCTTTCTTTCTTTCTTTCTTTCTTTGCTTTAGTATAGTCATTTTGATTTTGACTTCAAAAACCCGTCAGAGATATTTACCAACAACCCGTTTACCTCCTTTAGTTAATGATGAAAGAAAGAAATTCAGAATACATTTTCACATGATGTAAGGTTTAACAACATGGAATTCTTTTTGACGGAAACAATCTACAACATATTTATTTTTGAAAAATTTACTTGTAATTTTTCAGTGCGATTTTTTTCAAATTCTTCCATTTGCTGATGACAATAACAATCAAATAAAGATATGCTTGAAGAATCAAGTTAATACCATTTTCGAGTGTAAAGTATTATTAAATGAATTTTCTTTTCTTTTTGCAATTGTTAAATTATTTTTTATACAGAAGATCAAATAGGAAATAATTCAATACATTCTGAATTACATCCTCATTGGTTAAGGTTGAAAAAATTATGCATGATATCTGGAGGTGTCTATCATTTTTTATAGCTTACTGTCTCCTCACATTGAAACTCTTGTTCCCATACGATCATGAAAGTTAAGCAATATCGAAATTGGTCAGTACCTAAATGGGTGACCATTTGGGAATACCAGCTTGTATATACAGGTAATGTAATGGTTAATAGCTGATAATTGTTAATTGGAGAGCCAGTTTGAATTCCAGTTGGGTTTGTTATATTTACTTATGCTCAAATATCATTGGGTAAGGTATGAATCCACTTCTTCTCCACCCCCCAGTTATTCGTTAATTAGTAAGACTTGTGTCACTAAACCATTATTAGGAGTAAATAGGCTCACCTATCGCCCAGTTCGCACTCCTCCTCTGCATCTTGAACAGAAATAGAGGTTTAACACTTGTTCTTTGTTTAGGATTGGGTTTCTAGTTTCTTCTAAAGACTGCTTCAACTCTGTACTTATAATGTCTGTGAAGTGTTTTTCACTAATTAATTATTTTCTCCCCTGCCCCCATTAGGAATAAATAGGTTTGCCTATCATCCTGTTACACTGCTCCCGGGTCTTTTGAACAGGAGTAGAGGTATATCCCTTGTTTTCTATTTAAGACTGGGTTTCCGGTTCCTTCAACTCTGTACTTCTGATGTCTCCACTTGAAAACTGAAATTTTATTCAGTAATTTTTTTTTCCTTTCCCAATATGAGTAGATAGATTCGGCTATCATCCAGCTCACAGGACACCACAGTATTTTGGGTTTCCGGTCTACTTCAATTCTA
>OZ038493.1:96307971-96322971 GCA_964036315.1 Acanthosepion esculentum | reverse complement strand
CAACCATAAACAAGATATACGACAAAATAACTCATATTCCCCAGTAGCAGAACACTTCAATAGACCACGACATTCGATAGATAATTGCAAATGTATATTGATAGACTCAAATTTTAGCACGACATACATACGAAGAAAAAAAGAGAAATACTGGATTTTAAAATTAAACACATATAAACTAGGGTTAAACAAAGACTTGGGTATTCTAAATCAGTATAAATATTTCAATAGTTAAAATATTTCTTAAAAAAATTTCTTTAGATATGGTAAAAATCCTTTTTAAACAATAACCAAAACACCAGATGTCCGTTAAAGAATCAAACACAATCGCGTTCCACACCACGTGTCGTCCAAGTCTAAAAACAAACACACAAACACAGTAATTTAAGTACAACACACATACGAAGAAGAAAAAAAGAAAAATACTAAATTCTAAAATTAGACACATAAACTAGGGGTAAACAAACACATGAATATTTTAAATCTACATAAATATTTTAACAGTTAAAAATATTTTAAGAAATATTTCTTGAGTTATGGTCAAAAAACCTTTTAAACAACATTTAAGACACTATCATCAGTCTTCCGCCAAAAATTCAAACAAAGTTGCATTGCACATCACGTGACATGCGCACGCTTCACGACAAACGCTGTAAACAAACGCTGTAAACAAACACACAAACACAGTTTCTAATTTGATTTCTGAGGAAAGACCTAGGTGGTCTGAAATATTAAATAATTAAATATATACAAAAACACAGAAATAAATACTTTCATAAAAAAAACACCCAATTTTGTTTCATTCATTTTATCCAGATATTATATAAATATGTATATATATATGTATAAATATATATATATATATATATATATATATATATATATATATATATATATATATATATAAATATGTATATTATAATAAATAAATAATTATCGCTCTACTACCTGTATCGAGCTCTTTTTTTAATTAACGCTGCGAACGTTAGAATTTATATATTACTTTCGTTCTCATCGCATCTGATATATATATCACGTTTGTGACGTGGACCTTCCGTCAACAGGGACAAGTTCACCGGACACCGTTTCTTTGTTTACCTTTTGACCTCTCGTCTCGCTGCGACGTCTTTTCTTGTTACTGATTTTTATTTTTATTTTATTTTTTTTTTTTTTTTTTATCTTTCCCCTTCTCTTTCCTTTGTGTTTTCTAGCATAGACTTACTTCCATAGCTTTAATTCCCTTTTTTATCACGCATTGCCGTTATTATCTACTTTCGGCAACGCGATATGCCACGAGAATAGAGTTTGTCTTTTGGCGGGATCTTCAGAGTTCTGCCTGATTCGGTCCCTGCATGCACCACGCACCCTTGCTCGCTGCTCCGCCTTTCCATATAACTTTGGTATGTTTATTTAATTCTTCTTTAGCCTTTTCATCGCCTTTGTATTGAAATGTTTGATCGTAGCACGACAAGTAGTTTGTCGCCTCTTTGTTTCTGGGTTGCTCTTTCAACCGCTTGCTCTTTCTAGCCCTGAATTATTGATATTTAGGAAGTTATAGGACTTTTCTATGCTGAATTTGCTCAGACGTTTCGTCATGCTCTTTTACCATGTCTACCTCTGTGAATTGCCTCTTTCTAGCTCTCAACGCTGACCTGCCTTTCCTCTTTGTATTTTCTGTCTCTTCCGTCGCAGTGGACTCACCTTTTTTGTTTGTTTTTCTTTCAGATTTTTTACCTGATTCACAGAATAAAATCTTTCGTTTTCAATGGAATTCGTCCGTGTTTTGTGAATTCGAGTTTAAACTGGCTGTCTAAAGCAATATGTTTTTTTAGCATTTTGTCCAGGGCAGCACAGTAAAAAATCAAAGATTTATTCGCACGTGGCGCGAACTCTTCCGTGATGCAGTGAGACCAGCTTCTCCTCCCTTGCCTCCTTGTGGATTTCCCTAATAGACTGCCGCCAGCGTAAAACTTATTTGACAGCTATTAGCCTTCCCAACGACTCGTCACCCACCGGTATCTTCGTCTTCCCGTTTCTGCCACAGGTCCCAACTCGCATCCACAAACGCCATGGAGCAAAAATCCGTCGTTTCTAACAGAACGCGTTCCAGGTTCTCCTCTGCCTCATCCAAGGCCTTGGCTGTCCGTGCTGAACTGGAGATGGCTAAAGCAAACCTGCTCTTCGTGGAGAGAGAGAATAAACTGCGTGAAGCAAAGGCTAAAATCGAGTCCGAAGAGAAAACTCTAGAGGTGCAAAGGGAGATAGCTCTCAAAGAAGCCGCACTAAAGGCCTTTGAAGAGTATGTATCACTTAGTGATGAAAAATCCAGCATTCACCTTGACCAGACTCCTGCTGATCCCATGCAGCGCACGAGAGAATATGTAGCTGAACAAACTGCTCAGCTCCACTCACACCCTTTGCAACCTGTCACTCCGCAATCAGTACAACCTTCTGCTCTGAAACAAATACGATCTCCTGCATCCCAATCCGATTGGCCCTCAGAAGCCTCCTTCTGCAACTTCCCTGATCCCAAGCCCGATCCATCTGATGATCGTCGTCGGAGGTGCCAAACTGAAAACAGCCTTTACAACCCTCTTGGTTTCGTAGCTCCGGTTATCATCCAAGGCAAGTTCATTCTACGCGAGCTGACATCCGATAGGGTTGACTGGGATTCTCCGTTACCTCCTCAGAAGGAGCAACTTTGGACTACATGGCGCGACTCCCTACAAGAACTTCACAACCTCCAGATACCAAGGACTTACATTACTAAGTCACCCACTGCAGCATCTTCCAGGCAGTTGTGTGTCTTCTCGGACGCGTCGACTAAGGCGATTGCTGCTGTGGCCTACCTCAAGGTCACCTATCTCGATGGTACTTGTGAGGTGGGTTTCATCATGGGGAAAACGAAATTGGCACCGCAACCTGAGACCTCCGTGCCCAGACTGGAACTCTGTGCTGCCGTTCTGGCGGTTGAATTGGCGGATATGATTCTCTCAGAGCTTGATATGCAAGTGGACTCTACTATCTTATTCACTGATAGCAAGGTCGTTCTTGGCTATATAGGCAATGAACATCGCCGCTTTTACGTTTATGTCAGCAATCGAGTACTGCGCATCCGTCGATCATCACAGCCTGAACAGTGGCATTATGTACCCACGGACAAAAACCCGGCTGACTGTGGAACCAGATCAGTTCCTGCCATCCAAATGTCTACTACAGCCTGGCTCAACAGTCCATCTTTCCTTTCCAACTCCGTGTTCAACCGTATTGAACCCAAATCCTACTGTCTTATCGATCCTGAAAAGGACGTCGAAATCCGTCCAGTAGTGGCAACCTTCACCACCCACTCCTCCCCTGTGCTGCTCAGTGCTCATCGCTTCAGGAAGTTCTCCACATGGACGGCACTTACACGCGCCATCGCTCGTTTGATCCACATCTCTCGTTCATTTCGGAAAGACACTAGGTCGAATGACTGCAGAGGATGGCATTACTGTCGAGTGCCGTTTCCGGTAGAAATGCTGGCGCAGTCCAACAACGTGATCCTCCGAGGGGCGCAAAGAGACACGTATGCTTTGGAATTCTCCTGCTTAACAGAGCATAGGGAACTACCCAAAAGCAGTGCACTCAGGAAATTAGATCCATTTGTGGACGACCAAGGTCTCCTCAGGATCGGCGGCCGCACACGAAGAGCTGGACTGGATCGTAGCGAGATGCACCCCATTATCCTATCCGGCAAGCACCATATAGCGTCCCTGCTCATTAGGCACCACCATAAGCAGGTACATCACCAGGGACGTCACTTCACAGAGGGCGCAGTCCGGGCTGCTGGCTTCTGGATTGTCGGTGGAAAGAGAAGTGTCAGCAAAACAATCCACTACTGTGTGATTTGCAGAAAGCTCCGTGGACCTATGCAGATCCAAAAGATGGCAGACCTACCAGAAGATCGCCTATCTATGGAACCCCCCTTCACAAATGTGGGGCTTGACGTCTTTGGGCCTTGGCCCATTACTTCACGTCGGACCAGAGGAGGCTTGGCACACAGCAAGCGGTGGGCCACCATGTTTACGTGCATGACCACAAGAGCAGTTCACATCGAGGTCCTGGAATCACTCGATACATCGAGCCTGATAAATGCCCTCAGGCGCTTCTTTTCCATCCGGGGTCCTGCAAAACTTATCCGTTCTGACCAGGGCTCCAATTTTGTCGGAGCCAGAAATGAACTCGGAATCAGTTCCACCCTGGACGCAAGTGCGGTGAGTAAACACCTCTCTGACTACGGTTGTACCTGGTTATTCAACCCTCCGCATGCACCACACATGGGTGGAGCGTGGGAAAGAATGATAGGTATAGCCAAGAGAATCCTCAATTCCATGTTGCTGCAGCATGGAAGTACCAAATTAACCCACGAGGTGCTCACCACCTTTCTGGCTGAGGTAGCTGCCATTGTTAATAACAGACCACTCGTCCCGGTATCCACAGACCCAGAGGACCCAGTTCTCCTAACACCTTCAACACTCCTCACCCAAAAGATGGGCTCTGTTCCTGCACCGGCGGGTGACTTCACCACAAAGGACATTTCTAGACGACAATGGAGGCATGTTCAACATCTTGCGCAGACGTTTTGGAATCGGTGGAGGGGCCAGTACCTTCCTCTTTTGCAGGCCCGAAGCAAATGGACTTCCAGTATTCCAAACCTGAAACCTGGCAGCGTGGTTCTTTTGAAAGAGCAGGATTCAAAAAGAAATGAATGGCCCTTGGGACTGATTACCCGTGTCATTCCTGGCCGAGATGGAAGAGTGCGACAGGTCGAAGTGAGAATTCACAAAAATGACCGTGCAAAATTGTTCCTGAGACCTGTGACAGAGACTGTGCTACTCCTTCCCCCACTTCCATCTCAGCCCATCAGTTAAAACGCACCATCTTCTTCCTCCATTGTCCCATCTGTATAACCCTTTTCTTTGTCGCTTTGCTCTCCCCTCTCCATGATGGAATTTTTTCTTAGAACACTTGCTACTCCCTTACTTTTTCTTTTCTCCTCCAATTCCCCCTGCCAAACCCACTACAACTTCCCTGCCAAATGCATGCCCATCAAACTTACAAACACAAGTGTAAAAACAGACGCAAACTTTTGAGATTTCACAATCTCAGGCGGGGAGTATCACGTTTGTGACGTGGACCTTCCGTCAACAGGGACAAGTTCACCGGACACCGTTTCTTTGTTTACCTTTTGACCTCTCGTCTCGCTGCGACGTCTTTTCTTGTTACTGATTTTTATTTTTATTTTTTTTTTTTTTTTTTTTTTTATCTTTCCCCTTCTCTTTCCTTTGTGTTTTCTAGCATAGACTTACTTCCATAGCTTTAATTCCCTTTTTTATCACGCATTGCCGTTATTATCTACTTTCGGCAACGCGATATGCCACGAGAATAGAGTTTGTCTTTTGGCGGGATCTTCAGAGTTCTGCCTGATTCGGTCCCTGCATGCACCACGCACCCTTGCTCGCTGCTCCGCCTTTCCATATAACTTTGGTATGTTTATTTAATTCTTCTTTAGCCTTTTCATCGCCTTTGTATTGAAATGTTTGATCGTAGCACGACAAGTAGTTTGTCGCCTCTTTGTTTCTGGGTTGCTCTTTCAACCGCTTGCTCTTTCTAGCCCTGAATTATTGATATTTAGGAAGTTATAGGACTTTTCTATGCTGAATTTGCTCAGACGTTTCGTCATGCTCTTTTACCATGTCTACCTCTGTGAATTGCCTCTTTCTAGCTCTCAACGCTGACCTGCCTTTCCTCTTTGTATTTTCTGTCTCTTCCGTCGCAGTGGACTCACCTTTTTTGTTTGTTTTTCTTTCAGATTTTTTACCTGATTCACAGAATAAAATCTTTCGTTTTCAATGGAATTCGTCCGTGTTTTGTGAATTCGAGTTTAAACTGGCTGTCTAAAGCAATATGTTTTTTTAGCATTTTGTCCAGGGCAGCACAATATATATATATATATATATATATATATATATATATATATATATACACCCCAATTGAATAAAACTTTAATTAAAAACATTCTAATTTGTTCGTTTCGAGCAAATTTTTCTCAACGGAATTATTCAATGTCATCTTCACCATCCGGAGATGAACATTTGCCAGTAACAAAAAAAAAAAAAAAATGTATACGAGGGCACGTTAATGGCGCTTTAAGGAAGAAAATTCGATGGAAGTTTACTGGACGGAAGAAGAGACGAGGCAGGGCGAAGAAAGCAACGCCGGCTCTAATTAACGCAACTAAATTTGCATAATAATTCTCAAAAATAATTTGCATTTGTTTATAAAAAAAAATAAATTAAAGTTTTGATATTCAATTTAAATGTGTTCAACGCACTTTCATAATGTCTGAAAAACTTTCATTTAAGTAATGCACTAATCACTTTACTGTTTCAGAAAATTATTAAATAAATAGCGACGTAATTGTCATCTCGAACTTTTTGGCACAATGACCGCTTTTCACCATATGTCAGAATGTCATTTCCCCGCTTTCCAAAATTATCCGACTTAAAAAGGTGTCGGGATCCAGATTGCCACGTTTTATTAGGTTTTTTTTCTGAGTGTCAGGATTCCAAACATTTCACAACACATCTTTTAAATAAAACATAAAAAAGTCTGTTCTCTCAAGGAAAAGTAGAAGCGGAATGTCATTTGAAATAACAACAAAATGTTCAATTTTCTTTGCCGTAAAGTTTGTTTTATCAAGTAATAAGGTGTTCTTAGTACGGAGTTAAAAGTTTGAACAGACCTACTTTATGACGGTCATCCTAATGCATTTGTGAGATCGTAGACAAGGCCTTAGTAGGCGGCTACTGGCTGTCATCGTTTATTGTGTGTGGGTGCATGCGCGTATGTGTACGTACGTGTAGATTAAACTGGCCTCTGAAATTGTTTTGAACCTCGGGAAACACTATTCTTCTATTTTTATATCCGTAATGGGGGTCCAAAATCTAATTTCACAAAGAGTTGAGATCTTTTAGACTGCAACGTTTTCATTAGTTAGAAAATAATTTCACGCTGGCTCACAAAAATCTTTTTCTCGAATTTGCGGTAGTGTGAAATGTGTTGTTATCGTTATTTTCTAAATGGTCCCAAAATAACGTGATAGGTTTACAACTACATTCACCAAGTATTGTGGCGATATTTGTCCTTGTAATTATTGTTTATCAAACAAACCTTGTGATGGGATTTTATTGGTTTAATATATATATATATATATATATATATATATATATATATTTAGTTTACGAAAAACTAGGTAATCCGTATGGGAAGACCCAATGAGGATAGAATCCAGAGAGCTCAATGTAAATCAGAGCTAATAATTTAAATAAAAACAGATTGCTTTAAGGTTCCATATAATAAATTATTTCACCACAGCCCTTTTAAAGGACAGTGGATCATCAGATTTATTTCCAAATGTTGAAATGAAAAAATGAAAATAAATTTACACATTTATGACGGGCAATAATAAGGAAACTCACGAAGTGGGGGCAGTGTAGGGGGGTAGAGAGACAGCATTGAGTTAGATGTAACATTTCTATTGTTTCAAATTTAAATTTTCGCTGAAATCTAGACATTGACACTTTAAATCTGTTAACGGAAGTTATATCTTGATATAGGAAGTGGGATGGACAAAGAAGTATATAAAGAAAAAAGAAAAAGAGAGCAAAAAAAGAGAAAGAAGTTGTAAAAAAGTGTCATTAACTTCTATTGGAATAGGCGTTGTTTTTTTCTTTACTTTGAAATTTCGTAAATTTTTCAGTTTAAACAGTCTAAGCCATTTAACTATATGTTAAAGTTTTTAAAAAAACCTTATTACGGACATTTTGGGGATTTAATGTGAAATAATATATATATATATATATATATATATATGTATATATATGATAATTTCTGTAGGCGCATTCCAAATAATGTGCATATATTATTGAACATTTTCGTTATTTTTCATATCAGTACATATATATTGATGTGGATGTTGAGGTTGAACATTCTGTGATTGTTGATTCAACTTTGTTGGTTTCAAAGAATCACTAGACTTTTGTAACAAAATAAAAACTGGGACCTTTCTTCTCCAGCAATCATGATACATGTGAATCTATTAAATATATCCTCATACCGTCTTTTTGGACGCTCATGATAGGCTCCAAATTATGTAAATAAAAAACAATAAAATTTTTTAAGATCCCTCGTCCCAAAAATCTCCACTGGGGGAATTGCTCCCTGGTCTAAGTAAGTTAAATAAGTCGGTTAATTGAAATAAGTGCTACGTAATTTTTACCTTTTTTTTTTTTTTTGCTTACGCAGTTTAAGTTTTAAACTTGATGCCGAATGGAACAAATAACTAATAAATAATTAATTAAAAATAACTTAATGGCTGATGCATCAGTTTTTGAGAATGAGATCCATTTATGTCTAGGTTCATCCAACAACGGGATATATAATAATGACTGATAGAATAAAAGCTCACTGCTAATGTTTAATCTTCTTGCTTGCAAAAGCAACGGTTTGTAAAAAAAAAACAACATTTATTCCCTTAACACCGCTATTACTGTAGACACTTTTGACTCCCTAGGAAACGTTTATTTACAAGAATCTGTGAACCAAGTAAAATGCGATATTTATTACTTACCTGAAGATTAATTATTTACAATTTTATAAAGAAATAAATATGAAAAAAAATTATTTCAAAATTTCATAAAAAATTACAAAATTATCGAAATATGAAAACCATCTACAATGCAATATTTATTATTCACCATTTTATGAAAAGTATTTAATGAATTCCTGTGGCAAGCGCATCTCAAAGAAAACTCGGAAAATGCTTTTTTTTTTTTCAAAATTTATTAGGTTGGTGCAAAAATAATGTCGTTTTTTGACGTTCAAATTCATGTGAGAAAACAACATTATTTTTGCACCAACCTAATATTATTAGTTACTCGTCGTTATGTGTCTATTTAATTATTTTCTTCACAGATATTTTTAAAAAGTTTATTTTCATATTTATTTCTTTATAAATTCGTAAATAATAAAACAATATTCTAGTTGTTTCACATATTTTTTTATAATCTTGTAAAAAATAAACTTATTCTTGGAACTAAGCAATCTAATACATAAATCGTATTTTATACCTTTCTCAATTTGGATGAATAAAGAAAATGTATAAATGCATTTTCATATATTTAAGCTTTATCAAAATTCTAATCATCGCTTTTTAAATCAATATATATTGCCGAGGGAGTCAAAATGTATACAGTAATATCGGTGTCAAAGGAATAGCCGTCCATTTGATACCCTGTGTTAACTTCTTTTTTGCGGGCAGATTTTAGATTAAAAGATTAAAGTTGGCTGGAAAGCATGGAGCTGGAAGAGTGTTCCGCAAGTGATAGATGCGGGAAAAGAAACTGTCAGCATAGAACTTACGGTTAAATCTAGCCTACTCAACAGTAAATTGATGAGGATTCGTCACCATTGTAGTATCGTGCTTAAATTCATAAAGTCTAGATATCACAGTGACGAGCTCACAGGAACAATTATTGAAAGGCAGAAGGAGGCACTTTTACGGCGGTGGGTAAGAGAATTAAGCCGAGATGCCATATCAGGACCAATAATATTACGGATTTTTCTTTGGATTTTATCAAGGATCTCTAAGTTATTATTATTATTATTATTATTATTCATTTCACTCCAAATAAGGCGATAATGCCACTAAGATGCAAGTGGCTACTGGGAGTGAAAGAATATGAGAAGACTTTAGTGAGGAGGAAGGACAATAAAAGAACAGGATGGCAATTGGCGTTGGATTTAAATTTTTGACGACCATTCTAGGTGGCAGGATTCTACAGAAGGATGCTGAGGATACCATGGACTGAACATATGAACAGAGACAAAACTTTAGAAAAAAATCAAAACAAAAAGAAAACATAGTTAACATCAGAAAGAGACAGTTGATGTATCTGGGGCCCATAATGAGAAAGGAGGGCTTGGAAAATTTGATACTCACAGGACAGATTGAAGGCAAGAGGGAGAGAGAAAAACAATGCATAACTTACTTAGTGACTTGAATAAATGGATGGCGGAACAGGGTTTTGGAGAAAAGAAAAAAAAATTATTAAGAGCTACAAAGGACAGGAATTGTGGAGAGTCTTGAGGGGACACGTACATAAAAAAAAGAAGATAACAGAGAAGAAAGAAACCTGAATAGGAGTTCAACATGCAAGAAATGCGAGAAAAGAAACTAATCGACTAGTTTTTGAATAATTGTCTTTAAATGGCTGATCTTCTGCAACATAATTAAAAATCACGTTTTGTAATCTTTTCCAAGGGAGTTAATTCTCTGTTTTTAAATATGAATTACTTCCCTTGTTCTTGAATGTAGTTTCAATTAAAGTTAGGATGCTTGTCTCCGTTTGTAGTTGCCTAATTAACAGAAAAGCTTGCAGTTCCAACGAATGATTTATTTCATGGAAATATTTAAAATATCTGTTGCTAGCCTTGGTCACTCCTTTAATTTGAGTAAATCAATGCAAAGAAACTAGAAACACTAAAGAATTCAAATCAATGAAAAACGCTGTTTCTTTGCGTTGTTTGATTTAGTTTGGTTTAACTTCTGTTTTAACGGCCTTTCAACCACCATAGAGTTATTTAAAGCAATATAAAGGTTTTGAATCGTGGTTGTTTTAGGTGTAGCTTTCAGTGATAGTTTTGGATACAGGCGAGCTGGTATAAAGTTTTATTTCCTTTAAGGACATAAGGATATTGTTTGGTTTAATATTTTGAAAGAGTTCTGCATTGTTTGTTAGATAATATTTTGTTTGGGTTTGACTGAGATGACTGAGACGATGACAACTAAATGTTTGACTGTAAGAGGGACATAACATCTGTTGTATGATGGAGGAGCTTCATTTTTTAGTAGAGGTGAGTGTGTCCTTGTAGCGGTATTGACGGCCTAAATCAACCCGTACATTTTTTTTACTTTACCAATGTGTAAGCAAACGAAAAGTAACAAGGGAAAGAACATAAAAAAATAACTTTTTTATAACTAGAACAATATTTATATTTTATATATGTCAAATTATATACATGAATAGTTAATAAGAGTTACTTCCCTTGGACTGGAATTAAAGACTTTACTAATGAATAAGTTTTTTTATCTGAGCTCATAATAAGTTGAATAAGACTTGCCGCTCAAAATGTTCACTGTGAGAGAGTTGAAAGAATTCTGTAAAGCTGAAAATATGTTGATAAACTTTTAGCTTCAGAAAAGTTGAAGGAGTAAATGTTCCGTAATGTTTAATTAGTTTTCGTTGCCTGTAGTTGAATAATGTTCGTAATTATATTTCGTAAGATTCAATAGTGTGACTGAATAGTTCCAGAAGAAGGTGGTGAGTGAGTGATTTTGTGCAATGTTTTAGCTTGAATTACAGTGAAGTTATTTCATGTTGAAGAACTTAAAATTCTAACTTTGTACTTCATTGCAGTAATGATACAAGCGTCGTGAACTAGTTTAGCAAATGTTAGTCGTTTGTAAATTCTCACTGGCGAGGTTCACTCGTACATTCTATTTATATGTTTTCTAGTCACGTGACAGGCCCCGAATAGCATTTCTGACTTTTGGCGGAAAATGTATTTTCGTCAGGTCAGGAACTAGGTCGATGTTATTCGGACGTAGTTGAGAACATGATTTTAATATTAACTGACCAATCAGAAGTTAAGGTTTTCTGAAAATATGTATGAAGCTGGATAAACTCTGTGACCCGCTTTTTGCACAAAAATCGACATTGATAATAAAAAAAGTGTAGCGGAATACTAAATCCTATTCGAAGTTTGGATAAAACTATTTCCTGCTACCGTTTTAAATTTCTGGAACCTAGGAACTAGTCTTCTATATTTGGTTGAACATTGTATATTTTGTTAGGTTTTGAGTCTCATATTTCCTGCCATTTTGTTTTTATATGTTCTTTTATTCTGTCTCAGAAGACTGTCTAGGATATCCTTATCTTGGTCGTTGTCATGATGGGATCGTTGCTCCATAGTTTGTTATTTCATTGTCCGGTATACAATGTGGGAAATTTGTCCCGGCTTTCTCACATGAAAAGGTTAAGGTTAAATGTGACAGAATTAATAAAAGCAACAACGGCTTGAAAGATTAGAGCTGACAATTCTCTCTTTTAGGTGGAATAATAAAGACTCGAACTCCTGCTCGGGGTTTAACAATAACAGAAGAAAGTGGTTATTTTCATACACAAAAAAGTCAAAAGAAATACGAGAGAAAGAAAGGAAGAAGAAAATTCCTTTAACTTAAAGGAAGAAAAAATGTTCATATAAAGGCTTGTTCAGAATATTTCTCTGAGCGCATAAAACTTCTTTAAACGAGTAGATTGTTCTTAAGGAGTTAACACTTACATAGATTTCTACAGAGCTCCTGTTGAGGTGGAAACTGTCGGAAGATCCGAGTTTGTAGGCCGAAGTGAGTCGAAGTTCTGTCTTTACAGTCCATCTGTTAGATCGCTTCCTTGAAACAGGTTCTGAAAATGACTGGTGTTCTATCGACGACCTGATGTTATCACAGATCATCACTAAAATTATCTTTCTCTTTCACCCTGTAACCCAAAGTAGCCTCCCTCACGGTCTAGTGGCATTATTGCTTCGCTTGAGGTGAAATTATTTTAAAAGATAGTAAACTTATCAATTCTAAATTTGCCAATTAATCATTTAATTTTGAGCGATGGAAGAATAATGCCCGTATCAATCAGATTTAATTAGAAGCTAAAAAAAAAAAAAGGGTACTGAAATTATTTAATATCGGTCCTCCCATATGGCAGTGAATGTTGGGCGATAGAAACGTGGTTCTACAGAAAGATACTGAGAATAGGACTGATTGAATATTTGAAGCAACGACGAAGTTTTAGAGAAAATGGACTCGAAAAGGACGATTATACGTAAAATCAAAGAGACAGTTGAAATTTCACGCAGGCACATAATGAGGAAAGAGGGCTGGGAAAATTTGACCCTCACTGGATATATATAAAACAAGAAGGTCAGAAAGAGGAAATGCATAACCCCCCTAACGAGCTGGGTGTAAATGGATGGCATAACAGGGATTAGGGGGCATATAAGAAAAAAACAAAACAAATATTACTAAAGGATAAAGTTGTAAAGAACTATGATTGCCCACGCCCTGAAGGGAGACCACATAGAAGTAGAAGAATAAACTTAAAATATTTCTCAAGTCCTATATGCGTAGTTGGGGTATCTGATAGGTTAATGTTTACCGAGATGCTAGCACTTGGACGTCGTCTTGCACCATTATTCTGTATTGTCAAATATAAATAGGGGATTATTATACGCCATCATATACGCTAACAGATGTTTATGTAAGCCGTGATATCACAGGCAGCAGTTATTAAACACTCTACTGATGACATATATGAGTGTAAGTCAAAAAGTAATGCAATTTGTTTTATTATAAAAGAAATAAGGGCCCTATTAAAAATATTGTACGTCAAGATACAGCTATCCTTCAAAAACTTCACATTCCTACTTCTCAACAAAGTCACCACCTTTTTCAATGATAATGTTCCAACTAAAGAAAGAGGACATATATACCGGTTTCGTAAAACCCAGCTAGCAGCTGATGTAGTTCATTCCTTATAGCAGTTTTCGCTTTTTCATCACCACATGGTTATACAGCCTCAGATTCCATTCCTATGGTCAAATGAAAGTTTCACTGATGGGCAAATTTTTTCAATTCTTCGTCGCCCACCATAACGTTTGCCCCTCAGTACCTCTTTCATTGGACCAACGAGATGGATGTCTGAGGGTGCAGAGGTTAATGTTTACCGAGATATCCTTGGACGTCGTCTTGCACCATTATTCTGTAATATTATAAAAGAAATAAGGGCACCATTAAAAAATTGTCATATTTTTTTTTAATTCACCCCAAGCAAATTGGAAGTGCCACTAGCACGCAAGGGGTTACAGAGGATTGAGAACAAGAGTAAAGAGGCGTGTTTGAGGAAGGGATACAGAGAATAACGGGGAACAAGCTCAGAGTGTCAGATGTCGATTGACATTACACTTGAATATTTGAAGATTATAATCATCGGGGAAGCAAGTAAGGAGAAGGGAGTTCCAAGTGCGGGAGAAGAAGCTGTTTGAGAAGAGACGTTTATCAAGATATAGCTATAGATCACAGGTCCACATCCCTACTTCTCAATCTAGGAGAGGGAGTATGTATTCCATCTTCGTAAAATTCGACTGGCTGCTAATGCAGTTTATTCCTTCAGCAGTTTTCGCTTCTCTTATCACCACCTGATTTAGCACCTTCAAACTTCCATCCGAGAAAAACTAAAACATGAAAAGGGACTACAGGAAATGATGAAAGTACAGGGTGTCCCAGAAGTTACGGAAGGATTTTAAAATTTAGTAATTTCAAAATTTTTATCATTCAAATAGTTTGAAACAATGATAATTCAAACACTGAGGGTGAGTCAGAAAATTAATGCAATCTATTTTATTATATAAGAAATAAGAAGCACAATCGGACATATCGCACATCAACATACAGCTATACATCATAGGTTCACCTCCCTCTTCTCAACATGTGCACCATCTCTTTTAATAACGGTGTTCCACCTCAAATGAGGACATCTATTTTATATCTGTGAGGACATTCACTTTTATAATTAAGAAAGGATTCATTTTTACTTACGGGATTTTTATATATTGATGTGATAAAATAGTCATTATTAGCATTTGCTAGAATGTCAAAGAAAAAGATTATATTTTGAATGTTGAGTCCAAAAGTGGATTGTGGAACAGAGTTACCTTCAAAGGTTTCTTTAAAGGTTCTTCATTTATCTGCTTCCCGTTAATATGAAATGTTATCAATACGTCTGCTATATATTGAGGGTTTGTTGAGGTCGTTAAAGGTCGTGTTTCTACATGTTTCATGTAGAA
>OZ038493.1:96292971-96302971 GCA_964036315.1 Acanthosepion esculentum | reverse complement strand
TTATAGAATTGAAGATATTAGGTATCAATCAACCCTAGTAATCTTGTAGAGAAATAAATTTACTTCATTTTGATAGCCATTTCCTTATGCTATCTGATCTGAAACATATTTTATAGGAGTGGATACCTTACTTATCAAACAACAATCGTAATTTTGAAAAGGAATACATTTATTTCATTTTTATACCAGTTTCATTATTCTATTTGGTCTGAAACATATTTTATAAAATTAGAGACCTTACTTACCAATCAACCCACGTAATTTTGAAGAGAAACAAATTTACTTCATTTTCATACCAGTTTCATTATTCTATCTGGTCTGAAAACTATGTTTTGAGAACTGGAAACCTAACTTATCAACCAACAATCGTAATTTTGAATAGAAATAAACTTCTTTAAAGTTTATTTTGTCTAATAAATTCAACTTCGTCCGGCCAATTAAGCTAACTGTCCGTTGTCTTACGATGAAAACCGTATTAATTTTATACAGTAAATCTTCAGAACTTTCTTTGGTAAAGCACTTAATGTAGGCTGTATGTCATGTTAACCCTGTAGACTCTCTTGTGGAATATAGGGCTACCACTTCTCAATGATAGGTATTGGTGTGGGGGTCTCTGTAGCAAGGAGGTTATTACGGGGTAAATGTTACTATCTCACGCTCAGCCGGCTTTGAATTCAGAGATTTCCTTCTCCTGGACGGATTGCCACTCAAAATCCCTGTTTGCCCTGCTATTAATACCTCGTTGCGAGCGGAAGTGATGAATTCATACCTTTTTTCTAAGTTAGTTGTGCTAAAGCGAAAACTACGGCTAGAATTTGACCTCGACATACCAAATGCCAATTCCAGCGCCGATAACAGCTATGCACTTAATTCAGTGATGAATATTAATCTCATAGATCAAGTATTATACAAGTTGTCCCTAAAGTTTGAACACACAGGAAATCTCATTAACTATATTTTTTACCGTCACACATTAAACATGGTTTTGTCGTAAGAAGAAGGAAGTGACATCTTTTTCTGGGGCCATGCTAAAGAAGAAGGTGTACTCAATGAAAATCACAGATGCAACACACTTGATTTCACACATAGAGTGTGAATGTGCTAAAATTGACAGCAATGTGGAGTTATTGCATCGTGTTCACATGTATTTTTGCAAAGTGCATCAACCTTTACATCACAAATGATAGAAATCATATTGAAGATTTCCAATGCAATAAAATGTTGTTGAAAATGTCCAGATGTGTCCAGACTTAAGGACACCCTGTACAATAAAAAATTCAGATCAAAATTTTGCTAATAACTGCAGAACTTATCGATCAACACTGGTATTCTTTCCAGGTACGACTTTATTTTATTATTGCTTCTGATAACAAAAAGTAGTTACTTGAATTATTTTCTATAGGAACACAGGGGAAATCAAAGAGTTAAACATAAGTACAATACAGTTTGTCCGTAAATTCTCGACACAGGAAATCTGATTAAGTATAATTTTTTACATTTATAGATCAAACATGGTTTTATCGAAAGATGAAAGAATTGACTTCTTTTGCTGGGGTATGTTAAAGAAGAAGTCGTACTCAATGTATATCACAGATGCAATACACCTGGTTAAAAGCATAAAAAGTGGCGGCAATGTGGAGTTATTGCATCGAGTTCACATGAATCTTAAAAAGATAGGAATGATATTGAAGAATTCCAATGTTGAAAATTTCATTTCTTGAAAATATGCATTTTTTTTGCCTATGTGTCCAGACTTTAGGGACGCCCTGTACAATAAAAATTTCAGATCAAAATTCTGCTAATAACTGCAGAACTTAACGATCGACCCTGGTATTCTTTCCAGGTAGGACACGGTTTGTTAAATTTGTAAAATTTGATATCCGACAACTTTTGTTTTTCTGATATTTACATGCTATGTTTTTAGCTTTACTTCCTGAATTTATGTTCTTTGTTGTTTTTTTTATTCCCTTGAATATGGTACGACATTGGAATTACGAAAGGTACCTTCGAAAAGCTCAGCAAAGTATCAAGAAACAGCAAAATTTCAGTAGAAACAAAAAAAAAAGTGCTGAGCTCTTATGTAATATCAGTCCTTCTATATGGCAGTGAATACTGGACAATGTCTCACAGATTAGGAGGAGAACTGAGGCAAAAGAGATTGGGTTCTACAGTAGGATGCTGAGAATACCATAGACGGAACCTATGAGCAATTAGGAAGATTTAAGGATAATTGAAACAAATAGGACTCTTATAATAATGAGGAAAAACGGTTTCGAGAATTTGATACTCCAAAGATATATTGAAGGCAGGAGTCCCGCTTGTTTAAATGTACAGTATGATAGGAAAGTGCTGTAGTAAGAAGACAAATACTGCTAGAACAACAAAAGATAGGAAGTTGTAGAGAGTAATAACCGCAAATGATATGAAGGGACACGACCCATAGAAGAAGAAAAAAACTTTGTTTATTTAAGAAAAAAATTAGAAAAGTTAGAAATCCATTTACTTACACCGACCTAAACTTTCCCTATCTACCAATGAATGTAGATTGCGTCGATAAAGAAAGCATTTTTTTTAAAATTTTACTGTAAGCTTCACCCTGTATAAGGCCCGGGGGCTACTCAAGGTAGCAGGTTACGTTAAGGAGTAGTTTATATGGATAGAAAGGTAACGATTGACTCTAGACTTGGACAGTTTAAAATTGTAGTGATCGGGGAAACATCTTCGGAGTCTTTTCCACGGGGCAGGAGTTTGCGGAAAGAAGCTGTTCGAGTGAAATTAACTTCTCGCCGATGGGATACGGATAGAATGTGGGTGTTTTGCTACTATGTAAGTGGCATGGCGGGTCCTAGCCTTGAAGATTAGTCCTGGCGTAACCAAGAAATGTAGTTCGTCCGAGCACTTTCCATGGTAGTAGCGCCTGTGTGAGAGATTTTGGATTGTGAAAATAATTCTTCTCCGCTTTTGAACTCTGTCAAGACTGGTTCTGTTGCTTTCCCTCTGTTCGAACATGAAGGCGGGAAAAAATAAAAATGCAGACGACATTTACAGTTGCCATTTTGGTGAGATGTGTACAGAAAACATAATCGAAACACTCTCAATATCGATTGTGTAATTTGTTAGAATAGCAATTATAGGAAGAAATGAGAATAAAAGAATGGATAAAAATGGAGAGATAAAAAATGGATTTGAAAATGGATTTGAACATAAGCCACGAGTTGGAAAATAAAGTCATTTGAAAAGAAAGAAAGAAAGAAAGAAAGAAAGAAAGAAAGAAAGAAAGAAAGAAAATAGGAAAAGAAAAAGAAATATTGGAAGAACATAAGAAAGGAAAGAAAGTTAGAAAAATGAAATGAACATTGGGAAAGAAAGAAAGAAAGAAAGAAGGAAGGAAGGAAAGAAAGAAGGAAGGACGGAATGAAAAAGAAACAAGCAAACAAACAAAATATGAAAATAAAAAGAAAGAATGAAAGAGTATAAGAAAATCAAGTAAGAAAGATTATATTTTATGTTCATGGGAAAAGAATGAAAAAAGAGTGAAAAACGTCAGAAACTAGAGAAAAGAGAAAAAACAAAGAACAAAGGAAAGAACGAAAGAATATAGGGAAAGAATAAAAAAGAAAGAACAGCGGAAAGGAAGAAAGAAAATAGATATGAAACGGAATAAGTACGAGTGGAAAAGAAAGAAAGAAAGAAAGAAAGAAAGAAAGAAAGAAAGAAAGAAAGAAAGAAAGAAAGAAAGAAAGAAAGAAAAAACTTGTTTCTTGTTGTTTGCGGTGAAGGTCTCGTGGAGTGCATTAATTAAAAGGCGGTTTGCAGATCCAGCAAAAAGGATTCACGTGCGCCATTCGCTTGATCACCGAAGCAGAGGGACTATTTCTCATCCAACGGAAGGGCTGGATGCTAAAAAGCAGCGCTCTTTTCAGGCGTCTTGATGACGGTTTCAATTCCAAAATCCTTTCTTTTTTTTATTATTATTTTTTATAATTATTATTGGTTTCTGTTTGTATTTTTTTTATTTTATTTTTTTATTTTTATTTTTTTTAGCGGGAGTGGGTGATATAAAAGCGCACGCGTACGTCTGTGCAGGGAAGAGTCTAGTATATCCATCCGCCTCTGGAGGCCGCAAGTTCTCACGCTAACACGTGCGCGCATGCAAATATATTTCCGTATTACGTCGATGTTACCGCGACACACACGTTATATTATCGCCCCAATTTAAACAGTAAATACGATTTGATTTAGTTTGCAATCCATTCAACAACTTTTCGACTTTGATTCACTTTGCCTATCGCCTTTTAGTTTTTCGCCAAACTAAACATCACAAACGCACTCACCGACACGGAAACGTATATTTGCGCGCACTCACACACACACACACACACACACACACACACACATACACACGCACGCGCGCGCGGTCACACACGCAAACACACACACACACACACACGCACGCACACACACACACACACATATATATATATGATTAAAGAAATCAGTTTATTAAGGAACAGTTGAAAAATGAGATCAAGGCTGACTACAAATACAAAAAATGAACAATGAAAAATTAAAAGAACATGAGGAAATTATTCCTTCAAAAATTGATTCCTTTAATTTCCCTGAAGAAGGTCATGAGACCGGAAACGCGTGTAGCGAAAATATGAAGAATAAAATATAATATATACACTAAAACAAATCCACATTATAACCAATAACATTTGCGGTTTCTCTCTTTTTTAAAAAATATATTTTTTCTCTCGTTAGAACAATTATAACCTTTTCCCTATATATATATATATATATATATATATATATATATATATATATATATATATATATATATATATATATATATATATATCAATTATGCGGTGCAGTTCAATTTATATTACAATGAATCTTTCATACAAAAAGTAAATTAGTTAAGTTAATGATATAAAATGGAGAAATCCCTTCGTTAACAAAATTTTAAAGATCCATTAACCTACAAATCACTCGATGAATGTTATGATACTTGTTTTTAAAATTATAAGCTGTATGAGGTCTTTCTTAAATACACAAGTTCTTTCGACTGTACATTCGGTCATCTTCAGGCATTGAAACTATTTTGTTTTTGGTAAAATTCAGGTAGCATACGAGACTAATAAATATAATGCGAATCGAAATATGTTTTTTTTTTTATTGGAAGGTTAATGCATCTTCAAAATTTTGTTAGCGCAGGGATTTCGCCATTTGATATCATTAACTTTACTAATTTACTTTTTGTATGAATGATTCATTGTAATACATATATATATATATATATATATATATATATATATATATATATATATATATATATATATATATATATGAAAGCTCCTGAAGAGTAACGATAGAAAATAATGAACAAATTCAGAATCAACATAACTACTGTAATCAAATTAGCAGACACTCTCGGTGATATACGTTAAACTATATAATTTTGCGTATATTAATAGCTACAATTTTATATATATATATATATATATATATATATATATATATATATATATATATATATATATATATATATATATGTATATATATATGTATGTGTGTGTGTATGTGTGTGTGTGTGTGTGTGTGTTATTATATTATTTAAAAGAATGCTTTTTTCCTTTATTAATCCGACGTATCTTTTATTGCTTAAACGGCAGAGAAACCATATTTTTCTAATAAAATCTCTTTCGAATATTCAGGTCTGTAGATGGAAATAAATAAATATACTGTTCAATAAATAGATAAAAACAGAAATGCTCCATTAAAAATAACATTTAAGCAATAAATTAAAATATATAATTATATATAGATTACGTTCAAGCATGAAACAGACTGTCTCCGCTTGGCGTTGACCCTGTGTTCACTTTTATATTTATATACGATCTTTTTTCTGATATTTTTAGGCATAAATATAGCTTACCATGATAAAATATAGTTTTATGGTATTATGGATTCAAGTACTCAATATCAGGGATAGAGCATATGTAAATATAAAAGTGTACATTGGAGCAAACACCCAGTTGACAATATATATATATATGTATATATATATTAAAGAGAAAAAGATGCCGCAAACGTTATTGTTATAATGTGGATTTTTTAAAATATACAGGGTGACCCCAAAAAATGGGAATTTTTGAAGTGCGTATTGCCAGACATGAGCAAGTGGCAACACTGCGAGACAGTGACCTTGAGCAAGTAAACATTTCGCCATTTTAGTAACGAGAAAGAAATTCACAGTATCCCAGCTGAGATGTTGTAGCAGTCAATGAGGAATCTCAACAGCAGATTTCAAGAATGCATTCGTACAGGAGGACGCCATCTACAGGACGTAATTTAGAAAAAATGAAAATTCCATCATTGTTTCTTAAATGGCATGTTTTAAGGTTTCAATTACTATGAATTAAATATTTTTCTTCCATCAATCTTGGTTTTATTGGATTGTTAAAAGGTTCCCGTTTTTGGGGGTCACCCTGTATATTATATTTTATTTTCCATATATTTTGCTACATGTTTTTAGTGTCTTGTGGCCTTCATTCTACGAAGACTGATTATTTTCACATATTATTTAAAGGAAGTAACTTTTTCCTTATGTTTTCTCGTGTTTAACCATTGTTTTTTGTGTGTAGAATTAATCCAAATTTCCTTCGAGTTGTGGAGAAAATGTTCTTCTGCTTAAGGGGTAATAAGACAATTAGGATTCCTTAAAGAAAGGGAGCAGGGAGATGATCGCTTCTGTATCTTTTCAAACCTATTTCCATCTTGAGTACATAAATCACATTATTGGAGTCGCAGTTTAAGTTTTCTTTATTGTGAATGTTGTTGTGGATTTTCAAAAGTGCAGGAGTTTCATTCTATAATATCACAAACCCCACATCTTTTCTTGATGTATTTTGTGACCCCTTGTATAGTGTGTTGGCTAAATTTGGATGAGGTTAATATGTGTTTTAGGTTTTTTTGATTGGCCTTTGCTTTTAATTATTTTGGTTGTTTCTAGTATATCTTTCATTTTATCATTCTTGTTAAGTAGGTTTAGATTTCTTGTAATTTCTGTTAAAAGTTTTGGATGGTTCTTGTATGTTAAGACATATGCTAGAATTTGTTCGACGTTCCGTTTCTTTGGATTTCGTAGTTGGTCTAAAGATATTTTTTCTGCTAGTTCAAAACCTTTGTTTATTAGTGCTGTGGGGGTAGCCTCGTTTTTTGAGAGATTTTATGTACTTTTTCTAGGCGGGTTTTTCGGAGATGCTTGTCGGCCACTATAGTGCATATCCTACGTGCTAGGGAATAGGAGATAGATTTTAGACAGCTATTTGGATGATGGCTATTGAAATGAAGGTATTGTCGGGTGTCTGTAGGTTTATGGTAGATATCTGTGATAATATGGTTATTCCTATTTCTGATGAGTATATCTAAGAACTAATTTTAACGAACTGCCATTCTTTAACGAACTGCCATTCATCAGAAATAGGAATAACCATATTATCACAGATATCTACCATAAACCTACAGACACCCAACAATATCTTTATTTCAATAGCCATCACCCAAAAATCTGTCTACTATCTACTACAAAAAATTTAAAACAACTAACCATATCCTCAAAGATAACAACACACCTTCAAAATCAAAACTACAAAGAACGAATATTATTTACGAGTTCAAATGCACCTTAAGGAACTGTGTTCCTGATCTAACCGAATTCATAAATAATTACATCAGTCACACCACTACATGCTATCCAGACAAGTACGTTAAACTTATCCGACCACAGCTATATTAGAGCTGATCTAAACACACAGAAACTCACCAGACTCCATCCGAAACATACTAGTAGAAAATACAAAGATAATAACCTCATCTACATGTTAAGAAGTTTAAAAATAATGGATGCCCAAATAATAAAGAAAAGCCAACAGTTAATAATATTAACTACGAACACGACCTCAATGTTCTGACGGTGTTAGGAAAATAAAACATCCCTATAACTGTAGATACATACACAAAACCAATACAGTTAAAAAGTTAAAATAAAATCATCGTTGATAATGGCTAAAAGTATAGCACTAGCAGAAACTCTTGCCACTTGAATTTTAAGAGTGAATGCCCACTCAGATAGAAAATAGCGGTGATAAAAAAAACATCTTCCTAAAGAGAGCACACGAGAATTCATACTCTCGTCTACTTTTCCTTAAAGAACTCAACAATGCAAAACAGTTAGTAGTTAACAATGGTTTCTGTAACCATCTCATCGAATCCCGGATTAGACTATTTCTTTACAAAGTAAACTAATAACTATACTGAACACACTACAGAATTTTTGAAGCTGCTAAACTTATCAAGAATAACAACCTTCAAAATCCAAACTACAAAGAACGAACATTATTTACGAGTTCAAATGCCACTTAAGGAAATGTGTTTCGGATGAATCCAAACTCATAAATAATTACATCAGTCACACTACTACAGGCTTATCCAGAGGACTTACGTTACACCTATCTGACCACAGCTATATTAGAGCTCATCTAAACACACAGAAATTAACCAGACTCCATCCGAAACATACGAGTAGAAAATACAAAGATAATAACCTCATCCACGTGTTAAGAAGTTTAAAAATAATGGACGCCCAAATAATAAAGAAAAGTCAACATTTAAAAATATTAACTACGAACACGGCCTCAATGTGCTGACGGTGTTAGGAAAATAAAACATCCCTATAACTGTAGATACATACACACAACCAATACAAAAAGTTACAAAGTTAAAATACAATCATCGCTGATGATGGCTAAAAGTATAGTCGAAAGCGCTCGGAATTACAGAACATTTGGACAGTCTCCACACACTCTGTGTCCAGAAAAGAAAACACTAATTCGGAAACAAAAAAAATTAAATGAAAACCTTTATCGCAGTACGAAACATACTAGTAGAAAACACAAACATAATAACCTCGTTCACATGTAAAAAAAAAGATTTAATATAATGGAGGCCTTAATAATAAAAAAGAAAAAAATAACACTTAATAGAATCAACTACGAACACGACCACTAATTCAGCCACAGTAAATAAACCCATGGCAGATTTTCATACACACACACACACACACACACACACACACACACACACACACACACACACACACACACACATATATATATATATATATATATATATATATATATATATATATATATAAACACCTCACAATTACAGAAAACCAATAATATTTACGAGTTCAAATGCTCCTTAAAGAACTGTTCCTGATCAAACCGAACCCATAAATAATTATATTGATCATACCACTACATGATTATCTAGACGACTTACGTTGCACCTCCCCGAGCATAGCTCAGTTAGGACTCATTTAAACATACACAGAAACCTACCAAAAGCAATCCGTAACAGACTAGTAGAAAATAAAAGTATTATCGCCTCATTCACGTGTAAAAATGATTTAAAATAATGGAAGTTCTAATAATAAAAAGGGAAAAGCCAACACTCAATAACATCAACTGTGAACACTGCCACAATGTGCTGACCGTGTTTGTAAAATAAAACATTCCTATAACTTTAGACATATACACAAAAACCGACACATTCAGGTAAGAAAAAAGATAAAAATCATCCTTGATAATGGGTAAAAGAATAGCTGAAAGCGCTCAGATATGCAGAAATTTGGGGCAGTTTTTACACATTTTGTGTCCAGAAAAGAAAACACTTGTACGAACACAAGAAAAATTAAATAAAAAATTCATTCGCAATACCTTTTCAATCGTCTTTAATGAAACTTACATAAAAGAGGGATTGATGCCCAAATATATATATATATATATATATATATATATATATATATATATATATATATATGTCTGAAAAGTAAGGGGACTAGGTGTGCCCTGTCAGCTATGGGCGAAAGAGGGATAAGTGGATTGTGTTTTCATCTAACATGATATCTTAGGAGTATATAACTGTAATT
>OZ038493.1:96165471-96285471 GCA_964036315.1 Acanthosepion esculentum | reverse complement strand
ATTACGAGACAGGAGGATTTCGTTGTTAACAAAGAAAAGAGTATCAAACTGCTACGTGATATCTGTCCTACTTAACGGCAGCGAATGTTGAGCGGTCTCCTCAAAGATGAAGAAGAGACTCGAGGCAACGGAGGTATGATTCTACAGAAGGATACTAAGGATACCATGGGCCGAACATGTGAGCAACGATGAGGTTTTGGAGAGGATGCAAACAAGGGGGAAGCTCATACTTAACGTCAGGAAGAGGTAGCTGAAATCTCTGAGACACATGAGAAAGGAGGGCTTGGAGAATTTGATACTCATAATGCGGATAGATGTAGAGACAAGGGAAAGCAATGCGGGTCATACCTAGCGTGCTTAAGCAGGTGGATGACAGAATAGGGTTTGGGAGAAGTAGCAAAAGGACATAACATATTGAGAATTACAATGGATAGGAGGAAGTGGAGAGCCATGATCGCGTACGTCCTGAAGGGACACGGCACATAAAAGAAGAAAGAAGATCTTCGTTCAAGCATGTTTGGTTGAATAATCTGGGCATATTATGCCCATTTATTTTTATCTTAATCCTCTCAATTTCATCAATGTCTTTTGCGATTTCAATCTGCCTCTTGACAGCGTCACGTTTAAAGTACTAAGTGTTGGTATTAAAATGAACTTCTGGATCATGTTGTTTAAAATATGTATATTTATGCAACATATCTTCATTCAACCATGTTTGCTTGAACAATCTGGACATATATCTATTTATATTTTTATTTTAAAATAAAAAAAAATATACAGGCATAAATATGTAAAGGTTATTCAACACTACCAATACGTTCCGACTATATTCAAAGAGAGTTAAGTTGCGTGTAATTCTGTACGGTTTTATAAAAACTACTTCCATTATTTTTTTTGTGACACAAACGAACACTCGTTGACACTTCTGTGATGTCAACGAATACTCTATGTCATTTTAATAATGCCAACGTAGCAGAGACTTTGTAATCGCAGATACAACTATAGTACGCCGTTGAATAATACTGGTGTCAGACGCCTTCGAATAATCTCATACTCGCTCGAAAACTAACCACCAAACAGCGATTCGTATAATAATCTGTATGGTGATCAGTGCAGAGAAATAGTAATAGAGGATAGAGTAGAAATAACGATCCGAATAGTAATAAAGATAGAATAGAATATAGCGATCCGTATAGTAATAGAGGATAGAATAGAAATACACATCAATCTAGACGTAAAACGACTTCCTATATATGCGTTTCCTCTATGGTCACGTGATCTACTTAATTCAATAATGGGATCGCCTGTGTTTGCTCACTGGCGATCTATGTTCAAACTCAAGTGTCGGTAGCGACACTTTATTCTTGTATAGTAATTTTAAAACGTCTTTTACATATTTTTTTTAATCATTCAAGGCGGAAATGCCACTAGTACGCAGGAAGTTACCGGAGGAGGAAGTGAGAGAGAACACTGAGAATACAGAGGATTGAGGAAAAGATGAATGGTTTTCAAGAAGACAGAAGATTGTGATTGACGTTGCATTTAAATTTTTGTCATTATCAGGGAAGCAAGTAAACAGTAGGGAGTGCCACAGGTGGGAGGAGCCAGAAAAGAAACTGTCAGAATAGACGTTGCATTTAGCTATTTCAACAGTAAACGGGTGGGACCTAGACGCCAATCTAGTCGCACGCTTCAATTCATGTAGTTGGAGAACCAGGGAGAAAAAGCTCGTCATAGCAATTGCCATGAAAATATTTGTAGAAAAGACAGAAGGAAGCCACGTCACGTCGGTGTGAAAGTGACTGATGTCGAGATGCCTGGTCAGGGTCGATTACATTGCAGATCGTTCTTTGGATTTTGTCAAGAATCTCTAGATAGAGCAGGAGCACCAGACTAAGGAAATTTAAGAGGGCCAAGACAACTCTGAATTCAAAACCTGAAGGTCTAGTGTACGAACAAAGGGCACTACACACCATATTACATGGTCTTCAGCTGTCTGTCAAGAGCTTGGAGGGGAGAAACCCCATCAAAATGATCATGAGGAACTCATTAGGGTCGTAGAGCACCACAAGTACTGCAGCTGCAGAAGAAGTGGTGTGACCTGGACAAGATAGCCTGACCGAGCCAACTCTCTCTAATCTGCTTCAAATTCAGAGTGTTCCTAGATCGGTTTCCAAACCAAGTTTGCTCTGCTATTGTACCCATAGCTTGGGGTCATATTTATACAAAATGTTAATATGCTGTGCACACTCAGTATCTTTCTATATTTCTGAGATGAGGTATTATGTACACTATTTACATTATTCTGACTATTCTCCTTATCTTTGTTGCCATATTTATCCACTGTGCCGTGTGCCCTTAAGAACACATGGCACAGTGCATAATGGTGTTGGTTAGATCCAGTGACAGTGTGAGTTCAATACCTGGTTAATGCAGTGGAGAACTTGGAGAGGTGAATTAACAGGAGATAACTGATAACTGACACCCATTAGACATGGCACGTGGAACTAGAACAGTCTACCCCCAGCGAGCGAAATAAAGGGTTCAGTTCGATATTCCAACCATCTGAAGAAGGCCGGAGCGTACAGAGGCCGAAACGTTGTGATAAATATGGCAACAAAGATGAGGACAATAGTCCGAATAATGTAAAAAGCTGTGCACACGCTATGGCTTTTAATTACATCTGAACATTTACAAGTGGACTTCGCTAATTTATTACATTATTTAAGTGCGATTGTGTCCTTTTGTTTTTAGAGTTTCTACCCGAGAGGTCATTCAATCTGCGGTTTCCATTGGCCCGAACATTATCGTCGATCATCATCTAAAGTTTCTCAGCTGGAATTAGATCTGAACTTTGGACTCGCCATTGTTGCAGTCACGACCTTTTCAGCTTCGAAGTATTGTCTTCTCGATTATGCAGAATGAGAATGGGTTATTATCTTGTATAAGTATCAGTGTCATGAAAGTCTCTCAGGGTAGGGACAATACGCTTTTCGGTTATATACTGCAACATTTATTCTGCCATGAAATAGAATGAGTGAACAATCAACATCGCCAAAGTTCATCTCTCTCCCCCAATACACTACCACCTTCGAATTGAGCTGATTATTTTTTATTTTCGGAACAGGGTCTCACCTTAATGCAATTTGACATATTGTCGGAGTCAAACAGGTTAAAAGTAAAATTTAAAATTTAAATTTAATGTTATAATAATAAATAAAAAATAAATTAATTTTTTTAAATTAAAAAAATTAAAATTCAACTTCGAGTCACAGCCGACCAAATTAAATTTTACCATCAAAGGAACAAAATTAAAATTAAAAACGAAAAATTAAGATAATGCATAAAATAAGTAAAAATTAAAATTTTAATTTATGAAAAAATAAATTAAAATTAATCTTACCTACAGAGGCGGAGTAATGGATAACGGCTCGTATTGAGGAATCGGAGAGCCGAGTTCGAACTCCAGTCGGATCTATTAATAACCTTGGGAGAGGTATGAATCAGAACAGACTGGGTTCTTTAGCCTTGGGCGACAACCGATGTAGGAGAAGGAAAACCTCTGAATTCAAAACTGGGGATCTCTTGTCGTTAGTTAACCTACTTAGGGAGCCTTTCTCCTCCTCTTCCAATACCTACCCGACAAAAATTATAGTCAATCAAAAATATAATTGAATTTAAAAATAAAAAAATGAATTAATATTGAAATTAAAATTAAAAATTGAAATTGAAAAAAATTAACAAATATATTTAAATTTCCCGTTAAACCCATCAAATTATACTTACCACCAGAGCCAACAAAAATAAAATAAAATAAAAACTAAGCTAATAAACAAAAGATATAGATTCAAATTTGAAAATTTTAAATTAAGATTAAAAATTAAAATTGAAACCTTCGACATAGCCTCGTCTGAGGATCATCTCTGCCCGGAGGCCGAGAGTTTGACCAGCAGAGCTGTAGACGAATCTCCGACTGCAGACCAACATACAGTATTTACTACTGTATTTATGTGAATGGGGATATACCCATTATCGTCCGTAGGTATGCTACAACACTATTTTTAGTAAAATTACCTACAATATATTTTATATGTAATTAAAAGCGGTCCAGGCTTTACCTTCGCGAATTTTCGCATCTTTTTCAGTAGAATTTATTTCGCTTCCTAGGTATGCAAAAGTCTTAACCTGGGCAAACGTTCCCAAGTATGAGCAAATGTATACAACGATGTCCCCCACCCTGTACAAGGCTCAAGAGCTATAAAAGTTAGAGGTCACAGAGGTAGAGTTTATGGGATAATAACGCTTAAACCTAGACTTGAATCGGTTAAGATTGTACTGATAAGGGAAACAGTCTTTTAAGAGTCGGTTCCACAAAGCAGCGATTGATATCAGAAAGCGATATCTGAACCTTCTGGGGCACACAACAAAGAAATAGGACCTGGAGAATTTGACACAAATTGAACGAGAGGGAGAGGGTAACTTAATTGTCAATGAGTTTGCTTGCATGGATGGGAGAACATTAATAAAAAGGGATGGAAGTCAAATGTTATTTAGAGGAACAAAAAAAGGAAGATGTGGAGAGCCATGATCACCCACACCTTGAAATGACCTAGCACATAAAAGAAGAAGAAACTGCCTTGAACGAAGAAAGCTTCCTTCTCTTTCTGTCATTGCGTGAATCTGATCATATCATCTTGAAACACTGGTTCCTGTAGGATCAGCGAAAAGCAACGTCGGACCTGATCAGTACGGAGATGGGTGACAGCTTGTGAATACCAGGTGATGTAAGCTTGGATATGCCGATGGTGTCATGGATAATGGCTCGAAATAGTTAATTGGATAGCCGTGCAGTTGTGTTCCTTACGCGAAAATACCTTTGGGAAAGGTATTACGATTCCGCTTCTCCTCCCAACTAGTTATTTACTAAGACTTATCTATATCACTAAATCTTTATCATCGCCAGAAAAAATATTTTCTGGCTTTAAATATCCTGCAAAGTGTCGATAAGCTGTAAAAAACGAATCAATCAATAAAAAGCGAATCTCGTCTTATTTAGTAATTGTTCTATGTATGTGTCAGTGTTTCTATCTCTCTGTGTGTGTGTGTGTGTGTGTGTGTGTGTGTGTGTGTGTGTGTGTGTGTGTCCTTGTTTCTTGTTCTTTGCGCTCATAAGAAAGAATGAAAGAACGAAAGAAAGAAGAAAGTGATAATTAAATAAAGAAAAAAGAAAAAGAAAAGAAAGTAAGAAAAAAGAAAAAGAACAAAGAAAAAGAAAAGAAGGAAAAAGAAAAAAGAAAAGAAGGAAAAAGAAAAAAGAAAAGAAGTGAATTTTTTTAATGTAACTAATATGACGATTACCTCATTTTTCTGACAATCTATCTTTGACACACCCTATCTTCATTCCTAATACGGCACACACCCTTTTGCGTATAGTATCTTCAGTGGACCATTCATATAGTCCTACTGTTAAACATTCGGTCAGAAAAGACACTTTAAATACACGCTATCGGTCTCTCTCTCTCACGCACACACACACACATGCTATATTGATACATTACATATATTTATATATATGTGTGTATGTCTGCGTGTACGTGTGCGTGTGCTTGCGCTCGTGTGCACAATTGCCACTGCCACTAACAGATCATAATAAAATGAGTCAGTGTATGCTGGGAGAGGTAAGCAATTAAACACAATTCAAATAGCTGTAGTAAGCATAGGAGTGATCAATTCTAATAAACGAGAACAATGAAAACAAACACGTTAACGCACTCACCCACGACCCCCATACATATATATATATATATATATATATATATATATATATATATATATATATATATATATATATATATAACTTGGCATTATGCTGACGACACAACCATTTAATATTGTCTTGATAGTAATACTGATTCAGTCAGACAAGGTCAAAATGGCAGCTGATGTACAAAATGACCTCAAGACTGTCGTTAACTGAGGCAAAAGATGGCTTGTCAAAACTAAACTTCTCTCCATTAATCATCTGAGAGATTTCTCCTTCTGTATGGCTGATGCTATCCTCCAAGAAAGTTAATCATTGCACCTTCTCAGGCTAAAGTTCTCAGCTGACGCGAGGTAGAAAAATGACATTGAATCCATCGCTAGATCAGCTGCTAAAAAAGTTGGTTCACTGTTTCAGGCGAGACAATTTTTCTTTCCGGAATCTATGTTGCATATCTATAAGTCTACCATTCGTCCATGCTTAAAGTATTGCTGCCATATATGGTCCGGTGTCCTCTGTATTTTCCTCGACAAGATCCAAAGAATCAGCAATATTATTGTTCTTGATCTGGCGGCTCGGCTTCAGTCACTTGTCCACCGCCTTAAAAAAAATGTCAGTCGCTATCCACTGTCCTCCTGATTGCTATTTTCTTTTTCATTACTAATGTTTATGTTCCTAATTCCTCCACACCATGTAACCCCTTGCATGCTAGTACTGTCTTTCATGGAGTGATACCGATTAATTATATATATATATATATATATATATATATATATATATTATAATATTTTTTGTTTTTAAAAATATGATTCCTTCGCTACGTAAGAGTTCTCATGTTTCAAAAGCGAGAGTTAAGGTGCCTGGACCCGCTTCCTCGTCAAGCGAGAAGCGGGTCCAGGCACCTTAACTCAACATAACTTCAAAAAATTATGTTATGGGTCTCGGCTCTCGCTTTTGAAACCTGAGAACTATTATGCAGCGAAGGAATCATATTTTTAAAAACAAAAAATATTATAATATAAGCTCTACTTCTGTATGGAGCACTGTCTTTTTGAAAATAAAAGCAAAAATACTAAGTAACACCGGATTATTTACCTAACGTGTTCTTTCCTATTTTTCTGCATACCTGCATATATATATGTGTGTGTGTGTGTGTGTGTGTGTGTGTGTGTGTGTGTGTTTGTGTGTGTGTGTGTGTGTGTGTGTGTATATATATATATATATATGTATATAAAATTAGGAGATCAACCGGTTTTGCTAATTGGTTTCAACCTTTCGGTATCTTCAACGCTTTATTTTTTTAATATAAAACAAAATTATGAACGCTGTATTTTTAAAACATAAAGTAAAATCTTACATCAACATCTGCAACCTTTGGCAACAAGAAAATTACCTATAATAACATTTCCAGACCCCCCCCCCCCCCAATTTTGAATCAGAGATCGGGACTTGAGACCAGTTGAATACATACTAAAAAGTTCCTTTTGAATTCATTTTAAGTGGGAAAAAAGAACATATGTATGTTTCATTTAATTCCCCACCGATACATTTTCAATTCACTTGATTTCCCCATCCTCCTCCTCCTCCTCCTCCTCCTCCTCTTCACCTTCTGCCACACATCATGTCGTGCGCTTAATAAGTTTTTTTTTTTAATATAGCGTTCATTAATTTTTATTTTTTTTAAATAAAGCGTTAAGAAATCAATTTCCCTAAATCACCTGAACATACCGAAAGGTTGAAATCAAGGTAGCAGAATCGGCGGCTGATCTCCTATAATATATATATATATATATCCCTTTTTTCTTTTTTCTTAAACGAGGTTGTATTTTGCTTTTAAATCTAAATAAATCATTCACTCGCCAGTATTTTACAATCGCCCGATGAGATGCATTTGATACGCATCAAACACGACTGCAATTATTTTCGATGTAATATCCAAAATATATATATGTGTGTGTGTGTGTGTGTGTGTGTGTGTGTGTGTGTGTGTGTGTGTGTGTGTGTGTGTGTGTGCAGGGGAAGCTACATAAAAGTTCGATGAATTTGTCCATCAGAAAAATGACTTACTTTAATATCTCGTCTGCGCGGTTCAAATTTCCTGAATTTTTATCCAACATCCTGTGCATATATATCTGCATGTTGGGTGTATATTGTCCGCAAATATTTATCGAAACAAGTTTTACTAAAGGAATCAGTCAAGATAAGTTTCATCTTCGTAGAATAATCGGCTATGGTTAAAAGCAATTGGCAGAAATGCCCAACAAACAGAACTAACAATGTTCGCAATAAACAATAAGAAAAGAAAGAGAAAGAAAAGAACAGGGCAAAAATAACATTAAGCAAGCAAACAATGTATGCAAGTCAAAGCAACAGTAATAAGGCAAAGCAACAGTAATAAGGCAAAGCAACAGTAATAAGGCAAAAAGGTTCACAAACTAAGAATGGTGTTAACACACAAAAGGGATACCAACAAGCGATCGCAGCGGTCCGACTTTAAAACAAGAAAGAAGAAAGTTGGATGAAACTAAGAAGTGGGCTATCTTATTGGCTGGGAAGAAATCTCAACATGCGTCTGTATGTTTTGTCTATAAACCTGGGGATGGGATGGTTTTGCAAATATTCCAATTCAGATTCGAACCAACAGTCTTTTTGGAAGGTTTTCTTTTTGGCTGATTACTTTCTTGTTGAATGGTTAAATTAATTGCCTATAGTTCTTGTTAAGGTTCCTGAATTCAGCCATTGTCAAGTAAGAAATAGATTAGATGGAAGTCCGTGTGTTTGTGTGCATCTTTGATATGATTTGAATTATAGCAGATTTTTTGAATTGTTAGTCAATTTGCTTCGCTTAATATGATTGTGCTGTCCATAACGAACTGTCTTATTGCATTTTTTTTCTCTATATGTGAGTCTAGGCGAGATAGTTGTATTTGCATAATCTATATAAGATGTTATTGGAAATGCAATCTTTTAGAGGACAATTAAATTTACAAACGACATAAGTTTTATATATTTACATTTGATTTTAATATGGTGTTTCTAGCGAGAATTTATTTATATAAAAGATAATGAATGGTAGATTGATATATGTGTGCTTTTGGTATCTATGGATTTTTTTTTTTATCGATTTGGTCTTGTTTGTAGTGTGAACTCATCATATACTACATAAGTGGGATTTGTTGTATGGGTGGATATCGGAAGTGTGTCTATAAAATTGTCTGACAAACCACTTTACACACACACTTCCATAATCTTGCCCCCAAATATCTTCCAGTGTTCATTTTTCACTTGGTGATCTATATTACGTTAATGGTAATGGTAATATTAGCCGTTTCCTTATAAGGAAACATTCTGTATTCACTATGGAGCAACCAGTGCTATTTTCAGACGAAATTTATAAAATCTTTCTCTTAAAACACTTATTCAGGAAAATAGGTTTCTGAAGTCCAGTAGCTGTTATCGTTCTTTCCAATAGTGATAGGGGTTTCCTTCCTAACCTTTTGTTTTAAGTAATGTGGAACACTGAGACACATTCTGGGCATCAATTGGTCCGACCGAGTTACCAATGTCGTAGTTCTTACCCGTACCCAGTTACCCAGCCTATATATCCTTCCCAAAAAACACAGGCTTCGCTAGCTTGGACACGTACACCGTATGCTGGATGGGAGGATTTCGAAGGTCCTTCTGTACGAGGAACTGGCCGCCGGCAAAAGGCCACGAGGGCGACCTCATCTTTGCTTCAAGGACGTCTGCAAAAGAGACATGAAGGCGATGGGCATGGATATCGAGAGGCGATAAGATGTCACTAACGATCACTCACGTTGGAGACTCGATTTACGAGTGTTGAAGCGAGGAAAGGGGAACAAGAGAAAGAAAACTAGAAGAAGAAATCGGGTAAAAAGGTCTCAACATGCGTTTTATCGGCCATCAGTAGCTGTATCATAACACTTTGCGCGCAGACACAATGTCCTTCGAAACCGACGGATGCCAAATATGGTGTGGTACGTCAACAGTTTGACTATGTCATCGTTTTCTCTTCGCGTTACGTGTGCTATCCATTTTAGCTCTTGCTACTGTTGAATGTCCTCAAGTGATCTGGTTTCTGTTATTTGGTACAGTCCTTTGTGATTTTGTCGCGCCAATGCACAATGTTCGAAGGATAGTCTTCGTCAAGATCCACAAGCTGCAATCGCTCAAAACCTTTTTTCACCATTGATTTGAGAAATCGGTTGTATACAGATGACAGGTTAGATATTTCTGAACAAGTTTGGCGCCGTGCATGACATCCATACGAAAGTTTCGATCCGATGAGTATTTCTAAGAACATGACACAAGTTTTCAGGTTGATGTTTTGGTTTTGTAACGATCAGATAATGTCTCGCTGCTCTTTGAGAGTTTATGGTAAGTGGGTGAAGGAGGTTACCAACCCTTCCTACTTCTAAAGTATTCGCTGACAAAGATACATAAACAGATCTGCCAATACTAGAAACGTCAAAGGGCGGACTGATAATAAACGGTAATTATAATATTAACCATTTCCCTATAAGGAAATATTTCGTCTTCATTGACCGAACAGCTGGTATTGTTTTCAATTGAAATTTCTAAAATATTTCTCTTAAAACACTTTATTAGAAAAACAGGATTCTCAAGTCCAGTAGCTGTTATCGACCTTTCCAATATTGATGGGGCTTTCCTCCTCAAAATGTCATTTCACGTAGTGTGGAATGTCAGCATCTTGATTATGTCATTGTTTTCTCTTCGAGTTACATGTGCTATTCATTTTAGTTATTGAAGCTGTTGGTAGTCCTCATGCGATGTGTTTTCTGTTATCTGGTACAGTTCTTTATTTGTGATTCTATAGCGCCAATCCACAATGTTCAAAGTAGGATGATCTTTGCCAATACCTTCAAGCTCAAAGCCCTTTCTCACCATTGAGCATAGGAAGCGGTTATATGCAGTTGAGAATTTAGATATTTCTGAACGGATTTGGCGCCATGCATTACACCCATACGAAAATCTCCATCTGACGAGTCTATCTAAGAAGATGAATCGAGTTTTCAGCTTAATGTTTTGGTTTTGTAGCAATTTGCGCACCCTATTCTATGTTCAATTTCCTTATCTCCAATTGATATACACACTATTCACTCACACTCTTAGTGGCTTTATTGCCTTACTGGGGGGGGGGTGAAATGACTGAGAAAAAAAAAGAAAGAAATCGTCTAGTTCTCTTAGCACTTTCTGGCTATATAGGTTTAATAAAACATCCCCATGACCATAAAAAGTATTTATATTTATCGTCAATATTGACAAAATATATATACAATATATTTTTTATCTGATTGTTTTTTTTTTATCAAATCGCGCAAAGTTGTCTTGAACGACCACTCTTCTAAATCGTTTTGCATTGAGGAATGGTCATCTTCTGACCAGATGTGACAGCAACAATCCATTTTTGGTCTGATCTAGCTCTTGTAAAGATAGAGTATAAGAAAGGGAGTAAAATACTCACTAAAGTGGTACAAAGCCTTCTACAGCGTCGTTTCTTTCGAAGCAACACTGAGTAAATCATGTGTTTTCGTCTATCCCACAGAAACTCTTTGCCTTAAACGCCTATTGGGTCTTTAGCGCAACCCAGACCTTAAATGAAAATTATAGATAATTTCCAACATCAATGCTAATGATGCTGGAAAAATCGTCGTTTCCCAGTATCGCTCCAGTAAGTACCTGTCTCCTCCTGCTATCCTATACTTTTACAAGAGATAGATCAAACCGAAAATGGAGTACTGTTGCTATATATGGACAGAAGCTGCACAGTCTTCACTTTCCAGTCTTGAGAGAGTCCGAAAGTGTTTACACGGCCTTGTGAGGAGATGAATTAATTTCCACTCTACAATCCCGTTGCCACAGTAGCATCGTTGCAAGCGTCTCGCTGCTCTATCGCTATTTCCATGGCAAATGTTCAGATGAGCTCTATACTTTAGATCCATAATTTCAGACCTGTACAGCTAGGACATTTGCGCAGTCTTGTGAGGGAAGATATCTTCTCCAGTCTGCAGGCTTTTTCCCTTGGGCGCACCATTGCAAGCCTTTCGCTACTCTATCGCTATTTTTATGGCAAATGTTCAGAGGAGTCCAGTCTTTAGTTCCACCAGTTCAGCCCTATACAGCTCGAATATGTACACAGTCTTGTGAGGGAAGACTTATTCAATCTGCCGCCTCTTTCCCTTAGGCGAAACGTTGCAAGCTATTCGCTACTCTATCGCTATTTTTATGGCAAATGTTCAGAGGAGTCCAGTCTTTAGTTCCACCAGTTCAGCCCTATACAGCTCGAATATGTACACAGTCTTGTGAGGGAAGACTTATTCAATCTGCCGCCTCTTTCCCTTAGGCGAAACGTTGCAAGCTATTCGCTACTCTATCGCTATTTTTATGGCAAATGTTCAGAGGAGTCCAGTCTTTAGTTCCACCAGTTCAGCCCTATACAGCTCGAATATGTACACAGTCTTGTGAGGGAAGACTTATTCAATCTGCCGCCTCTTTCCCTTAGGCGAAACGTTGCAAGCTATTCGCTACTCTATCGCTATTTTTATGGCAAATGTTCAGAGGAATCCAGTCTTTAGTTCCACCAGTTCAGCCCTATACAGCTCGAATATGTACACAGTCTTGTGAGGGAAGACTTATTCAATCTGCCGCCTCTTTCCCTTAGGCGAAACGTTGCAAGCTATTCGCTACTCTATCGCTATTTTTATGGCAAATGTTCAGAGGAATCCAGTCTTTAGTTCCACCAGTTCAGCCCTATTCAGGTCGAATATGTACACAGTCTTGTGAGGGAAGACTTATTCAATCTGCCGCCTCTTTCTCTTAGGCGGAACCTTGCAAGCTATTCGCTACTCTATCGTTACTACCATGGCAAATGTTCAGACGAGTTACATGCCTTAGTTCCAACAGTTCTAAGACCCCTCGTTCCAAATAAACTGTAGCAAACCACCCTCATTCGCCTCTTATTCCGTTACTGAGAAGTAAGTTCGACCCGAAAAGCTTCTTCTTAGGAACAGCTACTATGTGGAACTGACTCCCAAGAGGATGCTTCCACGATCACTACAATCTTAATCTGTTCAAATCTAAGGTTAACCGTTATCTTTACGTCAAAACTATTGTTTCCAAAACGTTTTTCTCTGTGCCGCATTTTCAGAATGGAAATTTGCTCGCGCCTCACCGCATTTTATTTGATAAAAAGGACATTTTTATTAAAGGGAGATAACTGCGATTCGAAGTCAAAACATAATAATTGATAACTCTTTTCTCCAATTTGCGGACCCTAGTTACTATATTCTTAATATAATGCAAAAAATATCGCAATGATAAAAGTGATCAATAATTATTTATAACTATCTACGCTGGGACCTATGCATGCAATTACAAGTAATCCATAATAATATTTTAAATTTTGAAATCATATTTTGAAACTGTTTCTAAATCTTTGATTGTCTTTCAATCGTTCCGCCTCACCTGCTATCCTCTTCCGCCTCTCTTGCTATCCTCTTCCGCCACACCTCTAAAGCCCGCCGCGCTGTTTGGGTACCACTGTCGTAAACTATGCCTGTATCTCTGTATCTCTTACTCTTTCCGAAAACTCCTTCAGTAACCGTCTACCTCCAGTGGCTCTTGGCAAGACTTGCTCCTTTACGACCCCTTTATTATTTGTCAAGGATATTTTTTTTATTGCAGATAGACTCCTGTGAGACTTTCCATTTATTGTTATTTACAGAGATGTAAAGATAAAGCGGTGCAATAAATGTTACGTCCAGATCATTATTGCATAGAGAAGAAGACGAAGAAAAAAAAAAGAATTAGACGAAATTTGCCATGAGTTACAAAGTGAGGGTCGATAAATAAGTAATTGTTTGAGATGAATGAGAGGAAAGGAAATGTGAGTCAGAAAGAAAGATACTTCGATGTCAAATCAAGCTTTACACTTGTGACGTATAGCTTTTAGCAACAAAAAAAAAAAAAAAAAAAAAAGAGAGAAAGAGAGGGAGAGAGAGAGTGGGTGAGCCCGAAATGTTCGAACGAGAGAGGCTTTAACACGTGCTCGGGAAACACATCCATAATAGCAAGAGTAATTTATTCATAAACGACAAACAGGAATATAGGTACCAATAACAACAGTAAAAAGAGCGGGATATGTATGTATGTATGTATGTATGTATGTGTGTATGTATGTGTGTGTGTGTGTGTGTGTGTATGTGAAAGATATATATATATATATATATATATATATATATAGAGAGAGAGAGAGAGAGAGAGAGACAGACAGACAGACAGACAGACAGACAGATAGAAAGTCAAATCGGAAAAAAGAAAGAGAATTAAAACGTAAAGGAAAATGTGTAGAGTAGATGAAAGAAAGAAAGAAAGAAAGAAAGAAAGAAAGAAAGAAAGAAAGAAAGAAAAATAAAAGAAAGACAGAAAGAAAGAGAATAAAATAGAAGTCGAAAGAAAAAAGATGAAAAATAAAATAAAGAAAGAAAGAAAGAAAGAAAGAAAAAGAGGAAAATAGATAAAAGAGATGATAAATGAAAGAAAGAAAGGAAGAAAGAAAGAAAGAAAGAAAGAAAGAAAGAAAGAAAGAAAAATAACGAAAGAAAGAAAATCAAGGAAAAAGGAGGAAATTAAAATGAAAATGAAAATAAATAAAAAAAGAAACAAATGAATGAATGAATCTATGAGGAAAATAAAAGAGAAAAGAAAAAGAAATAAAAGTGGGAAGAGATAAAAATGGAAAAATGAAGCAAAGAGGGAAATGAAAGAAAGAAAGTCTAACGATGAAAGATTAAACCAAAACAATCGAGAAGAGGAATGAAAAAAAAGAACAAGGAATAAGAGAAAGAAATATAGTGAAAGAAGGAGGGAAAAAAAGAAAGTCAGACAAATAAGGAAAAAGAAAAGGAAAAGATTAAGTGAACTGTATTCGTCCAATGTTATTCATGCAACAGACTGACAATCGATGCAGGAAAATAACTGAGGCTGGGGGAGAGGGCGAAAAGGAAACAGAAGAACGAAGACAAAACAATCATTAAAAAAAGAAAGAAAAAAAACTCGTGCTGAGAGGAGAAAAGGAAAACATTCTTTCAGCAAGGAGTGGGCAAGCGGCAACAGATGGTAAAATTTGGTCGGCAGGTAACAGCTGCCGAGAGTGGACGAAAGCGAGTAGCACCCTCATTCCAAGAATCGCTTACATTAAAGCCAAATAATGTTTCATTTCGAAATTGGAGTGTGGGAACGCATTTCAGGAGAAGTGGCCCGTTTACTCAAATAACACACCTCACGTTTATCTCTCTCTCACACTCTCTCTCAATCTATCTCTTTCACTCTCTCTCTCTCTCTCTAACTACTATTCGGTTTCTCTTTTCACACTACACACACACACTCACACACACTCACACACATAGATACACACGCTCTCTCTCTCTTTCTTTCAGATATGCGCACACATAACCACACTTAAATCCACAAACACGCACTCCTCTCTGCTAGACATACACAGATATAACCACTCCTAAATACACACTAACACACACACACACATACTCTCACTCTCTCTCAGATATGCACAGATATAACCACACATACACTCACACAAACACCACACACACACACACACACACACACACACATATATATATATATATATATATATTATAAATTAACTGATTTAAAATATGTTTTTTTTCGCTACACAGTAATAACCACGTTTCAAAAATGGAAGCTAAAAGCTTCGATTTTAATTTTGTTATCAAATTAAAGACATTAGTTTCATTTTCGCTTGACGAGGAAATGGAACTAATGTCTTTAATTTAATAACAAAATTAAATTCGAAGCTTTTATCTTCCATTTTTGAAACATGGTTATTACTGTGTAGCGAAAAAAAACATATTTTAAATCAGTTAATTTATGATATTAATGCTCTGTAAATTTACATTGAGCAATATTGTGTAAAAATAAAAATATCTATAAGAATACCGGATTATATATCTTACTGTTCTTTCTTATATATATATATATATATATATATATATATATATATATATATATATATATATATATATATATATATATATATATAGTAAAACCACGATTTTACAAGCACTTATTTAATATATCAGTTATATCCGGGTTATATTATATATACATTTTTGTGTATGTTTGTGTATAATATATATGCAGACCTACAGCCAGTGAGAATATATATATATATATATATATATATATATATATATATATATATATATATATATAGAGAGAGAGAGAGAGAGAGAGAGAGAGAGAGAGAGAGAGTTAGTGAGTGAGAAACAGATAGAGAGTGAGTGAGTTAGTGAGTGAGAAACAGATAGAGAGAGAGGGGGAGAGAGAGAGTGAGAGAGATTCAATATTGCTGCAATATTGATCTAGTGTATACTTTTCGGCTTCGGCTGGGTTGTTTAAAGTTAATATTAGCTCAAGCACCAGAGTGGGGGCATCCCTCCAGACAGTACCTCTCCTTTGTCAAGGGTTCTGGGATCATTATCCAGCGCCTGAGACGTCCCCAGAAGAGGAAGTGCTAAGGGGGCTTGGGCAATTTTTACCACAGTATTGCCGTTTAACCTCGACCTTGTGCCGCATTCAGTGGTCAATTGAGTGCGCTGAAGAATCCATCATATTTATTCTGGTGTTCTAGTTTATATATCTCGAGATTTGTGACAAAATCCAAAGTAGGGTCTGTAATGTTATCTGTCCCGACCTGGCATCTCGGCTTCAGTCTCTTTCCCCACTGTCTTTTCTATAAATATTTTCATAGCAGTTATTCTAATAAAGTTCTCCTTCTTCGTACTTCGATCGCGGGGATTTAAGTGTACTTCTAGATTGGCAACGAGATCTCATCGTTTTACTGTTGAAATAGCCAGATGTAACTGTAAGTCCTATTCCAATAATTTCTTTTCTCGCACTTCTTACTTGTGAAATTCTCTTCTGATTTTCTTACTCTCATGTCACCTACAACCTTCAAAGATTTAAATGCAAAGTCAATCGCCATCTCCTGTCTTCCGGAAACCTATTCTTTTATTGACTTTCCTCTTCTTATTCTATTCCATTTTCATCAACCCATTGCGTCTTAGTAGCATTATCATCTTGTTCTAGGGTGAACTGGTTTACAAAATAGCTAGCCTTAAAGAGACATGACTGATTGTTTTTTTTTACGTGTTATCAACCTTTGTGTAGGTTATTTAAAGCCAAAACATACGAATTTGTTTGGAAATAAGTATTATTACTAATTAACACAGAGTCATGAGAGAAAGAGGGTATTTGCGATTAAGTGAATATAACGAACCCGACTGGAATTGGAACTCGGCTCTCCGATTTCTAATTCCAAACCATTATCCTTTACACACTCGCACATTCAAGCTTACAGCATCTGATGTCCCAAAGCGGTCATCCATCGTGGTACTAACCGGGTTCGACGTTGCTTAACTTCAGTGGTCCTTTCAACGTGATATGGCCGTAAGTCCTAAGGAGACACGAACGAGATAGATAGATAGATAGATGAAAAGAGCGATATGAAAAGAGCGATAGGAAAAGATCAAGATATATATGAAAAGATCGATATATATATATATATATATATATATATATATATATATATATATAGAGAGAGAGAGAGAGAGAGAGAGAGAGAGAGGGGGGGAGAAAGAGAGATGAAAAGATCGATATGAAAAGATATATATAAAAAGATATATATGAAAAGATAGATACATAGATAGATAGATAGATAGATAGATAGATAGATAGATAGATAGATATGAATAAACTTAGACAAATAGATATTAGGGGCTCTATAAGGTGAAGTAGTTGATAGCAAGCTAGCCTCGTTGCCCCTTTTGACCACAAAGAGTTTAATACTAATTTGTTTTCCCTCATATTGCAACCTTGTCCCCTATATAATCACGCTGTGGAGTAGTGGCTAACGAGCTTTTTCTCATTGCCTCTATATCCCGATGTTATCCCAAACTGGACCACTTATTTATCTGCGTTTATCATTTTAAACATTATTTTTAGTGGATATTCGTATTTGAGTAGACGATCCGTTGATGTAATAAACAGTATATTTATTTATTTTCATCTACCGGCGGAGCGTCTACTCAAATAAGAGTATCCACTAAAAATAACGTTTAAAGTTATCTAATGAATAAATAAAACATTCATTACTTCTTTAGGAAACATGTTTGTTTGTGGGTGCTTTGGAAAATACTATCGTCCAGGCATACATATATACTGTATTTACACGTGGATAGGTCGAACTTTTTTTCATAAAAATTTCGATAAAAAACGGCGGTGCGACCTATCCACTCGACTTGATAAGAGAATCTGAAGTAGACTGTAGCTAGTACCCCGGGTTCGAGCATAAACGAACGCAATGGAGAAAATTATTTTTTCCCGACATTTCGATTCACACATTAAATAAAAACGCTCGATCTGCACTTCTCATTTAGACATTTTATTTTCAAATTATCTTAAGACTGAAACGATTAACGGTATCAAAATTTTCGTCTAAATTCGAAAACTAGGTACAAATGAAAAGAATGTTTGACAGTATTGACGACGAAGAATGATTTTTGGGTTTCAGTCCTGATGAAGTTTAATAACTATATCTAAATGAATAAACACTTTTCTTATGTTTTAACATATGTAAGTTTTGAAATAAAGGTGAATATTTGGAAATATTTAGCAAATATTAATCATATTTACGTTAAAAAGAGGCGATACCCAATTTGACAACCCGAAACTAAGTGTGCGACCTATCTACAGGTGCGATCTATCTACTGGTGCGACCTATCCGCGATTATATCCTGCTACAACTTGTTACACGCGAGACGTCTTTCCCCTTCCCAACCTATACCTCTCTTCATCAATGTTTACAATCCCACTCCCCCACGACACACACTAGTAACAATAGACCTGACTAACACTTTTACACCGATCATAATTTTAAAATTTTTAATTTATTTTCATAAAAAGTTTCGCACATCGAGGATTCAGTCAGAGAACTGATTTTTGCTAATAATACAATTTCCACTGGAAAGTACCCCATCTTCAAAATCATCTGTCGGTTAGTAATTCCCATTTCTCTATTTGTTCTTTGGACAGTTGATAAAGTACACAGACGTGTCCGAAAATTCCGAACATAAAGCCTTTCTCTCCCTGCTTCATTTTTGTCATATGGTTAGTATTTAATAAATGTTTATCGTACTGATTATATTGGTACACGTTTGCTTGTTCTTGTTTTATTAACTAACCTATTTTAAAAATATATATTAGTTATATTTACGTTAAAAAAAGGGGCCATGTAACTCCCAAGATTATATTGCGACCTATCTGCAAGTCAACTGCAAATACCCACTTTGACAACCCCTAACTAAGGACGCAAACTACCTACTGGTGCGACCTATCCGCGAGTATATATAGTATTTAAATAACTGCTACACCCATTTTGAACCTTGACAAGAACCTGAATCGTACATTATAGCGCTCATGGGCGCGAGCGCGCTCACGTGTGTGTGTGTGTGTGCCTTTTCTCATTTGTTGACAATTCTCAATTATTTGTTTCTTATCAACTGTCATTGGCTTTGTTTTCTTTTCTTTATTTTACTTAAAGTCGTACTACCTCATTCAAGCAGGATTTAGTTTTTTTTTTCTTTTTAATTGGTCCCTGACCCGTCACATTCCTTTCTCATGACTCTATAACTACACCCCCCCCCCCTCTCTCTCTCTCTCTCTCTCTCTCTCTCTCTCTTTGTTTCTCTCGTTTATCTCTGTCTTTCTTAGGCTCTCAATGAATTTTGTTGGTATCGCCCTCGTTTTTTTTTTTTTTTTTTTTATTCCCCCTGATGATCACTTTCCCGCTTGTCTCACTCAGTTCGCCCTGTCAGTGCGCGTGTTCTTGTGTGTTTTTGTTCTTTTCTTTGGGTGTCCATTTTTTTTTCATCGTCATTTTTTTTCATCAAAACAAGTTTTTTTTTTTCTTTTATGAATTTACGCCCGCACCAACAGCTTCCGTTTGAATAAAAACGATTTCTTAACTACTTTTTGTTCGTGTTTATGGCCTTTATACACACACGCACGCACGCGCGCGCGCGCACACACACACACATAGGCACGCACGCACACATATACGCACACACACACACACATACACGCACACACACACATACGCGCGAGCGCGCGCGCACACACACACACACACATATATAAATATAAAAGTGAACATAGAAGTCAACACTTAGAGGCGACAGCCTGTTTCATGCTAGATGCAATCGTCAGACGCAATCGTGTCCTGACGATTGCATCTAGCCTGAAACAGACTGTCGTCTCTAAGTGTTGACTTCTATGTTCACTTTTATATTTACACACGCTCTATCTCTGATATTGAGCACTTGACTTTATCCCATAAAGATAGCAGATCTTAAGACTATATTTCTTCATATATATATATATATATATATATATAATTTAAATAAAAACAGACCACTTTATATATATATATATATATATATATATATATATATATACACTTTATATATATATATACACTTTATATATATATATATATATATATATATACACTTTATATATATATAAATATATATATATATATATATATATATAATTTAAATAAAAACAGACCACTTTATATATATATATATATATATATATATATATATATACACTTTATATATATATATACACTTTATATATATATATATATACACTTTATATATATATAAATATATATATATATATATATAATTTAAATAAAAACAGACCACTTTATATATATATATATATATATATATATACACTTTATATATATATATACACTTTATATATATATATATATATATATATACACTTATATATATATATATATATATATATATATATATATATATATATATATATATATATATATATATATATATACACACACACAAATATGCATACGTGAATATAAAATATCGCACACTGAGTGGTGGTGTCAGCACTGCCATGCAATGTACGATATTTCATATTTAAAATAGGGCTCGATGTCCAGGGTGGTAGAAAAGTAACTCCCTATTTTCTGTAGCTTAAACTCTCCCGTTTAACTATAATTTTTGCACGACAGGAGAGTCCATCATACATAAAATAGGGAGTTACTTTTCAATCTCGCTGTAAAACAACAGAATTTATATATATGGACATGTCATTGATAGATTTACGCGCATTTGTACTATGCTTAAAACTACATATTAGATTTGTATATTAGTATTTACATTATATTTATATGTTTTCATTTGTATATATGTAAGTACGTATATATATATATATATATCCAGGTAAAAATGAGAAGAAATGGAGTATAATTCCACTGTATGTAACATTTAATTTAAAAGAGGGCTCAGTACAGAGTAGAGCTAAATATTATTTATTTTAGGATACTAAAACATGTTAAAAATATCGCTACCTAATGGCAAGTATGTTTCAACACCATAAATATGTCTCCTTGGCCGATGTTCACCTACTGGCGAGTGAAAGGTTAATTTAATTTCAATGAAATTTGCTTTTGAAATGTAGTTAATATTGTTTATTATAAACAGAACTCTCACTTAAATATTTGTAGCTATAAAAATAACGCATAAACAGAAAATATATTAAAGTAATTATCGGATTTAATTCATTTCATAATATATATATATATATATATATATATATATATATATATATATATATATATATATATATATATATTATTATTATTATTATTATTATTATTATTATTATTATCCACACTCCCGACCGTAAATATAAAGACGTCATTACGTTATTGTAGAAATATCAATATTTAAATTATGCAGAGGTCAGTTTTTAATCAGTACCTGACGATTGCTTCGTGCATGAAATTTGGAGTTGTGCCACCGGTGAGAAAAAATAGATATTATATATATATATATATATATATATATATATATATATATATATATATATATATATATATATGTGTGTGTGTGTGTGTGTGCTTATGTGTAAAAGTGGTCAATATCAGGAACATAATGTAGGTAAATATTTAAGTGGCCTCTGAAATGAAGACCGATTAGCGACCGTGTCGCATGCTTGAACGCAATCTTCAGTTTATACACACACACACACACACACACACACACACACACACACACACATATATATATATAGAGAGAGAGAGAGAGACAGACAGACAGACAGATATAGTGAAAGTGTGAGAGATAGTGAGAGTTAGAGAGAGTTATAGAGAGAGAGAGAGTTGCGAGAAGTACATTAACTGTCACTTCTCTTTTAAAAAAAAACATTTCATTGTTATGATCGCACCATCTTGTATGCAAGGTCGTTAAGGACTATATAAGCAATGCACATAAACACTTTCTATCTCTTTCTGACGCTTTGACACCACCGGAGAAGGTTTCTACAACCCACCCTCACAAACTAACTAGTTAATTTCTAACAAACCACGTGGACACTCAGACACGCGCACACACTCAGACACGCACATAACGGCTACGTACATAACTGTTTTCTTTCCTTCTTTCTTTTTTTTTTTTTTTTACTATCTGTATACACGTAAATCTCTTCTCGTTTTCTCTATGTCGTTGTTATATAAATATTTATGTAAAATTCCTCCACGGGTTGAATTCATTTCTTTTGTAACTTCTTAATTTCTTTGTCGCTATCATTAAGCAAATGCCTCAGTTACAAAGTACTGACCAACAGCACCTCCCCCTATACAAATTGTAACACTCTTCTTCTTCTTCTTCTTCTTCTTCTTCTTCTTCTTCTTCTTCTTCTTCTTCTTCTTCTTCTTCTTCCTCCTCCTCCTCCTCCACTTCTTCTTCTTCCTCTTCTTCTTCCTCCTCTTCTTCTTCTTCTTCCTCTTCTTCCTCCTCCTCTTCTTCTTCTTCTTCTTCTTCTTTGTGCCGTGTTCCTTTAAGGCGTTTGCAATCATGGCTCTCCACAATTTCCTGTCTTTTGCAGCTCTTAATAAATGTTGTCATTTTGTTATTTCTCCTAAACCCTGTTCCACAATCCATTTAATCAAGATCGATAGGTAGGTTATGCGTTGCTTTCCTCTCTACCCCAATTGTCTTTAATCTGTCTTGTGAGTTTCAAATTTTCCAAGCCCTCTTTCCTCATCATGTGCCCTCGAAGTTTCAAGTCTCTTTCTGATGTCTAAGTCTCCTTACCAACCACAAACTTTTCTCGCTATATCAATTTATACTAAGTAGTGAGTTCGAACCTTATTAGGTGCTCGAAACTTCCGGCCTTGTGCCACATCTAAGCTTCACTCTTTGTTTACATTTTCTCTAAAACTTCGTCGTTGATCACATGTTCAATCCTTGGTATTATCAGCATCCTTTTGTGGAACCATGTTTTTGTTGCTTCAACTCTCTTCTTTGGATTTTGTCAAGAACCTCGAGATGATTAGCAGGAGAACCAGACCAGATACGGCAACAGTATTCAACGCACGGACAAATGGTAGATTTTTAAATGTGAAAGATGAATTCTTACTAGAAAAACCTTCTGGCTCGTCACAGTGACCCAACTTTCCTTGCAATAGATGCAGCAATTGATTCGATGTAGTCGTTCCACTTCAAGTCAGTGGAAAACGTGAGGCTAAGAAGGTACATAGTTGTGATTATCTGTAGTGGTTAAATGAAAGCAGTTTTTTTTTCTTTTTGGATGTGTAAAAATTTGCAAGCCATTTCTTGCCCCAGTTAACCACTGATCTTACCTGCAATTTTTTCTCTTTGTTTATTTAAATGTCCAAGTTTTGTTTTTTTATGCATTTTTCAGCAGTTTATTTTGAGGTTTTTTGATCCTACATATCTGTTCCGTTTTTCCATTTTATTATAACCTCTTTTTATTGTCAATTTTTCAACACGTTGTCCTCAAATCTTATCATACCAATATAAGTACAATATTCCCTTCTAAACATCTTCCTTTTCTCTCTTTCCTATTCACTGTAGGAATGTCATTCCTAGAGTACCACGTTTTGAGCATGGCCATTAAGGCAGGTCTATTTTGGAACTGTGACATTGCACGGAATTTGAAAGTTGCGGTTTGACACCATAAATAACGACACAAAATACTTTCCAAACCCTTACCGTTTTTTTTTTTGAGGACACAAGTTTAAATATTAAGCGTAGGTTCAAAATTGTAGCGTTGGAATTTCATTCAGGTGATCAGTGAAAGCCTCTTACAATTTATAATTTACTGAAGCTTTACAAATTGTATGTGGACAAGATGCATAGCATAAGCACATTATAAGTAAATCTAATAAGACCATCATTTAATTTAAAGGGAAATAATACCGAACAATTCAGCTATATTATGATGTAATGTTATACAGTGCAGTAGTTTTAGTGTAATTTTCAATAAACAATGCAAATTTAAAACATTTTGTCTTATAATTCGTGCCCAGCATTATTATGGTGTTATCTACACTTTTATCTAATTTCTTATTTTTTATTAATCATGATCTAACAATTGATCTAACAAACTTTATTCATTGAGAAGCCTTTTTTGTAATCTTTTACCTTTTTTACTAAGATTGAACTTATCAAATACAGTAAAAAAAAGGTGCATATTTTGCTTGCCGTGATTCATAATCAGAAATCTGGTTTGTATATATTTTCCATTTAAAGTATCTAATAAAAAACGTATTAACTTTATTTGGATTTATTCTTGAAATAGTAAAATTTTGAGTCAGTTTGTAAGCAAAAACCTACGGAGATTGGGTAGTTCTGTCCATTTTTTTTCATTCGATCTTTAAAACTAAAATCTCAAAAATTGATAAAAGCTATAAAACTAATGTTTGATTTCAGTATTTATCCCATCAAACCCCAGCATTTACACCGAGCTCAATATTGATTTTCTAAAAAATAAAACCTGAAAACTCGACCTTCCCTAATGGGCATCAGTCTACTCGTTCATTCATTCGACATCTTCTATTGTCGACTTTATAAAAGGCTCCTTATATATCACTATTGGTGCTGCCTATATATTAAATCGAAGAACATGTTTTTGTTTGTTATGTTTTTTTGGTATTTTTTTCTGTGGAATTCTGTTTCAAAAATCGTTCTTGTCCTTTTCATGTATTCGTTTTTTAATATTTCCTTCATTTTATTCTATATGATTAAATCTACGTCATGTATTCCCACTGAATTGTAGTTCCCTTTCTTGTTTATCGTCCAGATTAATTTATACTGCTCTGTCGGCGGTTTCTTTGAATATGCCAAGGGTATAACCGCAAAAAAAAAAAGAGATACCTTTCGCGTGGATTCTTGCAGGGGCAGGTTTAAACAAGACCAATATCTAACTTTTCCAACTTTCTACAGATCGGACCTGTTTCTACGATTTTCACTCTCTTGCAAAACGTACCTATGTCTATCTTTTCGGCTCTAATGCAAACTAGATCTCATAATTTTTTTCACTTAAATGCAAAACGGCCGTTTGTCTTCCATTTTCCCTCAAGTGCAAACCGAACCATTCTTTACCATTTTCATTGTGTTTACATAGGTTTGTTTTGCACTAGAGTTAAAAAAAAACTCTAGTGTAAAACAAACCTATGTCTACATTTTTTTACTTTAGTGTAAACTTGCAGATGGTATAACTTTTTCCAGCTAGGGCAAAACGGAGCTCAGGCTCCACCATTTTCTCTCTAGTACAAACCGCACGTTTGTCTACTTTTTTTGACAATATCCTAAAGCAGCATTTTGTCTAATTTTATATTCGTTTTTGTGAATTTGTCCGATAAATTTCATATCCGATATTATATAATCCCCCAAAAGTGGATATACTGATAAATTAATGTAGCCAAAAAGAATTACCTATTAATTCATGTTGTTTAATTCAACCCCTCTAGTTGCTCCAGTTGTTTTGTTATATACATGATTAATAGTATGCAATTCCCCATTATATATATATATATATATATATATATATATATATATATATATATATATATATATATATAATCAAAAAGATAATAAAGAACATCAACTAAAAAGAAAGTCAAAAATATAAGAGAAGAAAACGATTCACCATGAAGGTAATCTATATATATATAAAACAGAGGATGTCTGCGTCTGTCTGTTTGTGAGATAACTTTTCCCTTCCCAAATCGAACCCGTAGGCCTCGACCGTGGTGATGGAAAGCGGCCGGATGGCATTACCATCTTCTCTTTTAAAATGGGTAAGTCGTTGATTTGGGATGCGACCTGTGCGGATACATTTTCGGCTGGTAATTTGATCTGGTCCGCGGTTGAGCCGGGGTTCGTCGCCCGAGACGCAGAGATAAAAAAAAATTAGCTAAATATTCTTCTCTTGCTGATAGATTTTTTTTTTACTCCTGTGGCAGTGGAGACTTCAGGGGTTATTGGCCCTCGTTCGATGGCGTTCCTTAGAAGGATTGGCGCGATTTCGTCTCGATTAAAGAACGAGCCTCGCGAAAGGGAGTGGCTCTTGCAGTGTGTCTCACTGGCGACGGTTCGAGGTAATGCTTTCTCCATCATAGCGTCTGGCAGAGGATAGAAAAAATTGTTTACAGTTACGTTGTTCTGGAATTGTCATCATTGGTCGACTGAACTTGCTTTGTTTCAATGACTTTTCTTTTGTTATTACTTTTCACTTGAGATCCATCTAACCGATTTTGCACAAACTTGGCAGATACATTATACAATGTAAAAGATAAGCTTTTAGCATAACACATCGATAATTTTTTTTTAAATCAATAATTTATAAAGCCGATCAAAAACCGATAAATTCAACTTTTTCCTCCGATTTCGTTCAAACTTGATATGTAGGTTTCTTACATCATGACGAGCTTATTTTACCTTATTTTTTGTTTCTACACCACTGAGTTTACCGAAAAACCGCGAAAAACGAAAAATCGATTTCAACACAAATTTTAAACTATAAACTCACTCAATTTTTAAGCAATCTAATACAAACTTCACTCAGTTGGAGCTAACAATAAGTTGATTGTTTAACAGTCATTTAACTTAATAATTGAGTCCACCTATATAGTGAAAACCTGCGTAAATAGCGAAATTCCCAAGAAGGCTTCTACGCGGACGACACTACAATTTACTCCTGCCTCAAAAACAAATATCGTGTCATTGACAAAACTAACCTGGCCGTTCCTCTCGAAAAGGACCTCCAATCGGTTGTGAACTGGGGCAGGAATTGGCTGGTTAACTTTAACGCCTCAAAAACAAAACTGCTCTCTATTACTCATCACAGAGAGCCATCCCCCCCCCATTAGAATGTCTGATGCTCAACTTCTCCAGAGCACCTCTCTGCGGCTGCTCGGTCTCACATTGACTGCTGACCTGAGATGGAACAAATACATTGAGTCAATAGCTTCGTTCACCGCAAGGAAAGTTGGCTCCCTGTGCCGCGCCAGGAAATTTTTCTCCGGGGAATCGATCCTTCAAATCTACAAATCAACCATTCGCCCTTGCATGGTGTATTGCTGCCATATATGGTCCGGTGCCACTTCTGTTTGTCTCAAGGTTCTTGATAAGATCCAGAGACGGATATGCAATGTAATTGGCCCTGATCTGGCATCTCGTCTGCAGTCTTTTTTCTCTCTCACAGACGTGCAGTCGCCTCCCTCTGTCTTTTTACAAATACTTTCATGGTAACTGCTCCAATGTGCTGCTTTCGCTGGTTCCCAAACTTCATGAATTTAAGCGTTCTATTAGGCTGGCATCACGCTCACACCTTTTCACTGTCGAAACTGTTAAATTTAGCCGTCTCCTCTACTCCAATAGCTTCATGTCTCGCACCTCTCGCTTGTGGAACTCCCTCCCCTTTTCCTGTTTCCCTGATAGCTATAATCTCCAACTATTAAAATGTAATGTCAATCGACGTCTCCAGATGCCTTGATCTATCCCCTATCCTTCTCTTTATCCTTCCTTCTATCACTCCTATTTGCTCTCGCTCTAACTCTCTGTATGTAACCCCTTGCGTGCTAGTGGCTTCCTGCGTTCGCCTTACTTGGGGTGAAACGCTTAAAAAAATGGCGCGTTTTACTGGTTTATTTTTTATTTTTCCGTGAACTTTCAACCAATTTTCATCAAACTGTTTTATAAATGTATTCTCTTTTACATCCCAGGTAGGACACTGACAAATTGCATTTTAAAAACTTCAAAGCAATTGTGGTCTGGAGTGGGTCTTCATGTTGCCCGTTTTACCCCTTCATGTCATCGACTAATTCGATTGAATAAATACAGATTACTTCTGTTATATCAGTAACTGCATTAATTCAATTTTCTTTTTTTAATGAAAGGACTTTAAAGTAATTGAAGAAGATAGACTCTGTTACATCTAAACATGATGCTGTTTTTGCTCCATTCTAATTGAACGCTTTTTTTTCTGATGGACTAGCTGGGTATGGATACTAGTCCAAAATAAAACAGCGGGAAAAACAAAAAAGATAAGGAAAATGTCAGAAAAAACGTAAAAAAAAAGATCAGAAGGGAAAAGACAAACCAAAAATGATCAGCAAAAAATATAAGCAAGTTTAATTAAGTTTAATTAATTTAAGTTTAATTAGAATTTAGTAACTAATAATTTAAGTTGATGAATTAAATATTTCTAGTAACTCGGGTGGAGTAATGGATAGCGGCTCGGATTGAGGAATCGGAGAGACGAGTTCGAATTGCAGTCAAATCCATTACATTCACCTACGTGCTAATCCTCTTCTTCGCCTCTAGCTATGGGTAAATAGCAGCACAGACTGTGTTCTATAGCCTTGGATGGCAACTGGTCTACCGCAGGAAGAAAGAGCAATCTACTGCGGGAAAAAAGATCTGCCTCATGTCATGTATCGAAAGATACATGATCGCCTAAGCGTGTATCACGCATGATACATCACTGAACTGATAACACAGTCAATCGCATGAACACCTCCTCTATTTAACAAGATATAGATAATTTTTTTCTTTCAGGCTAATATATAGTTTCAGGTGATACGAAAGATTTTCATCAGTCTATGAAGAAAGAATTTTTTTTTTAATGCTGATACATTTTTCCAATTATTATTATTTTTTCGAAAGGATTAAATATAAAATATAAAATCCGAAAGCGAGCGATCTTTAAATTTATATATACATAAAAAATACACAATTTTGTTTTTTAATCGAGTTTAGCTCAAGAAAGGCAGTAAGCCACTAATACACAAGGCGTTACTGCGTGTGAAAGAATTAGAAATCAGAAACATTTTAAGGTGTATTTATTTTAATTTTCACTAAATGCTGTAAAAAAAAAACTTTTATTTCTATTTATTTATTTGTACGGGAAAACGAGGCGTGGATCTGAAGTCCTTCGTCTACAGTAATCAGGGAAGGTTTTTATTCAACTAGCTTACTGCCTGTTTTTAAATTATTGTCCAGATTTATTTGTTTTCGCCTGTTAGTAACAGAGGTCGTTATATTATTTGCAATAAGCGTTTGTAAGTTGTATAATAGCATCTGAAACAAAAGTGAAAATAATGAAACAAAGTGGCAAAGCTATGAACTACGCGTTTCGCCGAGAGCGTCTGCCCCGTCTGGCTTCTTTAGGTTCTTCATTCTAACCTGAAGAAGCCACAGAGCAGACGCTTCCTCGTTATGTGTTCCAGAAATTTCAACTCCCTCTTGCTGATGTTCAGTATGTTTCCTTTTTGTTTCCATTATCTCCAAAACCACGTCGTTGCTCAGCTATTAGGTCCATGCCATGATCAGCATCTTTCTGTATAACCACATTTCTGTTGCTTCAAGTCTCTTCTTCATCTTTGAGGAGATTATCCCGCATTTGCTGCCACACAGGAAAACAGATATCACGTAACAGTTCAGTACTCTTTTCTTTGTTTCTAACGAAAGTTTTCTGTCTCTTGATACTCTGCTTAGCTTTTGGAATGCATCTTTGGCCATCCCAATACGTCTTCGGATTTCAGTGTCGCACTTTCTGTTCTCTGTTAGAACACTTCCAAGATATTTAAATTTCTGCACATGTTTGATTTTAGTATCCCCGATTTGTAATTTATGTTTTGGGATCACCTTTTGTTGATGACCATGCATTTTGTCTTGTAGTTTCGATTTAGTCCTTTCTACTCGGTTTCCTTCGCTACCTTATGCAGGAGCTTTTTTTAATTTCATTTCCCTGTCTGCTATCAACAATGTTCCATCTGCATATTTTATATTATTATGGCTGCCAATAATGAATCCTAGTAGGACTTCTAATTCTCTCGGAAATGTCTCGCTGTATAGATTGAATAAGTCCGGTGAGATGGCACATCTTTATCTTATTCTTGTATATCTTCTGAACTCATTTTCTCTTAGTATGCAGGCGCCTTGCTGCCAGTATAAATTCTTGATTATTCTAATGTCTTTTCCGAATATGTCAAGGTTATTGAGCAGCTCTGACAGATCTTTGTGGCGTACTTTGTCGAACGCTTTTGCGTAAACACAGGAACACGTCCTTCTGTATTTTATTGCTCTTTCTGATAACATTCTGAGCATAAATATCGCGATCCTTGTTCCGTTCTTTTAACCCGCACTGTTCTTGTCCTATCTCAGGCCTGATTCAGTAGTTTTCATTCCGTGTCTGCTATCAACATTATGTCATTTGCATATCTTATATTTTGTTAAGTTTGTGACCGCCAATAATGAACCCTTGCAAGTCTTCTAATTCTCTCAGAATTGCCTCTCAGTATATAGGTCGAATAAATCCTGTGAGAAGTCGAGATTAGCATAGCATAGGTTTTGTCTACAAACTTCTCCGATGTTGCACTGACGTGATTCTGTAACAGACTTCAAATCTCACTGGGTGAGCATTGCGTGACGAAATGAGTTGTGTTAATGCAGAGAAGCGCCTTTCTCTCTAAAAAAAAAAGGACCGACAAAATTTGTCGAAATCTATCAAGATCTGTTCATACAGCTTGGTGCCTTCATCTCTATTGTTGAAAAATATTAATTTTGCTAATAGAAACCTTTCTCCTCACTGGATCCTTACCGACTCCCCCGGACTCTGAAAGGCGGCGCCGATCTTTTTGCTGAATATTTAAATGGCTGGATTCTGTTTTCTTGTAGTTCATGCATAGACTCTTCTTCTCGTTCTCATTGGCTACCTTCTGTAGGATGTTTTTGTAGTTTCATTTCGTGTCTGCTATCATCACTGTGTCATCTGCATATCTTATATTAAGATTTTGTCCGTCAATAATGAATCCTGGTAGGACTTCTAATTATCCCAGAATCGTCTCACTGTATAGTTTGAAAAATTCCGGTGAGAAGCCACATCCTTTTCTAATACCCATTTCTATTTTTGTATATCTGCTGAACTCATTTTCCCTCCGTATGCGGGCGGTTTACTGCCAGTATAAGTTGCCCATAACCATCTCATAAGAGTAGGCCGCTAGAAAGAAATAATATAATAATTAAGCTGCTAATATGAAAAGGTCAAACCAAAGATGTCAAGCCACGTCCGAACCCTCGACGTGTTATCAGCAACACTGGAATGATGCAATCATCCCAGTAGCTGCGTCATCGTGCGTTACATGCGACCATAGGAAACATAAATACGGTCACTGAAAGCCAGACTCTGAAGAGAACCATATCCTTTTTGCAGAGTTTACCGTAGGAGGATATAGAGAAAAAACACAATGATAATACTAAATTTAGACACTTGTTCTAATCTTTTTGCAGTCGACAATATTCGCAAGGTCACCTTATATATAGCTGCAACGTTTCGTCTAATTTAGCTTTGCGGTTTAGGCGTGTACGTTTTAACAGACATCAAAATTAAGCATTACAAACCGATACCCAAGCCTCGCTGAGTTCGCACGCCCCGCTTGGATGATTTCATTTATTAAATGACTTATGTTACATTTCTACTAGATATATTTCAGCAGTATAATGCTTTTTAAAATCATTTCACCCAAGTTTGACAATGAAGCCTACTAAGACGCTGAATAGTTCATGGGTGTGAGAGAATGAGAAAACGATATTATTAAATGTATTATTAAAGATATTTTTAAATAATTATTAAAGATATTTTTAAAGATAATATTAAAGGTATTATTAATGTTATTATTAAAGTTATTATTAAAGATATTATTAAAAGTTTTATTAAAGGTATTATTAAATTTATTATTAAAGATATTATTAAAGGTATGATTAAAGGTATTATTAAAGTTATTATTAACGGTTTTATCAAGAATATTATTGAAGAGAGAGGACAATAAGATAATAAAGCAGAAAATAACGATATTGCATTTAAATTTTTGAAGCTGACTGGAAGGCAAAGAGATTTCCATAAGTGAGTAGTGCGAGAGAAGAAACTGTTAACATAGAACTTACGGTTACATCTAGCCATTTCAACTGTAAAATGATGAGACCTTGCCGCCTACATTGGCTTAACTTAATTTATCAGGTTTGGCCAACAAAAATGCGAAACTACATCCTTTAGCAAGGCCTCTGGTCGGCAGCTGAAGGCATATAATTGCGTTCAAAATATATTTAGTTGAAGCCATAAAATTGTGTTCAAAATATTTACTTTTCGGCATTAAATAACCCAAATAATAAAAGTATTGTTGAAAACTTTACTATAAAAATATATTTTTAAATATTTTTTTAGTGTTGCATTGTTATAACATTATTATTGATAATTTTATTATAAAAATGCAAATGATTTTTGTTTGGGGTTCACTATTTGCCTATAGCCGGGACCCTAACAGGTACTACCACCTCGTGCCAGGGTGGACCTGGGAACAACAGCAGTCAAGATGTGGTTTCATGTTCCTCAAAATCTCTAATCTTGCTGCCGGATGTAGTTTATCGTCATACCCAGCTGGTTTTTAAACAAGCATTTCCATTTTAAACATAAGTGAAATTTGTAGACATATAATAATATTCTTTTTAAGACGTCTTTTCGTATCAGGAGTGGCCAAACCGCAACTCAAGAGGCAGATACGGCTCGTTGACCTTTAATATGTAGCTCGTGAAAATATGTTGGCTACTCTCCTTTTTCGATCACAGTTAGTATAAAAAGTAATTCTCGTAGTTCATTAACCTATTAACTACGCTCAATATAGTTAAAACATTTGGTTATATATATATATATATATATATATATATATATATATATATATATATATATATATATCCAAGTGTGGGATTGGTATATACGGAGTAAATTCCAATAACCAACAATTATTATTCTTTAAAGAGTGCTCAATACAGAGTAGAGCAGATATAATCATTTATTTAAATATTATAACATAAATATGTTATAAAATCACTACAAAAATAGCCATTTTGTTTCAACACCTCTGGTGTCTTATCAATTGATGATGTTGAATGTAGAATAAATGGTTTTAAAAGTTTAAAATTAATTAACGATCCTTAGCTAGGAGTAAACGCTGTTACATAAGCTAGAATGACCAATCAAAATACAAGTATATGGCAATTCGAAAAATTTGACAACTAAGCAAGGTTATCATAGATATTAAAAGATTTATAAAATTTGAAATTAAAATTAAAAGTAAAAAATTACCTATTTAGAAATCTAAATCAAATCTCTATTAAATTTTAAATTGTAGAATTACCGAGGAGAAAAAAATAAAAATAAAAAATACATATGCTATTTAATTTATTTTTTCATTGAAATTATGTTAAAAAGGATGTTCATAGCTCCAAACAAATATGTATACATTTTTACATATTAACTTCAACATGGTAGCCACCTCTCACGTAAAACAATTCAAACAGACTCAGGTTATAATACATAAGCGTCCAGACATATTTAGATATATATACACACAAAAAAAACGGTGACGAGACACGACCCTTGATAAAAAAAATATTAAAAAAAACAAAAAATAAAAATAAAAAAAAACGAACACATACACACACGCACACAAACACGCAACCAAACGTGCATGCACTTTCCTTACACATAGACATTAATAAACACAGGCACATACATCCACATGCACATTGCTGGCGGGGTCATATGCAATCTTTTAATAACAGTAACTATAAGTATATGACTTCATTATCCAAATACTTTTGGAGTCTAAAAGAAAAAAATAAAACACCTAAGGTTAAATGGAAATTGATTAGAAAAGCCCGGACATGTAACTCCCTATATGCCCCGTGTTACCTATGCCTTAACGAGAAACTTGAAATAATTAGATTTAAAAATAAGACTGATCTTTTAAATCAAAGATATGAACTAACAGTTAACTGTAAACATCGTTTTAAATTTAACTTAGTATAGAGATCATATACTTTCAATGATAATGATAAGTTAAATTTAATAGACTATTACCTTTATAACATGATGGTCACCAGGTTGATATGAATGTGTATTGTGTACTTACAAAGTGTTATACGTGTCTGTATTTGTATGTATATATTTGTATGTTATGTAGGTGTGTTTGTACTGTTGGATGTGTATGTGTGTATATAGGGGTATATATATGTAAGTAGGTTCTTTATTTATTTATTTATAGGAAGGTATATATGTGTGTATATTGACACCTATCATATGTTAACCTGTTTATGTGTACGAGTAGGGATGTAAACTTTGGTAGGTGTCTACTACTAAGTGTGTAAGTATATGTATGTGTATATGGATATGTATGTGTACTTGTGCGTGTGTAAATGTGTATATATATGTATATGTATGTATAAGTATATGTGAGTGTACGTATGTGTGTATATGTGTATGTGTATGTGTATATATATAGACACATATATATATGTGTGTGTTTAAATATGTATATATGTATGTATATGTGTTTGTATATAGGTATATATATGTGTGTCGGTATTTATATGTATGCGCTTGGATGTGGGTGTACTGTATATCTGGATGTGTTGATATGGGTATTTATATATGATTATATATTTATGTATATATGGATGTATGTTCGTATGTCGTAGTATGTGTATTTATATGTATACCTTAGTGTCTTAGAGTGTATCATAGATACTAACTAAAATCTACTTTTGTTGATAAGGAGCTTTTAATTGCTTATAGACTGTCTGTTGTTATTTTTGTTTAATTATTATAAACTTTTAATATATTTCATCATAATATTGTTGGAATATTGTTAGAATATATGTAAGTCTCTGTATACATATTCCTTTCCCTTTTTTTGTGTGTGTCTATATGTTTATATATATATATATATATATATATATATATATATATATATATATATATATATATATGTGTGTGTGTGTGTGTGTGTGTGTGTGTATATATATATATGTGTGTGTGTATGTGTATATATGTGTATATGTGTATGTGCGTATGTATGTGTGTATATATGTATACGCGGGTGTGTATATACGTATTTATATTTATATAGTTTTAATTTACGTTTGTTTGATTTTTCATGTATATGCGTGTATTTGTAAATGTCATATATGTTTAGTTTATATGCATATATGTATACGTGCGTATGTATGTATATGTAAATATGTATGTGTATGTGTATGTACGTATGTATTTGTATATATGTGCATCTTTGTGTAAATATATTTTTACTTGCTTTGTTTACTTTTTTACGTTGCTGTATGGGTCGATATATTTATACGTGCTTATTTATATGTATGTGTATGTGCGTATGTGTGTATATGCGTTCCTGTATGCGTATATATGTATATGTAGGTACATGTGCAGATCTGTATGCGTATGTGTGAATGTACGATTATATATGGAGGTAGTTATTTACTTTTTCATGTAGTGTGTGGAAAACTACATGGTTAAAAAAATATATATATATTTTATATATATTTATTTGTTTAAATTTTATCTATATATATGTGACCAGATTAGTTATATTTCAAGTTAAAATTCGTTTAATAACATATTAAGCCACGAATATGTTCATTTTGGCTATTGCGTCTGATTGTCTAGGTCAATGTGCATGTGGATGTATGTGCCTGTGTTTATTGATGTCTATGTGTAAGGAAAGTGCATGCACGTTTGGTTGCGTGTTTGTGTGCGTGTGTGTATGTGTTCGTTTTTTTTTGGGGGGGGGGTAAATATTTTTTATCAAGGGTCGTGTCTCGTCACCGTTTTTTGTGTGTGTATATATATCTAAATATGTCTGGACGCTTATGTATTATAACCTGAGTCTGTTTGAATTGTTTTACGCGAGAGGTGGCTACCATGTTGAAGTTAATATGTAAAAATGTATACATTTTTCTCTGGAGCTATGAACATCCTTTTTAACATAATTTCAATGAAAAAATAAATTAAATAGCATATGTATTTTTTATTTTTATTTTTTCTCCTCGGTAATTCTACAATTTAAAATTTAATAGAGATTTGATTTAGATTTCTAAATAGGTAATTTTTTTACTTTTAATTTTAATTTCAAATTTTATAAATCTTTTAATATCTATGATAACCTTGCTTAGTTGTCAAATTTTTCGAATTACCATATACTTGTATTTTGATTGGTCATTCTAGCTTATGTAACAGCGTTTACCCCTAGCGATGGATCGTTAATTAATTTTAAACTTTTAAAACCATTTATTCTACATTCAACATCATCACTTGATAAGACACCAGAAGTGTTGAAACAAAATGGCTATTTTTGTAGTGATTTTATAACATATTTATGTTATAATATTTAAATAAATTATTATATATATATATATATATATATATATATATATATATATATATATATATATATATAAAGTTTGTGATTATTGAAACCAATACAAATTAGCAGTTTAAACAATAAGTAATAATATTTATTCATGCATCCAGCAGTTTAAACAGCTGGATGCATGAATAAATATTATTGCATACATGCATTTCTTTATATTTATATAAAAGTTTTGTAACAAAATGTTTATGTAATAAAAACGTATATGTAAAGAATAAATTCTTAGAATTTCTTACTCTTGAGTATGCAACATACAACTCGCCATGAGTAAATATTTCTTTCTGGAGCCAAATTTCAACTTTTTAAAACATTTGGCCTTGTGATTTATTTATAATTCACATAAACGCAGTACGAACTGGAAACTTGATTCTTGTATATATAAAAACTTATAGAAAAGATATGCAAAAAGCAATACTGAATTTTTATTAAATAAGTGTTTATTGTTTTCAGAAAAAGCAAAAGTTTTATTATTTAACATACAAACTACTTCCACTATTTTAAACACAATTTAATGATTAAAATAACAACACTTATTTAATAAAAATTCAGTATTGAAAATTTATTGAACTAAGCTACTCATCCTGGCAAAACTAATTATACTTTGTACCTGTTTGCACTTCTCTCCAAAATGTGATTTTGATCGGTCAATGTATGGCTATTTCAAAGGGTATGACGAACAGACGGACGAACTAACGGAAGTCACAGATTTTATATATAGATGCCATAACAGAAAATAACGCTTGTAAGTAGTTTGTTAGGTTCATAAGTGGAAATTTTGTTCTGGAAGGTCAAACAGTTTACGCTAAGCATATAGTCGTTGATATTGACCAAGCGAAACGCTGATTAAAATGAATCCTGATCACACGACACAGAACATAGCAGGTGTGCTCGAAATATCGCAGATGATCGTTGTAAGGCATCTGAAAACGATAGGATAGCCGAATCGCTACAATGTTTGCACGCTTTGATTCTCTTTGCTATTCAATGCTCAAACGAACAATTGCATTTAGTTTTAGATACAGCATTGTCAACAATTATTAATACGAACGACTAATTTTATCTCCACTTAACATTTAAGGGTTGTATCCTAAATTTATACGGTTGAGGCTTACGGCTGCATCACGTTGAAAAACCGATGCTCGTACTATCAGCCAAGTTAAGCAACGTTGAACTTGGTCAGTACCTAGATGATTGACAGCTTGCGGAATAGCAGATGCTGTAAGCTTTGATGTACAGATAGTCTAAAGGACTTACGGCAATATCACGTTGAAACACCGATTCACGTACGATCAGCCAAGTTAAGCAACGTCGAACTTGGTCAGTACCTAGACAGGTGACTGCTTGAGAATACCAGGTGCTGTAATCTTGGATGAGTGGATGCTCTAAAGGGCTTATACCAATATCACATGGAAACACCAGTTCTCGTACGATCACCGAATTTAAGCAACGTCGGGCCTGATCAGAAATGGGTACCAATATCAAATGCCGTAAGCTTAGATGTGTGGGTGTTGTAATGGATAGTGGCTCGGAATTGTTAATCGTAGAACTGAGTTCAATTCCAGTAGGTTTCGTTATATTCACTTACGCACTAATAACCTTGGGAAAGGTATGAATTTACCTTTACTTTTCCCCCAGCTATGGTTTAATTAGTAAGATTTGTATCACTAAAACCATTATTATCTAAAAAAAAAAACCTCTAACAATCTAAAATTATTTTCTTGCTTTAAATTCCCTGCATATGGTTGATAGGACATAGAAAACGAATCAAATAATCAAGTACTGATTAGATACACAGGCATGTCTTTTAGATTCATTTATATTCTCTGAAATATAAATGTATAGAAATGGATGTGGTCACAAAGTGAGTTTTCAGGTTTTATGTTGGTTGTAATATAGAATTGAACCCCCACTTTATATCCACATGCTAAGTTATTGTTTGTTTATAAAATTCTGGTTTGGTAAGAATTCACATCTCCCCCAGCTGTGGGTTAATCAGTAAGCATTATATTTTTTTCATGTGCCGTGTCCTTTCAGGACGTAGGCGATCATGGCTCTCCACATCTCCCTATCCCTTGTAGCTCTCAATAAGTTTCGTCCCTCTTCTATTTCCCCCAGACCACGTTCTGTCATCCACTTGCTTAACCCTGCCACGTATGTCATCTGTGGCTTTCCCTTGTCTCTCTTTCCCTTGTTTCTCTTTTCCTTGTCTCTCTTTCCCTTTTATAGAACTTCATGGTAAACTGCATTTTTTAAGAAAATTTCTTTTTTTCATTTTTCCTTTTTAACAGCGAAGAAAAAAAATCTTATAATTTCTTACTCTTGAGTATGCAACATACAACTGGCCATGAGTAAATATTTATTTCTGGAGTCAAAATATTTTGCTGTCCGTACAAAATACTTAGATTTCGGAATGAAATAACCCATAGCGGTGTTGATCTTCCGCTAAACAATAACAACCAACAAACTAAATTTATGGAAAATAATGAAAAGAAATGAATAAACATGAATTCAGTTCAGCTTGTCTTTTTACGAACGTATGGATTCACCAGGGGAAGAGAAGATATTCTGATGTCGTCTTTGTAGAATCTGTGAGTATCAGATTCTCCAGACCCTCACAAAATCATTATTACCTCCCAGCTCAAAAAAAAAAAAATTCTTACAATCTAAAAATAATTTCTGGTTTTAAATAACCTGTACAGGGTTGATAAGCCGTATAAAACGAATTAATCAATCCACAATTGAACCTAGACTAGGCTGCGCTAAAAGTAGTTGTGTCTAATATTCCAAGATATTACTAAACCAAAATTTTGACATAAAAAATCGAGTCATATTTTCGGTACAAAATATTTAGATTTCGGAATGAAATAACCCATAGAGGTGTAGATCTACCGCTAAACAAAAACAACCAACAAACTAAATTTATAGAAAATAATGAAAAGAAAGATTAAACATAAATTCATTTCAGCTTGTCTTTTTACGAACGTATGGATTCACCAGGGGAAGAGAAGATATTCTGATGTCGTCTTTGTAGAATCTGTGAGTATCAGATTCTCCAGACCCTCACAAAGTCATTATTACCTCCCAGCTCAAAAAAAAAAATAATTCTTACAATCTAAAAATAATTTCTGGTTTTAAATAACTTGTACAGGGTTGATAAGCCGTATAAAACGAATTAATCAATCCACAATTGAACCTAGACTAGGCTGCGCTAAAAGTAGTTGTGTCTAATATTCCAAGATATTACTAAACCAAAATTTTGACTTAAAAAATCGAGTCATATTTTCGGTACAAAATATTTAGATTTCGGAATGAAATAACCCATAGAGGTGTTGATCTAGCGCTAAACAAAAACAACCAACAAACTAAATTTATAGAAAATAATGAAAAGAAAGATTAAACATAAATTCATTTCAGCTTGTCTTTTTACGAACGTATGGATTCACCAGGGGAAGAGAAGATATTTTGATGTCTTTGTAGAAACCATTTTAGTGCTAATTTTGCGGCGGCACAAAAGTCGCAAGATTCCTGTCAATAATCAAATGTCGCCCTTTTCTCTTTCGAGTTTTTCCAAAATCGGACGAGAGTGCGGGATGGCCGTACAATTGCACATAGATACACAGGAGCCACGCCGTTACCCTGGATACGGCAGCCGGCTTGAGCGGTTTATCCATTAGCAGAGCTTTTCTATTCATGACGATGTAATGTCCACTCGGTTGCACGTGGCCGCTATACAAGCGAGCGGGACAAGGGCCCACCACGACGATACTTTCTCTTTTGTCTGGTGCTGTCATTCATCAATCTTTTCACGGAAAAAAATAAAGATAATGCCGTAAGCTTGCTTTATCGTCTGCTTCTCACATTCAGAGTCTGAATGAAACATAAAACATTAATGCTCGTGTGACAGCGGAAAAGCTGGTTTCCTGCACGAATTTCTCCCCCAAATCAGGTATTTGCCCAAAATTCACGATCATTAAGTTAGAACAAAATAAATGATCGTTTTCTTGTGGCACTAGAGTGAAACTTTTTATTGTTATTTCTGTTTATATATACTATATATTTCTGTTTATATATACTATATATCTATCATTTTAAAGACCAGTGTCTCGTCTTTGTTGCAAAATTTTGCAGAGATTTTATTTATATTTTGTATGTATATATATATATATATATATATATATATATATATATATATATATATATATATATAGATAGATAGATAGATAGATAAAAGTGGAGATTGAAGTCAAAACCCAGCGGCGGCAGCCTGTCATGTTTATACGCAATTGTCAGGTCATGACCATGGTGTGTAAGCATGAAACAGACTGTCGCCGCTGTGTGTATATTTCATTGTCCACTTTAATATTTATATACACACTATTCTTGACATTGACCATTTTAACCCATAAATATAGCATACCTTAAAATAATATTCTATAATATATGAAGAAATATAGTCTTAAGGCGTGCTATATTTATGGGATAAAGTGCTCAATATCAGAGGTAGAGCGTGTGTAAATATAAAAGTGAACATAGAAGTCAACACTTAGAGGCGACAGTCTGTTTCATGCTAGATGCAATCGTCAGGCCACGATTGCATCTAGCATGAAATAGACTGTCGCCTCTAAGTGTTGACTTCTATGTTCACTTTCATATATATATATATATATATATATATATATATATATATATATATATATATATATATATATATATATATTATATATATATATACAGAATACCGTACACATTGAGTGTTGTGGCTAATAAAATAGTGCTCGATATATAATAACACATTTATAATTTATATTAATAATAAATTTACATTTTTCATCATCGGTAGCACCAATCTGAGTTTCATGTCCGATGCAATCATCAGGTGCTGATTGAAAACTGACATTCGCATTATTTAAATATTGATATTTATAGCTCACTGTGATGATAGTGGATCAGATTATTTTATTTACGTTTTTTAGTAAATGTGTCTGAATATAGACGTATTTATATCTATTATGAATATTTAGCGAACATGTTGAAATGTAGATAGATATTATAAATACACTTTTGTATGTACACCTTTGAAAATTGGATTTATATATATATAGGTGTATATATGAATGATATATTTGTATGTACATTTGTATAATATTTAACAACTACATATTAAATGTGTGTATCTGTATTTTAATTATAGTTATATTTTTTTTATTTCAAGGTATGTGTGTGTATATGTGTATTTGTATATGTGTATAAATTATTATTTCATATTATTATTTTCAACCACTGAAACCCTCGTAAATAAAATGGTCTATCGTTACAGTACAGTAAATATTAGTATTTAAATGATGTAATGGTCAGTTTTTAATCAGCACATGAGGATTGCGTTGTTCATGAATATCTCGATTTTGCGAAATAAAATATTACCATGGCTTTCTCAAGTCTCCGATTTGTTAATTAATTATCACTTGCTCTGTTATTACATTGAGCTCTCAGGATTTATATACGGATTACCAATTAATTTTATCATTATATATATATATATATATATATATATATATATATCTGTGTGTGTGTGTGTTTGTGTGTGGAGCCCTGTTTCAGAATTGTAGAAAAATTCTAATAGAGTTAAGTACTGAAACCTCATCGTACAAAAAGTATCTCAATTTCTGTGCATTGACAGGCTCGATTATTTGAATCTTTGTATTCATATATATTAACCAACCAGCGCCGTTTTTCGAGACGCGCGGTATTCTTTGAATTGGCAGACGGTGAAATATCTTAAAATGAAATTTTGGAGGCTCAACTTCATAATATGTTCAACAATATCTTTCTTCCTTAAAAGGAATATTTAAAAATATATATTAGCCAATAAGTTTACGATTAATAAATCTAAATTTTAGATTCATCGGAGCCTACTTTGTTATTATTGGGTCGGTGCATAATTATCAGGCGTTTTGTAAAAAATATTTATTATGAAAAAAGAAGCATAACAATTCACCAATAACATTTTTAGATGATTATTCCGGAGCGTATGATTAATATCTTTATTTTTTTTAAAAAGTAAACAAAACAGCAATTTTTATTAACAAATTAACTCGCCTACAAAAACGCCTGATAATTATGCACCAACCCAATATAAATATGATCAATTCTTGCTCACTCACTAGTGTTTCAGTTATTCTTTGACCAGGGCGTTTGTTCGCTCGTTTGTCACAGAAATGAAACTTGAGTTCACACAATTAATTACTTACATCTTTCCCTTATCTATCCCAATATACAATATTATAAAATAACGCTTAGAGATAGTTTGTTTACATGCGTCAACAGTCGCAACAACTTCCTGCGTTTATTTCATGGGGTACACTAGAGCTATACATACATCTGCACGCATATTGACGTATTTTATCGTTTTACTAACGCAATTCATTCAGTTGTACTGCAAAAAAAGCATACACAAAACATTTTTGTGTGAAGTTGTTCACAAAATATTTTTGTCATTCATTTCTTTCAATTTAAAAGAATAATAATACTCAAATATCAAAACAGTACTTCATTTTTAGCCTATCTGGCTCTTGTAAACGTAGAGGATAGTGGGAGAAGTCAGGTACTTACTGGAGTGGTACAGAGAGCCGACTATTTTATCTGCATCCTTAATAATGTATCGTACGTACAAGTTTCACTTTAGGGCGAGTATGAAGTTGAGGCTAGTCTTTCAAGGCACGATGCTTCCCTTAGACGACCTCTGTTCATCCAGATTGGTGGTAGCTCGGGGTCAGATTCACGATGATGGAATGTAACTCACTTGGTCTTCGAGGCATTGAATGTAACCAGCCAGTTTTTACCCCATTGGTTAGTTTGTACAAGTTCAGTCGCTACTCTCTGAACATCAAGAGTTTTAGAGGTGCTCCTGTATATCGTCGTATCATCAACACAGATGTTTACAAATGATCTGAGTATATTCTAGGTAGACCATTCATGTAGATCAAAAAGAAGGTTGGTCCAAGAAGTGGTCAATGGGGATGCCTACGTTGACGTCTAGGGCACCATTGAAAACTACCTGCAGGGACCTAACTGTCAGGAAGAATTTTAAAACCGAGAAGCCCGTTCCTGTCATTCCATAACTGGAGAACTTGTGTAGTAAGACTTTGTGCCACACGTTGTCGAAAACCTTTGAGAAATTTAATGCTAGATCCTAGAGGTGCGTTTGTCGTCAAGAGCCTCACTGATTCTATGAATGATGGTAGTTAGGACGTCGGCAGTGGATCAAGCCGACCAAAATCCATACTGCTCATCGCTGAAGAGTTTGTTCTTTTGTAGGTACTTGATTATGGCCTGAGAATGCTTGCTGATGATACTAGTGAGACTGATGGGTGTGTACTGGGAGGGCGATAATTGCACGGCCGCCCGTGTTCTTGAAATAGAGGTTGAGATAGAGCCTTGATGCAGGATTTCATCAGTTTCTGCTGGGTAATAAAATGTTTTACGCTATCCTGAGACAGAGTAGTCTTTTTTTCTTTTCTTTTTTTTTTTCACCACGGCTGCTGTGATTATCTGAGAAGGTTAAGGGAGTCTAAAATGAATTAAAGCATTAAAATACTACCAAAGGGATCAAGAGGAACTTTTACGGGACAGTGATTTGAGTTTAGGGAATATTGAACAGGAAGAAACTTTTCTGACACGATCAAAGTCACGTTTCTAACTGTACAAAAATCACAGCAGGGCTTTTTTCTTTATTTTAAATGAATAAGCAAATTGCAGCAAGTGTCGAATCTTGCAAGCTATTCATCGCCAGGCAAATCTGATTTCTGTATTTCCTTCACTTTTTAGATTTAAAGCCAGATGCCAAATGTGTTTTCCGACTGCTGTATGGGCTACCCACATATTCACACCTAAAATCTGTTTGTTTTTGGAGGAGCTTGTACGGCTGTCCTCAGTTGTTCATTGTCGTATGACGACTTGCGACCAGCACCAGGCTTATTTTGAAAAGCCAGATAACCAGAAACGGGTTTCAGCGGCGCACGTTCCGTTAAGAAGCTGCCCTCAGCACTGTTGGTGTTGCGGGTGAATTCGTCAACGCAATGCCAGAGTTCGAACCCATGGATAATAAAGACGTCAAAAACACGTATTATTGAATCGATAACACACATGCACACACCCCACGCGCGCGCACATACACACACACACACACACACACACACACATATATATATATATATTTCAGCAATCGTAGTTTTTTTTTTTCGGAAAAACGTAAGCGTGCTGGAAAAAACTAAATGAAAAATTAATTAAACCTTCCTTATTCGCCATATTTAATGAAAGCTGTTTGGAAGAAAGGTTGCTATACAAATTGCAGAGCTTTAAAAAATGAATAATAAGAAACGAAAAACTTAAAATTTCCTGGTATTCAAATTTTTCACATTTTTTCTTTGTTTTCATTGGCCCTGATATTATGGCCGGCAGAAAAGAACGTTAAACATATCATAAATGTCTTTAAATATATATATATATATATATATATATATATATATTTAAAGACATTTATGATATGTTTAACGTTCTTTTTTTATAGATACAAGTATTTAAGCAAATGCTCTCTTTTATAATAAACAGTATTACATAACATTTACCGGCTTGAATGTCCGAGAAATTTTCATAAAAAATTTTCGTTCTCATTTGCTTAAATACTTGTATCTAAAAAAAAAAGAACGTTAAACATATCATAAATGTCTTTAAATAAATTGTCGGACATTGTCCAATTCAAGACATATATATATATATATATATATATATATATATATATATATATATATATATATATATATATATATATATATATATATATATATATGTATATATATATCATATGGAGAAAACAACTGAAAAGTTGTAAATTAAAAAAAATGAAAGGTTTTTTTTGTGAAAGTATTTATTTACATATTTTTATATATATATATTTGATATTTCAGATCTGCCCCGATCTACTTGTAATCAAATTTCTGAATACAGTTATTTCTGATGAAAGATCGGGGCAGATCTGAAATATCAAATATATATATATATATATATATATATATATATATATATATATATATATATATATATATATATATATAAATACTTTCACAAAAATAACATTCAATTTTTTTAAATTTGCAACTTTCACTTGTTTTCTCCATATTATACACATATCAAGAAAGTATACGTGGCTTCTCATTATGCTATATATATATATATATATATATATATATATATATGTGTGTGTGTGTGTGTGTGTGTGTGTGTGTGTGCGTGTGTGTGTGTGTGTGTATGTGTGTGTATGTGCGTGCATGTCCGATTTATGCCTATATCATGTTGAAAAACTATAAGTCCGGATGTGCCGGTGGCATAATATGTAACACTAGGAATCAGAAATATGAGAGCCGAGTGTGAATTCAAGTCGTGTTCGTTATATGCACTTCTGCTGAAATACTCTTAGCTAAGATAAGAATCTATCTCTTCTCCCCCAGGTATGGGTAAAAAACAGGATAAATTGGGACATATAGCCTTGGCTTGCAACCAGTCTAGGAGATGGAAAATTCTGAATTTCATCCCACCACAGCTAAGAGTTGAAAATCTCCTGTGGTGCTATGATGGAAATAGTTTACCTTACAGGGCTCAGGCAAATGACCACTTTAAAAATAATTCAGTTGTGCAGGGTGTTAACAACACTTTTTATTGAATCATCTTTCGTCGTTCTTGCCAGGAGAATCGTCTTCTTTTTAATCAATTCACTCCAAGTAAGGCGACACTGCCACTAAGACGCAAGGATCTACTGAAAAATGATAAGACTTTAGAAGGAATCGGAAACCCAATCCTAAGCAGAGAACAAGGGATAAACATCTACCCCTGTTTACATCTATCTATCTATCTATCTATCTATCTATCTCATGCACGGGCAACATTTTTCGAGCAGTGGGCCGCACGATCTGTGGCGCATCACAAGGTGGGCTGCACTACTAAAAAGATTCAAGGTAATTACCTCAGCTATTTTCACTACGGAAGACCATATGCGTATACATATACATTAGAAATTGTAGGAAAGTTATACTTTTTAGAAAATATTTTTTAAGATTAAAAATTGAAATCTTGGCCTAATATTATCACTGTTGACAGTGTGATTAGAACATGTCGCGGTTTGAGATTTATTTCTAATTTATTCATTTGAAAATTAAAATATTTCTTCTTAGAGAAAAAAAAAACTTATAAACGTTTCCTGTTTCAAAATCAGAAGATGTTTAAACGTTTGATCTTTCTTAGAAAAAAATCGTTAATTGTTTAAAATACTGAGAACGTTTGTTTCCTCCACAGTATACAAAATTCAAGAAAACTTTGTACTTAATCATTGTTCACGGATCAAAATAAAATTCTAAGAAACGTTATTTTCCTTATGAAATGAAGCGTGCCATTCAGAGAGACCAATGAGACGCAGTTTGCCCATGACGGATCTATCTATCTATCTATCTATCTATCTATCTATCTATCTATCTATCTATCTCACACTCTCTCTCTCTCTCTCTCTCTCTCTCTCTCTCTCTCTATATATATATATATATATATATATATATATATATATATATATATATATATATTTAAAGACATTTATATATATTATGTTTAACGTTCTTTTTATAGATACAAGTATTTAAGCAAATGCTCTGTTTTTTATAATAAACAGTATTAAATAACATTTAACATTTTAAATAACATATAATATATATAAATTGTCTTTAAATAAATTGTCGGACTATGTCCAATTCAAATATATATATATATATATATATATATATATATATATATATATATATACATTTCGGCCGATGAGAGAAAAGTGTATATATTTAAAAGAAGAGAGAAACAGTTTTTGGAAAACGTTTTTGGTTGTATTGTGGATTTTTTTAAATATATATATATTATGCTTTATTTTCTATAATTTTAAAACACGTGTTGTAAAATTATAGAAAATAAAGCATAATATATATATATTTTTTAAAAATCCACAATACAACCAAAAACGTTTTCCAAAAGCTGTTTCTCTCTACTTTTAAATATATACACTTTTCTCTAATTGGAACAACTATAACCTCTTCCCTTTAATCGGTATATATATATATATATATATATATATATATATATATATATATATATATATATATATATATATATATATTCGACTCTCCCGTCGAATTCGACATATGAGGGTCAAGCAGATCAATTCCTAGGAAACTGACAGCCGGACGCCAGCACACGAGATTTGACTATAGTGGTGAAGGTTCTGTGCAGAACCATCCACACTTTTTGAAGGGCCGAATACAGAGACATGTGGTGCACTAAGTGCCACAGGGACCCCAAAGATCGTTCACAGGTTTTGAAATCAGAGTTGTCCTTCTCCTAGGCCAGTTGCCATCCAAGGATATAGAACCCAGTCTGTCCTGCTATTTACCCATAACTGGAGGGAGAAGAACAGGATTCACTCCTTTCCCAAGGGTATTAGGACGCAAGTGAGTGTAATATATATATATATATATATATATATATATATATATATATATATATATATATATATATATATTGTATATCTTCTTTCTACCTTTGTACACACGCGCATACACGCGCAAATATACATGTTGAATGAGGAGCAACAAACCAGTCATTACTTCTGGGTCTCATTGGCTTGTACAAGGGCGTTGTGTAATGGTTAACGAGTTATTGTCTTTGAGCATTTCTACTGAGTAATTTTCGATCCTTAAAAATTGTCCCATATTTGTGGTCTTATGCCAAACTTAGCTGCGCTGTGCAAACCATAGGGCGCGTTGGGGGTAGTAATAGTTAATCAGGTAATCGGGATGAGCTTTAGAACTGAGTATTGTATATGATCCTCACTATGTGCCCAATACTTTAGGTTTCAAGGCAAACTAAGCTAAGTTTAATAAACAACAGGGTACCTCGGCGCCGGGTAATAGTCAGCAAGGCAAATCTCATTGGCCGTAACTACATCTAGATCGCATAGTGCTAAGCTAAGTTTAGTAAATAGTAACCGCTTCTCGGTTTTGATCATGAGACGGAAATTGAAAAAAAAAAAAGACCGTCCTACAGGATGCCCCTCACCTATTGCACGATTTAAGTTATTAAATATTAATCCTTTGAGTTAGAGAAGGAGCCAATTCCCAAAAAGGGAAGTGCTGAGGGAACTGGCCATTTCTAGCATCATCCGCATGTATGCGTGCGGGACTTCACGTAAATGATGATCTATTGTCAAACACTCTATCGTAGTAGGGGAGGCAACGAGAATTCGTTGGTTAGCATAAATTATATCTATTAGAATGTTAGGATTTTGTAATCAGTATCACCCCAAGTAAGGCAGTAATGCCACTAAAACACAAAGGATTACAGGATGTGGAAGAATTAGGAACAGAAACAGTCAGGTGGGCAGTAGATACAGATTGACATTGCATTTAAATTTTTGTAGATTAAAGTTGGCTGGAAAGCATGGAGCCGGAAGCGAGTTCCACAAGCAAGAAGTGCGAGAGAAGAAACTGTTAGCATAGAAATCATAGCTACATCTAGCCGGCTCAACTATAAATTGATGAGATCTTGACGCCAGTCTAGTACTGCGTTTAAATTCAAAAACCCTTGGTACTATAGTCAAGTGCTCACCCGAACAATTACCATGAAAGTATTTATGGAAAAGACATAGAGGAGCAACCTTATGGCGGTGGGGAAGTGACTGAAGCCGAGCAGCCAGATCAGGACCACTAATACTGCTGATTTTTCTTTGGATCTTATCAAGTGGCTCTATGTAAATACCAGGGGTACCGGATCATAGGTGACAGCAATATTCTAAACATGGGAGAATGGCAGAATTATACATGATAATTGCGGAAAGATAAAAAACGGTGAATCCCGGGTTGTAGCACTTGATCTCTAGAAAGCCTTTGACAGGGTTTGGCATACAGGTCTTCTCCACAAGCTTAAAAGTTACTGTGTCTTCGGGAACATTTTTGAAGTGATCCAGTATTTCCTATCAAATCGCGAAATGAATGTTATCCTGAACGGCCACTCCTATTTGAAAGTATTTATAGACAAGACACAGAGTCGTGGTGGGAAAGCGACTGGAGCTGAGCTGCCAGATCAGGACCAACAATATTGCTGATTATTCTTTGGATCTTATCAAGGAGCTCTAGGTATATACTAGGGGCACCGGTCCATATGTGACAGCAATATTCTAAGCATGGACGAACAGTAGACTTATAAATATGTAAGAAATATTCTGGAGAGAAAAATTACCTCACTGTACATAGTGAATCGACTTTCTTAGCAGCTGACCTCGCAATGGATTCAATATAGATTTTTTTTCACTTCATATCAGCAGCGAACGTGAGCCCGAGAAGGCGCAACGAGTCACTTTGGTGGAGGTTAGCATCAGCCACGCTAATGGAAGTCGGCGAGGCGTCTCTCAGATGATTAATGGAGAGAAGTTTAGTTTGGGTGGCGTTACAATTAACAAGCCATCATTTTCCCGAGTTAACGATGGACTTGAGGTCGTTTTGGGCATGGGCCGCCATTTTGACATTGTCGGACTGATAAGCCTTACTGTAGGAGTAAATCGTTATATTATCAGCGTAGATACCAAGTTGAAAACTGATGTCACCAGGAAGATCATTAATGAAAATTAAAAATAGATTAGGACAAAGGATCTTGACGAGTGGCCGTTCGGGATAACTTTCATTTCACGATTTGATAGGAAAGACTGAATCAGTTCAAAAAAGTGTCTGTAGACTCCGTAACTTTTCAGCTTGTAGAGAAGACTTGAATACCTTAACCAGTCCAAGGCTTTCGAGATGTCCAATGCTATAACCCGACCTTCACTGTTTTTATCTATAGCATGATAGACTCTTTCCGCATTTATCGTCATTACATCAGGAGTTTGCCTGAAGAAACAAAAGCCATATTGTTTGTCTGAGAAAAGGCTCTGCGATGGGAGATGATGAACCAATTCAGCATGGATTAGGGCATTTAGAACTTTCCCAAAAGGATGTAGAAATATTATAAACCGATAGCTAGAAGGGTCGGAAGGCACACCAGAGTTCTTAAAAACTAGAACAACAGATGTTGACTTTCGGCAGGCAGGAGAACAGGACATAGCGAAGCATTTATTATAAAGTTTAGAGAGAACAGGAGCCAGTTGCGAACACATCTTAATGACTATTAAAGAGATACAATCAGGCTCATGTGATTTGTGGGGATCTAGGTTAGAGATGACAGAAGAAACCATGGAGGGGTCATATGCACATCACTAAACAGGGACTCAGTTCTAGGAGGGAAGTTAGGCACAGATATTCCGGATGAGTCAAGAGTAGAGTGGGAGGAGAATTTACGGGTAAAAAATCGCGGGAGCTAAAGTTGTTAGAGGATATATATATATATATATATATATATATATATATATATATATATATATATATATATATATATGATATAATATAAAAGGCTCAAACACTTATAATAAATTATAACCATGTTCCATGGTTATAATTTATTACATTGGAATCACGATCCAATTCATCAGACCTACAAATTCAAATTCATTGAGTTCTACCTGGATTCTATCCTCTTTGAAATGTATGTATTGACCACTAATATTATTAATTTATATATATATATATCCCGAGACACACACTCACACACACACACACACATATTATATATATATATATATATATATATATATATATATATATATATATATATATATATATATATATATATTACTGTAAATGTTATTTTTAGTTGATACACGTATTTGAGTTGACAAGCATGTTTTTTTAGATTATTTTTTTTAGAGAGTGAAAATAACATCAGCCGATATAGATAAAAAAAAAAATTGCCTCCTAACAGGAATGGAATCTGTATCCCGTTTTTCCATAATGAAACACACTTATAATAAAAACACGGCATTACCAATTTGGCCACGAGAGACCTCAGGAAAAAGCAAACTTTAATTACATCCTTAAGCATACCGACTAAAAATAAGGTTTATAGTAATAAGAAATGATGTCGGTTTAAAACAATCATATATATATATATATATATATATATATATATATATATATATATATATATATATATATATATATATATATATATATATAAGTGAACACCGAAAGTCAAATGAAATTAATAAGTTAGAATATAATATTGAACATTAAATGTCCTTTATACATACATATATACATTTATAATACTAAATTTATAAATAAAAGTTTATTGAATTAGTGAAATAATTTAACCACCTTTGCCGTCATTGTCATAAAGTTTACATAAAATAAAATAAAATAATATTTACTTATACTCGATAAGAATAAATAATTTTAAATACTGTAAGTAATCCTAATACATTTACTTGGTTTTTAAATAGAAGTATAGTATATTAAATATTAAAAATAATTTTTTAGAAAGGTGGATAAAACATATTCTAACCTAAACAGTCCCTCAAAATCTTTAAATATACAAATAGAAAAAATACCATAAGAATTTTTGCCGTTAGAAAAAAACCCAGATGACATGAATTTAGCGGATGTCAGAATTTGTTAAAAGATACATCCCTACCCATCCCTAAACATAACCCCGCTTTCAAATGTAACTATTAACTGATACAACGAAAATTAAAAATTGAACCCTCTACCACCCCTTGTCTAGATGAATGGATTTATCGGTAACCTTGGAAACCCTCAAACTATGAATCTTTCCTGTGCCGTTAACAACCGTAAATTTTAAAAAGTAAGTTACTCCAAAATTCGCTTGATGAGGAAATGGAACTAATGTCTTTGGTTTAATAACAAAATTAAATTCAGTGGCTTTAGCTTCCATTTCTGAAACATGGTTATCACTGTGTAGCGGTAAAACCATATTTTAAATCTATTAATTTATAATATTAATGCTCTGTAAATTTAAATTTACATAGAGCACTATTGTGTAAAAATAAAAATATCTATAAGAACACCGGATTTTATATCTTACTGTTCTTTCCTTTATATATATATATATATATATATATATATATATATATATATATATATATATATATATATATATATATATATATATATATGTATATATATATATATATATATATGTATATATATATATATATATATATATATATATATATATATATATATATATATATATTGTTGTGGTGGGATCCACCTAATCTGCATAGGTGACTACCAACTATATAAATAGTGGTTGGTACCGGAAGACGAAGAGGGAATCACGAGATCCAACTAGAGACTCTGATCGACTGCGACTAGTCAACACATTCTCCAGGAACGTCTTCCCAGAAATATACAGAAATACTATATGTACTTATTGTGTACACTTTCTTGTTATAATACATTCTTGTTCTAAGTACATTTTGTGTTGCATTATTATTCCATGCATTAGGCGAGATTCAACATTGAGTCAAGACTCAACATATATATATATATATATATATATATATATATATATATATATATATATATAACGGCTTAGGGATAGATTCTCCGACTGACGCCAGTTCAGTCGGGTTTTGATACGAACTAGATGCAACCGGACGTCTAGACACACTGATGAGTTGTGATACAGTGAAACAGTCTGTCTACGGATGACAATATATCTGTTCCTGAAAATGTATCTCGGTTGAGCTCTCAGAGGAAGAAGTGTGAGTTTGTATACAGTGAATATTACTGCTACTAATGCAATACTCTTCGATAAAACAAATCGAGTTCTCTCGGTGATTGGCGTGTTTATCTAAAAAATAAACACGCTTCAATTCACTTTAATCCCTGCCGTGCGCCAACGACTTAGGGGTAGATTCCCCGACTGATGCCAACTCAGCTGACTTTCGATCCTATTCAGAGTCAACCGGACGTCTAGCCACACTGATGAGCTGTAATACAGCGAAACAGTCTCTTTGTGGATGACAATATATATATATATATATATATATATATATATATATATATATATATATATATATGGTGTATCAAAAATACTTTTACAGCCTTTGGAGCGGGTCCCACACAGCAAAACAAGGACAAATGTCCATATAAAACATGTCCGCAAATCCTTCGTTTCGGAGTAATTAATTTTAAAGATAGTTTATGGTAGATAGCGCTGTGTTGCCGTGTAGACTAGCTTACACTTGTCATTTGTGTGTTTTTATGGCTAGTCTGTCTTCAACGTTTAACGTGTGTAGTAGTGAGTTAAATCAGAAATGTTTCTTTTAACAATGGCATGATATTAATATCGTGAACAGGCAGATATAATTTTTTACATACGGATGCGCTAATGGTAATGGACGCGACGATTCACGGCTATATCAGATTGCGTTTTCAGACCGAAGGCAGCCAGTCATCCAACCTTTGCTGCGGTTTATCGTCACGTTTCTGAGACAGGAACCATGGCATCACTAACTATGGATCGAGGAAGACCGAGATCTGCTTGTACGCCTGGCCACGAAGAACATATTCTACAGGCTGTCGAAGATGATCCAGGTATCAGCACACGTCAAGTGGCCCTAGCATGTCGTACATCTCATAGTACCACAAGCAGGGTACTTCAAGAGCAGCTCCTGTAGCCGCATCGTGTGCAGTGTCTTCTTCTGATCACTCACCACGGAATAACTTTTCCGATGGTTTATTACACAAGGTGCCGATCCGTTGTTTGCTTCTTCAGTATAGTTTATGGATAAAGCAACATTCGGAAGAGATGGAATAACAAATTTACACAACTAACATTTGTAGGCGGGTCTGAATCCCCATGGTGCAATACAGGCTAGACGCCGGCATCAGTTTAAGATTAATGTGTGGGCTGGAATTTTAAGTGACTGTCTGGTAAGTCCATACGTTCTCCCAGTATGTCTTACAGGAGCTGCCTACAGGGACTTTATTTCGAACACACTTCCAGACCTGCTAGAGGATGTACCGCTGCTAATACGAACACGTATACGGTTCATGCACATTATTCGCGAAGTACTGACTAACATCTACCCTGAAAGATGATAGTGGTGAACCGATTCCATAGCCTGCACATATCCTAGACCTCAATCTTTTGAATGTTAATCTGTGGGCCCAACTAAAACAATTGTTTTGTGCAGCAGACATTAGTAATACAGAGGCGCATCATCAACGTGTCATGGTGGCCTACGAGTATTTGAAAGGATCCACCAGTCAATGATCCGACGGGTGAAAGCTTGTATAGAAGCAAGCATATGACATTTTGAAAATTTGTCATGGGTTGCTGTGTTGAGGTACAACGATGGCCTTTTGGATATATGTATATTGGGCATTCTACCATATTCGAGTGTTAGGAAGCCGTCCGAAATTATATAAATGTATTTTTGATACAACCTATATATATATTTATATTTTGTCAAACTGCCTTCTGCTCATGCGTGTTTATAGTTGGTACTATTGCGGCCATGTGATCGAAGTTTGATACTGAACGCGTCAGTTTTCTCGCTGCTCGTACAGTGCAAGCATAGCCTCTCCGCTAGCAGTGTGCATCAAGGCGGAACAAAGCGCAGTGATCCGATTTCCCGGGTCGGAAGGTGTGTCAGGGGCTAAAATTCATCGGAGGCTTTTAACGAAATACGGTCATAGTACCCTACCGCTTAGAAATGTGTATGAGTGGATCGAGAAGTTTAAAAGCGGGATGCCTGTCAACTCCCGCCACTGACGAGAAGATTCAGCAAGCTAGAAAGATGGTAATGGCGAACCGTCGAGTTATCAACGATACGTAGCATGTTCTCTGCAGATTCGGATCACTGCTCTTTGTTCCTCCTTGGCGCACACTGCCAGTGGAGCGGCCATGTTTACACTGTAACCGCAACAAGAAAACTGGCGCGATCAATCTCAAACTGCGATCACGTGATCAGAATAGGACCAACTATAAGCGCGCATGAGCTGAAAGCAGTGTGACAAACCTAAATATATGTTATGGCGAACTTGCGGATAATTTTTTTACTTCCGTATCTGCAAAGGTAGTTTCTGGTTGTCAAACATAATCATTGCTTTTATCAAATGGTTGGTTTAATTCGGATTATTGAAAAATATTCGGATTATTTCAGTTTTTCACTTCATTTCCCATCTGGATAATCTAATTCTGTAAAAAAAAGAAGTAAGGATAAGTGAGTTCATCCCTTTATAATTAGATATTATTCAACCAATCAGGCAATCAGCAACACTATTTGGTTGGAATTATTCAACCAATCAGCAACCCGATTTGGTTGGAATTGTAAGTATATTCATCTCTCTGTCTCTTTCCCACTTTTCTCTCTTCCTCTTATAATCACATATACTTTACTTTTTACTTCGCAATATATTTTTTTTACTTCGCTAGGTCCCGTTTTTATTTTTGTTTATCGTCCTATTCTGTTTGTCATACGAAATGAAGAATCATTCAAATGCATAAAGAAAGACAAGATTTTCAATGTTTTCCGTTTCTTATCGGGATTCAACGATGGTGGACGGGCACACGTGACCAGTGATGGTCGGAGAGCCCAAGTCCGACACATGTTTTTAATCGGTTGCGTAGACAACAACAACGCGGTGGAAGTGAATGATTATTAATCATTATATCAAAGTAGCCCTCCTTCTTTACCTCTTTCCTTCTCATTTCTCACTCTTTGTCTCCCTTCTTTCTTTCCTCTTACTTCTCTTTCACTTCCTCTAAATAAGCACACTTCATTAAACACGAAACATGATTCCAAACCGATTAAAATATCTGATTGGCGCTAATCTTCATTCAGTTGAATTTTTTTGTCGCTTTGCTTGAAACGTAGTCTTCCGCAGAAGCGAAATAGTACGTTTGACTACTATGTAATATAATATCGCCCATACGTGAATTTAAGCGTCCTACGAGGCTGTCATCCCGTTCCCACCCCTTCACCGTTGAAACTGTTAGATGTAGACGTCTTTTCTACTCCAATAGCTTCATGTCTCGCACATCTCGCCTATGGAACTCCCTTCCCTATTACTGTTTCCCTGACAAATACAATCTCCAACGGTTTAAGTGTAGCGTCAATCGTCATCTCCAATTGCCTTGATCTATCCACTTCCCTTCTCCACTTCCTGACATCTTTCATTCCTATCTGCTCTCGCTCTATATCTTCCGTAACCCCCTGCCTTGATCGACCCTCCGTCCTTCTCTTTCTCCACATCCCTTCCTTTACCACTCCTATCTGCTCTTCCTCCAACCCTTCTGTAACCCCATGCGTGATAGTGGCCACCGGCCTTGCTTGGGGTGATACGCTTAAAAAAAAATTTAAAAAAAATGCTGCACAAGTTCCTTACAGATAAAGAAGAGGCACGTAGTAACTGAGATGTGGTTCTACAGAAAGATACTGAGAATTCCATGGACAGAACATCTCAAGGGAGTTTTAAGGAAAATGGAAGCATGACAGACACTTATACATGTATACCTCACCTTACGTCGGTAATTTGTTGTTTTTTTCTGTCTCCTCAGAATTTGAATGGGGTGGAGTTTTAAATAAAACAATGGCACAGTGTTCGCTATATTCAAACAAGAATAGTCTGTGTCATTTGAGATGCTATTGCCTTTTAAACTATGAAAAGTTTACGACTGATGAAAGATAAATACTTTCGTTGCTCGTCGCAACTGATTAAAATCACACGTAAATTCATTTTGCCCCAACGAGTTCATATCTGTCAAATTCGACCTGTACATACCTGGCCATAAAATAGGGTAGGCAAATTATACTGCGTTGATGGCAGACACACAAAGGAAACTGCAATTACTTCTAGATATAGTATTAAAGAAAAGTGTGAAGAAAGGAATACAGTTCAGTTATTAGAAGGCAGGAATTTTTAATCGTTTCTAGCACATTCAAAAATTTAGTTAAGATTCTTGTTTATCTTACGTCATCAGAGTTTCCAAAAGTTAGTACAGATATACTTCACCTTACGTAAGTAATTTGTTCCAGAAGAGGTGACTTAAGTTGAAAAACGACTTAAGTCGAATTTACTTGGCTAAACCACAAATAACCATTCCCAGTTCTGTATGTTATTCATAAATACATTTTTAATAATATACAGTCAATAAGAATCTATTTTAAGCGTGCAAACAAATAAATTTTAGTTTTTAATATAGTACAGAAAAAAGTAATCTAAATTTACGAATACATGTACGTATATATTTGTAAATGTAGATGTTTACAATTTGGCGATCTTTCCAATACATCGCGGACTCTTTATTTGTAAATCTGGTTTGCTTTAAGATATTATAAAATAAAATGATTTTGTAAGATTAAATAACAAATACAGTTATTAAAATTATTTTGCCATAGTAGAAAATAAACTAATTGATGTTAAATTTACCAATATTTATAAATACATTTTTAATAATATACAGTCAATAAGAATCTATTTTAAGCTTACAAACAAATAAATTTAGGTTTTAAATATAGTACAGAAAAAAGTAATCTAAATTTACGAATACATGTACGTATATATTTGTAAATGTAGATGTTTACAATTTGCCATTTTTTACAGTAAATCACGGACTCTTTATTTGTGAATCTGGTTTGATTTTCTTTGCTTTTTAAGTGCCATGTCCTTTCAGGACGTAGGCGATCATGGCTCTCCACCTCCCTCTATCCCTTGCAGCTCTCAACAAGTTCACTCCCATTGCTTCCTCCCCCAGACCACGTTCTGTCATCCACTTGCTTAAGCCCGCCAGGTATATCACGCGCTGTTTTGCCTTGTCTCACGTTCCCTCGATTCGACCCGTGAGTATCAGATTCTCCACGCCCTCCTTCCTCATTATTTGTCCCAGAAAATTCAGCTGCCTCTTTCTGATATTAAGTATAAGCCTCCTCCTTGTTTGCAACCTCTCTAAGACATCATCGTTGCTCATACGCTCGGTCCATGATATCCTTAGCATCTTTCTATTGAACCATATCTCTGTCACCTCGAGTCTTTTCTTCATCTTTGAGGAAATCGTCCAAAATTCGCTGCTGTAAAGAAGGACAGATGTCACGTAACAGTTCAGTATTCATTTCTTTGTTACCAAAGATATCCTCCTGCCTCGCAATACTCTGCCCAGCTTTTGGAATGTGTCCTTGGCCATCCCAATACGTCTACGGATCTCAGTGTCGCACTTACCGTCCTCTGAAAAGAAATTAAAATGATTTTGTATGGTTAAATAACAAATACAATTATTAAAATTATTTTGCGATACTAGAAAATAAACTAATTTATGTTAAATTTACCAATATTTATAAATTTACCAGGATTTATGATGATTATATTAACATTTAATGTAAATGGACATATTTTAATATGATTCTATATACTTTTATTCTTATTTATTATACAGTAACATGATTTTATGTGTTTTTAACGCCTTTCGAGTGATATTAAAGTCGAATAAAATGAATTAAACTTGATGTTTATTTTTCCACATATTTTGTGACAAACGACATATAATCGAGAAAGACTTAACTCGAAACGACGTAACTCGAGGTATACCTGTACTTAGAATCAGAAACAGGCTCATGAAATGTCTGGGATGCATAATGAGGAAATATAGCTTGGAGAATGTGATACTCATAGGAAATATTAAAGGCAAATCTATCAATATCTTCATGGCAAATGTTCAGTCGAGATAGATTCTTTAGTCCAACCAGTTCTGACCTTCACAGTTAGAAGGCAGATTCAAGTACACAGGGTCAAGTGACACTGCATCCATTTGTATCCCATTTGTAAAGAGAACTTCGGGGATTACGGAACACGGCACATAGTAGAAAAACTAAATTTACTCCCCGAAAACTAATAGAAGAGAGAAGCTGATTCTAAAAGCGTAGTACTATGATTTAACATTGTTTCGCCAACAGTTCATTTATTTCAACGGCTATGAATCGACAAACCGAAACAGAACCAAGGAAACAGAAACTGCATCTAGAATTAATTTATTATCTCTTCTATTAGGATTTTCTGAAAGTAATGTGGTATTACACTGCTATGATTTATGCGTGAACCACCGAGTCAGAACGAAGGCTGAATGTTAGGAAAAACTGCATCTAGAATTAATTTATTATCTCTTCTATTAAGATTTTCTGAAAGTAATGTGGTATTACACTGCTATGATTTATGAGTAAACCACCGATTCAGAACGGAGGTTGAATGGTAGGAAACAGAAAGTGCATCTAGAATTAATTTATTATCTCTTCCATTAGGATTTTCTGAAAGTAATGTGGTATTACACTGCTATGATTTATGAGTCAACCACCGATTCAGAACGGAGGTTGAATGGTAGGAAACAGAAACTGAATCTAGAATTAATTTATTATCTCTTCTATTAGGATTTTCCGAAAGTAATGTGGTATTACACTGCTTGGATTTATGAGTCAACCACCGAGTCAGAACGAAGGTTGAATGGTAGGAAACAGAAACTGAATCTAGAATTAATTTGTTATCTCTTCTATTAGGATTTTCTGAAAGTAATGTGGTATTACACTGCTATGATTTATGAGTCAACCACCGATTCAGAACAAAGGTTGAATGGTAGGAAACAGAACCTGAATCTAGAATTAATTTATTATCTCGTCTATTACGATTTTCTTAAAGTAATGTGGTATTACACTGCTATGATTTATGAGTCAACCACCGATTCAGAACGAAGGTTGAATGGTAGGAAACAGAAACTGAATCTAGAATTAATTTATTATCTCTTCTATTAGGATTTTCCGAAAGTAATGTGGTATTACACTGCTTGGATTTATGAGTCAACCACCGAGTCAGAACGAAGGTTGAATGGTAGGAAACAGAAACTGAATCTAGAATTAATTTATTATCTCGTCTATTAGGATTTTCTGAAAGTAATGTGGTATTACACTGCTATGATTTATGAGTCAACCACCGATTCAGAACGAAGGTTGAATGGTAGGAAACAGAACCTGAATCTAGAATTAATTTATTATCTCGTCTATTACGATTTTCTTAAAGTAATGTGGTATTACACTGCTATGATTTATGAGTCAACCACCGATTCAGAACGAAGGTTGAATGGTAGGAAACAGAAACTGAATCTAGAATTAATTTGTTATCTCTTCTATTAGGATTTTCTGAAAGTAATGTGGTATTACACTGCTATGATTTATGAGTCAACCACAGATTCAGAACGAAGGTTGAATGGTTGGAAACAGAACCTGAATCTAGAATTAATTTATTATCTCTTCTATTAGGATTTTCTGAAAGTAATGTGGTATTACACTGCTTGGATTTATGAGTCAACCACCGATTCAGAACGAAGGTTGAATGGTAGGAAACAGAAACTGAATCTAGAATTAATTTGTTATCTCTTCTATTAGGATTTTCTGAAAGTAGTGTGGTATTACACTGCTATGATTTATGAGTCAACCACCGATTCAGAACGGAGGTTGAATGGTAGGAAACAGAAACTGAATCTAGAATTAATTTATTATCTCTTCTATTAGGATTTTCTGAAAGTAGTGTGGTATTACACTGCTATGATTTATGAGTCAACCACCGATTCAGAACGAAGGTTGAATGGTAGGAAACAGAAACTGAATCTAGAATTAATTTATTATCTCTTCTATTAGGATTTTCTGAAAGTAATGTGGTATTACACTGCTTGGATTTATGAGTCAACCACCGAGTCAGAACGAAGGTTGAATGGTAGGAAACAGAAACTGAATCTAGAATTAATTTGTTATCTCTTCTATTAGGATTTTCTGAAAGTAATGTGGTATTACACTGCTATGATTTATGAGTCAACCACCGATTCAGAACGAAGGTTGAATGGTAGGAAACAGAAACTGAATCTAGAATTAATTTGTTATCTCTTCTATTAGGATTTTCTGAAAGTAATGTGGTATTAACCACCGAGTCAGAACGAAGGTTGAATGGTAGGAAACAGAAACTGAATGTAGAATTAATTTATTATCTCTTCCATTAGGATTTTCTGAAAGTAATGTGGTATTACACTGCTATGATTTCTGAGTCAACCAACGATTCAGAACGAAGGTTGAATGGTAGGAAACAGAACCTGAATCTAGAATTAATTCATTATCTCGTCTATTACGATTTTTTTAAAGTAATGTGGTATTACACTGCTATGATTTATGAGTCAACCACCGAGTCAGAACGAAGGTTGAATGGTAGGAAACAGAAACTGAATCTAGAATTAATTTATTATCTCTTCTATTAGGATTTTCTGGAAGTAATGTGGTATTACACTGCTATGATTTATGAGTCAACCACCGAGTCAGAACGAAGGTTGAAAGGTAGGAAACAGAAACTGAATGTAGAATTAATTTATTATCTCTTCCATTAGGATTTTCTGAAAGTAATGTGGTATTACACTGCTATGATTTATGAGTCAACCACCGATTCAGAACGGAGGTTGAATGGTAGGAAACAGAAACTGAATCTAGAATTAATTTATTATCTCTTCTATTAGGATTTTCCGAAAGTAATGTGGTATTACACTGCTTGGATTTATGAGTCAACCACCGAGTCAGAACGAAGGTTGAATGGTAGGAAACAGAAACTGAATCTAGAATTAATTTGTTATCTCTTCTATTAGGATTTTCTGAAAGTAATGTGGTATTACACTGCTATGATTTATGAGTCAACCACCGATTCAGAACGAAGGTTGAATGGTTGGAAACAGAACCTGAATGTAGAATTAATTTATTATCTCTTCTATTAGGATTTTCTGAAAGTAATGTGGTATTACACTGCTATGATTTCTGAGTCAACCAACGATTCAGAACGAAGGTTGAATGGTAGGAAACAGAACCTGAATCTAGAATTAATTTATTATCTCGTCTATTACGATTTTCTTAAAGTAATGTGGTATTACACTGCTATGATTTATGAGTCAACCACCGATTCAGAACGGAGGTTGAATGGTAGGAAACAGAAACTGAATCTAGAATTAATTTATTATCTCTTCTATTAGGATTTTCCGAAAGTAATGTGGTATTACACTGCTTGGATTTATGAGTCAACCACCGAGTCAGAACGAAGGTTGAATGGTAGGAAACAGAAACTGAATCTAGAATTAATTTGTTATCTCTTCTATTAGGATTTTCTGAAAGTAATGTGGTATTACACTGCTATGATTTATGAGTCAACCACCGATTCAGAACGAAGGTTGAATGGTTGGAAACAGAACCTGAATGTAGAATTAATTTATTATCTCTTCTATTAGGATTTTCTGAAAGTAATGTGGTATTACACTGCTATGATTTCTGAGTCAACCAACGATTCAGAACGAAGGTTGAATGGTAGGAAACAGAACCTGAATCTAGAATTAATTTATTATCTCGTCTATTACGATTTTCTTAAAGTAATGTGGTATTACACTGCTATGATTTATGAGTCAACCACCGATTCAGAACGAAGGTTGAATGGTTGGAAACAGAACCTGAATCTAGAATTAATTTATTATCTCTTCTATTAGGATTTTCTGAAAGTAATGTGGTATTACACTGCTTGGATTTATGAGTCAACCACCGATTCAGAACGAAGGTTGAATGGTAGGAAACAGAAACTGAATCTAGAATTAATTTGTTATCTCTTCTATTAGGATTTTCTGAAAGTAGTGTGGTATTACACTGCTATGATTTATGAGTCAACCACCGATTCAGAACGAAGGTTGAATGGTAGGAAACAGAAACTGAATCTAGAATTAATTTATTATCTCTTCTATTAGGATTTTCTGAAAGTAATGTGGTATTACACTGCTATGATTTCTGAGTCAACCAACGATTCAGAACGAAGGTTGAATGGTAGGAAACAGAACCTGAATCTAGAATTAATTTATTATCTCGTCTATTACGATTTTCTTAAAGTAATGTGGTGTTACACTGCTATGATTTATGAGTCAACCACCGATTCAGAACGGAGGTTGAATGGTAGGAAACAGAAACTGAATCTAGAATTAATTTATTATCTCTTCTATTAGGATTTTCTGAAAGTAATGTGGTATTACACTGCTTGGATTTATGAGTCAACCACCGATTCAGAACGAAGGTTGAATGGTAGGAAACAGAAACTGAATCTAGAATTAATTTATTATCTCTTCTATTAGGATCTTCTGAAAGTAATGTGGTATTACACTGCTTGGATTTATGAGTCAACCACCGATTCAGAACGAAGGTTGAATTGTAGGAAACAGAAACTAAATCTAGAATTAATTTATTATCTCTTCTATTAGGATTTTCTGAAAGTAGTGTGGTATTACACTGCTATGATTTCTGAGTCAACCAACGATTCAGAACGAAGGTTGAATGGTAGGAAACAGAACCTGAATCTAGAATTAATTTATTATCTCGTCTATTACGATTTTCTTAAAGTAATGTGGTATTACACTGCTATGATTTATGAGTCAACCACCGATTCAGAACGGAGGTTGAATGGTAGGAAACAGAAACTGAATCTAGAATTAATTTATTATCTCTTCTATTAGGATTTTCCGAAAGTAATGTGGTATTACACTGCTTGGATTTATGAGTCAACCACCGAGTCAGAACGAAGGTTGAATGGTAGGAAACAGAAACTGAATCTAGAATTAATTTGTTATCTCTTCTATTAGGATTTTCTGAAAGTAATGTGGTATTACACTGCTATGATTTATGAGTCAACCACCGATTCAGAACGAAGGTTGAATGGTTGGAAACAGAACCTGAATGTAGAATTAATTTATTATCTCTTCTATTAGGATTTTCTGAAAGTAATGTGGTATTACACTGCTATGATTTCTGAGTCAACCAACGATTCAGATCGAAGGTTGAATGGTAGGAAACAGAACCTGAATCTAGAATTAATTTATTATCTCGTCTATTACGATTTTCTTAAAGTAATGTGGTATTACACTGCTATGATTTATGAGTCAACCACCGATTCAGAACGAAGGTTGAATGGTTGGAAACAGAAACTGAATCTAGAATTAATTTATTATCTCTTCTATTAGGATTTTCTGAAAGTAATGTGGTATTACACTGCTATGATTTATGAGTCAACCACCGATTCAGAACGGAGGTTGAATGGTAGGAAACAGAAACTGAATCTAGAATTAATTTATTATCTCTTCTATTAGGATTTTCTGAAAGTAATGTGGTATTACACTGCTATGATTTCTGAGTCAACCAACGATTCAGAACGAAGGTTGAATGGTAGGAAACAGAACCTGAATCTAGAATTAATTTATTATCTCGTCTATTACGATTTTCTTAAAGTAATGTGGTGTTACACTGCTATGATTTATGAGTCAACCACCGATTCAGAACGGAGGTTGAATGGTAGGAAACAGAAACTGAATCTAGAATTAATTTATTATCTCTTCTATTAGGATTTTCTGAAAGTAATGTGGTATTACACTGCTTGGATTTATGAGTCAACCACCGATTCAGAACGAAGGTTGAATTGTAGGAAACAGAAACTAAATCTAGAATTAATTTATTATCTCTTCTATTAGGATTTTCTGAAAGTAGTGTGGTATTACACTGCTATGTTTTATGAGTCAACCACCGATTCAGAACGAAGGTTGAATGGTAGGAAACAGAAACTGAATCTAGAATTAATTTATTATCTCTTCTATTAGGATTTTCCGAAAGTAATGTGGTATTACACTGCTATGATTTATGAGTCAACCACCGATTCAGAATGAAGGTTGAATGGTAGGAAACAGAAACTGAATCTAGAATTAATTTATTATCTCTTTTATTAGGATTTTCTGAAAGTAATATGGTATTACACTGCTTGGATTTATGAGTCAACCACCGAGTCTGAACGACCGTTGAATGGTAGATAACAGAAACTACATCTCGAATTAATTTCACGCCTCTGAGTTATGGGACAAGCCATCAGAGGCAGAACTATGTTTGAACGTTAGGAAACACGAACTGCATCTAGAATTAGTATATTATGTTTTGCATTAGGATTTTGTGAAAAAATAATATCGTATTTCACCACGACGACGCGAATGATAGGTAACAGTAATTGGATCTAGAATTAGTTTATCTTTTCTACTAGGATTTTGCGGAAAGCAATGTCATATTTTACTGCTCTGGTTTATGACTCAAGCAATCGTGGCAGAATCATGGTTGAGCGTTAGGAAACAGAATCTGCATGTAGTTTATATTTTCTATTATAGTTTGTTGGAAATCAATGTCATAATTCTCCGCTATAAGTTATGACAAACCGAGACAGAACCAAGGCTGAATTGTAGAAAACAGAAACTTCATCTAGAATTAGTTTGCTGTCACTTCTATTAGAATTTTGAGGGAAATAATGCCGTATTTCACCGCTATGAGTTGTGTCAACCAACCAAACAGAACCAAGAATGTCAATATGGTAGAAACCTAGGTCATATCTAGTTTATAATTTCAATATCCGATAATGAGAAAATTTATATGCATTTCTGAGATTAATCCCATGGAGTCTTATAATTTTAAAAACCAACATACTCGCCATTGTTTAGTGTATGAATTCTGAAATGATAGTAAAGCTATGCAGGCATTTAAAGTCATTAGTTCAGCGTGTACGGATGCAGTGAAGGCTCGAGTATGTTAGCTGTTTAACAATGGCGATTGTGACTGATCTGACAAAACTAGTTGAACAAGTTGAGGAACATTTGAAAGAAAATATTTGAATTACTTCCATATCAAAGCACCCGACATTTGGCGCATAAACTTAAAGACTCATGTTCTATCCACGTCCTTCCAGTCATATCACGTTGAAACACCGGTTCTTGTACGATCACCAAAGTTAAGCAACGTCGAGCCTGAATGGGTGACCGCTGAGGAATACCAGATGATATCTATTTATTTATTTATCTATCTCAGGTTGTTAAAATCTATCTATCTATCTATCTATCTATCTATCTATCTATCTATCTATCTATCTATCTATCTATCTGGCTTACAGCCACATCATGTTGAAACACCGGTTCTCGTACGATCACCAAAGTTAAGCAACGTCGAGCCTGAATGGGTGACCGCTGAGGAATACCAGATGATATCTATTTATTTATTTATCTATCTCAGGTTGTTAAAATCTATCTATCTATCTATCTATCTATCTATCTATCTATCTGGCTTACAGCCACATCATGTTGAAACACCGGTTCTCGTACGATCACCGAAGTTAAGCAATGTCGAGTCTGGATGGGTGACCGCTGAGGAATACCAGATGATATCTATTTATTTATCTATTTCAGGTTGTTAAAATCTATCTATCTATCTTTCTGGCTTACAGCTAAATCATGTTTAAACACCGGTTCTCTACGATCACCGAAGTTAAGCAACGTCGAAACTGGTTAGTACCTAGATGAGTGACCGTTGAGAAATAACAGATGATATCTATCTCTTTATTTATCTATCTGAAGTTGTTCAATTCTACCTATCGGGCTTACGGCAGAATCACGTTGAAAAACCGGTCCTCGTACGATCACTGAAGTTAAGCAACGTCGAACCTGTTTAGTACCTAGATGAGTGACCGCTGAGAAATAACAGATGATATCTATTTATTGATCTATCTATCTCAGTTTGTTCAATTTTACCTAACGGGCTTAAGTTACATCACGTCGAAACACCAGTTCGTGTACGATCACCGAAGTTAAGTAACGTCGATCCTGGTCAGTACCTAGATGGGTGACTGCTTTGGAATACTAAGTGCTGTAAGCGGAGAGCCGAATTCCAGTTAAGTTCGTTATATTCACTTACGCAAAAATAATCTCGGGGAAAGGGCATGAATCCACCTCTCCCGTTTATGACTTAATTAATAGAAATTTTTTCAGTAAATCTTAATTATGTCTAATATATTCTTACAATCTAAAATGTTCTTTGAGCCTGGTCAGTACCTTGACGTGTGACCGCTTTTGAATAGCAGGTTCTGTAAGCTTGGATGTGCGTTCAGGGTACTGGACAACGGCCCGGGATTGGAAACTTGATTTTTATTAAATAAATGCTAAACATGATATATATATATATATATATATATATATATATATATATATATATATATATATATATATATATATATATATATATATATATATGTGAAATGTGTATGTATGTATATATATATATAGACTTGGGAATTTTAAATCTGTATAAATATTTCAATAGTTCAAAAAATTTATTTTTAGGTATAGTTAAAAAAAAAACTTTTTAAACAACATCTAAAATATTATCGTTAGATTTACTTTAGAAATATTCAGACACACTTGCATTCTACATCACGTGACGTCCGCGTCTCGCGACGGACGCGACTTGTAAACAAACTTCTGAATACAGTTATTTAATTTATTTCTGCCGAAAGATCGGGGCAGATCTGAAATATCATATATATATATATATATATATATATATATATATATATATATATATATATATAAATATAAATAAATACTTTCACAAAAAAATCATTCAATTTTTTTAAAATTTGCAACTTTTCAGTTGTTTTCTCCATATTATATATATATATATATATATATATATATATGAAATTTGTTATATATATATATCATTTATATATTATATATGCGCGGTACTTATTGGGAAGCGCTCAATATCAGTGAAAGAGCTAATATATTTAGTTGGATTGCTGTGAGTTTGTGACCCTGGATTTCACGCTTTTGGAATCGTCAGACAAACTCTGACGATCGCAAAAGCATGAAACCCAGTCACAAAATCACAGCAATCCAACTATATATATATATATATATATATATATATATATATATATATATATATATATATATTTCTGACAAACCCGAAAAATCAAAATAAATTTTTCTACCCACAAACTCTGTTAAAACTAGAGTTGAAAAGAATTTAAGTTTAACATATAATCGCACTTACATTTAAAACGAGAAAAGACTTACTTACTTCTAATAATAAGCTAAATGTTGACGGAGGAATGTTCGCTATCACCTGTAATAATTATTAGATCATTGCAAAATTCCTGCACGATTAGAAAATTCTAACAAAATTTTACATCCACAAAAACACTTATTACTCAATTACATAGTCGCCATTGTTTTTAACAACTGTCTTCCATTGTTGTACAAGCTGGTCGATATCGTTTTCTTAGTGGTTTTTCTTGGAAGAAGTATATGAGGTCCTTTTCGACTGATTGTACAAAATCAATTTTTGTCATTTAAATTATTTTATAGAGACCGGAACAAATGAAAACCCAAAGGAACCAAATCAGAAGAATACTGAGGATTTCCCGTTTCCACACTTGGAAGTTCTGCATGGTCTGTTTTGCAACATACCTTCTTGCATTGTCATGGCGGAAAATGATACCTTTTCGGGGGGAAAATGAAATATGACGATAACCCAAAGGATTCAGGTTCCTAGTGAGTATAAAATGGCAGAAATAATTACCCACAGCCCTCCTAACGGAAACAAAGAACAAAAAAAATTCTCTTTCCGTCTACACATAATTTTTTTATATCTTATACTCCCTAGGAACCTATATATTTGGGTCTATTACCATAGTACTTCTTTCCTCGTTTTAGTAATAAATTTACATTACAGTCGTGCTTCCTCATTTAACCCTCGGGTTTATACTTGGGTTTCGCTCTGCAAATTTGTTTCATTTTATTTATTTAACAAGGCAACAAACGTATTCTTCTGAAGATGTGTTTGTCGAAAAAAGATACTTTAAAGGCATAATTATTCATCCCACAAAATGTTTAATATCTAAAAAAACACTAAACTAAATGAGTTTCTTTTTTTACAGGTTTTCAGATATGACGTTCAGCCATCATCGCACCATTTTTCGTAAGAATTACTGAAAAACCCTTTGAGGTATTCAACTAAAAATAGAACAGGTTAAAATCTCTTTGTGTCAGACTCACTGTCTTCCCAACTGAGCAATGATGAGAGGAAAAAGATCAGTCAGGCCCTCAGTAAAGGTATAAACATTCCTACTCTGGCTTCCATCTTCAAAGCCCATCAAGAACCATCAAGAGAACGGTGAATAAGTTTTTAAAAAAAGAGGGAACAGTAGAGAAGAAAACTGGATTAGAAGGTCCCAACACGAAGAACAACATTATGATAATAAGGAGATTAAACCATTGCTTTGTAAATTTTCTTTACAATTTAAGCTCTTTTGCCTCCTCTACCTTGCTGGCTACTGAATATCTTACGACTGGCGTATTTAAAATTTTGGTTACCCACCCCGCACTCTAAAACCAGGGCATGCACTAATGCGTCAAATAAGTTCAGTATCATAGATTAGTAGGAATGAATGAAACTTAATTACTATTAAAATGACCCTCCTGTATATACTTGGGTTTCGCTGTGTAAATTTGTCTCATTTTGTTTGTTTAAGAAGGTCTGGACGTATTCTTCTGAAAATTTGTTTGTCGAAAAAGGATACTTTAAAGAATGCGATTTTCTATATGCCAGGCTATATATGTATACAGGTGTAGCAAAGTTGTCCAGATCGTGGCGTTACCTTTCAAATACTCCCACACGGTGTCTAATAGTTTCGCAGGTTCTCATGACACGTTGATGAAGCATCTCTGGATTATTAATAAACCAATTGTTTTAGGTGGCCCCAAAGATAAAAATCCAAAGGATTAAGGTCGGGTGAACGAGCAGGTCATGAAACCGTTCCTCCCTTACTAATCAATCTTTCAGATGAGCATTGTCGTTGTTTTGGTGTGAGGAACCCGCACCTAATGTTTGCGAAAGTATTTTTGATACACCCAATATATATATATATATATATATATGTGTGTGTGTGTGTGTGTGTGTGTGTGTGTGTGTGTGTGTGTGTGTGTGCAATACAGTCACTAGAACGCAAGGAGTTATAGGGTGTAGAGGAATTAGGAACGGAAACATTAGTCATGAGTAGAAAGAAAAGAGAAATCAGACGGACAGCATATATCGATTGACATTGCATTTAAATTTTTGCAGATTAAAATTGGTTGGAAAGCATGGAGCCGGGACGGGGTTCCACAAGCCATAGATGCAGGAACAAGAAACTTAACATAAAAGTTACGGCTATATCTAGCTAACTCAACTGCAAATTGATGAGATCTCGCCACCAGCCTAGTATTGCGCTTAAATTCATCTAGTCTAGGGACCACAGCGTAGAGCCAATCGGAATAATTACCATGAAAGTATTTATTTAAAAAAATCACAGAGAAGCAACCTTACGAAGGTGGGCAAGCGACTGAAGATGAGCCGCGTGATCCGGACTAATAATATTGCTGATTCTTCTTTGGATCTTGTCGCGAAGCTCCTGGAAAACAGCAGGGGGCACTGGACCATATATGGCAGCAATATTCTAAGTACGGTAGACTGATAGACATGCAAGGTAGATTCCGGAGAGAAAGGTTTTTCTCGACAGTGAACCGACCTTCTCAGCAGCTGATCTGGCGATGGATTCAATGTAGTCTTTCCAACTCATGTCAGCTACGAACATTAGCCCGAGAAGGCGCAATGATTAACTTTCTTAGAGGATAGCATCAACCATTAAGAAGGCGAGATCTCTCAGAGAATTAATGAAGAGAAGTTTAGCTTTGAAGGCGTTAAAATGGACAAGCCATCTTTTTCCCCGGTTAACGACGCTCTTGAGGTCATTTTGTACATCAGCTGCCATTTTGACCTTGTCTGACTGAATCAGTATTACTCTCGAAGAAGGATTAAATGGTTGTGTCATCAGCCTAATGCCAAGTTATATATATCTGTCTGTGGATGACAAAAATATTGGCTCCTGAAAAATTAATTTCGGTTGAGCCCTCTGGTTTGAGGTGTGAATTTGTAAACAGTGACTATTTAAGCTAATATTTCACGACTCTTCGGCAGAATTGAGTCACTGTCAGTCACTGTGTGTTTATCTAAATCTAAAAATAAACACGCTAAAATTCACCTTCATCCCGTACCGTGCGCTGACGGCTTAGTGGGAGAAGTTTCGACTGACGCAAATATATATATATATATATATATATATATATATATATATATATATATATATATATATATATGGGGATAGGGGGTGAGTGGATTAATGGGCGTCTCTTCATTGTTCTCGTTTATTAGAATTGATCACTCCTATGCTTACTACAGCTATTTGAATTGTGTTTAATTGCTTACCTCTCCCAGCATACACTGACTCATTTTATTATGATCTGTTAGTGGCAGTGGCAATTGTGCACACGAGCGCAAGCACACGCACACGTACACGCAGACATACACACACATATATATAAATATATGTAATGTATCAATATAGCATGTGCGTGTGTGTGTGCGTGAGAGAGAGAGACCGATAGCGTGTATTTAAAGTGTCTTTTCTGACCGAATGTTTAACAGTAGGACTATATGAATGGTCCACTGAAGATACTATACTCAAAAGGGTGTGTGCCGTATTAGGAATGAAGATAGGGTGTGTCAAAGATAGATTGTCAGAAAAATGAGGTAATCGTCATATTAGTTACATTAAAAAAATTCACTTCTTTTTTTCTTTTTCCTTCTTTTCTTTTTATTTGTTCTTTTTCTTTTTTCTTTTCTTTTTCTTTTTTCTTTATTTAATTATCACTTTCTTCTTTCTTTCGTTCTTTCATTCTTTCTTATGAGCGCAAAGAACAAGAAACAAGGACACACACACACACACACACACACACACACACACACACACACACACACACACACACACACAGACAGAGAGAGAGAGAGAACAATTACTAAATAAGACGAGATTCGCTTTTTATTGATTGATTCGTTTTTTACAGCTTATCGACACTTTGCAGGATATTTAAAGCCGGAAAATATTTTTTTTTAAGTTATAAGAATTTTTTTTCTGGCGATGATAAAGATTTAGTGATATAGATAAGTCTTACTAAATAACTAGTTGAGGTCATTTTGTACATCAGCTGCCATTTTGACCTTGTCTGACTGAATCAGTATTACTATTTTATTATGATCTGTTAGTGGCAGTAGCAAATGTGCACACGAGCGCAAACACACGCACACATACACGCAAACACACGCACGTGTCCGCACACACACACACAAACATATGTATATATATTCATTTCTTCTGAGAACGCGAGCCCGAGAAGATGCAATGAGTCACTTTCTTGGAGGATACTATCAGCCATGCTGGTGGAAGGCAAATATGGTTTCCTCCTAGATGATTAATGGAGAGCAGTTGAGTTTTGGAGGCGTTAAAATTGACAAGCCATATTTTCCTTCGTTAATGACGGTCATGAGGTCGTTTTGTACATCGGCTGCCATTTTCACCTTGTCAAACTGATTAGCCTTACTATTCAGGCAGGAATAAATGGTCGTGTCGTCAGCGTCTATGTCAAGTTGAGAGCTAATGTCATCGGGAAGGAAGATTAAAAACAGCGTAGGACCAAGGATGGAGCCCTGGGGGGTACCCGCATTAGCACGAAAGGATGTAGACGAGTGGCTGTTTAGAGCAACTATCATTTCACGATTTGATAGGAACGACTGGATCAGCTCATAAACGTGCTAGGAGTTACCGTAGCATTTCATCTTGTGTAGAAGACCTGAATGCTTGGCACTGTTAAAGGCTTTCGAGATGTCCAATGCTACAGCCCGGGCTTCACCGGTTTTATCTATAGACTCTTTCCACAATTATTGTTAGTACATCAGCAGTTGATCTGTAGAAGCGAGAGCCGTATTGCTTGTCTGCGAAAAGGCCATGACAACCAATCCAACATTGATTAGGGCCTATAGGAATTTCCAAAACAGTGGGAGAAGGCTGATAGGCTGATATGGGTGAGACGGTTCGTAGATTCTTAAAAATTGACGATGACTTCCAGCAAGCAGGAAAGTAGGAGGCAGCAAGGCAGTTATTATACAGTTTAGAGTAGTTCGAGTGCACAATTCTTAATGACTATTACAGGGATGCCATCGGGTCCACAGGTTTTGGGGCGTTCAAGGTTAGAGATGATAGCAGAAACCATGGAAGGTTTTATATGCATATCAATTAACAGAGAATCAGTTCTAAGTTGAAAGTTAAGTAGAGATATTGGCTCCTTAAAAATTAATTTCGGTTGAGCTCTGTGGGTGTGAGGGGTGCGTTTGTAAACAGTGACTATTAAAGCAGAATTGAGTCACTGTCAGTCACTGTGTGTTTATCTAAATCTAAAAATTAAATACGCTAAAATTCACCTTCATCCGTGCCTTAGTGGTAGAAGTTCCGACTGACGCCAATTCAGTCGGGTTTCGTTCCTAGCTACAGGCAACCGGACGTCTAGCAACACTGATGAGCTGCGAAACAGTCTCTCTGTGGATGACAAATGTATACAGAGTAACCCGGATATAAGAGAGTTGTCGGGACCGAAGAAGAAGTATCTTATATCCGGGTTTGGTCTATTTTGTTTTATTAACACAGGCTCTAATTTGGGACCAGAGAAAATATATCTTATATCCGGGTTTCTCTTATATCCGGCTTTCTTATATCCGGGTTACACTGTATATATAAAATACTGGTCAAAAGTTTTTAATCCACCTCTGGTAATTTTTTAAAGTGGCTCCGAAAACAGTTGTTTTGTAATTTAAATAAGAGAAAATTATTATACATAAGACATGATTTTTATTAGAAATTTTATTATGACAAAAAGAGAAAAAGCATTTCATGATTCAATTTTGCTCTCGTCAAAATATCCTCTTTTAGCCTTGTTTACTGCAGCACACATTTTTGGGATTCGTTTTAGAAATTTTCTCAAAGTATACTTTTGATAACTGATTCCATTCGTTTTTCAAATATTTTAAGATCACTTTTTCATTTTTTTCACTCTTCTGTCAAGTTCATTCCATGCTAATTCTGGAGGTGGCTTCAAACTTTTGAACTATAGTATATATATATATATATATATATATATATATATATATATATATATATATATATATATGTGTGTGTGTGTGTGTGTGTGTGTGTGTGTGGAGAGAGAGAGAGAGATATAGACAGAGAATGATTGTGAAAGAAAGCCGGCACTTGTATCCGGCATCTGATGATTTCTTCTAAATTATTCAACACAAATAGAGACAAATGTTTCTCCTGTATATAAATATTAATTCATCCGAATGTGTATTGTTTGCCAAGTTTGGTCAACCTTACTCTCCAAATGTAAACTTCTACTGATATCAGATTGACGTACAACGCTTCCGTCGATGTAAAAATCTCCATAAATATTTTTTACAACTTTATTAGACAATGTCTTACTTTCCCTCAATGCAGTCTCTTTTTTTTTCCAAGATTAGCAAACAAAACTTAAACCAATTTCATGTTTCGTGTCAAAGACAAAGCGCTCTCGTTGTGCTTAGGGAAGAAGCAAGCAAAACACCGAAATATTTTTAAAATTTATATATTTCGAAGTTGTTATTTACACTATTTGCATTCGGACTAGTCTTAACCTTTGTTGTTGTTGTTATCACAATGTTTCGGCCGTTGTACTCTCTGGCCTTCATCAGGTATATATCTGTCCGGATAAACTACAAGGGTTTTGTATCTTATCGTAAGAGGTGAGGTAATGAAATCGGGCATGGCTGATCATGTATAGAAGGAAAAGGGTAGCAATCGGTCCCTGTGTAATAAAGTCGAAATATTGGACAAGAAAGAACACTGGAGTGTTAGATGTCTGAAAGAATCAGAATATATGGTAGGCTATGAGGATCTCCTTAGTAGGCCTAGCATAGAAATAAATACAATATGGGAGCTGCTAATAAAGAAAGACAAATGACAGCAAATCTTCAACGGCAGCAGCAGCTCTAACGAGGCAATAGCGTGGTGGATTAAAGTGTTGGTTCGTGAATTTAGTGATATAGCAATTGTAAGTTCAATCCCTGGTCCGGGTATTATGTGCTTAAACTCAGAGGAAACAGGTCGAGCAATAACGGAGCATTCTAAACATAAAATCCCTATAATATTACTATAACAATCTAGTAGATTAAATAAAGGGTTCAGTTTGATATGTTACCCGGTTCAATATACACCTGATGAAGGTCAGGAAACACAACGGTCAAAACATTGTCATAACAACATAACATAGTTCGATTGTAAATAGTGTAAACAATGACAATTCCTCACCGTATGAATTCAGACAGAAATTGCAAAATTATTACATCATAGCTGTCAAATTTTACCGTTGAGTGCATATTGTTCCACTAGTTTTTTTTTGGGGTGGGGTGGTGGTGTTATGGACACTGATTTTGGTTATTTTATTTTCACTACAAATACCTGTGAAAATTTCACGGTTTTCCTATTTTAATTTTCTAATGAATCTTAAAATTCAAGCTAATGATTGAATAAGTACATGGCGTGTTCTATAACAAGAAAATATCAGCGGAAATTCGCCTATCACATCGTTAAATATTTGCGCTTAACTTTAACAAAATACTTCAATAACAATCATGAACATGAATGCTGTTCGTTATTTTATGAAGTAAGCAGGTACAAATGATAGATTTGAACTTGACAACTGTTTCCATCTCACTTAAGCAGACATTAAACACTTATATCTTTTCTTCTTTCCTCACTGAAACCAAGTTGCGTCTCTGATATGTTTTTCTGTCTTTCCGCAAGATCAAAGCGGAATAGTTCATTATTTATGAGGTATTGGCAGGAGATGCTAAAAACTTCTTTCTTTCTTTCTTTCATTTTGTCGCTGAAACCAAGTAGCGTCTCTGCTATGACTTTTCTGTCTTTCCTCACGGTTAAACCGGAATAGTCCATTATTTATGGGGTATTGGTATGAGGCGTTAAACACTTCTATCTTCCCTCCTTTCTTTCTTTCTTTCTTTCATTCATTTTCTCACTGAAACCAAGTAGTGTTTCTGGTATGTCTTTTTCATATTTCCACGCGATCAAAGCGGAATAGTCCATTGTTTATGAGGTATTGGTATTTTTAATCTCTTGTAAACAGGGGTCTTGTTCATGTGGGTTTTCTATCTACTCAGTAGTTTTAAGATAACACATATTTTGCAATTTCAATCCCAAGATACTTATATTTATTCATTTTGGCATATTCTGTAACAGATATATATATATATATATATATATTATCTGATGGCACTGCCGTGTCTATGAGAAGGCATTTTTGTTTTTGTTTGTAGTCTTCAATCACAAAGCCTGGTTTATTAATTTCTACATGTCTCTCAGTATAATGGTAAAGCCCCCAAGTAGTGGTCTGGCGGCTTTCTTTTATTTATAATGAGAGCCATTTTTCATTATTCATAAATAATAATAATAATAATAATAATAATAATAATAATAATAATAATAATTTTCGTTGTTATACAAAATTAGACAAACATATATCTTCTTCTTTCTTTCTTTCTTTCTTTCTTTTAACTCTCTCTCTCTCTCTCTCTCTCTCTCTCTTTCTCTCATTATATCAATTTTTTCTCTATCACCTGCCGTATTTTTCCGACTTATCCTCGTCTTCTTCCAAATGACCAATTTCTGCTTCCTTCTCCCAAATCAGATTCTTTTTCCCCCACTCTCGTAATCTTTTCGAAGCAGGTTCTTAAAACTGGGTGAACACTACTGAATAGTTTACAGGTGATTGCTAATGAATAAGGAAACTATTCATTGAGGCAGGTGATGTGTTTATGAATCATAAATTAATCAGAGAACAACTCTGCAGGAACCATACCCGAGCTCTTAAATAAATTGTTAGCCACCCGCAAGACAGTCAGCGTCGTTCAGCAACACCTGGAGTATTGTATCGGAGAAGCTCTGCCGACCCGTATTCGTCACTTCGTCACTCGACTCTTCCGTGCCTGGGGGTCCCATAACTACTATTCTCGGAGACATCTCGTCCATAAAGGGCGATAGAAAACGGAAAATATTCCAACGATGAATATCCAAGTGAATCGTTGATTATATATAGAATATATTAGAAAAGGAAATGTGCAGATGTTTGTTTTTTTACCGTTTTTGCATTTTTTAAAATTTAAAGACAACCCTTCTCAGTAGATGGGTTTCAAAAGTAAATGACTAACATACTTGAGGCTACAGGTACATATTGGTCGTTTATAGTCTGTACACAATCATTGGTCTTTAGATTAGAGTCTATATGTAAATAATTCTCTATATACTTAATTATGTGTAGAAATTTCAGATAGAGCATATCTGTAAAGGACAATATGAATAAAAACAAAACGAAAACTTTGTCGATATGTTTCGTCCCCTGAGGGATATTTGCCTTGATAAAGTCCATCAAAGGACGAAACGCGGCGGCTAAGATAGGTTTTTCGTTTGTCTTTAATCATAATTGATTATGTAGGTAGACATTGGTTCTTTGTACTGAAATATGTCGGTAAATTTTGGTCCTGTTTATAGTTGAGTTTATTAGTAAAGATCATTTATACTATTGGTAAACATTGACCGCTCAGAATTTATAGGTAAATATTGGTCACTTGTATTTTACCCTATGGGTAAATATTCGTCATTTGCTCTTGGGTCTGTAGGTAAATGTTGGTTGTTTATACTTGGGCCTATATTTTTTAATCATTTCACGCCAAGAAAGGCGATAATGTCACTAAGACACAAGGGGTTACTATGAGTGAAAGAGAAAGAGAAGACTTTAGAAGGAACCGGAACTCCAATCTTAAATAGAAAACAAGGAATAAACTTGTACTCCTGATAAATAGACGTTGAAGTTGTGTGAACCGGGCAATAGGCGAACATATCAACTTCTGTTACATTAGTGGTTTATAATTGAATCTATAGATGAATATTAATAGTTCTGTTAGTAAATATATATATATATATATATATATATATATATATATGTGTGTGTGTGTATATATATATATATATATATATATATATATATATATATATATATATATATATATATATATATAAAACAACTGAAAAGTTGCAAATGAAAAAAAATGGAATGTTTTTTTGTGAAAGTATTTATTTGTATTTATATATATATATATATATATATATATATATATATATATATATATATATATATATATATTTGATATTTCAGATCCGCCCCAATCTTTCTTCAGAAATGGCTGTTTTCAGAAGTTTGTTTACACTAAGTAGCGTCCGTCGCGAGACGCGGACGTCACGTGATATGGAATGCAACTGTGTTTGAATATTTCTAACGTAAATCTAACTATAGTAATATTTTAGATGTTTAAAAAAATTTTTTTAACTATATTTAACAAAAATGTTTTGCTTAACTATTGAAATATTTATAAAAATTTAAAATACCCAAGTCTTTATTTAACCCTAGTTTATATGTATTTAATTTTAAAATCCAGTGACTTAATTTTAAAATACGTGGCTTCTCATTATGCTATATATATATATATATATATATATATATATATATATATATATATATATATATATATATATATATGTATATATCCTGATAATACCATAGTGTATCGATGTACCTCCAAAAACCTAGATGACCAGAGCTTTGCAGATGATCTCTCATCTGAGCAAGATCTAACTGCCCAATGATTTAAAACTGTCTTGTAACTTTAAAGACTTCAAAATCCAAGCTATTAACTTTTCGGAACCATTATCGAATCACCAAATCAATTTAGCTAGATTTTCAGATTGGCTTGAAAGCCATATTTCGAATGCTTTAGAGATTCGCGCTAGTCCATCCCCCTTTTACTGTTACACACCATATGCCTATTTCTCCTTAGTTTTTATAGATATTCGCCTTTACAATAATTAATAAGCATACGGGAGTAACTTGTTTAATATCACTTTTTTTAATGCCATGTTTCTTCTTTCTCTACAGATCTCTTTTCCTTAATATCTGTTAATTGGCATGACCTTAGAAAAGATGATGGAGTGGTTTCCCCTGATTTCTCCATGGTTTAGAATTCAGAGTACATCTTTTGCTAGATAGGCAACCACCCAAGGCTTCAGAACCAAATGTGTCATGCTATTTAGTCTACTTTCCTTTCATTAAAAAATCAGGTCACTTCAATCATGACCCTCAACAGATTCAGTTTCTTTATTATCTGTGATAGATACTGGAGTAGTTTCTTGTCGTTTTATCCACGGTTTTCAATGCAGAACCGTCCTTCAGTTAGACTGGCTGCCACCCAATGTTAAAGAGCCCTAATCTATCCCGCTATCCATAACTGGGGAGAGGAGCGGTGGATCTATGCTTTTTCAAAGGGCATTAGTTCAAAAGTGAACACAGCAGACGAGGTCGGAACTTGAACTCAGATTGCCGATTCCAGTTTCCATGATGATAACAGTTACACCACACACACAACCTGATATATCTTACATATTACATAGGAGGTCATTATTTCTGTTTCTAAATATGAAAGGTTATTAGAATTTCGGAGACCGCTGTATACAGTAAGCCCCCGGTTTACGACTGTCTCGACCTTCGACGATTCGTGCTTACGGTGCAATCTCCATTAAACTTGCTTCGACTTACACCGATTGCCTCATACATACGACTGTATACATAAGCATAGTCTTCACCACTGACCTTTATGTGCCTTAAAATAATATTTTATGCACCTTAAAACATGTACATATGTGTATACTTATGTGAAGAATCTGTAATATTATTGGTCCTGATCTGGCGGTTCACCTCCATTCATTTTCCCACCGCCGTCAGGTTGTCTCTCTATGTCTTTTCTATAAATACTTTCATGGTAATTGGTCAAATGAGCTCTTGAATTGTACATATGAGGACTAGTTAGGATTTTCATAGAGACATGAGGTATTAGGGTGGGTGTAGTAAGAAAGGTAAGTAAGAATGCGTTGTTTTGGTGTTAGGAATATTGTGGTATGTTTGTGGCTAGCTAAGTTTAACGTTAAGACAGATGAAGACCTTCCTTCTCCCCATTCCTCATTTTGGCCTTGTGCCACATTTTCTGTATTGAAGCGGGAATAAATACCGCTCTTTGCTACGTCGAGTTTTTGAATTTAAGCGCGGCACTAGACTGGCGTCGAAATTTCATCAATTGACAGTTAAGCTGACTAAATGTAGCCGTAAATTCTGTGCTAACAGTTTCTTTTCTCGCAATTCTCGCTTGTGGAACTCCCTTCTGGCTTCATGCTTTTCAGCCAACTTTAATCTGCAAAACTTTAAATGCAATGTCAATCGCTATCTACTGTCCACCTGATTACTCTCTTCTCTTTCTGCTCCTCATTATTGTTTCTGTTCATAATCCCCCCCCATGTAAGCCCTTGTGTTTTAGTGGCATTGTGTTTTAGTGCCTTGCTTGGGTTGATTACCAGTTTCCCTGTAAGAGATAACGACTTTTTCTTGTTAAACTATAAATTGGTGAATTCCCGATAAAAAAAGAAAAACTAACACACGTTTAATTTTCCTTATTCTCCAGATTTGTTGTTGCTTCCGAGTACTGCAGAAAAGATAAGATCTTACATTTCGTCATCTCATCTACCGAGACCCAATGACATCACTGGCAATGAAGATACAAGCAGATTAAAATAATTTCATTATATGTATTTACGCCTCAACGTGTTTTCTGTGTCCTAATTATGTTAACATATGTCATAGAAATGTGTTGTTATATCCTAGATTATTACTTTACTAATGCATTAGCATAAGTGAGTGACGTAAGTGCCTATTCTCTGAAAATTGCGTGTACGTTCCGACTTACACGAAAAATCACGTTACTACGTATCGTAGGAGCGGAAATCTGTCGCAAGTCGATGACGCCTTGTATTGCGATGTCTGACAGCTTTCATGATTGGATTATACAGATAAGAAAAACTGTCCAAAAGTATTTATGACTAAACAAAAATAAATAAGTATCGTTTTTATACATATCAGTTCTCATGTTAAGAAATTATCAAGCTGATATATTTCAATCACTTTCTCACTTTTATCACATTTGGAACTAAGTGAAAGGATTTTCAAAGCAATCAAAACCTGAAATAAAATAACCTTTCCACAATATATATATATATATATATATATATATATATATATATATATATATATATATATATATATATATATATAGTCATCCACAGACAGACTGTTTCGCAGCTCATCAGTGTGGCTAGACGTCCGGTTGCCTCTAGCTAGGATCGAAACCCGACTGAATTTGCGTCAGTCGGAACTTCTCCCACTAAGCCGTCGGTGCACGGCAGGGATGAAGGTGAATGTTAGCGTGTTTATTTTTAGATTTAGATAAACACACAGTGACTGACAGTGACTCAAATATATATATATATATATATATATATATATATATATATATATATATATATATATATATATTGTTTATAAATACTCGTTAAATAAACTTCCTCACATTTGCCGTGATAAACTCTATCGGATGACGTAACGCGTCGGCTAAGATAAGTTTTGTCTTTATTCATATTATCCTTTTACAGATATGTTAGATATATCTGAAAGTGTGTGTGTGGCGGAAATATGTATGACAAAGTTTTTGTGTGACATGTTTCGTCCCTGAGGACTTAATCGGACGAGGTTTGTTTACGCTGATGCGACTACACAAAACACGCCTAGTCCGACGATATCCCAATGGACGAAACGCATCACACGAAAACTTTTTCAACTTTATCGAGTACTGCAGAAAAGGCTTGGGAAGGATGTCTCCTTCAAGCAGCTGTTGAATAACATCGCTAGAATAGGAGATAATTCCGGGTTAACAATCTTCAGAACAAACACTAAAATTTGGTCTAGGCTACAGAATTAGTGAGGCTCTTGACGACAAACACACCTCGAAGATCACAGTATTAGATAATACTGTTGAGTTTGAGTGATCAACTGCCAAAGACTGATGGGTCTCCCAGTGATTCCATAGCTGTAGAGATCGAGTAGCATACCCTTGTGCCATACCTTATCAAAGGCCTTCGAAATATCTAATACTGTGATCTTCGAGGTGTGTTTGTCGTCAAGAGCCTCACTAATTCTGTGAGTAATCGTAGTTAGGACGTCAGCTGTGGATCGGGTCGATCGAAATCCGTATTACTCGTAGCTCAAGAGGTTGTTATCTAGGTGCTCGACGATGTTCTTGTTGATTGTGGCCCCAAAGAGATTACTGAAGAGACTGATGGGTCTATATTGGGAGAGGGAAGATCACTCGCCCGCGTTCTTTTAGACTGGGCATAGGCTTAACACCATCCACAGGCTTGGGAAGGATTTCTCCTTCAAGCAGCTGAATAACGTCGCTAGAATAGGAGATAATTCCGAGTTAACAATCTTCAGAACAAGCACTAAAATTTGGTCTAGGCTAGTGGTTTTTAGGGCCAAGGCTTTTGATATGTCTTGAGACTTCTTGTGATCTTATGAAAATATTACTAAGATTGTGCTCAGTAAGATGTGGGAAGTTGGGAAGCTGGTGGACTTTGCCATCTAACGTTGAGTTTGAGGCAAAAGTTGAGGCGAAGAGCTTCACCTTGTCTGTCGATGAAGATAGGACCTCGGGGCCATTTATAATATTGAGCTTTTCCTTTGCGCATAATTTGGTTGGCGATCTTTCAGAATTCGCGGGATCCAATTTGTTTCTTGGCCTGGACAGCTTGTGCTTAGCTACATTTCGCATTTTCCAGAACGGTCTTGTAGCGATTGCGAACGGCTCTGAATACGATAAACATGCAGAAACTGCCGTAATGTTATGTCGGTAGGAGTTCCTTGAGCTTTTTTAAATGCTCTTTTCAGCGTGTCTTCGAACCTCTCTGCCTGCCCATTTGATCTAGGGTGGTATTGAGGCGTAGTTATGTGCTTGACTTGGAAGATGTCGCAAAAATTCTTAAATTCTGCTTACGTAAACTGTGTACCCTTGTCACTGACCACGCAGTCCACTACTCCAAATCTCGCAAACAGCTCATGTAGGAAACTGATTGTTACAGCCGTTGTCGGCCTCTTGCATCTTAAAACCTCCGGCCACTTGGAGTAACTGCCAACAACGATTAAGTAATAATAATCGTCAATCGGCCCAGCAAAGTCAATATGTATACATGACCAAGGCTGGTCCGATTTTGGCCAGGGTTTGAAAGTGGTAGGTGGAGCTTTGGCCGCCAAGGCGCGTCCTCTGTATGTGTTAATCATTTCCATTATGTCCTTGTCCATCGTCGGCCAGTAGACATAGCTCCGCATGAGACTCTTCATACGGTTTCTACCGGGGTGTTCACCGTGGAAGTTTTTAAAAATTCGCTTCTGTAATTTTTCCGGAATTACAACTCTTTCGTTGTATAATAAGACATTGTCACATAATGAGTAGGCGTCTGACACGCTATTATCTTATGTTGCGATTTTACGTTTTATCTCGCAAATAAAGTCATCTTCTAGCGCTTCGTTTTTGATTTCCGACAACGTTACAGGTAGATCCCGGACGGTATTTGCTATTATTGTTTTATTTCAGTCTGAACGAAGAGCTGTCATAACTGAGTCTTCAAGTAGTTGATTTTGATTAGCGATTAGTCTTGATAGACTATCTGCATGGCCAATTTTAATAGTTGGTAAATAATTTATTTTAAAATTATAGTTGAGAAGGATGGTACCCCATCTCAAAAGTCTATTCGCTGTATAAACCGGTAAACCCTTATTAGAGCCAAATATCGTTAATAATGGTTTATGATCGGTCTGTAGATTGAAATACCTTCCATGAAGATAACTGTGAAATTTTGTTACCGCGAAAATGATACTGAGAGCTTCTTTTTCAATTTGCCTCACGCTTTTTCTGCGGGTTACAGTGTTCTTGATGCATGTGCTATTGGTTTCAGTGTACCGTCCGGCATAATATGTAGGATACACGCACCGATACCGTACGAACTAACATCGCAGGCCACAATGATATCTAATTGAGGGTTGAAGTGAGTCAGAAATAGTTCTGATGTTAATATATTGCTGACTGAGATTCCGTTGTCCAGTTTCAAATTTTCTCTTTTTTTAACAATTCATTCAGATGAGCGCGTAGCTCGTGCATATTGTTTATGAATACTTGATAATATTTGGCAAGTCTCAGAAAACTTTGGAGCTCGTTGACATTTTTTGGAGTAGGCATATTTTTGATAGCTTCTGCCCGCCGTGGGTCAGGCCGTCTTCCCTTTTTATCAATGATATGCGCCAGATACCTTATTTCATTCATATAAAAATCACATTTCGATTCTTTTACCATGAGACCGAAATCCTGAATTCTTTCAAAAATCTTGTGGATATGTTTGCGATGTTCTTCGGTAGATTTTCACGTCCTGGGTATGACGTTAAACTGCATCCGAGTAAGACGATAAACTACATCCAACAGCAAGGCCTCTGATCAGGAGGTTTTGAGGAGCGTGGAACCACCTCTTAATTGCTGATGTTCCCAGGTCCACCCTGACCCGGGGTAGTAGTACCTGTTAGGGTCCCAGCTATGGGAAAATAGTGAAATCCCAAGGTGTGTCCACGTCCTGGGTATGACGATAAACTACATCCGAGTCCTGGGTATGACGATAAACTACGTCCAACCAAAAGGCCGTCGATCCGATTAATCGGCTGGTCATGTCATGCCCCATCACATCTAACACATCCCAAAACAACTACAACTTACAATTAACTTTCCCTCCCAAACCCTACACTAAATATACTAACACCTTACCCCTAAAATGTGATGGAAAGCGGTGGCTTAGGGTTAATCAGTAGAAAAAAATTTAAACATGATGTTGCCAGCTATACGTTTTTGAAACAATGATGTTGCCAGGGATACGTTTTTGAAACAATAATGTTGCCAACTACACTTTTTTGAAACAATGATGTTGCCAGCTATACGTTTTTGAAACGATGATGTTGCCAGCTATACGTTTTTGAAACAATGATGTTGCCAGCTATACGTTTTTGAAACAATGATGTTGCCAGGGATACGTTTTTGAAACAATAATGTTGCCAACTACACTTTTTTTTTAAACAATGATGTTGCCAGCTATACGTTTTTGAAACGATGATGTTGCCAGCTATACGTTTTTGAAACAATGATGTTGCCAGCTATACGTTTTTGATATATCTAGTAAATACTGGATCTGGCATTAAATAACCCATAGTGGTTGATATGCCATAAAACCCCAAACAAACAAACATCGGTAGATTTGCTTGCTATTAGAATGTCATCCAGGTAGGCACACGCGAAGTCAAGGCCGCCTAACATGGCATCCATGACCTGCTGAAATATTGCAGGTGCAACTTTGATTTCGAAAGCCAATCTGTCAAACTTGTATAAACCCCTGTGGGTGTTGATACATAGAAGTTTTGCGCACTCCTACTCAACAGGGATTTGAAGGTATGCATCGCTTAAGTCCAATTTGGAGAATATTTCCCCACCATTCAGTTTATTAAATACCTCCTCCGGTGTGGGGAGAGGGTAATGGTAATATTTTAGAGCCGCATTGAGGCCCATTGTGAATGGGCATACTCTTTGCTTTCTTTACCTTTACTATATAATTTGGCTTGTACTTAATTCTCCTAACATACGATATGCCTGATTCCTCGATGTTTTTGGAATCGCTTTTCACACTGATTACTCGCTGGCAATCTTCCGCTAGTTTTTGTAATGTGAGACCTGGTTCGCTTTCTAGTCTTGAAAGAACTCTCCGTCTAATCTCCGAGTTTTTTGCCGAAACTAAACCTTGGGCAAATATTTAACATTTGAAATCGTCAGCTGACAATTCTGCCAAACGAAAATCATCACAGTGCTTATTTACAATGGACGCAAATGTAAGATAATCCTCGTCATCCCGTTTTGACAAGTTAAAACACTTCTATCTTTTGTGAAATAGTGTTGTATTAGGGCTAAATAACTCAAACAAAAGTTTTACTGCTTCATCGAACCCCAATTCACCTGTTTTCTTCGGAAGAATGTAATCGACGAACTTACTATGTTCCGCTGTTCCCAACTTTCTCAAAAGTAGGCGAACTTTTTTAGCGTTCGGCCAATCCTTACAATCAACCGCAAAAAGATCTTCATATCTTCTATAGAAAGCTTCAAATGTTTTATCTTCTTCAGGAAGATAATTGAATGTCTCCATAGAATTCCAAATTGTGTTGTGAGAAAATTCAGTGTTGTTTTCTCTAACGTCCTTTTTACTTAATATTTTTAGAAGTAATTCTTCTTGTTGTTTTTTGGAATTCAAAAAAGAAACTTTTTCTTCCCGTTCCTTTTGCTTTTCTTCCTGTTCTTTTTGTTGTAGGAGCAATTTTTCTTCCAACATTTGTTGCCGTTCCTCAGACTTCTGTTGCTGCTGTAGTATGGTTCCTCAGTCTTCTGTTCATGATCAAGTTGTGCCTTCATCATCTGAACAATGATTGCTTTAAAGTCCTCCATAATGAATTCAAATACCTGTTTTCAGAGAGAAAGGAAAGGAAAAACGGAATTTAGACAATTTTCTTCTATAAGAGAGGGAAAGAAAGAAATTCATTTTCTTAATATTTCTCAGCTCTGGTTGGTAACAAAGAAAAATCTTTTTTTTTTTCTAATACAGTCTAAGTGCTTCTATTTTTCTCTAAGAGGAGAAAAAAATTTGCATAAACAACCACACTGCCAACAGGAAATATATTCTTTCTTCGTTTTTTCCTGTGTGGTCAAGAGAAGCGAAGAACAATGCAATGCTTTAGAATATAGCAACGAGGGGAAGGAAGAAAAAATCATACTTACAATTTTTCAGTAGTAAGTATTTTCAAGTTGTTGGTTTTAAATGGATTGAGTTAATATTTCTTTTATACTTTTCCATTCTTCCTAAATATATCCGACGTTCACATCTGTGCCTCTTTTCGTATTTACGTTGCCTGTTATTCGGTTGGTGTCCGTTTTTTTATCAGTTGTATATTAACATACAAATGTTGCATGTGTAGCTTTCTTTCGTGAAAATTTCTCTTTGGTTCGCCAGACTTGAGGTTAACACACTGGGATCTTTAGACGTCTTTAGAGTTATGGCGTGACCTTTTTTTCTTTTAGGTAGAGGTTTCTCTTTGTGGTTCGAATATTCTTCGTAGCCAGTTGTTATGGTGTAAAACCATAGAAAGATAACACGGACTCGGATATAGGTTAAATAGTATATTCTCGGAAACGTAGTACAAAGGTATATGTGGACTGGAGAGTACTTTCTCTCACTGGTGTCCCGACTCACTCATTCACTCACTCTGTGGCTACTACTCGGTGACCCTCACTTGGTGACGGTATTTACTTGAACCCCCACTGAGTCAGGTTGTGACACAAGGTCAGTTTTTAACGTGCGGACCCGAGTGTTTTCACTCGGGCCGCTGGGTTAAGCTGGTCTTAGCTTGTCCAAGCTGGTCAGAGCTGGTCTAAGCTAGTCATAGCTGGTCTTGGCTTGTCATAGCTGGTCCAAACTGGTCAGAACCGGTCCAAGCTCGTCATAGCCATGATGCCACCAGCACAGAAACAGAGCCCTGTGTCCACTAAGTATCCGAGCGCGTACACCACCTCCAAAGAGGGGTTTACACGCTAAAACACCCTCACTTGGCGACTGACCTTACTCAGAGTTGGTAGCCATATTATATAGGTGGGGAAGAGTCCATTTGTAGGTAGGTCCCCACAATACATTGCTTAAACCGGCTTCTAATGCTCCAGTTGGCGCGGCTTGGTGATAGTAGTCATGGCTCCTGGGGGCACAGTCTTATGGGTATAAAAGGAAACTCAGTTGAGTTCCACCACGGAATGTGTGAGCGAGAGGCGCTATATTGAGCCTGATTTGCTATCTCTTCGCCACCGAGGCCCGGTGGAACAGTTGGTATGATGTTTGCTTGACAACCTAACTGTCAGGGATTCAATTCTCGGTAGTGGATGCGCACTGCTGATGAGTCACTTATATAGGACGAAACGGCTGTTCAGTGCGTTCTGCATTCTGTTGAGGTTTAATTCAGTCTCAATGAATTACTTAATTATAATTATCAAATCCTCCTAATAATTTCTATCATTATATATATATATATATATATATATATATATATATATATATATATATATATATATATATAATAAGAAAGAACAGTTCTTGGAGATATTTTTATTTTTACAAAATAGTTCCCAATGTAAATTTAGAGAGCATTAATTGGGAAAAAAGTATTAAGAACCATAATGCTAATATCTTAAATAAACACTTATACCAGAACCAAAAATTTTAGACAATGGAAAAATAAAAACTTATGAGGATAAACAAAAAATATGTTACTGTAGAAACCTTCATAACTGTCCTCTGCAAAATAAATGTTGCACAGAATCATTAGTTTACCAATGCAATATATCTTCTATTGAAAATCCTGAAAACATAAATATATATATATAGGTTGCACAAGCCATGAGTTCACAAAAAGGTTCAACCAACATCAAAGTTCGTTTAGGATAAATAAATATAAAAATCAAACATCTCTCTCAAAGTACTTCTGGCAACTAAAAGAATCCAATAAAACACCTACAGTAAAATGGAAGTTAATAAGAAAAGCTAGAATATGTAGGTCATTAAATGACCCATGTCCTTTGTGCATACATGAGAAACTATATATTACTAAGTTTATAAAAAATAAAAATTTACTGAATCAGAGAAATTAAATAGCTATTTTCTGCCGTCATTGTCAAAAATTTTCCTTAAATAAAATTTAAAAATGAAATTTAAAAATAAAATTTAAAAATAAAATTTAAAAATAAAATTAAAATGTGCGACCTGGTAATATATATACTTATATTTGATGTGAAAAATAATTTTATATACTGTAAGTAATTCTATTACGTTTACTTGTTTTATAAAAAAAAATATAGTCTATTAAAATTAACAGTTTTTAAATTAAATGCTTTTTAAAAATTGTAGTTAAATAAAACGGATTCTAATCTAAACATATTTTAAAATTGTAGTTAAATAAAACGTATTCTAACCTTAACACATCTCTCAAAGTACTTCAAGCACTTAAAAGAATACAATAAATCACCTACAGTAAAATGAAATTTATATGAAAAGCTAGAATATGTAGGCCATTAAATGACCCATGTCCTTTGTACATACATGAGAAACTATATATTACTAAGTTTATAAAAAATAAAATTTTACTGAATCAGAGAAATAAATTAGCTATTTTTTGCCGTCATTGTCATAAATTTTACTTAAATAATATTTATATATAAAATATACAAGAATGTGACCTCGTAATACACATACATATAATTTATATGCAAAAATAATTTTACATATTGTAAGTAATTCTAATACATTTACTTATTTTTAAAAGAGAAATATAGTCTATTCAAAATTAAAAGTGAAAATCTTTTAAAATTGTAGTTAAATAAAACATATTCTAACCTAAACATCCCCAAAACATCTTTAAGTATACAAATAGAAAAAATGCCGTAAGAATTTTTTGCTGTTAACAAGAAGATTAAAAAAAAAATCAGACGACATGCATTTAGCGGATGTCAGAATTCGTTGAAAAATACATCCCTACCCATCTCTAAACATAACCCCTTTTTCGAACGTAACTAATAACTGATACAACAAAAGCTAATGAAAATGAACACGCTACCACCCCTTGTCTGGATGAGTGGATTTCTCTGTATCCTTTTAAACAGTGAATTATGAATTTTTGCCGTGCCATTTAAAACTCAGTAAATTTAAAAATAAGTTACTCCAAAATTCGCTTGAGGATGAAACGGAACTAATGTTTTTAATTTAATTACAAAATTAAATTTGAAGCTTTTAGCTTCCATTGAAACATGGATATTACTGTGTAGCGAAAAAAAAACATATTTTAAATCAGTTAATTTATAATATATATATATATATATATATATATATATATATATATATATATATATATATATACAATTATACAATATATATATACAATTATATCTCTGTATATATATAAATGTATTTATAAATAATTGTGAGCCTATATATGTATATTTATATATGTATATATATATATATATATATATATATATATATATATATATATATATATATATATATATTGTTGAGTCTTGACTCATTGTTGAATCTCGACTAATGCATGGAATAATAATGCAACACAAAATGTACTTAGAACAAGAGTGTATTATAACAAGAAAGTGTACACAATATTTACATCTAGTATTTCTGTATATTTCTGGGAAGACGTTCCTGGAGAATGTGTTGACTAAGTCGCAGTCGGGCAGAGTCTCTAGCTGGATCTCTGTATTCGCTCCCTTTGTCTTCCGGTACCAACCATTATTTATATAGTCGGTAGTCACCTATGCAGATTAGGTGGATCCTACCACAACATATATATATATATGCACACAGTTATACAATGTGTATACAATTTTATCTATGTATCTATATATCTATACACACACGCACACAGACACGGACACACACACACACACACACACACACACACACACACACACACACATATATATATATATATAATTGTGAGTCTATATAATTACGTATATATGTCTGTATAGAAATAGATATAATTGTAAGCATATATAATTTACAGTCACCTGGATTAAACATGAGCTTAGGTATTTCTATAAACTTAACAGTTATAAGTATTGGTCTTCTAATGAGGTTTGAACTCACTACTTCTCCTTTTATGCACATTGTCATTTCTGGTCGTGGGCGATTATGACTCTCCACAACATCCCGTCTTTTCTTGCTCTACGTAGCTTTTGACCCTTAACCAGAATTCTTTGTCCATATATTGCTGCCTATTCAAAACTCAGTAATAATAGTCGATCAAAATAAATCACAAACAATTACCCTATGTCAAATAGGTCTGTGTTTAGCTGTTTCGACTGTTTACATGTCATACTTTGGACTTGATACGTATTTGGTAAGGTCAGCTCTAATTGACGCAATTCTGCTTTTCATCTCAGTGCAAAAAGCTTTGTAGAAATCGGATAGGAGTTATATTCATTGAGTTTCAGAAACTGGCTTTTAAGATTGTCGTGCATTTCCTACTGACATCAAAAGACGGTGTTTGCGGCCAGGTATAAATCAGGAATTTTAATTTATTAAGCTTTTTTATGCGTCGGCATAAATGGCGGAGTCTTTGTATGTGCTGTGAAAAGAGAGTCTTTATTTCTGGCTCCCAAATAGTATATTTTCCCGTGTTGTTTTTTATATGGAGGATTTTTATGATAATCTTTTTTACTCAGACCAAAATGTTCATCTTGGTTGCTATACTCACGTTTTGGCCGCCATTGATTGAATGAATGATTTGTTTTCTACGGCTTATCAACCCTTTGTAGGTTATTTAAAGCCAGAAAATATTCTTAGATTATAAGACATTTTTGGAGATAATAATGGTTTAGTGATACAAATCTTATTATTTAACCCATAGAGAGGAAAATATGAGGATTCTTACCTTTCCCAAGAGTATTTTGGAGTAAGTGAATATAAAGAATCCAACACGAATTAAAACTCGGCTCTCCAGTTAACAATTCCGAGCAATTATCCATTACACCACCTGCACATCCAAGCTTACAACAGCTGATATTCCCAAGCGGTTACCCGTCTAGTTACATACCAGTTTCGAAGTTGCTTACCTTCAGTGATCCGGTGTTTTCAACATGATGAGACCGTCAGAATTAACTAATAAAAAACAACGAACAAAAAAAAATACCATATTTTTTTTATCTTTCTTTTTTTCTTTCTCCATATCTTATTCTGTGATGAAGCTCCAATAAAAGCGAAACATGTTAATTTTCGTCCTATTTTCTAAACTATGTGTAGACGTCTTCCCTATTAAGGTATAATTTTGGAAAGTAAAAAAATATCCAATGTAACACTCAGACCCTTCTTTGGATTTTGTCAAGAATCATACGACAGGAACACCAAGCCAGACATGGCGGCAATATTTAATGCACGGACGAATGGTAAATTAATAAATGTGCAATTGATTCAATATAATCACTCCATTTCATGTCAGTGAGTCCAATAAGGTGCAATGTATTGCTCTCCTGGAGGTGAGCATCAGCCATGCAGATGGAAGGTAAAAATGATTTACTATGGTGCTTAAAAGATAGCAGTTTCATTTTGCAGGCATTAAAATTTACGAGCCATTTTTGCCCCGGTTAACAACTGATTCGAGGTCATTTTCGAGAGCAGCTGCCAGTTAGGGGAGTAAATCTTTTAGCAATTACGTCAACTCTCTGATTTGTAGGCTCCAATAATCTTGGTTCTAAACTCTTCTCAGATATCTTCACCACTGACCAGATATAAGGATGATGAGTGAAATCTTTTAAAAAAATCTAAAAAGATACTGTTTGTTAATGGTATCTATATTCAGAGAACTTAAAACGATTACTTGGTTACATATTTTAGTGCAGCATTTCACTCACAATCACAAAGGAGGATAATTCATCATAGCAATTGTTATGAAAATAGTTACAGAAGAAAAGAGTGTGAAGCCACGTCACGTTCAAATTCACATCAATGCTTAACCAACTCCATTAGGTTGGTCAGTAGTACAGCATTTTCACCAAGAAGACACGCCAACTACCCAAAGGTTGTATACATTATGACAAAATAATTATAACATGACTGAGAGGGGCACTTCGATGTAGCGTACTGATTAGCAATCTTGTCTCGCTAGATCATTTACGACTGAGTAGTATTCTATTAGCACGGTGGAGTGATGGATAGCGGCTCGGATTGAGGAATCGGAGAGCCGAGTTCAAATTCCAGTCGAATCCATTACATTCACTTACCTTGGGAAAGGTATGGATCCTCTTCTTCTCCCCCAAGCTATGGGTAAATACAGAACAGATAGCCTTTCTAAAGATAGAGGGCCCGGTCTGTCCGGGTTCTATAGGAAAAAAACTGTGAGAAAAACTCGTCAGTCAAGTATCCAAAGATACACGATCGCCTAAGCGTGTATCACGCATGGCACATAACTGTAGGATATGTTAGTGTTGTAACCAAGTAAATGGTTAAGAAATAACAAAATAAGAGTTTGCAGATAAATTGTATATTACACGACTTGTGAGTGTGCGTCGGTTGCCCAGCGTTCAGTCTATATCACTGTTAATATTTAACATCCCCGAGGGATGTATGTGACACAAGACCGAGTTTACCAAGGGTTCTCCGAGCCCGTAGGCTAGGCTCAAAATATTCCCGTAGAACCCGTATAAACGGGTCCGCGCCTGTCTACCTCCCCGGACGAAACTTTGCCCCTCGACAAAGCCTCGTCTGGGTTCCTCTCTGCCATAGGCAGAGAGTTTGACAGTCGAACGGACTATATCACTGTTAATATTTAACAGCCACCCCCACAAGGGTGTATGTGGCACAGGGCCGGTTTAGTGTGGGTACTCCGAGCCCGTAGGCTCGGCCAAAAATATGCCCTTTGAAGCCGCCTAAACGGGTTCAGGGACTGTCTACCTCCCCGGACGAAACTTTGCCCTCTGGCAAAGCTTCGTTCGTGTTCCTCTCTGCCGAGGCAGAGAGTTTGACAGTTGAACAGGCTAGAGCACTGTTCCCCCGTGGCTTACTTTCCTACTAATTTTATAGTAAGTGGAAGAGTCCACAATAGACTCATTAGAGGGAGGACACCATAACAGTTAGTGTAATGGATATCGACTCGGAATGAGAATTCGAATATCCGTGTTCGAATTCCAGTCGAGCTCGTTGCATTGACGTACGAGCAAATACCCTTGGAAATGGTATGGATTCATCTCTTCTTCTACTAGCTATGGGATAATTAGTAATCATTGTTATCTTTAAAAAAATATTCATACAATCTAAAAATATTTTCTGGCTTTAAATAAGCTTGATAAACCGTAGAAAACAATATACAAGATAAATAATGATGACTAAATGCACAATTCGAACTGTGAACGGATGCAGCATGTTGGAAAACGAATAACTTGAATATTAAAGACTAAAATGACATTGTTATTAGTATCTCATCTGCGTACCTTGGATGCGGGTACTAGCTGTGAACCTTTGTACTAGTGGAAAAAATAATATGTAGCTCGTCTGAACATCTGTCATGAAAATAGCGGAAGACAAGCGAGAGCTTAGCAACATCTCTTCTGTGAAAGAGGGATTGCAGGCTGGAAAATAATTTATCACCCATAAGGCCGCGTAAACGCTTTTGAACCTTCCAGCCTTGATAATGATTCTGTGTTTTGCCAGTTTATCAACAGTAGACCTAGAAGAGTGAAATTCATACTGCTTTTCGCTCAGAAGGTTACTTCCGTTGAGTTCAACTTTAATGAGGGCACTAAGGAGACGAATGCGTTGATATTGATGCGGAGGTGAGCACTCGATCGCTTTCTTGAAGATAGAACAGACAGTTGAGACATCCCATAGTCTTGGAGAACTTTTCACTTTGAGACAGTGACAAACAACTTTAGTAAGATTGGAGATAGTTCTGGACTAAGTTTTTATCCCGATCAGTAGCCTTCGTGGTTAAGGCTTTTGAAGTGTCTGGAAACTGCACGTGCCTTATCACAATATTTGTGCTAAGTGAGAGGATGGATGCGGATAGGGGATGGCCATTGATGGATAACGTTGAGAGCTTGTCTCTGCGGTTGAATTCTGGCCATAGCGCCAGTTTCGACAAGGCCCCAATCCACTCGCTTAGATCTCTTCGCCAACACTTATTACAACCAGGCTGTGAAGTTTGTTAAAATTTCATTTATCTGAGCTAGACGTGTCACAAAATAAAGTTGTCGAAGATACTGGAAATATTATGGCTGGGAAGAAAACCTGGTTGAGATTTTAGCAAATTCATTTTTTTAACGGCTTACAACTGCTGGTTTAACTCTTCTAATACAGCTTTCTCAAATAAGATTGTCGAACGGTCGGGTCGAAACCCAACTGGATCACATCCTGATAAAAAAAGAAGAGGAAAATCAGGGCAATGAATTGCCAAGCTTTCAACACTTCTGAAGGAATATCTTCAGGCCATCGGAGTGTCTCTACCACCATCCGACTTATAAGAAAAATAAAACGCAGTCTGCCTTTCTACCTAACAAGAAATTCATCTCAAAAACCAGTACACCATTGATGTCTGGAATAAGTTTGAAACACTACAAGCAGATGCCGAGAATCCATCTCCTCATACAACTTACAGTTTCATCACATCTCATGAAAAAGCTGCAGCAGATGTCATAACCTAAACATCAGCAACGCATTCCTTGGGTGTCAAATAGCATTGAATTACAAAGGGCTAGAAGAAAAGACACCATAAGAAATTCAAATCAACCGCTTAAATCTATCCAAGACTCCAATGAAGCGCTTACTAAACTTTTCTTGATAAAAAATGATAGAAACGATTGAGAATTGTCTTTACGAAGAACAACGACGATAAGCCGTCAAATCTGAAACAGTCAGCGCTTCCTTCTTCAGCTCCGGACTTGGCCCAATACCTTGATATGAAGCTCTATCTGGATCCTAACCTTGTGCTAAAGATCTGGTTAACTCTTTCATTGGAAGCGTTTTTCTGACAATCTCAAACTCGTATCTGTGTTGATCTTATATAATAAAAAAATTATTTCTTTTCGTTTCTATTTTAATCTAAATGGTCCTTACTTTTTCTTACGCCAGTGCTGGGTATGACGATAAACTACAACCGGCATCAAGGCGTCGGGAGATTGGAAGTTTTTAGGAGCGTGGAATCATCACATAATTGTGATTGTTTCTAGGTCCAGCCCAACCCAGGGTGGTAGCACCTGTTAGGGAAAGAGCTATGGGAAAATAGTGAATCCGTCCAAACAAAAACTATGAACGTCAAAAAATATATTTTTATAGTAAAATTAGCAAGATATTTTATAGTAGAATGACCAACAATACATTTTATCTGTGGTTGAAGGCATACAATTGCATTCATTCATGTATTCCTGCACAGGGACAGATAGTTTGGGACCAGTTCCAAAATACTCGAGGGAACAATTATTAAAACAAATCAGTGGAATAATTGGCAAATGATTGGAAAAATATATTTAGATTTACATGTCAAAACCTTCTTATAATAGTAAAGAATAAATAAATTATATCGTTAATTTTGATAGTTTAATATAACATTCGACTGAGTATAAAGTGGGGGATTAATTTATGTTTTTCTTAAGCCATAAATTGATCTCCAAAAATTTCTATGTATCCAAATAAATCGGAAATATATATATAGATTCACATGTCAAAATCTTCTTAAGCAACGTCGAGCCTGGTCATTGCCTAGATACGGAAATGCCATGCACTGTAAGGATTTAATAAATGGTACGTTTTAATGTTAACAGGATGAGTAAACTATTATTAGCATAAGATTCTACTGGCCATAAAGTGGGGGACTGATTTTCTTGCTATTAAATCATATGCTGATCCCACAAATATTTATATATTAATATGACAATTGGGAAGATTTTTTAACGATTCGCATTTGAGAGCCTGCCATGTGCACCATATACATTTACTTATTGTTCACGTTATTATAAAGTAAAAAAAAAATAGATTTTAGTTAATATGAGATTTAAACGAAAATTGGGTGGTAGGAAAATAAATTTTCACTCGAATCTCTTCCCGTTGACAGCTAACGTGGAAACCGGAACAACGCTTCGCTCGTGATTCTGCTTCCTGCACACCGTAAACAACAGTACTAGCGCTCTTTCTCTGGAACACGGGTATAACCTCCACCAGTCTCAAAGACCAAACTGCCCTTAAACAAAAAGTCAGCTCTTTTTATCCTCCCTCGGTCTCGGGCAGGAAACCGAGATCTCTCGCTTGTGTTAGCCTCGTTCTTGCCGATAACGCATGCGCTGTGTCACTTAAATATTGATTTACCGAAGTTCGCCTCACAGGTCTATGATGTCTATAAGCATATGTACAGACAATTCGCCTTCTCTTGCTTCGGCGAGCTATGTCTCCACCACAGCTAATGAAAGTATACAGGTTAACTGCTATATTTATTGACAATATTTTATATATATATGTACAATTAAAAATGACCGCCTTTTGCTCTCACAGCCCTTAATCTCTTCTCAACTGAAGTTGCATGACTTCATCACCACTTCTTCGCTCAAAGTGTACCACGATGTCAAAATCAACTCAATAAACAGACTTGATTAAGATACACGAGAAACATCGCTATCCAATATTCGCCATATTGAAAAATCCATCTCGTCACTTTCTCACAGTTGCTTCCCTGTCTTTTCTACAAGTATTTCACGCAAACTACTCCGACGAGCTACTTTCGCTGGTTGCCAAACTGCGTGAATTCAAGCGTGTTACTAGGTTGGCATGTCGATCCCACCCTTTTATTGACGAAACGATTAAATGTAGCCGTCTCTTCTACCCCAACAGCTTCTTCTCTTGCACTTCCTGTCTGTGGAACTCCCTTCCTCTTACCTGCTTCCCTGATAGCCATAATCGTTAAATATTCAAATGTAATGTCAATCGATATCTTCTAATGCCTTGATCTAGTTCCCCGTCTTTCTCTTTATTCTTTCCTCAAACACGCTTCTTTAGTCTTGCTCTCACTCTCTGTAACCTCTTGCGTGCTAGTGGCACCGCCGCTTTGCTTGGGGTGATATGCTTAAATAAAAGGATTAATTTCTAGGCTTGATGGTAGGCGAATTAAACTTGTCAGAAAATCCGGGGAAATGTCTCTTGCGTCAATTCTTCGTCAAATTGGCCGTGTGTGCAGGAACTCCATCTTAAGCGAAGATATAGCGTCTACTAAATATAGCTGACAATAACCAGGTTAACCTATTTCTCTCCCAAACATTTGTTTGTTAATTCTGCTATTTACTTTCACTCCTTTTTCAATGGACAGCAAAGGCGATTTCTAAACATCAGGGCAGCAGTAGACCAAACCATGACACCTGTTGGTTTCTGTATTTGTATTCCATCAGCTTTGGGAATATTTCCTGAAGAAGCGGAACAAACCCTAACATTTTGGTAGTTGGCCACAGCCCTTACAGTGAATACTTCACGTTCGACGCTGAATCTCCGACCGTTTTTGCTTGGAGATATTGAGACCAGCTGTTGTCATTGAATCTTGTACGGTTTTAACATCTAAATCTTCTTTAACATTCTTCCATAGCGACTTTCAAGTAGGGCTGACACTTTTAAACTTCACGATCCACCCATACACACATCTACGCGGTAGTCCACTGTCCCGTATTGTGTTAAATGACTCCGATGTATTACAGACCCAGACACACGTTCCGCCCACAGAAATCGAATCACTACTCTTTGATGCAGACTGCTATCGGAGCGGCTATGTTGGCACTGTAACAGCCACAAGAAAACTGGTGCGATCAAGCACAAACTTCGATCACGTTACCACAATAGTATATAAACACATATACTATACTGGCAGCAACCACCATGCATGTGCATAGAGAATAAGTTCAGCGAATATACAAAAATAGAAAGGGGCGTAAGGCAAGGATGAGTCTTCTCACTGGATCTATTCAGCCTATACAGCAAGGCAATTCTGAGAGAATTGGAAACCCTACCTGATTCAGCAGTGGCAGCCACAATCTTAACAACATATGTGTTATGGTAATTTACCCACGCACGCATGGACTTTCCCAGCTATAAACAGGAGCAGGTACTGCCTTTTGGAGGGTGAAGTTTCCAGCAGTCAGCTCTGACAGTCGGACCGAACATTCTTGCTGTAACACTCTCGTTTTGCGCTTTTTTCCGTTGAAAACACACTGATTTGGAAATTCTTGTAAAAATCAAATATCTGTCTGATTTTAATGAAATTTTCAGGACTTATACACAAATGAATGAAATTATTTAAAAAATTTTTTTAGAAAATTTTGGTAATTTTTTTTTTTACATATGTTACCCCCCTCCACACACACACACACACACACAGCCACATGATTTCATGAAATTTCGCAAAATACCCATCTATTTCCTGATTTTTTTATTCGTTAAAAGTTGTCATCCTTGGAGAATGTAAATCACCTATTTTTTTTCAAACTTTCACTATTCTAACTTAAAATCTGCTCTGAATTGAAAAATAATAAATGCAATAAAACTATGACAATATTTTATTAGAAAAGTTTTTAATTGCTTTGTAAATAAGTTATATTAAGGACACTATTGTCTAAAGAAATAAAAAAAATCCAATAAATAATGAATTTTTACATGAATTTTTCATTTTTTTAAATTTATAATAATTTATAATATAATAATAATATAATTGTAACAATTTATAATATAATAATAATATAATTATAATATAATTATAATAATTTATAATAGTTCAAAAATCATTGAAAATTTTGTAATTGCGCTATTTCCTGGATGTGATATAGTAATTAAGTGGAAACGAAATTTACGAATCAAAAATTGCAAAACCTAATAAACGTCGTTTTACTATTCTATTTCAAAAATATTTGTTTATTTTTTCACTTTAATTGTTCCCTTTTTTCATCTATGATAGCTTACACATGTCATTATTATGAAAAGGTCACGTGCTTGGATTGAAGAAAATAGAATTTTTTTTTAGCTAATGTCAATTAAAATTTATTAACTGTTAATGATTAAATAATATTTTAATTATTATTAAAAAATATCCGTATCACTGTGTTAATTTAAGAAATTTTTACAGTATTTCAATTTTTTTATTTTTTCATAAACATCTTCAAACATAACTAAAAGTCAATAAAATATTAGATAATTGCTGAAAATATGTTAATTTGTTAAATTTACTAGGTAGTTAAAAACGAAAAAAAATGCCTTCACTTTGATTTCGTAAATTTATGTCAATTCTGGTCAGCCATACTAGCTCTTATCGTCACTCAATCGTCCATCAATTATCGCCTCAGAACCAGTCATTAAGTAATTCTTGTGTATTAATTTGTATTATAAGTAAGTAATATTTATTTCAAATCAGATTAATTTAAATTTAAATTTGCCAATTTTACTCAAATAGCGTGTCACAAATATATATCTTATTTTAGGAAGGTTTTTAAAACCAAAAAATTTGTTTTATTTACAAATTTCTTAAAATTAAGAAAATGGCCACTTTTAGGAAAATTTTAAAAAATCGAGCAAATATTTGACATTCCAATCTATATAATTTCTATCTGAAATACACCAGAATATTTTACTTACTGGAAATAATATATTTAATCATTTAGGTTTCAATTAAAGCTAAAATAAAATCTTCAAGAATGCTCTTTTCATTTTTTTAAATTTAAATTAAAACCTTAGGTATCGAAAATTTATTCCGAAAAAGTGGGGGTACCTAGATGATTGTTAAACGGAGATTCAAGTTCCAATTCCTGTTGGGTTCATTATATTCCCTTGCGCGCAAATAGCCTTTGGAAAGTAATGAATCCACAAATTCTCCTCCTAGCCATGGTTTAACTAGTAAGAATTATATCACTAATCCATTGTTATAAATAAAGACAACTAACCCCTGGAATTACTACATATTAATGTAATAATCGAAAAATATATCTAACGACACACATGTAAAAACGTAATAACTGAGTATTTAGCACAACATTCTGTCATTTTCGTGTAATAAAAGTCTTTACTGGACATAAAGTGTGGGATTGCTTTTCTTCTATTATAATTTGATAAATTGATTCCTCAGAATTATTACATATTAATATAGTAACCGGAAAATATATTTAAAGTCTCATATATGAAAACGAAATACCGTAATTCCACATGTATAATACGCATTTTTCTATAAAAAAAATAATAATCAAAATTAGGGTTGCGTATTATGCACAGCTAGAAAAATTATTTAAAAATTGCCGTTTCATAGATCGATTTCAGTTGCGAAATGACTAATCACCACAAACATACGACAATTTGACATTAACATTCGGCGATTGCGACCCCATAAGGATCTCAAATACAATCGTATATACCTAGCATTATTTACAAATGTAAAATAAAATACGAATTATCATAAAACTAAATTAGAAAAATATTATTTTATGTTTAAAAGCATTTTTTAATAAGAGTATAATCGCTGGCCGTAATGAAATTGGAGAGGTACAATTTGTAATCTTTGATTACCAAACAAGGGGTGCGTATTATGCATGAGTAGAAGTATTTTCCCACACTTTCAGCACAAATTTAGGGGTGTGTATTATGGATGAAGGCGTATTATGCATAGGGAATTACGGTAATAGCCAGCACCTTGCATAATATGACGTCATTTTAACTGCATGGATAAACAAGTTTTTCTTTTTTCTAAGATTTGCGAAAGTTTTCAGAATCCGTTTATTCCAGCAGTCAGTAAATTATGAGAAAGAGTGAGAGAAATATAGAGAGAAAGTAACAGGAAGATCGTTAATAGACGATCAATAGTCATAGAGAGAGTAACAGAAAGATATAAATTAAATTAGAGAGATAGAGAGATAAACCTTTGTCGAAAACAGTTAGTACGCAACGCCAAAGGATGACATAACTCTCCAACACTCCACCTGCTACACCACCCATTTTATTTATTTATTCTATTTTGGATTAAGTGTACCTTATTGTTGTCTTCTGCTGATTTGTAAGCTCATTGTGGTACGTGATCTTAAACGCTTTTATTCTGTGCCGAACAGCTGTTTAGCCACAACTTCGTCAAAAGGTAAAAACGAATGTTCAAGAGGGCTCAAGATTTTCTTTTTTAAGAGTTGATTTCTTTCGGGTTGGCCTTCTTAACAAGGGCAAATTGGCCAACTCCCGAAACTGAAGAAGGATACAGGATATTGCCAACAAAAGGCAAACTGTTTGGCCAGATCCTGACCAGCAAAACATGAACGCTTGCACTGTAAGGGAGGCTCAAATTATTGATCATCCCGCATGGGCCACTTCACGGCAAGCAATAATTACGTAACAGCAAAAGCAACAATGCTTCCCTGAATAAATGCTTCAGCTTTTTTTATTGTTTAATTTACCCGTGGGGAATTTCTCCTGATGTCTGTTTTGTGTCATGACCCTACACTTTACTCAATTGCATAAGATGCAGACAGAGGCTGCTTTAGAAAATTTAAAATAAAAACACCTCATGGACAACTTTTAGGCGCAATCATTTCGTAAGCGAGAGAGAAAAATGTTTTTTTTATTGATTCGTTTTCCACAACTTATCTATCCTTTGCAGGTGATTTAAAGCCAGAAATATGTTTAGATAGTAAATGCTACTAAAAAAGTGTGGTGGGGATTGTTAAAGACTTATTAATACTGTTAACTGGTATAGCCTTCACTTCACTTTGTTTCAGCTGCCAATATCAGAAAAACATTCTATTGAGTATTTGATTCGTTTTTAAGGATTATCAATCCTTTGCAGGTTATTTAAAGTCAGGAACATTTTTAGATTGTTAGATTATCTTTTTGAGATAATAATGATTTAGCAATACAAGTTTTACTATTTAACCCATAGCTGGAGGAGTGATTGATTGGTTGATTTATTTGTTTCTTAAGGATTATCAACCTTTTTTAGGTTATTTAAAGCCGAAACATATTTTGGTTTATGGTTTATTTTGTTTTACGGTATTTCAACCTCAGTGGGTTATTTAATGCTGATAAGATTTTTCGGATACGTTCGTATGAATCGAATATGTATTTTTTTTCAAAAATCTATTACATTGTATTTTTACTATAAAAATCTATTTTTATACTTTCATAGTGTTTTGTTTTTGTCTGTGTGTTCACTATTTGACCATAGCTGGGACCCTAACAGGTGCTACCACCCCGGTTTGGAGTGGGCCTGGGAAAACAGCAATTAATGCTCCTCAAAAACCTCCGGATCAGAGGCCTTGCTGCTGATGTAGTTTATAGTCGTACCAAGGACGAAATATATTTCGGGATTGTAAGAAATTTTCGGAGATAATAATGATTTTCTTATGAATTGTTACTGTTTAACCCATAGTTGGGAGGAGAAGTGTTAGATTCATAACTTTCCCGAAAATATTTGCGCGTAAGTGACTATAATGAACTCAACTGGAATTGGAACTCGTCACTCCGATTAACAATTCTGAACCATTACACGTCCGAGCTGACAGCACTGGTGTTCCCAAGCGGTCACCCATCTAGGTACTGACCAGGCTCGATATTGCTCAAATTCGGTGCTCCTATGGGAATAGGTGTTTCAACGTAATATGTCCGTAAGCCCGAGAAAAAAAATATTTCTGATGAAAAAATATTTTTAGAATTTTTTTATTTTACTTCTTTTTTTTTTGAGATAATGATTTAGCGGTACAAATTTTACTGATTAACCCATAGCTAGTGGAAAAAAGACAAATTCATATCTTTTCAAAGGATATTTGCGTGTAAGTGACTAAAATGAATCGAACTGGAACTCGCTTCTTTGGTTAATAATTCCGTACCACTATCCATTACACCACCTGCACATTCAAGCTTACAGCAACTAAGTGGTCACCCATCTAGGTAAGGAGCAGGATTAATGTTACTTAACTTCGGTGATCGTACGGGAATAGGTATCGCAACGTGATATGTCCGTGAGACCAAGAAAAAATATTTTTCATGAAAACTGAGCTAAATTAAATAAAATGTTATTAGATATATTACGTCAATAAATCTTCTTTGAATTCCTGACCACTGACAATCCATCTCTTGATGTTCTTGATTTTCAATACATTCCTGTAGTAAGATGATTGCATCTTTCCTATCACAGTCTGTTCTTTCAGTAATACTTTAACGTCTTTGTTTTTAAAACATTTGCTTTAACTTCTGGCTTCTGAAAATCCATTCCTTTATCTTGTCTTTTAGTTCATTTTAGTAGATCAGCATTCATTAGTTTTTTTCTCAAGCTGCGACACTTGTCAGAATCAAAAAATGTAAATTTGTTGTCGATTTAGAAGTGCGCTCTTGGTCATAATATCGATACAGTGTTAAATTTACAGACATATCTGTATTTATTTTTTATTTACTAATGCTGCATTTTGAAAATCTGCTGATGGCATTATATCCGCATATTTTTTTATACTTATGTCAATTTCTGTACTTTAATTAAAAATGTGGCAATACTTTAAATATATATATATACATGTAATGTATAATGCCCTTTAATGACAAGAGATCTTTATGTGAAAAAAAGAAAAGACAAAAAAAATTTTGCCGAACAATTGCTTGGTTAAAATATTATTTCCCACCACACAAAATTCTTACAATCTAAAAATATTTTCTGGCTTTACATAACCTGCAAAGGGTTTATAAGCCATTGAAAAACATTTCTTATGTGTTTTATTAGATTTGAATGATTCGTTTTCTACGGGTTATCAGTCTTTTGCAGCTTATTTAAAGCCAGAAAATATTTTTAGATTTGAAGAATTTTTTGGGGAGATAATAATGGTTTAGTGATACAAGCCTTACTAATTAACCCATAACTGGGGGTAGAAGAGATGGATTTACCAAGGTTATATGTGCATATCAAACCCAACGAATTTTGGGTGATTTTTTTTTTCAATTATGCGTAAACCACATGGTAATAATGTCTTTGCAAAATTGATATGAATCAAATCTCCAGTCCTTTTGGTAATCTCAAAAAGTCTATTGAGGGATTAATGGCGAAAACAAAATATGTTTCTCATATAAAATATTCATAATTTAGAAAAATGTATTGTGGACAGACGAATCCAAATTTGAACTTTTTCGTAGAAAGAGGAACCTGGAGAAACACTGAAAAAAAAAGCATATACACTTTAGTTACTGAAGAATTTACTTTAAAAAAATACAAAATATCTCATTTTAAGGTGGCATTTTTTTAAGGAATGCAGGATTACCCAAAATGTTTTGCCTGTAGTCTATATACACCTGTATTCTCAGATAAATGATATGAAATACTTCAAGCAAATGAATCCTCTAAATCTTAAAGTAGATTATTCTCCATCAGATGCTGGATCTACACAATCACAAAGACGTTTAATAAGTAAAAAAAAAAAATCACTTTAATATTTCCAACGGGAACAGCAATAAAAATGGGTAGCACAAGTAACAAAAAATAAAATAATGATATAATCAAAATGTTAACTTTCGACATTGTCAAAAACAAAAGGTTTGAAAGGAAACTCCCTTCATAACCAGAAATCGCTATAACATTTAGTAGACTGGAGGTAATAAAAATACGTTATAAATTTCAACCGAGTTCAAAGCTAACTGTTCCTTCAGTGAATGCCGAATGTTTCCTTATAAGGAAGCGGCTAATCTCACGATTACTTTTATTAACCCGCAAGCTACGCCTCCTTATAAATCATTATATTTGGTTGATTCCGATGTTTAAATCAGTATTGAACGTGTCTTTGAAGTTTATTCGGTTGTTGTAAAGTCTGCCAACTTTTAATATATGTTTGAATTTTTCAGAAGAGTAATTAACAGTAATGTAATTTATTTACACAAAGAGAAATCCTCATCTTGGTTGTTATATAGTCATACCTTTTGGCTTTCTTCAGATGTTTGTCATAACTAGTATTCGAGGAATTTTGATCGGAACACTTTATTAAATCAGCAGAGACTGTTCTCGTTCTGCTGTCTATGCCAGAATATATCTAGTGTTAGGTATTTTGTTTTTTTTGTGGGTTTTTTTAGCTGTTGTTAATTCGTTCTTTTGAAGAGACTTTTCTCGTCCACTGAACCAGATTATAGAACTTTCTGCGCTGCCCGACACTGGGTTTGAACACATGACCACTTAGCCAAAACTTTTATTCATTTGGTCATGTATCTGATAAACATTTGAAGAACGTAGAGTGGTATGAAAATCGAAGTTTTATAGTTATAACGATTAAATTATGGATATTAATTACAATAAATCAGCATACAATAACCAGTCACCTGTACAGGGAGTCCCTAAAGTTTGAACACATAGGTAAAAATGCATGTTTTCAACAACATTTTATTGAATTGGAATATTAGCGAATAGCATCTTTAACATGACTTACATCTTTGTGATGCAAAAGTTAATGCACTTACATGATTCACATGAGCTCCATACAACTCCGGCAACAATATTGCCGTCAATTTTAGCACATTCAGTCTTTATGCATTCAATCAAGTGTGTTGCATCTGTGATTGTCATTGAGTACACCTTCTCCTTTAGTATGCCCTAGACAACGAAGTCGGTTCTTTCTTCTTTCGATAATACCATGTTTAATTTGTGGAGGTAAAACAAAATATAATTAATGAGATTTCCGATATGTTAAGTCTTTAGGGACATCCTGTATTATGCAGCTTACAAGCCCAGAAAAAAAAACATCAAAAGCGACATTGGTCAGCTTTTAAATACGCGTTTTCCTCTCGTTGAATTCTTTAGTATTCCTTAAGTTCGATCTGTTACTGAGCAAAATTATATTAATTGCCTTGTTTGCACGTAGCATTGAAACAGCAAAAATCTGCTTTTTTTTCTGAACAAATATTTCGACTGACGTTTTTGCTTCAACGGCTGTTCCCATATTTCAAGAACGATGCTGCAAATAATCATGAAACTGGGGTGGGAAGTTCTTTTCACATGCGACCGGTTTCCACACGTGGCATATTTTCACATAGGGCGTATTCTGTATTCATCACAATCAGAATTTCGAGAGTTTACGTTGGCAATGATCTGGCGTCGCGGCTTCAGGCCCACTGCCGAAAGGTTGCCTCCCTTAGCCTTTTCTATAAATACTTTTAAGGTAATTTTTCGGATGTGTTTTTCTCTATGGTACCTAAACTCTTTGAATTTAAACGAAGTACTAAACTGACGACGAGATCTCACCAATTTAAAATTGAGATGGCTAGATGCAACCGTAAGTTCTATGCTAACAGTTTCTTCTCTTGCACTTCTCGATTGTGGAACTCCCTTCCGGCTCCATGTTTTCCCGACAACTTTAATCTCCAAAAATTTAAATGTAATGTCAATCACTATCTACTGTCTTCCTTCTTTTTCTCTTCTTTAGTTCTCGCTCCTTGGCAATCTTCCCGTTTTTTTAATTTTCCACACCCAGAAACCATTTCGTGTCTTAGTGGTATTACTGCCAGTGAGTGCTGTTGTTTGAAAGTGGAAAAATACGATACTACTGAGAATATTCAAAGTAGTGGTCGTCCGCGTAAATTAAACGAGGCTACGGAATGATATATAGCCCAGAATGTGAAGAAACAAACTTTTTTTTTTACCTCGAAGGTAAATTCAGAGCGATCTGAAAAATTCCAGAATTGAAGTAACTAAAGATAAAATTAAGAGATGACTGAATCGTACAGGCCTGTATTCTAGATCACCAAGAAAGTCTCCACTATTAAAACGTTATCATATGCGAGACCGTTCGAAATTTGTTAAAAATTTTGAACTTGAATCGGGTGAATTCTGGAAGATACTTGTTTAGATGAAACGAAAATTGATCTTTGTGGGAGAAATATGTGCACCCAAGTATGATGGAAAAAAGAACCTAAATACAACCCAGTAAACACATCCCAACAAACCATCCCAAACACTCAAATATTGTGGTGTAATTGTAATGACTTGCTTGAGGTGAACTCAATTCAAATATTTTCAAGATAGAATCGGGAACAGAGTTTAACGTGAAAATGCCTTAATGTGATAAACCACCAAGGGAAATATTTTAATGAGTGGATAACGAAGTTAAGATTCTATATGACTTGTTGTGTCGGAAACCTACCACCCCTCTTGAAGATGAACTTGTCTGCGTCTGTGAACAAAGACTTTAAATAGTGGCACGTCGAGAGACCGAGACTTTCTTGGCTGCGGCGAGGGAGTCGTGCTGTCGAACTCTCCGCCTCGGCGGAGAGGAACTCGGACGGGGCTTTGTCGCAGGGCAAAGTTTCGTCCGGGGAGGTTGACAGTCCCTAGAACCCGTGTATGGGCATATTTTTGGCCGAGCCTACGGGCTCGGGGAACCCACACTAAACCGGCCTTGTGCCACATTCGACACATGTGGGAGTGTTGATAAATACCGAGACGTTCCTGGCTGAGCTCGTTATAGACTACTCAGGCGATATCTGTACCTTTTGCCAACCTATTAAAACCCTTTTTATTGTTACGTGTTATTTGTCGTTTGTCTCTACAAACCCCAAACCAACATCATAACATGACTAAAACATATTTAATGACAAAAAAAATGCTGGTAATTTTTACAACTTTGTAGAGTTATCTTCATTTTCAAGATTTTCTTTGAGATGGCAACTTCAGCGTACCTAGCGTTTGTGCTTTCCGGTGGGGTCGTAGCATTTGTCGCCCCTCTAAAATGCATTCCCTAATCGGACAACAGTTGCAAAATAGGAAGAAAGATTAGAATTACGATCGTTTATTTGGTTTTGATTGCTGACAAGGGAAAACACAGCAACAGAAAGAAACGCAAAAACAATAAGAAATGTATTTAAAATAATTCGAAAAAAAATGGAGCCTGTATTTTGTTTTAGTAAATAAACATTTTTCGAATAAAATTTTATTTCATTGACAATATAGGCATTGTGAAAAAATCTTTGAACACTAGCTATCGCATAGTGAAATCCTTAAAGAAAATGTCCAGTGTCATATATCTGGTTTAAATAATTTCACCTCAAGAAAGACGGTAATGCCACTTGAAGTGAAAGAGAATGTGAAGAATTTAGTGGGTAGAAAAGACAATAAAAGAGTCGGATTCAGGAAAAAAAGAAAATGTCGATTGACATTACATTTAAATATTTGAAGATTGTCGGTGGCAGGGAAGCAAGAAACTGGAATGAGTTCAACGGGCGAGAAGTGCGAGAAAAGAAACTGTTAAAATAGAACATGCAGTTATATCGAACGAGTTCAACAGTAAAACAGTGAGACCGAGTAGCCAAGCTAGTAGCACGATTAAATTGATACAGTCGTGGCACCAAGGAGGAAAGCTCATCAGAACAATTGCCGCGATTAGATAAAGCCGAAGATATTTGTAAAATAAGACAGGAGAGCTATGTTATGTTGGTGAGAAAATGGCTGAAGTCGAGATGCCAGGTCGGAAACCATAAATTGAATTTAGGTAAAAGTGGGACGGCATAAAAAAAAATAGCACAACTAATTGTGTATACTACTTCATTATACTAATTCATACAAATGCCACCCACCAAATATCGCCACCTGGGACAGACCACCCCTCCTGCATCCCTTTAGGCCTGCCAAGCACCTATAGTTCAATATATCAGAAGTCAGATGTTACGCTTCTTCAGTGAGAGGTTTTAACATGGTTTAATCATGAAATGAAATAGCTGTTGTGACGTAGTCAAGTAGCATTAATAAAAGAAACGTTCGATCTCCAACTTAGCAGCTGTATAAATGTAGATGAATTACTATATGAGAAAGAGTTATTCCTTCAATATTCTTATCAGTACAGAGCAATCATTAACCACCGGGCTAACGCGAAAAAGCTACTTCTAGAAGCTTTCTCAAGGAGATATAAATTTCAGATAAGTTATCCAGACACCAATCATATAAATTTGAGCATTGATTCCTTTCAGAGTGACTAAAGTTAGTGGGTTTTTTGTGATTTTCTTTCTCAGTTTTCAAAGACCAGGGAAAATACAACTAAGAAAGATTTATGATTCAACCCGAGACTTATGTTACCTTGTCGGTAACAGCTAAACTGAATAGAGTGTGACATTTTATTGTAAACAGAATGTCTTGGTAATGAATATAGATTTCTTGGTTATAATGACAACAATTCAGATCGCAAAGCACATACATATATACATATATACATATATATATATATATATATATATATATATATATATATATATATATATATATATATATATATAGAGAGAGAGAGAGAGAGAGAGAGAGAGATATATATATATATTAGGCATTTCATCCCAAGCAAGACGGGAGTGCCACTAGCGTGCAAGGGATTACAGAGAGTGAAAGTAAGAGAAAAAAGGGGTGTTTGAGGAAAGGATAAAGAGAAGGAACGGGATCAAGATCAAGGCATCAGAAGATGTCAATTGACATTACATTTAAATTTTTGAAGATTATAGTTATCAGGGAAGCAAGTAAGAGGAAGAGAGTTCTACTGTCGGGAAGTGCAAGACAAGCTGTTGGAGTAGAAGAGTCGGTTGATTTTAACTGTTTCCACTGTAAAAGTGTGGGACCGGGATGCCAACATAGTAGCACGCTTAAATTCATGCAGTTAGGGCACCAGTGAAAATATCTCATCAGATCAGTTTCCATGAAAATATTTGTTGAAAAGACAGAGGGAAGCCACCTATCACATTGCATATTCCGAAACGACGGAATAGATAGATAGATAGATAGATAGATAGATAGATAGATAGATAGATAGATAGATAGATAGATTAGTTTTAAATTTAAAAAAATAAACTGATGTCCAAAACAAAATAAATAATGTCGTCCATGTGTTTTGGAAAGGTTCCATTACTAAGTGGCAATAAAAAATGTTGTTTGGGAACCGAATCCGAAAACAATCAAAATCGTGTTGGCCAACTAACAAGCATAGAGTAATCAGGTTGACACCAACAAGCATGAAAGACTGTCCTTTTGTGGTCATGACAATGCTGAACCTCACCGAGAATTATACTGAAAATCAGCAAGATATTTTGTACTCAGTTGTTCTTTCGTCGCATGATATATGAAGCAGCCCAGGCAATCTACCGTATACAGTCATATGAAGGTGTCAAGTTCATGTAGCGTTATACAAAGCTGTCAAGTGCCATATGAAACAGCCAAGTCGATCTACCTTGGAGGGTCATATGCGTCGTACCACGTACAGAAGGCCAAGTTGATTTTTCACTATCTTAGAAAATCATTATTGCATTCAATGTGACAGCTGGAATTCCAAGTGATGAGTACTGACATAAAAAAAAATTAGCTTCAGAGTTTCAACCAAATTTTGAGCATTTAGTTTTAAAGACACCTAATTTCCGCAGGTGTTTGCTTAGAAACTAATTTCAAAATTTTACTATGCCAATAATAAATCCATAGAAAATTGATATATTTTGTATAAGATACACGGAATGGAAAGTATATTCAAACGAGAATACTTATTATGAATTACCACAAGCAAAATATGCTATTAGAAAACGGAAACATTACTAAGGAGTGAGAACAAAAGAAGGGTAGTCAGGGGCACAGGAGATAGCGATTGACATTTCATTTAAATTTTTGAAGATTAAAGTTGGCTGGGTAAGCATGGAGCCGGAAGTGAGTTCCACAAGTGAGAATTGCCAGAAAAGAAACTTTTAGCATCTACCCAACTCCACTGTGAATTGGTAAGACCCCGTCGCCAGTTTATTACTGGGCTTAAATCCCAAGAGTCTAGGTATCATAGCGAAGATCTAGCAAAATACCATGAATGGGAGGCAACTTTACTGGGGTACGAAAGTGACTGAAGTTGAGGCACCAGATCAAGGCCAATAATATTGCTGATTCTCCTTTGGTTTTATCAAGGAGCTCCTTTAATTAAAGAGTCTTCTGCATACCTATGTTATATATATATATATATATATATATATATATATATGTCATTCACAGACAGTACAGTTTCGCTGTATCACAGCTCCTCAGTGCGACTAGACTTCCGAATGCCTCAAGCCCGGATTGAAACACAACTAATTTGGTGTCAGTCAGAGCTATCTTCACTCGGTAGAGTTACACAACTAAATCTAGCGTATTGTTTTTACAAATGTAAACAAATGCCAATCAACCAAAGTGCTCCATTCATTTTACTGAAGAGCTTTGCATTAGTGCAGGTGGCTGTTGTTTATGGAATTAACTTATCACTCAACAGTGCTCAATTGAAATGTATTTTCAAGAGCTAAATTATGTCATTCACAGACAGTACTGTTTCGCTGTATCACAGCTCCTCAGTGCGTATTGTTTTTACAAATGTAAACAAATGCCAATCAACCAAAGTGTTCCATTCATTTTAATGGACCAGTAGTCATTCTTTTATAATTGTTATGTATATTCCTTACACGTTCAGTACATGCACCCAATGAATTCTCTACTCAAGGGATTTTATTACAATTTTGCTGACTGCCGACCTCACAAAATAGACTTTGCCTTTACAGATAATGACAGTCAAATGAAAGCAACCCCCCTCACCTGGGGGGGAATAAGAAAAATATAAATGTTAAAAATCTTCGGCAACTTAGAAGCTTGCTATTAAACCAATCGATACCTCTAATCTGAAATGTCTACTTCGTTCCCGAACTACTTGGATCCACCTGTTATCACAGTCGTAGAGATTATGGTCTTAAAGGCCACGCCACCCTACTCTGATACTTACTATCGATTCCCCTAGAGTGATATTAATCATCCAGTAATAACTCATTGCCCTGGATCGGATCTACAGCCTTATTCGGCAACCTTCCTATGCGTCTCGATAAAATCGCCCAGCCTCCTATGCTGCGAACAGGTTAATAGGAGTAGATAGGCGCACCCCCTTTCTATGTTTATTGAACAGAAGTAGAGTATCATACCTTGATCTCTCTTTAGAATATAGTTTACCGATTCTTTCATCTTCCATGACTATAATAATTTAATTGTCTTAATTTTTGGTAATCGGAGTAATCAATGACTGCGACTTTCCATTATAAGGGTATCGGGTTGGAAGTTCGCTGGTTGCTGCATCCGACTGATAGTAAGGTAGCCTGATCACTTTGGTGGCACTTAGAGAGTCTGCTCTGGTCAACAGTCGCATAATATCGGGGTTTTTGTAGTGCCATGTTACGCATTGTAAGGTCTCCCTGTATGTATTTCCGGTGGGCAACCTGAGGCTACATTATGCTCTGGCTAGTTTGTATTGTCATTGAAGACGGATTGTGATAATTATATGGGTCTGTTTCCTTTTCTTTTTCTCCTCAAAACATATCTGCTCATGACAAATGTATTAGGTTATTACACGTGTAATGACACATGTAATGACACATGTAATGACACATTTTTGGTTGTTTGTTGATCCGGTCGTCTAATGAAGTAATCTTCTTAGTCTATAGAATATCTTGATTATTCCTGACTCTTTTCCTTTCCAGATAATGTTTCTTTCAATATATTATTACTCATGAACCAAGTGAAAATGATTACAATGAAACAATGTCAAGTATTCTTAATATATGAGTACAAACTGAGAAGAAGAACCATTTTTGCATCGAATCATTAGATGTGATGAAAAATGGATACTCTTTGACAACAGTAAGTGGCTAGTGGTTAGATGCAAGTGAATCAGCAAAACAATTAACCAAAACCTCCATTGCACCCTGAAAAGTTAATGGCTACGGTATGGTGGTCTTTCAAAGGGGTTATACATTATTCATTCTTGCCTCAACGGAAGGCAATAACAGCAACCTCGTATTGTAGAGAAATTGAGTGTATACACGAAAAATCGAAAAAGAAACACCCTAGACTTCTGAATAGGGTTGGCGCAATGTTACTACACGACAACGCACGGCCATACGCTTCTCAATCAACTGTTCAAAAGATGCATAGCTTGAATTATGAAAGTTTGCCTCATCCTGTTAACGTGATATCCATCATATTGATTATCACTTATTTAAGCAATTTGAGCTTTTCCTACTCAATAAAACATTCTCCAATAAGGAAGAAGTAACCGAAGCATTTGAACTGTTTATCACATCAAAGAATGAGAAGTTCTTTAAAGATAGGATCAAGAATTTAGAGTTACATTGGAGAACAGTCATTCATCAACATGGCGCCTATTTAAACAAAATAAATTAGTTATTTAACATTCCCGGTGCGTTTTATTCATTCCCCATAAACTGCGTCATTTTATGTGTAACAACATAAAACAATGAAAAGTAATACGAGAAAACCAGTAAACAAAAACAAAAAAAAAACTCCCCCTCAACCTTTCTTTCACCAATATTCTTGGTATCCGTTCCAACTTCTGAAATATTGAATCTTTTTTCTTGGAACGGTCGCCGGATATTTTGCACTTCGTGAAACCAATTTAAATTATTCCATTGCTACCAATGAATTTGCTGTTCCAGGCTATCTTCTTTGGCAAAAAGATTTCAGCATTCACATACATGGCCTTGATGTTTACATCCGGGAAAGTCTTACACTGGCATGGCAATTGTCACTCGCGTCCTTAGGCAACTATTTCATATGCTTTCGACTTTTATTATTACGTTCTATCGCGTTTTTCTTTATCACCTTCCTCTTCTCAGGACTACAGCATATTAGACTAAATCTCTGACAGTATAGACATGAAACTTTCTCTATTCATCCATCTGCGAACATCTTTGTATTCGGTGATTTCAATGCGCATCACGACATTTGGCCTAAAAATTCTAATATTACTGATGTTACCGTCATTCAGACTTTACTTACTCCATTGCTCAACCCCTTACTCAAATCAGATAGAAATCTGAGCTCTGAGCAAGAGGATTCTTTACTTGATTTAGTTCATGCCTCCTCTGCTAACTCTTGTAAGATATCACAGCAGCGCGGCATTTTTTTATTTGTTTCTAACGACTTCTTCCTATCTCTTAATACTTTGCCAAAGAAATGTCGTCCGATAAAAGCACACAGAGAATACCATGGATAGAACATGTGAGCAACGAGGATTGGTTTGGGTTGGTTTATTTTTTACAGTATATCAACCTCAATGGGTTATTTAATGCCGACAATTTTTTTTTATTGCCGGTAATATTTTGTTTTGTCAAAAATCTGTTTCTGGTAATATTTTTTCCTTCAGAATTGTATTGCTGGTAATAACTTTTTTTTCAAAAAAGTATTGCTGGTAATAGCTAACTATTTGCCCATAGCTGGGACACCAACAGGTGCCAACACCCCGTAGCATGGTGGACCTGGGAACACCAGCAATTAAGAGGTGGTTCCACGCTCCTTAAAACCTCCTAATCAGAGGTCTTGCTGCTGGACGTTGTTTATCGTCTTACCCAGGATGCGTATGTAGTTTAACGTCTTACCCAGGACGAGTGAGCAACGAGGAAGTTTTAAAGAAAGTAAGAACAAAAGGATGTTTATAATTAGAATGAAAATAAAAGGAGGGCTTGGAGAATTTGACACTCAAAAGAACATTTCGAAGATAAGAAGGGAAGAAGGAAACATCGCGGAACCTGCCTAACAAGCTTCTGTAAAATGAATGTCAAAACAGTGACTGAAAGCTGTAGTAAAAGGGCAAACATTACTTAGAGTTACAAAGAATAGGAAGCTATGGAGTGCCATCATCTCCCACGTCCTGAAGATACCCGGTACACAAAATATGAGTATAAACAAACTCCTTTGTATAGTGTTTTAATCTGTAGGTTACACATCGAAAACGTAACCGTCTGTGATGTCATAAATTTTCCAAATATCGAGTGGGTACGGTGATGAAGTGAATAGTGTCAATAAAAAGTGTAATTGCTCAGCTGTGTCTCATTTTTCTTGCCATTTTGATCGGCCTGTTCATCATAATTTATCAGCTTTTTTTATTATTGTATTTATTTGTTTATCTACTGTCAATCGAAGCTTGAAGTGGTGACACCCGAACTCGTAAATGACGGTTATATGATGAAGACAATCGTTACGCCTTTGCTTGCAAAACGTGCCTGTCGACAGCATGGATCGTCGATTCTGTCTGCGTTAGAGCAACAATTGTTGGCAGTTTTGTCAGTTATTTAATCTATAAAAGTACGCTAGCCCCGAAAATTTTGTTCAAGTCATTTGGTATAACTTTAAATTAAATGTTCTCAGTTGTTTCCTTTCAATAAACAAAAAAAAAGACCTCCCGTAACGATCGATCTGATTTGCTGATTTCCAGTTGCAAGAAATTTTCATAGGAAGTCTCGAAATGTTTCAAATTTTTTGTTGTTTTTTTTTACCAACTTCAAATCAACACAATATAAATATGAATATTTTTAATTGATTCCCGACCATCCCTTGGCGATTATTATTCTATATACATAAAATGACATACAGGAGGGGGTTGGGGCTTTAATACCGCCTGCATACAGATAGAAAATGATTTCAGTCAATATAGAAACGGTGGAGTAATGGATAGCCGCTCGGAACGAGGAATCGGAGAGCCAAGTTCGAATTACAGTCAAATTCATTGCATTCACTTACGTGTTAACACCCTTGGGAAAGGTATGAATCCACTTCTCCCCCCCACCCCTGGGTAAACAGCAGGACAGACTGGGTTCTATAGCCTTGGATGAAAACTGGTCTAGGAGAAGAAAATATCTGAATTCAAAACCTTACGAGGCACGGTGGAGATTAAGAGGTGGAATAATGGATAGCGGAATGAGGTGTCGGAGAGCTGGGTTCGAATTCCAGACGAATCCATTACAATAATACCCTTGGGAAAGGTATGAATCCTCTTCTTGCCCCCTCCCGATCTATCGGTAAATATGGGTTCTATTGCCTTGGATGACAACTGGTCTACCGCAGAAAAAATGGCAACCTACTACGGGAAAAAAACTGCCTCGTCAGTCATGTATCGAAAGATACATGATCACCTAAGTGTGTATCACATATGGCACCTAACTGACTGAAATATACAAAAATAGAAAGGAGTGTAAAAAAGAATTTTATCTTCTCACCAGATTTATTCAACCTATACAGCGAGACGATTCTGAAAGAATTAGAAGTCGTACTGGGGCTTATAATTGGCGGACATATGCAAATGATAGTGTTGATAGAAGACACGGAAAGAAAACTACAAAAGCTCCAGCAGAAGGTAACAAAAGAAAGCGAGAAGAAAGGACTAAACATCAACTGCAAGAAGATAGAATACATGGTTGTTAACAAAAGGATGAGTCTAATGAGTTTATTGTTTTAAAAATCGATGATTATAACTGGAATAAAAACTCAGCATATAATAAAAGATACATTTTTTGTTCTCGAGAATTTCAAACAAAAATCTTAAAAATTATTGCGGGCACGTAAGCCCATGTTTGCCTTATTTTCAATTCTAAAACTGAATACATGGTTGTTAACAAAAGGATGAGTCTAATGAGTTTATTGTTTTAAAAATCGATGATTATAACTGGAATAAAAACTCAGCACATAATAAAAGATAGATTTTTATTTCTCGAGAATTTCAAACAAAAATCTTAAAAATTATTGCGGGCACGTAAGCCCATGTTTGCCTTATTTTCAATTCTAAAACTGAATACATGGTTGTTAACAAAAGGATGAGTCTAATGAGTTTATTGTTTTAAAAATCGATGATTATAACTGGAATAAAAACTCAGCATATAATAAAAGATAGATTTTTAGTTCTCGAGAATTTCAAACAAAAATCTTAAAAATTATTGCGGGCACGTAAGCCCATGTTTGCCTTATTTTCAATTCTAAAACTGAATACATGGTTGTTAACAAAAGGATGAGTCTAATGAGTTTATTGTTTTAAAAATCGATGATTATAACTGGAATAAAAACTCAGCATATAATAAAAGATAGATTTTTAGTTCTCGAGAATTTCAAACAAAAATCTTAAAAATTATTGCGGGCACGTAAGCCCATGTTTGCCTTATTTTCAATTCTAAAACTGAATACATGGTTGTTAACAAAAGGATGAGTCTAATGAGTTTATTGTTTTAAAAATCGATGATTATAACTGGAATAAAAACTCAGCATATAATAAAAGATACATTTTTAGTTCTCGAGAATTTCAAACAAAAATCTTAAAAATTATTGCGGGCACGTAAGCCCATGTTTGCCTTATTTTCAATTCTAAAACTGAATACATGGTTGTTAACAAAAGGATGAGTCTAATGAGTTTATTGTTTTAAAAATCGATGATTATAACTGGAATAAAAACTCAGCATATAATAAAAGATAGATTTTTAGTTCTCGAGAATTTCAAACAAAAATCTTAAAAATTATTGCGGGCACGTAAGCCCATGTTTGCCTTATTTTCAATTCTAAAACTGAATACATGGTTGTTAACAAAAGGATGAGTCTAATGAGTTTATTGTTTTAAAAATCGATGATTATAACTGGAATAAAAACTCAGCATATAATAAAAGATAGATTTTTAGTTCTCGAGAATTTCAAACAAAAATCTTAAAAATTATTGCGGGCACGTAAGCCCATGTTTGCCTTATTTTCAATTCTAAAACTGAATACATGGTTGTTAACAAAAGGATGAGTCTAATGAGTTTATTGTTTTAAAAATCGATGATTATAACTGGAATAAAAACTCAGCATATAATAAAAGATAGATTTTTAGTTCTCGAGAATTTCAAATAAAAATCTTAAAAATTATTGCGGGCACGTAAGCCCATGTTTGCCTTATTTTCAATTCTAAAACTGAATACATGGTTGTTAACAAAAGGATGAGTCTAATGAGTTTATTGTTTTAAAAATCGATGATTATAACTGGAATAAAAACTCAGCATATAATAAAAGATAGATTTTTAGTTCTCGAGAATTTCAAACAAAAATCTTTAAACTTATTGCGGGCACGTAAGCCCATGTTTGCCTTATTTTCAATTCTAAAACTGAATACATGGTTGTTAACAAAAGGATGAGTCTAATGAGTTTATTGTTTTAAAAATCGATGATTATAACTGGAATAAAAACTCAGCATATAATAAAAGATACATTTTTAGTTCTCGAGAATTTCAAACAAAAATCTTAAAAATTATTGCGGGCACGTAAGCCCATGTTTGCCTTATTTTCAATTCTAAAACTGAATACATGGTTGTTAACAAAAGGATGAGTCTAATGAGTTTATTGTTTTAAAAATCGATGATTATAACTGGAATAAAAACTCAGCATATAATAAAAGATAGATTTTTAGTTCTCGAGAATTTCAAACAAAAATCTTAAAAATTATTGCGGGCACGTAAGCCCATGTTTGCCTTATTTTCAATTCTAAAACTGAATACATGGTTGTTAACAAAAGGATGAGTCTAATGAGTTTATTGTTTTAAAAATCGATGATTATAACTGGAATAAAAACTCAGCATATAATAAAAGATACATTTTTTGTATTCCTTAAATGTTCTAACAGCGGATGGAAAGTGTGACACTGAAATCCGAAGGCGTATTTGGATATCCAAAGATGCATTCCAAAAACTAACCAGAGTGATAACAAAACAGAAAACACTTCGCTAGAAACAGAAAAGAGTACTAAACTGTTACGTGATATCTGTCATTCTGTATGGCAGTGAGCGCTGGACAGTCTCCTCAAAGATGAAGAATAGAATTAAAGCAAGAGAAATGTGGTTCTACAGAAGGATGCTGAGGATACCATGGACCAAACATGTGAGCAACGACGAAGCTTTAGAGAAAATGGAAACAAAAATGAACCTTATACTAAATATCAGGAAGAGACAGTTGAAATTCCTAGAGCAAATAATATTTACCGTTTAAGTTGTGTTCTTGTGCTGTTTTGAATACGAGTAGTAGCGTTTATTCTGAGCTTTATCATGTTGAGCGCAGCTGGAATTCGATTGAGAGTCTTCTATTGTTTTTACAAACTTTCAACACAGCATTCTCAGTCATAAATAGGGTGGGGAGAGAAAGAGTCAAACATGAAGAGAATTTAGCA